>CM046452.1:28887772-30087772 GCA_025506515.1 Flaveria trinervia | reverse complement strand
CTTTTATAGATGTTGATTATGTATACTTTCCTTTTTGTATTCAGAGTGAAGAGTGGGTGCTTGTTCATATGAATTTGCGTATAATAAAATTGGAGATTTTTTGTGGTGAAGAAATAGGTGATGATAAATTTGGTCGATTGATTCATCCAGCGTTGATAAAAGTGTATATGCATTTCAATGCTTTATTAGTAAATCTTCTTTTTTGGAAACAAAGACCGTGTTGGATCTAGAAAGGATGGTGCAACAAAACCAATCACTTATACTATTTTTGGTACAACTAATAAAGGACTTCCGAAGCTAAGAGTGGAACTTCTGAAGAAAAATGGAGTTCTTCAGAAGTCAAGTGCAAGATCAACTTCCGAAGACAATATCTCTGCTCTTCCAAAGCTTCAACACTTAGAAGAAATGAAGACTACAACTTCCAAAGTATGAAGTCTTAAAGGAAGCCTCGGAAGAAGTATTCACTTCCGAAGTATAAGTGGCTTCGGAAGAACAAGTTCTTCCGAAACCGGTTAACCTTCGGAAGTAGCTACGATGAACCAGTGAACATAAGTATGGTACCTCTGACACTCTATTGTAGACCTCTGATATACTACATGGTGTTTTCTGTAAAACCCATATAGTTGACCATACTTTATTCCTTGTTCACCTTTATCAATTAGTACAGTTGCCAACTTTAGTTGTGACCAAAGGTAAGACATGGACATTTCATGACTATGATATATTAGATAATGCTTTCACTAAGATACCTTAACTTTAGCTTTGTAGTATTTGCTTTAGTATAAGATTTCCAGCTCGTATCAAAGTATATTCAATTATAGTAGTAGTATATATAGTTTCTCATTATAACTCATGTAATATGCTGGTAAGAGTCTTGTAATACTTTGAGTTGAGAAATAATATATACAAGTATCTTAAAAAACTATTCTCTTGTGTTTTGCTTTGATTTACTTAGTATATTATCATCAACTCTTAGAAGGATCTGCTTCATCACAAACCCGAGTGTTACTTGGTGAATTTGAGAGAAAATACTTGTGTTGAGTACAAAAACTAATCCTATAATTGGTATTAGAGCTTTTTAGGCTCTTGATTATGTGATCTTACCATCCTGACCAACCTCTTCTTCACTCACCTACCTAATCACCTATCATCACCCCAGAAAACTTTAGACAAGGAGCAAACATATTCAGGGGTTATCAGATATCAAGACAGTCGAATGTGGAAATCTATCACCAATGGCCCTTACAAGCCAAAGGTTGTATCACCTGTTGGATGTGGTGCAATGATAAAGAAGGCGGTGGAAGATTACTCTGAAAAAGACCATAAATGACTTGATATTGATGGAAAGGCCATGACTGTTCTAATGACTGCTATACTTAACTCCATCATGGTGGGGTTTGACCATTGCTAGTCAGCTAAAGAACTATTTGATGCCTTAACCAACATGTACGCAAACTCCAATGACTCAAAGAAAGATTCACTGAAGCAGCAGTTTGAGAACTTTACTCATATTGCTAGAGAGACCCTAAGCAGCAATACTTCAGGTACATGGATCTTATCTCCTTCCTTCAATCTGTGGGTGTAACTCCTGAAGTGAGAGTCTCTCAAGGAAATTCATGAGTGCACTTCCCAATGAGTGGACGTTCTACTGTGTCTCTATCAGAGGACATAAAATCCGAACTCCATCTCCATGACTAAACTATACGACATTCTAGACGGATACCATGTAGAGATGGAAAACAAGAGTGGCTGCCAAGTGAGTAGACCTTCAAGCCTTCCTGCTTGCAACGCACTTATGGTTGCAGAGGATTAAGACCCCCACAACCTTAGTAGTACCTAACACCTCTCAATAGCCATCATGTTCCTCTAGCCCTTACATTACTTTCCTGAGACTCTAAGGTCTTACAGGCTCAGCCGAGTCCTTTTCAAGACAGCTATGCTTTTGTCTCAAGATAGGATACTCTGGTGATTTTTAGTTTTGCTTTGAAGATCTAGAGTGTTTCAGCCCAGATGATGTGGAATACATGGACATAGTCCAACAAATGGCTCTGTTAACCTACAGGGCGAAGACGTACTACAAAAGAACTAGAAGGCAGTTCCCTTAGAACCCAACTAGCAGCAAGTTTGGGTTCGTTCGACAAAACAAAGGCCAAGTGTTACAAATGTAACTAGCTAGGTCAGTTTGCTAGGGAATGTAAAGCTCGCAAATCAAATATGGGATCTACTCATGCCTCCACACATCCAAGAACACCTAAACCTATTATAGAGTCAACTAAGACAGCTGTTGAGGCTCAAGAAGTTAATTGGAGCCTATATGGTACACGATGTCACCCTTGCTCAAGCACTCATGGCTAGAACATGCAGCTTAAAGGCATTTGAACATCTCAGTACTCTAGCCTGTATTGCTAAGATTAAAATGTACCATGACTACAATATGGAAATTAAATCTGACATTGAGTCCTTGAATATCTTGAAAGTTGATTTTAAAACGGTTGAATCTAACTATTAAAACAAAATGAGGAGTTACAGAAAACAATATCCTATTAAAACATGAGCACACTAATTACAAGACTCAAATCAAGGATTTAATATCCCAATTGACTGAGGCTCAAGCCAAGGTAGTAATAGCTAAGGTTCAAGCTAGGAAGCATGTTATTTCTGAGCAAAACTTTCAAGCCATTCTTGCATCATCCTCTCACTTAAAACTGTGTTATCAAAACAAAGGTGGGTTGTGAACCAATGAAATTACTCCACCACATTCTTATGAGTCTATTAGACAACCAAGGTGTGGTACTAAAGATCAAAAGGTTCCATCTACTGACCCACTTTCACATGAGTCAAAGAGTGATGCAATAATGGAGACCATCATAGGGAAGAAACAGGTAATTTTACCCACTCCTACCAGTGATGATCAACCCCTGACAACCAAAGCCAGAAGAAGTCGAGCTAAAGCAGCCAGAATGTAACACCCGGTTATTTTAAAGACAAAGAAAGAATGAATAAAGTGAAGAAAAAATAGAAAAGGAATTAAAATCCAAGTCTAGGGGTTAAAAGTGTCAAGGGGACAAAAAGTTTAAAAGTTGGTGATAAAGGTGGTTGGCCGCCCATATGTCACACAAATCACAAAATTCTAGGATTTTAGAGAGAGGAGTAGCTGGAAGTAGAGAACACTCGGTTTTTCAAGAGAAACAAGAAGAAAAGTGTGAATTCAAGGTAAGAATTCATGTTTTTATGGTGTTCCTAACCGGTTATGTCCTTCGGTTTGTGCTTATGTGTGTTTGCTTGTGTTCGGGTATGTTTTTAGTGGGTATCTAGGCGATTGAACTCAATTGCAAATGAGTTTGGAAGAAGCCACACTCAAGAGCTACAAAGGTGAGTTCTAGAACCCCTCTTTTACTAGTTTTTACCTGTTTTGGGGCTGGAAATGCATGAATGTATGTTTCTTTAATCTGGGTTTCGAACCCGTATGTTTGATCGTGTGTATGTTGATGTTATGATGTAATGTGTGGCTATGTTCATGCTTGATAATGTGTGATGGTGTTTCTAAGGCTTAGATGGTAAGACTTAAGCTTAGAACATGATGAATGGTGATTGGGAACTGAAACCTGATGTTTTAGGCTCGTATGTTAAGTTTTAGAATCTGCCTAAGCAAGCAGAAGAAATTTGGATGAGTAATGGAAGTCAATATGGATGAACAGTTAATGCGAATGAGCATTAATCACTAAGTAAGTCAATGCGGATGAGTAATTGAATGAAATGAGGATGAGCATTAATCACTAAGTAAGTCAATGAGGATGAGTAATTGGATGAAATACGGATGAGCATTAATCACTAAGTAAGTCAATGCGGATGAGTAATTAGTTGAAATGCAGATGAGCATTAATCACTAAGTAAGTCAATGCGGATGAGTAATTGGATAAAATGCGGATGAGTATTAGATGAAATGTGGATGAACATTGACTAAGTATGGGAAATGCGGATGAGTAAAGTCAATACGGATGAACAAATACGGATGGATAGGAACAAATGCGGATGGACAGGAACAAATGTGGATGGATAGGAACAAATGCGGATGGACAGGAAAATGCGGATGGACAGGAACAAATACGGATCAAGTAAAACAAATGCGGATGAACTATAGCAAATACGAATGAACAAAAGAAAAATGCGGATGAACACGTAGAATGTTTTCTAACTTTCTGGGGAAAAGATGAATGTAGGCATTGACTTGAGATGTTCCCGGGGGTTCTTGTAAGCTGACTTTTGAGATCATAGATGTTATGATAGTCATGTTATGATGTATGTTTGATGCTTTGGCATGATGTGTATGATGCTTATGCATGATGGTATGTATGATGTATGTTATGTATGTATGATGCCCTGTATGATGATGTTGATTGCTTATGTTCCTTATTATGTATGATTATTTTGCCGTGACTTTACGTTGAATGTTAATGAATGAAAGAAAAGTATTATGTAACGTAAAGTGGAAGATAATGAAAGAGGAACATGATAAATGAATGCATGCGTTAATGAACGAATGAAAGTATGAAAGGCTTGCAAGCAAACGTATGGAGGTTCACACCCAATGAAGGGTGTTAGCTCAATCGTGTGCGGGTTAGCTACCCCAGAAGGATGCACACTGGGGCTCCATCCGTGTGATTAAGCATATGTATGGAGGTTCACACCCATGAAGGGTGTTAGCTCAACTGTGTACGGGTTAATTACCCCAGAAGGATGCACACTAGGGGTCCAATCCTCGTGATTGACCATATGTATCGGACCCTTGCCGCTCACCCTCAGTAACTGGAGTCAGCTTCATGCACAATATTCAGGGTGTTTGAAAGATCTCAGGCTCAGTACGGCTTTATGCATACGGTGGGGTGGAGCACATGGCATTGGTCGGAATGAAAGTAAAGATGTAATGATGAATGTACAGAATGAACGAACGAATGATGAAGATAATAATGATATTATCTATGTGCGTATGATGTGTGATCACATGCAAAAGTAATGAACGGTTCAATGAAAGTAAAAGTATGTTTTATTATAAAACTAGAACTCACTCAGCAACGCTGACTTTTTATGCATTTTCCAGTTGCCAGGTGAGCATTGCTGAGGATGGCACGGGGCAGCTAGTTGGCATTTTGGATGGCATTCTATTGTTTAATGTTTTTGCATTGTAATGCGAACGAACGATGTTTTGCAATGAACACTTGTATTAAATTGAAAAAGCATTTGTAATGATATGAGAAGTTATTTTATGTTTCCGCTGCAATGTTTTATGAATGTTATGTAAAGTATATGTTTTATGTGCAACACTTCACCAGCTGTAAGCGTCCCGGGAATAGGGCCTTACAAGTTGGTATCAGAGCCAAAGTTTAAGTAAAATGGGTAAATTTTCAAAATAAACCTAAACTTAAACTGAAAATGGGACGGAAAGAGAGGGACGCCAGTCCGAGTCGCTGCGTGCCATTAGGTATTTTCTTAATGATTAACCGTATTATGTGCGCATTTTATGTGGTTATGTGTTTCTGGTAGATTAGATACTGATGTAGTCAGGACAGGTAATGTTTGGGGTATGAAGTGTAAAGTAAGTGGGTAATCACAACCGGCCATTGTAATTAGGGACTTACTATACTTGACATAATGTGAATTGTTCCCTTGAATGACCGTGTTGGTGTTTGAATCTTTCAGCGTGCGTGTGAGGATGGCCGGTGGTAGATAATCTAAAGCTTCACGTGGTGGAGGTCGTGGTGCTAAACCACAGGTTACGAGAGGAAGGGCTAGAGCTGAAAAGGTGGTTAATGAAGAACTAGAGACCCCTCATCCGGAGGGTGATGATGAGACTGCTAATTTGAGAGCCTTAGTGAAGGAGGCTGTTGTGGAGAAAGTACATCAGGTCATACAGACGATCCTACCTTCTCTGGTGACTGAAGTGATAAAGGCTGTTAGAGATGGTGAAAGAAGGGAAAGGAGTAGACCTATGGGTGAAAGGAGACAACCTGAGATTAAGACGGTTTTGTTAGATGACGAAGAAGCAGAGGAAGAAGAGAGCCTACACCGGAGGTGGAACGAGGCTGTAACTACAGGGCATTTCGAAGGTGCAAGCCCCTACTTTCGATGGTAATAGCACTGTGCTGCTGCTCACTGGTGGGTGAGAGAAATGGAAGTTGTTTTAAGTATCAGCGAGTGCCGGGAGGATCAGAAAGTAAAGTTTGCTGCCCACTTGTTTGTAGACTCGGCTCTGTGCTGGTGGGATAATATAGTCCACGCCGAGGGTAGTCGGGCAATTGGGAGGATGAGATGGTCTGAACTGAAGAAGTTGGTGATTGAGGAGTTTTGTCCTCATAGAGAAATGGACAAAGGTGAGAAAGAGTTCCTGCAGTTGGAGGTGGGAACCATGAAACATCAGCAGTACACCATCAAGTTCAATGAGATGGCATGTCTGGTATCGGATCAGGTGATGCCCCTGTCGCGGAAGATTAAGAGGTACATTCAGGGCTTGCCGACGGATATTTGCAGGCACATGATCGCTGCCCGACCGAGCATGTTTAGGTCGGCAGTTGATTTGGCAGGAAGACTGTATGATGAGCGAGAGGTGGTGGTGGATGAGGCAAGCAAGAAGGATGGTGGTGATCATAATTGGAATGGGAAAAGGGTCGATTGGGGTGGTGCCCCAACAAGTAACAAGAAGTCACGAGTGGATGACCAACGTACGGTCACATCGGATGCAGGGTCGAGGAGGTGTGGCAAGTGTGGGAAGGAGCACACTGGTGAATGTTGATTAGGATTTAACGTGTGCTTCAATGTGGGAAACCTGGTCACATGGGGAGGGAGTGTAAGATAGGTAAGTGTTTAATTGTGGCGGGGAGGGCCACATGAACCGAGACTGCAAGAAGCTGAGGGCTGAAAGTTCTGGTGCTGGAAAGAAGACGACTGGGGGAGAAGGACCAAGGGTGAGCGCCAGGGCGTTCACAATGACATAGGATGACACTAGGACGGACCCTAATGTTGTGTCTGGTATGTTTCTAGTAAACCAAACTTTAGCATTGTGTTATTTGAATTTGGTGCTAGTAAAAGTTTCATTTCTGCTGCGTTCTGTGCTAAACTGCCTGTTAGTAGTAAGAATATAGATGCTCCCTTTGATGTAGAAACTGCCATAGGTAAGTCTACCAGAATTTCTGAGGTGATAGAAGGATGTAATGTGGAATTGGAAGGTCAGAAGTTTCCGGTTAGACCGTTCGTGATGACCTTAGGTGGTTTTGATATGGTTCTTGGGATAGATTGGTTTGCGGACTACGTGGCGAACATTGTGTGTCACAAGAAGATGATTCGATTGACAACGCCTAATGGGAGTTTGGTAACAGTTTATGGTGATCGGGTCACGACGATTCCGAAGGTAATGTCAATGGCGGTGGCGGGAAAGTGCATGAGGCATGGATGTAGTGCCTAGTTGGCCTATGTAAAGGATGTGGATACACCAGCACCAAAATTCTCTGATGTACCGGTTGTGTGTGACTTTCCAGACGTGTTCCCAGAAGACCTACCAGGAGTTCCACCTGATCGTGATGTCGAGTTCCAGATTGACTTGATACCAAGTTCCCAACCTATTGCCAAGGCACCGTATCGGTTGGCTCCGACTGAGATGAAAGAGTTGATGAAGGAGTTGCAAGAGTTTCTTGATAAGGGGTTTATTGACTGAGTATCTCTTCTTGGGGTGCTCCGGTCTTATTCGTGAAGAAGAAAGATAGTAGTATGAGGATGTGTATTGACTACCGTGAGTTGAATAAGTTGACGATAAAGAACCGATATCCCTTACCAAGAATTGATGATTTGTTTGATCAACTACAAGGTGCCAGTTGGTTCTCAAGGATTGATCTTTGATCGGGCTACCATCAGTTAAAGGTGAAAGAGCAGGATGTCCCTAAAACAGCTTTTCGCACGTGTTATGGTCATTACGAGTTTCTTGTCATGTCATTTGGTTTGACCAATGCGCCAGCTGCTTTATGGATCTGATGAATTGAGTGTGTCGACCGATGTTGGATAAATCAGTGATTGTGATTATTGATGATATCCTGATTTATTCGAAGAGCGAGATAGAGCATGCCGGTCACATTCGGGAGGTTCTGGAGATGATGAGAAAGGAGAAGTTATATGCCAAGTTCTCCAAGTGCGCGTTCTGGTTGCACGAGGTTCAATTCTTGGGTCACGTGGTGAATTCTGACGGGATCATGGTGGATTCGGCAAAGGTGGATGCAGTGATGCAATGGAAGTCTCCAAAGACGCCATCTGAGATTCGTAGCTTCTTGGGTTTGGCGGGCTACTACAGAAGATTCATTCAAGACTTCTCTAAGATCGCTTCTCCACTAACCAAATTGACCCGGAAAGATGTAAAGTTTGTATGGGGTTAAGCTCAAGAGAAGGCGTTCGAGGAATTGAAGGCGAGGTTGACTCAAGCTCCTGTTCTGTCATTACCCGATGGAAACAAAGATCTGGTGGTTTATGTTGATGCTTCCTACTTGGTGTTGGGGTGCGTGTTAATGCAGAGGGGAAGGGTCATAGCCTATGCATCCCGACAGTTGAAGGTTCATGTGGTCAATTATCCTACTCATGACTTGGAGCTAGCAGCCATGGTCTATGCATTAAAGATTTGGAGGCACTACCTTTACGGGACGAAGTGCACCATATTTACTGACCATAAGAGCTTGAAGTACTTTTTCGAGCATAAGGACCTGAACATGAGGCAGAGACGATGGTTGGAGCTCATAAAAGATTATGATTGTGAGATCCATTACCATCCGGGCAAAGCCAACGTGGTGGCGGACACCCTTAGCAGAAAAGAGACCCGGACCGATTAGGGTGAAAGCTTATGAGTTGATCATGACCTCTGATGTGATGAAGAAAGTCAAAGAGTTTCAAGATGAAGCATTGAAAGAAGAACATCTTAACTCTGAAAGAATGAGAGGTTTGGTTGCGGAATTGGGTGAAAGCACGCTTGGTGTTAGAACTTAATTTGGACGAATATGGATTCCTCGTTTTGGGGATCTACATGGGAAGATTATAGATGAAGCTCACAAGACTCGATACTCTCTTCATCCCGATGCTACAAAGATGTACCAAGACATAAGAGAGATTATTGGTGGCCGGGTATGAAATGTGATGTGGTGGAGTATGTGAGCAAATGCCTTACTTGTCTACAGGTGAAGACCGAACATCAGAAGCCGTATGGGAAGATCCAACCTTTGGATATACCGGAATGGAAGTGGGAGCACATCACCATGGATTTTATTACAAAGCTGCCGCGTACCCCGAAAGGGTATGATGCTATATGGGTGGTTGTTGATCATCTGACGAAGAGTGCTCACTTTCTACCGATCCACTAGATATATTCATCCGAGAGGTTAGCGGAACTTTTCATTAAGAGATTGTAACTCGTCATGGTGTACCGGTGTCTATTGTGTCAAATTGTGACACCCGTTTACATCTAAATGCTGAAAGAAATTCCACGAAACGATGGGGACGAGGTTACATATTAGCATAACTTATCATCCTCAGATAGATGGTCAGTCAGAAAGGACCATTCAGACCTTGGAGGATATGCTTCGTGCTTGTGTTATCGATTTTGGAGGAAGTTGAGATGACCACTTACCATTAGCTGAGTTCTTATATAACAACAGTTATCATGCCAGTATTGGTATGCCTCCTTATGAGATGCTATATGGTAGGAGATGCAGAACACCCGTCTGTTAGGGTGATATTGGTTAGAAAGAGTTAGGGAGCGTTGAAGTGATCGAGGTACGACTGAGAAGCTTGAAAGGATCAAGGCCTTCATGAAGGCAACCAAATATTGACAGAAGTTGTATGTGATAAACGACGTAGATCGATTGAGTTCCAGGTGGGTGACATGGTTATGTTGAAGGTCTCGCCTTGGAAGCGCATCATTCGATTTAGAAAGCGGGGCAAGTTGAGCCCAAGATACATAGGGCCTTTCCGAATCATTGCTAGAGTAGGAGAGGTGGCCTATAGATTGGAGTTACCAGATGAGCTAAGTAGAATTCACCTGATTCCAATATCTCATCCAAAAATGTGCCTAACAGACGAGGATATGATTGTACCACTGGAGGATATCGGGGTAGATGAATGACTCAATTATGTGGAGCAACCAGTGGTGATCATTGACCGAAAGGAGAAGAGGTTGAGCAATATAGTGGTTCCTCTTGTGCGTGTACAATGGAAGCACAGGAAGGGATCCGGGTCTACGTGGGAGACTGAAGAAGAGACTAGACAACATTACCCACGATTGTTTGAGGAATAACAGGTTTTGGGGATGAAACCTATTTAAGGAGGGTGGACTTGTAACACCCAGTTATTTTTAAAGACAAAGAAAGAATGAATAAAGTGAAGAAAAAGACGGAAAAGGAATTAAAACCCAGTCTAGGGGTTAAAAGTGTCAAAAGGACAAAAACTTTAAAACTTGGTGATAAAGGTGGTATGGCCGCCCATATGTCACAGACATTACAAAATTTTCGGATTTTAGAGAAAGAGAGTATCTGGAAGCCGAGAACTCTCGGTTTTTGAAAAGAAACAAGAAGAAAAGTGCGAATTAAAGGTAAGAATTCATGTTTTTATGGTGTTCCTAACTGGTTATGTCCTCAGGTTTGTGCTTATATGTGTTTGCTTGTGTTCGGGTATGTTTTTAGTGGGTTTCTAGGCGATTGAACTCAGATGCAAACGAGTTTGGAAGAAGCCACACACAAGAGCTACAAAGGTGAGTTCTAGAACCCCTCTTTTACTAGTTTTTAACTGTTTTGGTGCTGGAAATGCATGAATGCATGTTTTCATTAATCTGGGTTTCGAACCCGTATGTTTGATCATGTGTATGTTGATGTTATGATGTAATGTGTGGCTATGTTCATGATTGATAATGTGTGATGGTGTTTCTAAGACTTTGATGGTAAGACTTAAGCTTAGAACATGCTGGATGGTGATTAGGAACTGAAACCTGATGTTTTTGGCTCGTATGTTAAGTTTTAGAATCTCCCTAAGCAAGCAGAAGAAATGCGGATGAGTAATGGAAGTCAATAGGGATGAACAGTTAATGCAGATGGTCATTAATAACTAAGTAAGTCAATGCGGATGAGTAATTGGATGAAATGTGGATGAGCATTAATCACTAAGTAATTCAATACGGATGAGTAATTGGATGAAATGCAGATTAACATTAATCACTAAGTAAGTCAATGCGGATGAGTAATTGGATGAAATGCGGATGAGTATTAGATGAAATGCGGATGAACATTGACTAAGTATGGGAAATGCAGATGAGTAAAGTCAATATGGATGAACAACTACGGATAGACAGGAACAAATGCGGATGGATAGGAACAAATGCGGATGAAGTAAAACAAATGCGGATGAACTATAGCAAATGCAGATGAACAAAAGACAAATGCGGATGACCACGTAGAATGTTTTCTAACTTTTTGGGGAAATGATGAATGTAGGCATTGACTTGGGATGTACCCGGGGGTTCTTGTAAGCTAACTTTTGAGGTCATAGATGTTATGATGGGCATGTTATGATGTATGTTTGATGTTTTGGCATGATGTGTATGATGCTTATGTATGATGGTATGTATGATGTATGTTATGTATGTATGATGCCCTCTATGATGATGTTGACTGCTTATGTTCCTTATTACGTATGATTATTTTCTCGTGGCTTTACGTTGAATGTTAATGAATGAAATGAAAGTATTATGTAACGTAAGGTGGAAGATAATAAAAGAGAAACATGATGAATGAATGCATGCATTAATGAACGAATGAAAGTATGAAAGGCTTGCAAGCAAACGTATGGAGGTTCACACCCAATAAAGGGTGTTAACTCAACCGTGTGCGGGTTAGCTACCCCAGAAGGATGCACACTGGGGCTTGATCCGTGTGATTAAGCATATGTATGGAGGTTCACACCCAATGAAGGGTGTTAGCTCAACTGTGTGCGGGTTAATTACCCCAGAAGGATGCACACTGGGGTCCAATCCTTGTGATTGACCATATGTATGGGACCCTTGCCGCTCATCCTTGGTAATTGGAGTCAAATTCGTGCATAATGTTCGGGGTCTTTGAAAGACCTCAGGCCCAGTACCGGCTTTATGCATACGGTGGGGTGGAGCACATGGCATTGGTCCGAATGAAAGTAAAGATGTAATGATGAATGTACAGAATGAACGAACAAATGATGAAGATAATAATGATACTATCTATGTGTACTTATGATGTGTGATCACATGCAAAAGTAATGAACGGTTTAATGAAAGTAAAAGTATGTTTTGTTGTAAAATTAGAACTCACTTAGCAACGCTGACTTTTTATGCATTTTCCACTTGGCAGGTGAGCATTGCTAAGGATGGCACGAGGCAGCTACTTGGCATTTTGGATGGCATTCCATTGTTTAATGTTTTTGCATTGTAATATGAATGAACGATGTTTTGAATGAGCGCTTGTATTAACTTGCAAAAGCATTTGTAATGATATGATAAGTTATTTTATGTTTCTGCTGTAATGATTTATGAATGTTAAATGTAAAGTATATGTTTTATGTGCAATGATTCACCAGCTGTAAGCGTCCCAGGAACGGGGCCTTACACAGAAAAACTGCCAAGAAAGTTGCCGATTCCAAGCTTAAGATAGACCTAAAGTAAAAGGGTGTGTTCATTTTAGCCGGATTCCAAGTGGTAGGAAACTATGATTCAGGAAAGTTGTGTAGTACCAACACTCCTATCCTACCAAAGGATCAGAAGTTAAAAGGAAAGATAGCAGATGAAGAAAAGAAGAACAAGAAAATGCAATCCTCAAGTTCCTAGAAAATTAACATTGTATGCATAATGTGTGGTCTGCATAACCACATGGCCAAACATTGTTACTACAATCCTTCTAGCACACATTACGCAATTAATGTTAAAAGAGAAGGAGTCAAAGAAGGTTTCATATTTGGACTCTATCACATGGTTCAAGTGCTAAAGAAAGGAAAACTTGTCTCGGAAGCAAAGTTGCTTTCGGAAGAAACTCATTCTTCCGAAGGGAAAATTGTTCGGAAGACAAACTCAAGAAAACTCAAAAGAACATTCCGAGAAAAAGATTGCTTTGGAATAAAAGGTGGTGAATGTCTCTTCCAAAAAGAAAGAAGCTTCAGAAGAATGGCATGCTGGATAAGCTTCATCAAGCTCGTCTTCTATGGTCGACCAAGGGATACAATGGAAGATCAAGGAAGATGTTGCAGCCCAAACCTCTTCTTCAAAGACATCCAATGAACCCCCATGCATAAAAATTGGTTCAATTATGTCACTATCATTGGAAGAATCCAAGACCAACAAGGCTTGGGTTTCCAATCAAAACTAATTATCTCATCTTATGTGCAAGGACATCCGCATGACAAGAATAACAATATATGGATTGTGGATAGTGGATGCTCCAGGCACATGACAGGGAACATATCTCTTCTTCAACAATTTCAACATTTTAATGGAGCTCCTGTCTAGTTTGGAGGTGAGGGTGGAGGATATATTTCTGGCAGAGGGAGTATATTTAATGGTAATTTTAAAAGTTGACAAAGTAAACTTTGTCAAATAGCTTGAACACAACCTGTTAAGTGTTTCTCATTATTGTGATCAAAAGCATCAAATGCTCTTCACAGAACATGAGTGCGTTATCCTCAAACCTAAGATGACAATTCCTCAGGAATCGGTGCTTCTTAGATCTCCCAATAGAGGGGATATGTACAAGCTTGATATGGACAATGCTCCCCATTAAGTGAAGTATCATGCTTTCTTTCCAAAGCTGATAGTGATGAGTCAACCTTATGGCATATACGAATGTGTCATGTTAATTTTAAATCAATGAATAAGTTGGTTAAAAACAATTTGGTACATGGTTTGCCTAAAAATAATTTTTTCTATAAAGATAACCGTGTTGCATGCCTGAAAGGGAAGCAGCATAGGACATCTCATAAATCCAAGGTTGTTAACTTTATCATTACTCCATTACACTTATTGCACATGGATCTTTTTGGTCTCACAAGTATAATGAGCATTGGAAGGAAATCATATTGCCTTGTGATTATTGATGATTTTACAAGACTTACTTGGGTATTCTTTTTAAGAACTAAAGATGAAACTGCTGAAACTTTAAAATCTTTCATTCTGAAAATAGAAAATCAAATTGATCACAAGGTTAAGATA
Source organism: Flaveria trinervia (assembly GCA_025506515.1). Classification (NCBI taxonomy): domain Eukaryota; kingdom Viridiplantae; phylum Streptophyta; class Magnoliopsida; order Asterales; family Asteraceae; genus Flaveria; species Flaveria trinervia. The sequence continues at coordinate 30,073,530 of CM046452.1, read as the reverse complement.
ATCAGAAGTGAATAAGGGATTGAGTTTAAGAATCAAGTTGTTGACTCATTTTGTAACTTAAAATGGATTGCTAGACGATATAGTGCTCCCAGAACTCCTCAACAAGATGGTGCTGCTGAGAGGAGGAACATGACACTTATTAAGGCTGCTCAGACCATGTTAGCTGATTCAAAGCTGCCTCTAACATTCTGGGCAGAGGCAATTAGTAATGCACGCTATGTGCAAAACAAAAGGCCACCGTTCATTGGCTTTCTAAGGTCTTTTGGCAGTAGGTGTACCATACTTAACACAAAGGACAATTTGGCAAAATTTATTGAAAAATCAGATGATGCTATCTTTTTTGGACATCCCTCCAACTCTATGCTTATAGAGTTTACAACATTAAAAATCAACAATTTTAGAAATCATCCAACATTGTTGTTAATAAGTACACTCCTTGTTTTAGGGGGAATGGCCCTGGTCTTATTTTTGACTTAGAATTGTTTCCAAACTATTCTAAACCATCTTGTGAGAATGTTTTAGCTGAAACTAGTACCCATAGTGACTCTAATGATGATCAATTAGTTTGAATTACCCAGACCTTTTCCATGTTCTCCAAGAGTCTCTGAACATCAAGCTCCCACAACTAGTAGATCTAACAATTGACTATCTCATGAACTAGTAAAGCTTTAACCAGTTATCAGCAAAGTGACTCTTATAACTCATCAGATGATAATGAACATCACCAAGCTAATGGAAGTATCATTTTGAAGGAATAGGCAACTGTTAATGCAATTTCTCAGCCAACTAAAATTGATCATGTTTCTTCTTCATTCAATCAGTCTTCATTGAATGAGTGTGAAACATCAGGTGGACCAAGTGTTCAAGATCTTGAGAAAAATATGTCCAATCTGGATCTATCTTTGCAACTGAAGGTGATTTCCAGGCTTAGGATTCACAACACTCATCCAGCTGAGAACATCATAGGAGAAGTCTCTAAAGGTGTGAGAGCAAGGGGACAAACTAACAATGGGAATGTCTGCTTGTACTCATGCTTTTTTGTCATATATGGAACCCAAGAAGGTATAAGATGCCTTAAAAGATAGTAGTTGAGGTTGAATCAATGCAAGAGGAATTGTTTTAATTCAAGAGACAAAAGGTTTGGAACCTTTGTCCACTACCATCTGGTGAAGTACCAATAGGCACCAAATGGGTATTCAGAAATAAAAGAGATGATAGAGGGTTTATTATCAAGAATAAGGAAAGACTGGTAGTTCAAGTATATCCTTAATAAGAATGAATCGATTATACTGATGTCTTTGCACCTGTTGCAAGACTTGTGCCAGTTAGGATCTTCCTTGCTTATGCTGCATCCAAACACTTTACTGTCTACTATCTTGATGTCAAGTGTGTCTTTCTATATGGGGATATTGATAGGGAAGTCTATGTGTGTCAGCCTCCAGGATTTGAAGACCCACAACACCCCAACTATGTGTGCAAGCTGGATAAAGCTCTATATGGGCTGCACCAAGCTCCTAGGCTATGGTATGAGACCTTGTCTCAATTTCTCCTAAAGAATAGATACACTAGAGGTACCATTGATAAGATTCTCTTCATAAGGAAGTTTAGGAAAGACATTTTACTCGTCCAAGTCTATGTTGATGATATCATATTTGGTTCTTTGAGAGCATTATGAAGAAAAAGTTTGAGACGTGTTTTATGGGAAAAATGGACTTTTTCTTGGGAATTCAGGTGAAGCAGATGAAGGAAGGTTTCTTCATAAATCAATCTAAGTATGTCAATGACATTTTAGAAAGATTGTAAGCTGGCCAAGGCAGTTATACCAGAAACCATAATCTTTGTCCTGAATCTAAGGGGAGGATACTGATCAACATCAGTATAGGACAATTATTGGTTCTTTGATGTATCTCACAGCAAGTAGACCTGATATTATCTTTGCAAAGATGTCTCACCTAGTTTCTGCCAAGAAATTCTCAGATACCTCAAAGGAGCACCTAAACTAGGTCTTTGGTATCCAGAGAACAACAATTTCAATCTCTATGGCTATTCAGATAGTGACTATGGTGGCTGCAATATCAACAAGAAATCCACATTAGGAGGATGTCAATTTCTTAGTGGAAGGATTATCTCATGGCAATGCAAGAAGCAATCTTGCATTTCAACATCTAGTGTTGAAGCTGAATACATTGCTGCTACTAGTTGTTGTGCTCGGCTACTATGGATTCAGAACCAGATGATAGACTATAGATTCAACTTCATGAGTACTCCTATCCATATTGACAACAATAGTGCTATCTCCATAATTGAAAATCCAATAAAGTACTCTAAGACAAAAGCATATTGATATCAGGTATCATTTCATTAGAGATATTCATGAGAAAAGTCTGATCAAACTAATCAAAGTTGACTCAAATGAACAATATGCTAATTTGTTCACCAAGGCATTTGATGAAAAAATATTTAAGTATCTCATTACAGCTATTGGGATGATATACATTGATTAGTCTATCTCATTTGAAAACCTTTTTTAAATATGTAAAATCTTTTGTCAAAACAATCTAAGCCCTGTTACAAATAGTCATTTTAAAATTCTTCTAAGTATAAGTTCTTCCGAAGAGGAATTAACCCTCGGAAGATGTTATATATATATTTTGAAGCAAAATTCCTCAAAGGAAAATTTTCTTCTCGGAAGAGTTCTTAGTCTCAGAAGAAGCGATTGATTGCATATCAGATCTACTTTCGAAGCATATAAAACTCTCCATTCAGAAAGCACATTTTACTCTCGGAAGTAAGAAATTTACCTTCAGAAGTAAATTGGCTTCGGAAGAAGATTACCTTTGGAAATCTTTTATACTATGAAGAAGACCTTACTCTGTAATGAAATCTTTGGGCACCACACAGTAAAAAGCAAAGACTTTATTAAGAATGTCAGAATCTTTTAAATGGTTTTTAATTTTACCGCCTCTGTCTCATCCTACCCCAAACCATCTTTTCACCTTATCCAACCCCCAAAACTGCCATTTCACCCATTTAAATAATCCCAACTCTTCAATATAATCATTTTACCAAATTTATTGCCTAAAAGCTTCCTTCACCTCCAATTCACCTAAATTCAAACTCATTTCTCTGCAATCTTTTCCACAATGGCACTAAACCCTCAGCACAACCAAGTCACACTCCTTGAATCATCCAAGGATGTTGACTTCTCAGATATTATCTCTTTTCTTACCCAATCTACCTATTACGCTGCTCTAAGTGTTAACCCCACCACTTACTCAGATCATATGGCTGAGTTCTAGAGCAAGGGTTAGATTGAAACCCTAAATGGGGTTAGGGTAATAAGGTCGAGCATTTGTGGCCAAGAGTTGATCTTTATTGAACAACTCATCAGCGAGCATTTGGAGCTTCACGATGATGGCGATCGTACTGAATTGCCCAAGTCAGACTTAGACAACACATATACCCAAATGGGATATGGTGGAGATGTGAACAGATCCACTATTTACAAGTTCAATTTCTCATACAACTGGAAGTTTCTGCTTCATGTTGTTCTCCACTGTTTGTCTAATAAGTGTTGGGGATGGGATCAAATCCCATATGAACTAGGATTCCTAGTTCATGGCTTGGTGAAAAGCCTACGCTTCAATCACTCAAGGTTTGTGTTGACTAACCTTATGGGAACCTCCAGAGGGACACTTTCTTCATGTATCCCAGGTTCCTTCAACACATCATCAACTGTGAGCTAGACTAGGGACAGCTTGTCTGTGTAGCTATCCTACCAGTTCCCCAAATGAGGCCGACCATCTTTAAAGTCTTGAAGAGAGTGTCCACCAATTACACTGGAAGACAGACTGATCTTCTTCTAGGTATGATTGAGCCAATGGCTCCTAGTGACATCCTTGTTAACCCCATAGGTGATGAACCCACACCATCAACTACCTTCACATTGCCAACCCTACCTTCTCACCCCATCAAATATACTTACTAGATACGACCCAAATGAACCCTTGTTCAATCTACTCTAATTGAACAAGCCCCTCTTGTTTAATCCAAAAAAACTAGAGTGGGAACATGGCCCCCACTTAGTTTGAGGTCTCACCATCCTTCATATTTGACCTCAATAAGGAAAATGAGTTTCCTTAGTCTCAATCCTTTGAGCCCAAAACCCAAGCTGAAAGCCCTCAGGGTGAGTCTTTACACTTCCCTGAGTAGCCAAAAAGGGACAACCCCACCAAAGGCTCAATGACAATAGATATTGACCAAAGTCCTGGGTCATTAGGTTTAACTTCCTTATCATTTACTGACCTACTGATAAGAACTGATGAGAAGATTAAGTCTCTCCATAGCAATGAAGTGATCTCCAGTACCCTCTTATGGATCAACAGAGCCTAGAGTGACCTCTTATCTCTATCCCCTATCAGCAAAAACCAACTAAGGTGAGTCCCACTGATGTGGAGGGGATCTTATCTAGATTCAGTTGCCACTACTAAAGGAGCCTTATTGGATCCTCAAGGCAGTGGTAACATTTCTGAGTCTAAATCTACGAAAATCATGCCTTTTGATGCCTTTGAAAGAGACATTATTCAGCAAGGGAAACCAGGGTGCCAAGAAACCGCATCTGGTGGTGAGGATGAATATACAAGGTATATTACCTCATCTCCCCACGATTCTTCGAAAGAAGATGAGGGATGTCTGAAACTCACAATTCAAGACCTACTTTCTAAAGTCTCAAATCTTGAATCCAAGGTTAAAACTTTAGAGGATAGGTCCGCCACTCAGCAACTTGAGATTGAATATCTCAATGCTCAACTAGCTGAGAAACAGATTGAAAGATCTATCAAGCATGTACCTATTGAGGTCTCATTGACCTCTTCTCTATCTCATCTAGCTCTCAAGATGATGCTACCAAAAAAGGGAGAGTGTTCAAGGACAAATATATGTGGAACCATAGAGCCGTGCTTTAACTTCTTTAACTTTAAGATACCCTACTTCCAAAGCAACAACTTTTCCTGAGCCTCCTTAAATTGTCCTACAAATGGACCGAAGGATGCTCAGAAGTCTCAATAGGATCTTTTCAAAGTTCTTGATGAAATCTTCTTTAGATCAATCTAGTCCTAATACAGCTATGATGTACTTTAGAGCTGAAGAATTTCAAAGGATAAATGCACCTTGTACCACTGTGGAAAAAGTTGTTTAACCTAAGGCCCCTATGGAACTTGAGATCAATTTTAAAGGGGAAATGAGGACTGATGGCCTAACAATTGAAACAATTGGGATAGATAATGCATTCCCGAGGCTTCCGAAGCCAAAGTCTAAGCCTCGAAAGAACAACTCAAATCTTCCGAAGCTAAGATGGAAGCTGCGGAAGGAGTAATCTCCTTGTCCGAGGATCTAATCATCACAGATGCAATTCTAGAGCTAGCATCTAAGGTGAATAGTGAGGACTTTCTTAACCGACCCCTAGCTCAAACAACACCACTACAACAAGCTCCAACTACCATTTCTCAGTGTGAGACTTCCATCCAAGAACCCCCAAGGTCTAGCACTTCCGAAGATGTCAAAGGAAAGAGGAAAATGACCGTGGAAGAGATTAAGGAGGAAGCAAGGTTAGAAAAACTTAAAAAGAAAGATAGACTCCCAACTAGGAAGTTGCTAGCTGCAAGTAGCAAAGCAGCTGCAGCTAACTAGGAGGCTATCAATAACAGAAGAGGGTGACGATCATTGATAGACTTATCAAGCTTGGAGCTATTAGTGAAGATGTGCTCCAACTACCACTAGAGGAGTTAACTAAGCTAGAAAAGACAACCCTATTTTTGATTGAACAAAAGGAAGAAGCACCAAGGCTCGCCTTAGAGGAGGAAAGAGAGAGGAAGAAAAGGGAAGATGATCTGCAGCTCAAGAGGGAAAGGATAACTTTTCTAACCTCTAGGGGTTTCTCTCTAGAAGATCTGTCTCTCCATGATAATGAGACGATCTTATGGCTCTTCAACAAAGAGAGAGATCAGTTAGAAAAAGAGAGAAAGAAAGCTGCAAGAGAAAAACTAAGGGAGAAGAAGAAAGAAAGAAGAAGAAACAGGACTTGCTGCTACCAAGAAGATAGGTGATAAAGCCTGGATGAAGGACTATCTCTAGGCTCATGGCTTCTCTGGTAGGCAGGTGGGTCCCATGTTTGTGAAGACCCTGTAACATATTGTCAGTGAAATCAAGGCTGACATATGCTCAGGAAGAAGGAAAGAGATATACCGAAGAGTATAGGGGATGACTTTCTTATCCACTCCACAACCACAACCTCAACTCAAACCTATCCCTTTCCCTATTAAAATTGAACCAACCATTGAGCCTTTCACCCCTGAACCCATATCATCAACCTTACCCACTTCTTCACCCACTCAATTCAAATAACCACCACAACTACCCATCCTCAAACCTAAAACCTTACCCAGAACCCAAACCTCTCCCACCAAATAACAACCCAAGTCATCCTCTCATTCATCCAAACATATTTCCTTAGAGGAGTTTAAGGAGATCAAGATGAAGCTCACCAAGTGTACAACTTTGAGCACATCTCTTGTGAGGAGTCTGTTAAATTGAATTTTGTTGTTGACTCCTCATGTTCCCTCACAAGAGATCAATTCTTTGATCTGCCTAGAGGACTATTGGATCAAGCTAAAAAACCCCTTAGCCTCAACTCTTATTCTCTAATCGATGAACAGAAGAAGCTAAGAAGAAAGTGGTGACTCTGTTGGATACAAAGAAAGGTGACAAGGTTCCTAGTCAACCCCTTGTACCAAGGAAGAAGATTATCTAGTGTAGGTTCGAAGACTCTTCTCACAATGTTAGGATCAGTGATCTAAGTTTGATTAATTAGAGTAGATTGTAGCGGAATTAGAACAATGAATTAGACAATTCGCAAGAACACAATTGATATTCAATGAAAAGTAAACGGTTATAGAGAGAGAATTCTGCAAAAAGAATATTTCATTCATATGCTTTCGTGGTGGCTAAATGTCACACGTTAAAACTAGGTCAACATCCCTTATATAGGAGATATGACGTCTGCTAATGTCACTTGATAGTGACATCTAACAGAATTATTCAAACTACCGAAACTATGCAAACTACTGAGAATGTTCTCAACTACTGATTACATCTCAGAGAATGCTAAGTACAAAAACATAAAACTACTGAACTAAAACTGCTAAAACTATAACTACTGAAAAGTAAATTACAAGTACTGAAAGGAAACCATCACAACTACTGAAGTTAATAACTTCAGCTGTTGTGACAAATACTGAAGTTAATAACTTCCGCTGTTGTGACAACTACTGAAGTTAATAACTTCATCTGTTGTGACAACTACTGATCACTCTGGTCTTCAGTCTTTGTCTTCAGTCTTTGTTCTTCAGACTTTTACTTTCAGACTTTGTCTTCAGCTATAGCTTCAGACTTTGTCTTGAGTACTTTACTTTCAGACTTTGTCTTCAGTACTTTACTTTCAGACTTTGTCTTCAGTGCTTTACTTTCAGACGTTGTCTTCAGTAGAAATCTTCAGATCTTGTCTTCAGACCTTGTAATCAGCTAATGTCTTCGGCTGTTGTGATCTTCTTCAGCAGTTGCAATGTCTGTGGGACTTAAAGGTTTTTTTGATCAGGCTCATTGGTTCTTTTGGTCCAATACACAACTTTGCTGTTGAGAGAGAGAATGGTGAGACAAACAGGCTCAATGCCTCCTCTATGCTAAAGTTAAGCAGATTTGACATTGCTGAGTTAGCAGAGAAGCCATTCTCCAACCCCTCCAACTTCGAGATAGCTCCTCATACCAGGATTCATCTTAGCAGCCTTCATCTAGCTGAGCTGACTGCAAGGTCTAGGATTGAAGAGGAGATGAAACTGAGAGAGGAGGAGGAAAGGAAAGGATTTACAACCAAAGGCAAAGCCTTTCTTCAAATGGTTGAAAGTTCTAACCTTGAATCCACATTTATATCGGAGTATGACTATAAATCCTGTCAACTAACTTTCTTCAGGGGGCGCAATAAAGGGTACATGTCATTCAAAGTGATAGACTGGATTTCCTGTCCACTAATGACTTGTACAAACTTCTCAAGAAACTAATAAACATCTTTTGTCCCTGGTGTTGAAGGTTTTGAGAAGCAGGAAGAAGAAGAAGTGAGGTTTTGGTAGCATTAACCTAGGAGGAGTTTGTTGGATATAGAAAGGCTGGTGCAACCAAAACCAAACACTTAGACTATTTTTGGTAGAACTAATAGAGGAGTTCCGAAGCTAAGAGTGGAACTTTCAAAGACAAATGGAGTTCTTTCGAAGTCAAGTGCAAGATCAACTTCTGAAGGAAAAATCCAACTTAAGAAGACAAATTCTCTGTTCTTTCGAAGCTTTAACACTTAGAAGAAGTGAAGACTACAAATTCCGAAGTATGAAGTCCCAAGGAAGCCTCGAAAGAAGTATCCACTTCCGAAGTATAAGTGGCTTTGGAAGAACAAGTTCTTCCGAAGCCAGTTAACCTTCGGAAGTAGCTACTATGAACCAGTGAACATAAGTATGGTCCCTTTGACACTCTGCTACAGACCTCTAATATACTGCATGGCGTTTTCCATAAAACCCATATAGTTGACCATACTTTATTAACTATTCACCTTTATCCGTTAGTACAGTTGCCAACTTTAGTTGCTTACAAAAGGTAAGTCAGGGACATATCATGACTACTGTATCTTAGATAATACTTTATCTAAGATACCTTAACTTTAGCTTTGTAGTATTTGCTTTAGTAAAAGGTCTCCTACTGGTATCAAAGTATATCTGGCTGTAGGTAGTAGTATATATAGTTTCTTATTGTAACTCATGTAATATGCTAGTAAGAGTCTTGTAATACTTTGAGCTGAGAAATAATATATACAAGTATCTTGAAAAACTATTCTATTGTGTTTTGCTTTAATTTACTTAGTATATTATCATCAACTCTTAGAAGGATCTGCTTCATCACAAACCCGAGTGTTACTAGTGAGTTTGAGATAAAATACTTGCATTGAGTACAAAAACCGATCCCGCAGACCGGTCAACTAGAAAAACCATTTGGGATTGAAGTAAATAAAGATTATGTTACATCACCTTAAGCCTTGAGGGGGTAATGAAGGAGTTTACATTTGTATGTTGATGGAACATTTAGCTATCGGAAAACCATAGATTATGGTGAAAATTTTCTAGAGACCTGTAAGTTGTATAGGCGTTTCATGACTGATAAGCTGTATTTCTGGTGTCCGCCTTTTATTAGCTTTTATAATTTTCTTTTCTCGTGTGTTTGTCATTATAATATGAAGTTAATCTAAGCTGTTGAATGAAATTTTAGGATTTAAGTTGGTGATGTTTATAGCGGTGCTTTATTTATTTTTCATTTTTATAATAATGTTGAAAAAATGTACATCTACAACTAATATATTTAATAACTTAATAAATAATAAGGAGGAATCAATACATTTTTTCCTATAACTATATAATATATTTTTTCCTAGCAACACATAGTCTGTCTTCATTATTCCTGTCAACACATAGCATGTATTCATTATTTTCTATCAACACATAACATGTCTTCATTATTTTCTGTAAACACATAACATGTCTTTATTATTCCATGTCAACACATATATATCTTCTATCAATAGTGAACAGGTAACCCGTAATCAAAGCTTGCCGACTACATTGGGCCAAGTAAGATGTAAGTTGTAGTACAGATCTTACCCACTTCAATGTAAAAGTTCTTACTATCAGTTTTAATACTTCTCATCGCATGATCAATATTATATAGATAAGAAAAATATGAACAAGATAGTAGAACCATTTTGATTAGTATTGTGTAGATAAGTAATATTGGTGTTGCAATGTGTAGGAACGTTTTGGAGGAGGACGTATGTGAAAAATGAATAACATTTTTTAGTGTAGAGTAATAAATTTAATGAAGATAGATAATGGTAGGATGAAGAAAGAATTGATTGCTGTTGAATTAAGATAGATAAAGGTAGGGTGAATTTTTGTTGGTGAGATAGATAATGTAGGATGCCAAGTCTTGTTTACATCGCCTATTATAGGGAGAGAATGGAATTATATTTCAAATATGAAATTTTTATTCTAATTGTTGGACCAAAAGAACCAATGAGCCAAGATCAGAAAACCTCTAAGTCCCACATTATATCACAACAACTGCTGAAAGCTCCATCAGTAGTTTGACAAGTACTGAAGACTTCAACAGCTGAAGAACTAAAGTGCTGAAGTTCAACAGCTGAAGAACACAAGTACTGAAGCTGAACAGCTGAAGAACACAAGTGCTAAAGCTGAACAGCTGAAGAACACAAGTGCTGAAGCTGAACAGCTGAAGAACACAGTGTGAAGCTGAACAGCTGAAGAACACAAGTGCTGAAGCTGAACAGCTGAAGAACACAAGTGCTGAAGCTGAAGTTCAAAGTACTGAAGTACAACAACTGAAGAGTTTACAAGTGCTGAAGATCAACAACTAATGTACAAAGTCTGAAGACAAAGACTGAAGACATCAGCTGATGATATCTACTGAAGTCATCAGCTGATGAAACGTCTGAAGTTCAAGTCTGAAGATCAAGTACTGAAGTTTCAGTAGTTTGTCACAACAGCTGAAGAGTACTTCTTCAGTAGTTGTGATATCAGTAGTTTTATGTTTTTACTTTCAGTAGTTTTGTAAAACGACTGAAGAGCTTGTTCTTCAGTCGTTGTAGTTTCAGTAGTTTTATGTTTTTCAGTAGTTATAACAACTGATAACACTTAGCATTTTTTGTAAGGAGATGTCAGCTGTTTTGACATCTTCAGTAGTTGTGTTTCAGTTGTAATAATTCTGTTAGATGTCACTATCAAGTGACATCAGCAAACGTCACATCTCTTATATAGAGGTGTCGACCTAATTGTAAGTGTGATATTTGTTACCACGAAAGCGAATATTGAATGAAATATATTTGCAGAATTCTCTCTCTATAATCGTCTTTGTTCTTCATTGAATATCATTTCGTTCTTGTGAATTGGCTAATTCATTGTTCGATTCCGCTGCTCTACTCTCTAATCAATCAAACATAGATCACTGATCCTAACAAGTGGTATCAGAGCTGGTTAATCATTGATCGATCTAACAATTGATCATTGAAACTGCTAATTGATATATGTGTTTGATTGAATTAGCGTATTCGCAAGAACTGGTTATAGATTATTGAATTTCTGTCGCTTTCGTTCATTGCTTTGAGATCTCTTTTGGTTCAATTGGTTGTTGTGTTTTGTTCTAAATCTGTTTAGCTTATTGATTTGATTGAATCTGAGATGACTACTCCTTCTAATGATCCTCACAATACCGGTTCCTCAACCAAGCCTCCGATGCTGGTTAGGACCGAGTATACATATGGCAACGAAGAATGCTTCATCACCTGTCTGTTAACAGTTCAGGTTGTTGGACATCTGTGGTACATGGACCACATAAGCCTATGGTGAACAATCCGGAAACCAATCAAATGGTTCCGAAGAAGCAAGAACAATACTCTGATGAAGATTGGAAACTGTTTGAGATTGATGCTAAAGCCCATGGAATTCTGTCCATGGCACTGCCTAATGAAATCTATTCGGGGCTTATGCATCATGAAACTGCTCATGATCTCTGGAATGCCCTGAAGGAACAATTCGGTGGCACAGATGAGGTCTTAGCAAACAACAGAGAAATCCTTGCCCAACAATATGAGACATTCTCTCATAGAAAGGGTGAGACACTGACTCAAAAGTTTGAGCGCTTTTCCTGCTTGATATCTGAGCTGAAAATGGTGAAACAGGAATACACCAATAGCCAGATGAATGAAACAGATTCCTCAGATCACTGCCTGAGAGATGGGACACATACACTATTGTCCTACGCTCCAGTGCAAATCTGAATAGCCTATCTCTCACCCAACTTCATGGGAAACTTACATTTGAAAGAGAGATAGAGCAGAAAGGAAACTGTCATCTTCAGGAAAGCTCACTGATGACTTTGTACCAGGAACACTGCCTTGGTTGGTCATGAGTCAGAATATGCTACATCTGAAATCAATTATGATGAGCATATAGATTTCTCTTCAAATAGTTCTGATCATGCATTTGTTGGTATTGAGAGTCATTTGGCAGTAATAGTGACAATTTGCTTCATTATGGATGATCTGAAAGGAATTGCTAATGATGATCTAGAAGAGATGGATATTCTGAGCCAAATGGCATTGATTAATATCAGATCTCAGAAGTTCTATAAGAGAACGGCAGGAAATTTCCGGACTCTCTGGCAAAACAAAGTTGGTTTTGACAAGAGTAAGTTGAGGTGTCATAAATGCCAAAGGCTGGGACACTTTGCAAGAGAGTGTAGATCAACTGGATCTAATTCTTCTGCACCTTTGTGACTTTTCCTAGTACTAGTCCACAAAACAGAGGGCAACATCCTGCTGGTTCTGGTCATCATTCACATCCTAGATCTCCTGCATACTTTGTTCCCCAGGGTCAAATGTCATATCCTTATCCCTGCTATTATATGCCTCAACCAAATCCTGTTCAAGCTCCAATTGCACAACAACCACAAGCATTGCCTAAACCACAACCTTCCCAATCTCATCAACAAACTCAACCTCAACAACAAGCTTCCACCCCAGGAGTTGTTGACTGGAGCAGTTTACCAGATGATTGTCTGGTCATGAACAATTGTTCTCAGGTGCTGGTCAACATGGTGGTGAAAGTCCCTTTGGAAATCTAGCTCTTATGGCTTTGGATTCTGCTGATACTTCATCCACTAATGCCTCTACATCAAAGGTATCACAGGTATCCTCTGAGGCAAAAGCCAAATTATGTTCTGAAACATGCATAGCAGCATTTGCATCTATTAGAGAAGCAAATGTAGCTTTAATCAACAAGAACATTGAGCTAGAACAAATAATTTCCAAAAGCAAAGCTGAATTTGAGTTTGTGCTTAATGATAAGAATGATGAGATTTACAAACTTAAATGCCAATATTGATGATAAGGCTAGGGAAGAGATACTTCTAGAGAAGTATAAAGATCTCAAAGAAACCCTTGCAGTTACCCAGGTAGAGTGTGATAGATGGGTACAATCATGCAAAGGTTTTGAAATGCTTCTTAGTAAGCAATCTGCTTCCATGTGAAGTTTGGCATGGTTACAATCACACTGCTCCACCTACAGATTTTACTCCAGAGCAGAGGTAGAATCTGATGGTGAGAGTAACCAATCCATCTCATCAAGTGATCTACTTTCTGATACAGCACAATCAGAAGTAGAAGTCAGCATCAAGCCCTCTCAGAACCTATCAGCTAATGTTGATGGTTCCACTGCTGACACTCACATGATCCAGAGTTGATCAACTCAGGAGTTAATTCTGAAAGTCCTGAAAGGACTAGAGAGCAGGGTTTAACACCTGAAGTTCAAACTCCAACTACTGCCAGTACTGAAAAGAAGAAAACTGTCAGTAGAAAGAGTTTGAAGACTACTAAAGAGGTAGTCAAGAAAGCAAACAATGCTTCCAAAGCAGTGAAGGCAAGTCTTCAGTTGCTTCACCCTCTTTAGTTGAAGATCAACCTAAGATGAAGAAGAAACCATGTGAAGTATGTGGTTTGTTCAATCATCTTACAGATGATTGCTGGTACAAAAGAGGTTCCAAACTCAAACATAAAGAAGAAATTAAAGAGAAAATGGTAAAATGAAAACTGAGTTTGAGACCACATTTGTATCAGCAACATCAAATCCTGTAACCCTTAAGTCCTCAAAGAAATCCAAAAAGGAAGGGGTTAAACAGGTGACAGCTGAGAGTGCTCAGAAGAAGAAGGTGCAACATAGGAACTTATCAAACTCCACTGGCAATGTGTCTGATGAGCTGAAAGCTTTATCAAAATCAGACACAGCTGGTTATGATGGTTCAACATCTATTGGGAAGAGTTAACCAATTAGATGCTCCTATGTTGAAACCACAGAAAAGGAGATCCAAGCCAAAGGATTCCTCTTCTTCACCATCTTCTTCCTCTCAGGCTGTTGTTTCTAATAAACCTGTTAGTTTACCATCTGTTGATGAGACCAGGCCCAAAACCAAAAAGGTTTGGGTCTCCAAAACTAACTGATTGTTTATTATTGCAGGGTTCTCCAACATGCCAAAGTAGCATCTGGTATGTGACAGTGGGGGATCTATGCACATGACTGGGAACAACTCTCTTCTTCATGACTACTCTCAAGGAAAGAAGGGGTTTGTTTCTTTTGGCAATGATGCTAGGGGTTACACCATTGGAAATGGCTTTGTCTCCAATGGAGAAATTAAGTTTGATGATGTTAATCATATGGAAAATCTCAAGTACAATCTCTTGAGTGTCTCAAATGTGTGATAAAGGTCATGTTGCTCTTTTCACCAGTCAGAACTGTAGGATTCTGTCATCCAAAGTTCTGCATTTGATTGATAAGGTGTTGGATGATCACACTCTCCTGAGAGCCACAAGATAGGAAGAGTGTATGCCTTAGATCTTTCAAGAAAATAGATCTCAGAGGCAATCCTTGCCTATTTTCCAAAGCCTCTTCTCAAGAATCTAGACTGTGGCACAGAAGGCTGGGTCATGTTAATTTCAAAAACATGAATCAGCTTACCACAATAGTTTAGTCAGAGGCTTACCAATAAAGGAGTTCCACTGTGATGAAACCTGCACTACTTGTTTAAAAGGAAAACAGCACAAAGTCTCATTCCCTCCTATTGAAGAGCCTAAGTCCACTACCTGCTTGCAATTACTGCATATGGATCTATTTGGTCCTGTGAGAGTAATGAGCATGGCAAAGAAGAAATATTGTCTGGTAATTGTGGATGATTACTCCAGATTTGTATGGACTTTCTTTCTACATTCAAAGGATGAGGTGCTCAGAAGATTATTCACTTTGTGTTGTATATTGAGAAGCAGTATTCCCTTCCCGTCAAGTGTATTAGGAGTGACAATGGAACTGAATTCAGAAACCATACACTTGATGACTTCTATCTTTCAAAGGGAATCAAAAGGCAGTTTAGCATCCCAAGGACTCCAGAAACAAATGGAGTAGTGGAGAGAAAGAACATGACCCTAATTGAAGCTGCAAGGTCCATGCTGGCTGGCTCTGGTTTGCCACTGACCTTTTGGGCTGAAGCTGTTAACACAGCTTGTTATGGCAAAATAGAGTTTAGTAAATCAGAGGTTGATGAAGACTCCATATGAAGTTCTCCATCACTTGGATCCTCTAATTTCATTTTTCAAAGCATTTGGGTGTCCCTGTTTTATTCTCAACACAAAGGATCACTCCATAAATTTGATCCTAAGGTGGATGCAGGGTATTTTGTTGGTATTCATCCACTTGCAAGGCATACAAAGTCTTCAACTGCAGAACAAAGATAGTTGAAGAGACTTTGCATGTGAAGTTAATGAATCTCCTATGGACAAGATTCCACAAAACCCTGTGGAGTTGTTTGATTTGGACATACTGCAATATGTTCTTATCAACCTCCAGCTGTTGCAGATCCTGTGGATAAATCATCTTCTGCAGCATGTCTTCCACCTGGTGGTATTGATGATGATGATAATATCAATACTCACCTATTCAAGTTTAGTGACCAACTGCCTGTGTCTGCTAAATTTGATGTTCCTGTAGCTTCAGCAGTTCCATCCAACAAATGCTGAGATCTCTGTTTCCTCTACATCTTTTGAGTTACCATCTAATTCTTGGTTTCAAGAGTCTACATCAACATCTGCTGCTGCTGAAGGTTCTACAAACACTTGCACAGATCTCATTGTTTATCAAGAACTGAAGAATCACCCCATGTCTCAGATTATTGGTGATATCAATGCTGGTGTTTCAACAAGAAGTCAATTGTCTAACTTCTGCTTCTATGCTCTCTTCATCAGTTAGCTAGAGCCAAAGAACTACCATGTTGCTTTGAGAGACAATGGATGGGTTGAAGCTATGCAGCTTGAGCTTCTTCAGTTCAAGAAACAGCAAGTGTGGGAACTGGTTCCTCTTCCCCAGGTAAGTGTGCAATAGGCACTAAATGGGTGTTTAGGAATAAAACTGATGAAAATGGGCTTATTGTTAAGAACAAGGCTAGACTGGTGTACAGGGGTTTTCACAAGGAGAAGGTATGGACTATGATGAAACCTTTGCCCCTGTAGCCAGACTAGAGGCAATCAGATTGTTTTTAGCCTATGCTGCATTCCACAATCTAAAGTTTTTCAAATGGATGTCAAAAGTGCCTTTTTATATGGTAAAATAAAGGAAGAAGTTTATGTGTGTCAACCACCAGGCTTTGAGGATAATAAACATCCTGAATGGGTGTATAAACTTGATAAGGCTCTTTATGGGTTGAAACAAGCTCCTAGAGCCTGGTAGAGACTCTCTACTTTTCTTCTTAAGAATAATTTCACTAGAGGCTCCATTGATAAAACTTTGTTTATTAAGAAGGTGGATCAGCATAAGCTACTTGTTCAGATTTATGTTGATGATATCATTTTTGCATCCTCTGATCCCCAGTTGTGTGATGATTTTACAACATTAATGAAAAAGAGGTTTGAAATGAGTGCAATGGGAGAATTACAGTTCTTTCTAGGCTTGCAAATTAAACAAAAGGCTGATGGAACCTTTATTCATCAGTCAAAATATACAAAAGATCTTTTGAATAAGTTTGATTTACAAAACTGTAAGCCCTATTCTACTCCCATGTGCAACACCACACAACTGGATGCTGATCAGAAAGGTAAAGCTGTTGATGAAACACTTTACAGATGTATGATTGGGTCCTTGATGTATTTAACAGCTTCTAGACCAGATATTATGTTTGCTACATGTGTTTGTGCTAGATTTCAGGCTGCTCCTAAAGAGTCTCATTTGATGCAGTCAAGAGAATCTTTAGATATTTGCAAGGTACACAATCTCTGGGTTTATGGTATTCCATGGACACTCTTGCAAATTAGTTGCTTTTTCAGATAGTGACTATGTAGGGTGCAAGTTAACTAGAAAGTCAACTTCTGGTGGTTGTCAATTCCTAGGCAACTGTTTGATTTCTTGGCAGAGTAAGAAACAAACATCTGTTGCTACATCAACTGCTGAGGCCGAGTACATTGCTGTTGCAAGTTGCACCTCTCAGGTACTCTGGCCTCAGCACCAACTTCTGGATTATGGCATTACAGAGACTAAGACTCCATTATTAATGGATAGTGCTTCAGCTCTGTGTATTGTCAAAAATCCAGTCTAGCACTCTAGGACCAAACATATAGAGATCAGACATCATTTTATTCGGGATTGTTTTGAAAAAGGTCTGATTGATCCTAAGTTTGTGCCTAGTGCTGATGAGCTTGCAGATATTTTTACTAAGCTTTGGATAGTTCTACTTTCCAAAACCTTGTGTTAAGGCTTGGTATGCTGCAGCTAGAATAAGTGACAACTAGATGATTTCAGTAATAATTACTGGTGATCATTGGTAACCATGTCACAGATAAGTACTAATGAGTCCTTTCCCCTTCAGTAGTTTTTTATAACTACTGACGGCTAAATGCGTCACAAGTACTGAAGTACTTTATCTGTCCAAACTACTGATGTAGTTACAACTACTGATGTAGTTAACTACTGAAATCAGTACAAACAGATAAGTACTGACGTCCTATGAAACACCTGAAAAACAGATGCAAAGTCTGATGAGTAAGTGTTGAGGACATTATGAAACAGCTGAAAGGCTATGAATTGACGAAAACTACTGAAGAGAACTTTCTCTTCAGTTGTTTCTACAACTGCTGTTTCATTTTAAACAACTGAAGCAAAACCATGTCTTCAGTAGTTTTATAACTACTGATGACTAATACCAAGTCTTCAGTTGTTTACAACAACTGATGACAAAACCACTGTCTTCAATAGTTTCACAACTACTGATGACAAACACCAAGTCCTCAGTTGTTTCATCATCTGAAGTCAAAACCATGGCTTTCAGTAGTTTTCTAACTACTGATGCCTAAAACCACGACTTCAGCTGTTTCAACGTCTGAAAGGGTAATACCATGTCAACAGTCGTTTAAAACTACTGATGACTACACCACATCCTCAGTCGTTTTCTAACACGTACCTTATAAATATCCCTGACCTATCCTTCAGAGCTTCATCTTCTTCAAACCTAACGTTCATCTCTCCAAAACTTCTCTCTCCTAAATGGCGTCCATGCAACTCAAACCGCGACACAACTGTGTAGCTTACCTCACCAAATCGCCATTCTGGGCTAAGTTCGATAATGCTATTGATCTTATGGTCCAGTCACAATACAAAACGGCCTTTCTTCTCAATCCAATCCTTCATGCCGAATCCCTTAATCAGTTTTGGATGAACGTCACCCTCACCACTGGGGAGAAAAAACAGCGTCTCTCCGGTCGGTCGTCAACAACCACGAAGTGGTCATCACTCCCGAAATACTTCGTCAAACTCTACACCTGGATGATGCCCTTCTCCCGCTGGATATCCAAAGGGCACAACTGATTTATCCTTGCCCACCATGGATATCAGGGCAACTTAGTGCCTCCACTATACTGAAGAACCATTTCCATGACGCTGAACGTCTAATCTTTCACATGGTAAATGTCTGTTTGGCTCCTAAGACTTCGTCTTGGGATCAAATGTCTACAAAGTGGCAGCAGGTAATGTATTCTATTCTTGAGCAACAGCTTTAAATTTTTCAGAAATAATATTTTCAGAGCTCAAGGATATGGCCAAAAACTAACTGCTAACCGTTGGATATTATATCCGCTGTTCATAATGGCCATAATTACAAACCAGCTTCAGCTGAGGGACTTGTTGGCCTGGGAGTCCCTGCTATGGCTGTTTTGCCTGAAGTATACTCCCGGCACAACTCTGACCAATCACTCAAATTGGCTGCCAAGCTGCGCAAACCCACGCAGCTGGAACCCACAGCCACCACCTCCAAATCAAAAGTCCCCACCAACCCCCAAAAGAAAACCCAAAAGGCTACTCAGGGAATGAGTCCCCTGAGGATGCCCCTGCAACACAAACGCAGCTATATCCACTGGTTATAACCCCCTAGTGGATATAAGGACTCTCCAGCCATAGCCGCTCAACAGGAGCCTGCAGCAACCACACAAGGGGTACCCACACATCTGGGATCTTCCTCACTTGAGGAGATTGCCATTGAAGAGCACCTTCCTCCCCAGGTGCACACTGCTTCTATCCCTTCACCCCATGCAACCGCCCCCCAAAGTCCTACATTGCTTGTTGCACAAGTGCTGACTCAGTTGCACTCCTCACTCCCTCCCCAGATACCAATTACTACTGGGAACACCTCTACCATTGGGGGAGGACCCAAGTGCAGCTGAGAACCCACAGCATAGGGGTTACAATATTCCTTCTCCTAGTGTAGCATGGAGATTGGAACTTCTGGTAAGGCTGCCACTTCTCCTGCATCAGCATATGATCAGGTTGTAGTTGGTCCATTTCTAAGACCTTACCTAGGCAACTGCTGATGACGGACACAGTCCTGAGGCAGGAAGTCCCCAGTACCAAGACAAAGGGGCACATGCTACAACTGAGCTACACTCAGTGCATGTTCATCCTGATCCTATCAGGAGGTCAGGTGATTCAGTATCTACTGATGATGACCTGGGCTTCTTTTATGATGTAATCGTGCAAAACACCATCCTAGAGGAGGAGGTGAGCAGACTCAAAGAGCTGCTTGCCAAACTTCTAAGGACCAAAGACCATCTGCCTCCACCAACCCACAGATGGCACCTTCAGTTGAAGGTTCCCCAAACACTCTACCCTCTCACTCCAATGAGCCTCCAGCTTCTGCTTTTGGCACTATCTCTCCGGGACAGAACCCCCCAGAGCAGATGGTTGCTGTATTCCAACAATCCATACCTCTCATCACTCCATCATCAATGAATTGTTACTAAAGCCATTGATGAGAGGATTTCCTCAACTCTACAACCACTGATTGATATGTGTGCAAAAGACACTTTCTGCGGTACAAACCCCTACCACCAATGCATCCAAAAAGGGGGAGAGTACTGCAGTGAAAGAAAAGAAGAGGAAAAGAACAGAGGATGAGAAGGCAAAATAACAAATCCAGGAGTTGAAAAAGAAAAGCAACAACAACTGATCACCTATAAAAGAAAGAAAGTGCTGATGATCAACCTACTACTGAAGAAAAATCCTTGGATGAGCTGGTAAAAGATGCAGATGACACACAGCCGATCCATGGATAAAATCATTGAGCAACTCTTCAAGCCAGGTTTTGATACAGCCACATTAGATAGTGAGATCAGGAAGTTGGAAGTGGAGGAGATTCAAACCCGATGGGCTGGGTATGATGTACTGGAAAGGAGAGATTGGAGATCATGATCCGTTTCATTGCCAAATACATAGAAGATCTTTGATGGAGATTCGCGCATGGACCAGAGACAGTATTCTGGCTATAGCCACCAGAATCTGTCTGTCTGAGCAATTCCATAAGGGGATTATCATTGAAGCCCTTGATGAGGCTGGGGCTGGAAAAAGGTTTGAAATGGCAAGACTTACAAAGGCTAAACTCACAACCAAAATGCTGGAACAACCTTCCCTTCCACCCACTCAAAAACAGCCTACCCCTCAAACCTCCAAACCAATCTCAAGCCCAAATCCAAACTTCCTCAACCCTCAAAACCAACTCCTTACCATCTAAACCAACAGCCGATGATGCACCTAAGAAGAAGAAGAAGGGTGTTGAGGCTAGAAGAAGAAGAAGAAGAGGATGATGTGGAAGAAGACAGGCTGCCTCTGTCTGTAGTTCTAACATTGGCGAAAGCCAAACCTATGCCCATCACTCCCACCTCACAGATGGATGCTATGAGAGTAAAGATTGAAGAAGAGGAGCAGCAAAAGCTTCATGATGATGAAATGCTGAAAAGCATTGACAAAACTTATGCTGCTTCGTCATCAATTATCAGTATGAAAAAGAAGCTCTGAGGTTGTACACTCTCGCCAACACATTTCAATATCAGAAGGAAAGGGTGAGAGTATGGCCTGATCCTAGGGTGGCTCACAGGATTGTAAAGAAAGACATTCCTTCGAGATACAAGGGTCAAGTCAAGAGGATCGTAGATGAAGAGATCACAGTGGCCCTTGTAGTATCACCCTGGGAGATTGTCGAAGATTCAAGAAGGCCTACGAGACTAAACAACCACCCCAGAAGATGCTAGAGAACAGAATTATTAAAAAGGGGTTAGTCTACAAGAGGCTTGAGAACTTCAAACAAAATGAGCTCAGTCTGTTACTCGAAGGGAATCATCCTGATGAGTTTGCATACAGACAGATTACAAAAGTTGAGCTCAAAAATAGCAAACAGGCCAAGTACATCTCAGAGCTGTATGGGCGAGAAGGATTGTTTGATGGTGAAGCCGAGAACCTGACCATGGAAGAACAAATCATGTTTCTCAGAGCCTACACCAGAGAATCCTACAGGCTCATACACGGGAAGTAGATCTCATGAATGGGATAACAACTCTGTGTCCAGTTCCCCAAAATAGAGTTCCCATTCATATCTTGCCAAACAATATTTGAGATTTCTTCCCAGGCCGGAGCTTATATGGGTCATCTTCTCTACTGATCAAGAAGGAAAAAGACAAACCTTTTTGCCAACAATAAGTGGGATAGTAAATAAATTAGAGGTTTTGGTTGCATTGGTTCAGGGGGAGTTTGTTGGACCAAAAGAACCAATGAGCCAAGATCAGAAAACCTCTAAGTCCCACATGATATCACAACAACTGCTGAAAGCTCCATCAGCAGTTGACAAGTACTGAAGACTTCAACAGCTGAAGAACTAAAGTGCTGAAGTTCAACAGCTGAAGAACACAAGTACTGAAGCTGAACAGCTGAAGAACACAAGTGCTAAAGCTGAACAGCTGAAGAACACAAGTGCTGAAGCTGAACAGCTGAAGAACACAAGTGCTGAAGCTGAACAGCTGAAGAACACAAGTGCTGAAGCTGAACAGCTGAAGAACACAAGTGCTGAAGCTGAAGTTCAAAGTACTGAAGTACAACAACTGAAGAGTTTACAAGTGCTGAAGATCAACAACTGATGTACAAAGTCTGAAGACAAAGACTGAAGACATCAGCTGATGATATCTACTGAAGTCATCAGCTGATGAAACGTCTGAAGTTCAAGTCTGAAGATCAAGTACTGAAGTTTCAGTAGTTTGTCACAACAGCTGAAGAGTACTTCTTCAGTAGTTGTGATATCAGTAGTTTTATGTTTTTACTTTCAGTAGTTTTGTAAAACGACTGAAGAGCTTGTTCTTCAGTCGTTGTAGTTTCAGTAGTTTTATGTTTTTCAGTAGTTATAACAATTGATAACACTTAGCATTTTTTGTAAGGAGATGTCAGCTGTTTTGACATCTTCAGTAGTTGTGTTTCAGTTGTAATAATTCTGTTAGATGTCACTATCAAGTGACATCAGCAAACGTCACATCTCTTATATAAGAGGTGTCGACCTAATTGTAAGTGTGACATTTTGTTACCACGAAAGCGAATATTGAATGAAATATATTTGCAGAATTCTCTCTCTATAACCGTCTTTGTTCTTCATTGAATATCGTTTTGTTCTTGTGAATTGGCTAATTCATTGTTCGATTCCGCTGCTATACTCTCTAATCAATCAAACATAGATCACTGATCCTAACACTAATCATATTACCAACATAAAATTTTAATACAAACATGTTTTAATAAAAATCAAAATCATTTCGTCACTAAGGTTCGTTTAAATCAAAATCCCATATTTGTGATGGTTGGCTAGTTGCGTCAAAGACGTATCATGAAATCTTTTGGGTTGACATAGTTGTTGGTTGATATGGATTACTGCTTCCATCTGCCCTTGATTTTGATGAAACCTGTGATGGTAGTAGGGCTATGCATTGGTCTTGGTTATGACCCTGTGTACAACATCTACTACATACAACTTCTTTTACTACCTCCTCACGTGACTGTATATGCTTATTTTCTCACGGTCTACCAGCTTGTCTTTTATTCATTAGTGATGACTGCACAGGCATAAAATCATAAGGCATCTCCCACTCAGATTGTGCTGGTAAAAGATTTATTGACTCCTTATATGTAGTCATATAAATACATACATATATATATATATATATATATCTATATATATATATATATATATATATATATATATATATATATATATGTATGTATGTATGTAACAATACACAATGTTAATCTAATGATTGAAGTGCTTCCTAGTCTTTTTAGACACACCATCCTTTTTTGAATAACTCCCCCCTATATAGGTATGTATGTATGTATGTATATATATATATATATATATATATATATATATATATATATATATATTATATATATATATATATAACTAGTTTAAAGCCTAGTGACTACAATATGTTATATTTAAAAATCTTGAAACAACAATTGCATGACCACAGGTAACCAGAGATTTCCTATTTTCGATAACTACATGTTCTGCTCCACAAATCAACCAAACCTTTTTGCCTTTGTCTGTAATCTCAAATGTGTGATCATCGATTCTGGTCACCGTCCATGTTTCAATTTTTGCAATTCTTCTTGTTATTTTGTTTTCTTTGTAAGACTATGCGACAAATCATGTACAAAAAGTAATATGTTAATATTTTTAACAAAAAACATAAAAAGTTATATGGTAGTTTCAATAAAAATATTACTTGCAATCTATCTACGATTAAAATACCATTTTTGTAAATATTCTCGAAAATGTACATGAGCCTAATATTTGGTAGTTTCTAGCATGGTCGTGACAAAGCATTTACAGACTCAGTGCTATTAGACGTCATGCTATTATAACAAATTCCTGAACAGTGTGCTCTTAGCCATCTTTCAAACCCGACATTGACTAATGTATTTTGAACATGTCAAAGTAAAGTGGTGAGTCTATAAAATCTCTCTTCAAAATCAAAAACTCTATAAGCTTTACTGGTTTGCCACCACAATAACTCGTAATGTTTTCCTTTCATTGACTTTAAGCGCATATTTATCATCAAATAATGACAACATAACCCGTGATATGCATGTGCAAACACAATTCTAATTGCCAAAACAATTAAGGCAGCTCTATAAGATATAATTACCAAATTTGGATTGTCGCCAATACAATCTTTAAGTTTTTGATAAAAACCATTTCCAAGACTCTCCGCACTCTGTTTTACAAACACCGTATGCAACTAGTAAAATCTGATTATTTCCATCCATACCTACTGCCAAAAACATGGTGCCTAAAATTTTTCCCTTTGAATGTGACTTATCAATCACAATTAAAGCCCGTAAAAATTGCACAAAACTTCAAATTTAAATAAACCAATAATGTTAGTTTTATCAAAATATTATTAAAAAACATACTCAAATATTTACTTACTGCTGCACTGATCACGACAAATAACATTTCAAAACGTCTCATTTCATCTATAGCAATGTTAGTGATCGTACCCGGGTTTGCTTTCTTCAAGTTATAACAGTAGATAGGAAGTTATGAAAATGATTTTTCTGGAGATACCTTTAAAAGTGTGAGTGCGTAAGCCTTACCACACCAAGCTTGAACGTACGATATGCTAACTTTAAATCTCTCTTTAATATCATTTATAATTTTTTTACCCAGTAAATTCAACCACAATCTTCTAATTGGTCTTTAATGATCGAACCCAATACTTGTTTGTTTGCTTGACGAATATTAGGATTAGTTTATGGTTTTGAACAAGTATGTACTGATTGAAAATATATAACTCGAAATATACTTGTACTTTTAAAACAATGCGAACGGATACACCAATCGCAACTATCGTTAAGACATGACGCCTCAAATCTACTTTTTGATGATTTAACCACTTTATACTCAAAATTTTTAGGACCGTGTACGTACGGAGTACTAACTGATAATGCGTGAAACCAGATCAAATAGTGCGGAATCTTATTTGATTGGCGATCCAATAAGTGAGAACACAGTCTCGGTCAATCTAATGATTAAAGAAATGTTAAGAACGATTAGAACAAGATCAATTGTGAACTACAAACTTGGAACAGGCTTTCTGGAGTCTCTAGACGGCTAGGTTATGAGTATGTGTCGAAATTCTTCAAGTGTTTTGTTTTTCCACGAATTATGTGGTATTTATGGGTTAGGGTATTCCAATTGTACGACTGAATCATGCAATTGATCCATACATACGACTGAAGGTTCAGTCATGCGACTAAGTCAATCTTATGTTTCAATCGTGCGACTGATCCAGTCTCCTGGTTCAGTCGTGCGACTGGTCCATTAGCATGATGTATTCATGCGTATGGTCCATTCGCATGAAGACTTCATACAATTAAGTTTGAACATATTTCTCAATCATTATTGACTAAGAACTATACACAACAACCTTAAACCTATATAGTTACTTCATTATTCTTTAACACACAATAATACAATGAAATATTAAATATTATAAGCATCAACCACATATTATATTTCATTTAACTCATTCATTACATATGTGTAAGACATGACAGACATTTACATTAAACTCATAAACTAGGTACATATGTATCAACAAACTCCCCCTTGGACCTAGTTTCCTTTAACGTCTGACATTCTTCATAAGCTCCTCAAACCTCTTGTACTTCTCCTCTCTAGTAACTCTAACATGTATTTCAAAAGCAAAGCAGAGTCTTATAACATTCTAAAACTGGAGGGCTTTTACAATATCTTGCGCGTCATAGAAAAGTGGCCACTTGTACAATGTGTAGACATCGTCAGCAGACAAGTTAGTAAGCCATATTGGGTTGAATACCTAGATAGTTCCCATTTTTCCCTCTTTGTTTAGAACTATGACCGCTTCGCCTGTTCTGATCATAATACCACCATTGGAAGTGTGGAGTGAAGTCCTAAGGCATTTCCTGTAAGGGAATCTTCGACATTGTGCACGGGGGACTCCTTTAGCATGACTTTAGGTTTTCCAGATATGTGATCCACCTTAGACCTAAGAATATACCTCTTCGGTTGTTGAGGTTTGAACTTTACCCATCTAGTGTGGTATTCTTTCTTTAGAGCAGCCTCAAACCAACCTGACATCTTTCTAGGATCAACATATAGCAGATTTAAGCATACCAGTTGGTTGAGCTCAATACCTGGGAGAGTCTTCAGATCATGTGGATATCTAAAATACTCTATTCCCTTTTCTCTCTTTACAACATAAATGTTTAGATCTTCAAATATGCCCACGCTATGATCTTGCCTGACACTTTCTAATGTCTTTTGACTCTGTAGAGCTTTGTGTAGGCGTTCTGCTTTGGTGGTGCGCGTTGGGCTTTCATCTCTGCAAAACAAGCTGGCTATTTGGCCTTCTTTATATCAAATTCACATCCGAGGCTTGGGCTTGGCTTTCATTCTTTTTGGTTTCTTTCTCCATCTCATCCAGTTTGTCGAATGTAGCACTGCTGAGAGTGTCACCCAAGTCGGGCATCATATTGCCCTCTCGGTTAGTGTACTCTGGATAGTGCTCAAACGTGACATCCTCTATCTCTATTTTGTCGACATCATTAAGCTCATCGTCACTTGTCACATCAACTATAGGATCATTTTTGACAAGCTCATCTGGATTCAGTCTGAACATTTCAGCGAGTTGCTCGTTAGTCAGATCGTGAATGATTTCTCCTTCTTCGGGAGTGTAGTTCACCGACCATTTGACAATCCTTGCAAATCAAAAATCATGGTGAATTGAGACTTGATTTGCTGCAGGGGAGCAATATCATATATATCTTGCTGGGATGTTTTACCTGCTTGATTTAAACATTTAACATATCAATCATTAGTAGTTAATCAAGACATTTAAACATAGATAAACATATATAATCATAAATTACATCAATGCAATATTTGAATCCAGTGCAAAAGTTTTTCTAAATACAAAACATCTAATCTTTACTTTTGTCTTGATCTGTCAATTCTTCAACAGTAGGGGCAGAAGATGATGCTCCTTGGTCTTGAGCTCTTTTATTGCGTCTTTCTTGACTTTGAGCAGAGGCTTATGCAGCAACATCACCTTCATCATCATCATCATCACCTCTCTTCTTTCCCCTCGATCCCTTATCATCACCTTCATCTTCTTCATCAGACTCATCATCATCATCGTCATCATCATCATCATCATCATCATCATCGTCATCATCGTCATCATCATCATCATCATCATCATCATCATCATATTCACCTTCCCGGATCTTTAACGACTCATCTTTTGATCCTTTCAGCCGAAGCATGATCTTCTTGTTCTTGTCCTCTAACTCCTCAATCCTTTTACCCGAATGAGCATTCTGCTCCTACAATTGTATAATCTGTTGGGCTTGAGCAGCATTGAGCTCCACAAGCTGGTTTAGCTATATAGCTCTTTGCTCATCGGCAGCTAACAGCTTTAGCACCATCCGATTTAAGTTGGCAAGCTGTTCCTCTACCCCGATAGAGGGTAGAGTGGATCCATGGATCAGCGGGACATATGTAGCAGTCCTGGCTCATTGAGTAGTGGTAGTGGTGGTGGATGTGGCGAATATGGGTGGTGGAATGTGAGTGGGTGGTGGAGGGGTGGCTCTGGTGGTGGTAGTTGTGGTAGAAGTGGTGGATGTGGTGGTGATCAAGGTAAGTCTCCTCCATTTGCTATTCATCCCCTGGGCTGATGGGATGGTCTGGGATGTAAGTTCGATCAGTATCAATGGTAACGACATCCTTGGACTCGCCCTGGCGTCCACCAACTGCCGCAAGCCCTCTCTCAGTGGCCACGACCCAGCTCCCCATCGTCCGTACCAGAGGCTCCTCATCTGATTCTTCCTCCTCATCAGGACAAAAGTCTTGGTGGAATCCAGTAGTCTCAGTTCCACCCTGGGTGGATGGTGGAGATGGTATATCAGTGGCAGTGACGCTAGATGGAGTGGGGCCTGTATCTCCACCATCACCACTGTCATCATCATCGTCATCATTAGCTAGTAGAACAATAGGCTCAGAATCTGAGTCACTGTCGTCGTGATGGCACCTCCTCCTGGCAGGTGCCATATAATCCTCTCAGGCCAGATGCCCAAACAATCATCTGACCAGGGGTTTCACCTGCTTCCCCTGTACACCTTCATCCTCCCCAGTGTAGTATCATCCATAACCTCTAGGGTCACAACATCATCACTCTCCTTTGGTAGCAAAAGAAGCTTCTGGTCTATAATCATCTGAAGGAATCGGGGGTACATGAAAAAGCCTTGCGTTTTGCCTTTATATTCTAGACCAAGTAAGTGAAGACCATCTGTGAGAAACTGAACGGGTGGTTCAGTGCCTGAGCAACGTATGCATTCTGGATTTGACCTGAAAGCTCATTAAAACCCCCTTTTCTCGAGGCAATGCACTTGAGGATAACATGCGCCAAGTACTTGAACTGGGGACATATATTGCTCTTGTTGAGCACACCAGCGTTTATGTCCCCAGAGTATTTGATCCTCGGAAAAAATCCCCGCACAGTCAGGGGATGTAGCCTAGTCAGGCAGTCTCCATCCTCTCCAAACTCCAAAACTCTCCTGATATCATCCTTGCTGACCGCAATATCTTGTCCAAAAATGGTACTCCGAATACAGTGTGGCTCAGAGGACCTGTCTACAACCGCGCTTTCCCAGAAAGCCTGCTGAATAGATCTGTATGGCGTGCATGGTGTCGAGATAGCCTTGAAGATCCTTGATCTCCATAGAAAAGTAATAATACCCGCAAACTCAGAAGCGTTCTAGGACATGACGTCAAGATGAGCACAGATGTTGTGCTTTGTGCTCATTGTCCACCTACTAGCCATGTTGCTGTAAGACAAGACACATAAACGTTAGAATTTTGGTAAGTAAATGACATTTGAACTTTAATGAGCTTGAAAACATTTTGTTTAGTCGTGCGAATGGACAGTGCGACTGAGCCTTAGTCGTGCAATTGAGCTCGCTCGCACGATTGAGCCTGTGACTAAGCTTAGTCGTATGCTATATCATATGGTTGAACCAGTCATGCGACTGAACTCAGATGCATGGTTCATTCATGCGATTGAGCCATTCGCCCAGCTCAGTCGTGCGATTGAAGTTCATCAGTGTGTCCATTCGCATAACTCTCTGTTTTTTCAATTTAAATTCAAATCTTGGGCTAAACTTGATGTTAAACATTGTGGATTGGCTCATTAGACTAGCAAACACTCTAAATAACATCTAGTGGTCTTTAAGTTCATAGTTTAGTTCATTTTATAGGTTTATTTTGACAACTTAGGCTCGGTTCTTATTTTGAACAATTCCATCAATTAGGGCTTGATTTAATGGACTATTTAGGTCGGGATCTTCGCACAATACCTATGGATGTAAGTAATAATCGTTAGAATCAACAAGAACAGGTGGAAAATGCTCAAAATAAATTTTGGCAGAGTTTGGGTGTAGTCGTACGAATAGAGAGCGATTTAGGGTCGGTGACAAAATGCGATCGACTCTGCTCTATTCATACTAGGTTTACTTTCAGTCGTGCAACTGGACCTATTTGCATGCTTCATTCGTGCGACTGAGGCTCAGTCGTGCGATTGGGTCAGTCGGTCACGTTCAGTCGTGCGACTAGGTTTCATTCGTGCGATTGACTCATTCGGTCACCTCTATTCGTGCGATTGGTTCATTCTGGTGATCCAATCATATGGAT
Organism: Flaveria trinervia; assembly: GCA_025506515.1. Lineage (NCBI taxonomy): Eukaryota > Viridiplantae > Streptophyta > Magnoliopsida > Asterales > Asteraceae > Flaveria > Flaveria trinervia. The sequence continues at coordinate 30,043,743 of CM046452.1, read as the reverse complement.
TGACCTAGCTTATGGTCCAATCATACGTCTGGTCCATACGTGTGGTTCAGTCGTGCGACTGGGCTCATACGTATGATCCAATCATGCGACTGGTCCATACTTATGGTCCAGTCATGCGAATGGCTCATACATATGAGTTTGACCTTATGACCTTTCAAACACTTAGACTTTTAACTATAGATAAAACGTTACGAGCGATGATCATCTCAGACATGATCCTTTTAACTAAAAGCCCGATTGGTCACCTCAGACGTGACCCCTTTTAAGTAAGTGATTCACAGATTGGATCCAAATGCTTAGTCTGACTTTTACCTACTAAATGACTAAAAAGTTAATAAATAAAACAAATAGAAATTAAAAACAAAATTAAGACATATTTTTGTATTTTTGATTTGTGATGGATTTTAAATCTATTAGAGTAATTCTAATTGATTTTACTTCATGGACAGCACAACTTCAATTCTAATTTATCATTTTTGGTATAATTCATTATGGAGACATACATGTATATCAGAATCACTTGGGACATTTTAATAAACTATTTTGATGCTAGATCCTTGTTTTGACCGAGAGTCAATAGCAATTTTAGGAAATCATACTAGAGCTACAAGGTGCATACAATGATTTTGACTTTCAAGAACTGCAGCTCATGATGATTGTCAGTACGCTTGTCCTCTTAAATCCATACATAGATTTTTGACACACATTGATGATGATTTAAGGTTTAATTATTTCAACAAGCGTTTGTGAATCCCACATTTATATGGTAATCAATGTTCCTTAGAATATTTTTGAGCGGTCTACGGGTATATTTCAAGAAGAGACTATTCTAAGAGCTTTCAAAGAGAAGTCAAGCCTCAGGTCAGTGTCATCGCACAGCAGAGAGGCACAAACAACAATGAATTCTAGAGTATTTAGGTTATGCTTATCCTCAAGTCAGTGCCATCGCACATCAGAGAGGCGCAAACAATGATGAAGTTCGAGAGGTAAGTCAATTCAATTTACTTTCTTTGCCTTGTGAGACTTCTTGGTCTGTTTACCTTTCTTACACGCAACTCAAACATCCAGAAGTTGAAAGTTCTTGACATTCACTCCATTCACTAAATCATTATGGATTAAATGATTCATCTTCCATGGATTTATGTGTCCCATTCTCCGATGTCGGGAGATCGAGTCTTTCTCTATTGCCTTTGACAAGAAGCATTGAACTTGATGATCGGTTGTGGAGGCTTTTGATAGCTTCAAGACATATAAGTCATTATATCTTGAAGCTGACATTAAGATTTGGTCCTCCGGGATAACGTAATCCTTCTTCAATACGTAGCACTTCTTGTTGTCAAAAACAACTTTGAATCCTTTGTCACATATCTGAGATACTGAAAGCAAGTTATTCTGTAATTGTTGAACATAGTTGACCTTATCAAGCTTTACTTTCTGGTTTCCCACTTCGCCTTAAGCTGTGATGCATCCTCCTTTGTTCCTAGCAAATGATACATGTCCCCCTTCAATTTGTTTGACATTTAAAAGGAGGGACAAGTTCCCGGTCATGTGCCTAGACGCCCCACTATCAACAATCCAGGTATTTGTGATGGCACTATAATGGACACCCTGCATATTATAAAGAAATTATCAGTTTAGGTTTGGGACCCAAGCTTTAACTGGCTTGGGTGACCCAGAGGAATCACACATCATGAACTCAACCCACTATCCATTTGAGGGTGAGGCATATCATTCTTCTTCTTGTTTCATTATCAGATAGTTGACTTGACTTTTCTTTCCATGAGCTAGTTCTGTGTAAGGCCTGTTTATGATAAACATTCGACTGGCTTACAGTTTGAACTTTAGGTTCATTAATTCTTTGTGGTGGGGTAATAGACCTTTTTTCGAAGAACTTAGTTTATTATTGTAAAGTTCAATATTCTGTCTGGGAGTCTGATAATAAGGTCAAATAGAAGCAATATGTCCTTTCTTTCCACAACTGTAGCAAGATCTCCCTTCTACATGTTGATGGAACTGTTTCTATGGGGAAGTGTGTGATACATGTGTGACTTTAGTCTGGTTGGGCTTGGACACTTCTTGTTTAGATGTTTTGCATCTTTAACAAAATTAATTGTTTGAATGTTTTTAACATCTTTAGCCTTTTGTTTATTTGGATTGTGATGTGGAGCACATGGTTGGTTAACTAGTTTGGTCGTTTTGGGTTCAGAAATAGACATGTTTGAACCTGACTTTACATTACCTTTTCAAATTGTTCATCCAAATTCACAATAGGTATTTTACCTTTAGATTTCAAAGTAGCCTCCTTCTGTTTAGTGACAGAATTCACCAGTTTACTCGTGGAATCCGGATCACTAACTAGAGAAATAGACACCACATGATCCTTAATTTGATTGTTATTTACTAGTCTACATTTAGTATTTAACATGATCTCATGTGGTGGTGGAACAACTTTGTAACCAAACCCCTCCCCGTTATTTCGTTCTTTCACTAAGTGTTGAACTATGTGAGAAGAACTGGTCCAACTGTGAAGTTTTTGTTTTAATGAGTTGACTTCTACTTCTAAAACTGCTTTTTCTTTCTTAGTTTCTTCCAGGGAGTTTAAATAGAACTTTATATCATTGGCTTGATTAAAAGCAACAACCTCGCTTTCCCTTAGTTGTTTATTTAAAACTTCTATTTTCTCTTTATAACTGTGCTCATTTTGTTTTAAAATACGATTTGCTTCTGTGTACAGTTGTAAATCATTTACTAAGCTATCATTGTGATCTAAACCAAAGGTTGTGTCTTTTATGGCTACCAAGTTCTGTCCTGTCTTTTTCACAAACTTTTTCGTCCTTCTACCAACACTAGCCAAAGCCCACATTATATCCATTCTCTCTAGTTCATTCTCTTCCACCAGCTCGTAATCTTCATCTGCCAGATGGCAATTTCCGATCTTCCCTGCAACTAGACCATCATATGAATGAACAATAGCTGCTAGGAGATCCATGTGCTCCTTTGCTACTTCCATCGTGATATTACCGAGATTTTCGGTCTTCAACTTTGTAATGTTGGCTTCAGGCACTATATATTAGGTAGCTGATGACCTAATGTTTCAGGTCCTGAAGTGGTGGTTTGGGAAGGAGTTGCTGAACTAGACACAAATGCAGTTTGAAGTGGTGCTCGTAAACTGATTGGGTTGGGAGATGAGTTATACAGTGAAGGATTCTGGTTGTAGGATCATTTCTGTGACCTGTACCTTATCCTCAGTTCCACCTCCCTCAATTTCAGGATGAAGTGGTTTATATCTAATTTTGCTAGTATATTATTCTATTTCAAGTTAGACACAAACAAGTCCCATTTCTTCGGCAAACCATCGGCAAAGCTTGACACTTTATCTTCCATAGACGTTGTAACCCCATGAGTGTGCAGCTCCCTCATCAGATGGTAGAATCTATCGATTATGTCGTTCAAGCTTTCTTTCCCTATTGAAAATAAGTTATCAAACTCCTTTCTGAGATCCTTTGCCTTTAATGCCTTTAATGTTGCATTCCCGTCATATCTTTTCTCCAAGGTCTCCCATAACTTCTTAGCCTATTTGCTCTCAGAAAACTGATGAAAAATATCTTTTGGTATTGACGGAGTCAACAATGCATACACCTTCTCTTCAGCATTGTACTTCGCTTTCTGGCTATCAGTCATACCTCCCAACGTTAACTTAACACCATCAGCCCCGATTGGTATACTATAACCTGTCTCAATTGATTCCCACAGATTGGGATCAACTCCATTTAAGTACATCTCGAATCGCTGCTTCCATTGTGGGTAATCATCTAACGTTATAAGTTTAGGTGGTTTATTGTGATTCCCAATCTCATTTTCCAGAAGCAGAAGGTTCTGGATGCGAGAGTTTCTTCCGGCAGTAAACGCAGAGTACTGATCTTCCATCTCTTTAAACTTTGAACTTTTGAACTTGAACTTGTGCGAATGAGTCAATCGTGTGATTCGACAAATGCGGATAAGTCAATCGTGCGATTGGAAAAATGCGGATGACCAATGCGGATGAATCAGTCGTGCGAATGAAAGGTGCGAATGAATTCAATCGTGCGATTGAATTCAGTCATACAGATGGAGTGTGCGATTGGAGACAAGCGAATAGGGTTGTTCAGTCGTACGAATGAGTAGGCGACTGAGTTCAATCGTGCCAATGGGGTGTGCGATTGAGTTAAGTCATGCGATTGAGCCAATCGTACGACTGGAGGCTGCTGTTTTTGCAAAATCGAAGGTTTTGACACTTTGACACAAAAACATGATTTTTCAAGAACCCTAATCTACCGTATGCTGAAAAACGTAAACTTTGAGACCTAGAGACATCGAAAACACTGTTTTACTAAAAAAGATGACTCCTTTGAATGAAAAACGTGATTTTTACACCGAAACTAGTCGAATTACACAAAAAATCAAGAGCCAAAGCTCTGATACCACTTGTTAGGACAGGACTATGTGATTGGTCCATTATCATGATGTATTCATGTGTATGGTCCATTAGCATGGTCCATTCGCAAGAAGACTTTATACGATTAAGTTTGAACACGTTTCTCAATCATTATTGACTAAGAACTATGCACAACAACCTCAAACTTATAAAGTTAGTTCATTATTCTTTAACACACAATAATATAATGAAATATTAAACATTATAAGCATCAACCACATATTATATTTCATTCAACTCACTCATTACATATTTGTAAGACATGACATACATTTACATTAAGCTCCTAAATTAGGTATTTATGTATCAACAAAAATATCTGGTAAGACACATTGTACCCAATTTCAGTTGTAATTCTTATTTTTTTGAAACAGTCACCTTCAGAAATAGTTGACAACCAAAGCTAGTATGTTTAGTGGGTTATTTGTAAGATCTGCTAATGACTACGATTGTGAAAAAATATGTTCATGATCTTTATATTCGAAATGATAGGGAGACAGATCCTCTTTTTTATAAAAATCCTCATATTTTTCATTTGCATAATGACATTCTTGCTTAACAACAATATAAATCTTGTCATCCACAGGATATCGTTTAAATCATAATAAACTTTTCAATGTCATTTGTAAAATTTAATTTATTTAGTGGACAACAGAGCTATTACAAACACCAGATTCTTCACCGATGAATAATGTAAAAATTTCATTTTGAACATTAAGAAAAACATTCATAAAATATATTAAATCTTTAATATCAGATATATCGATGAAATGAATATAAGTAGACATTTGATACGATAGCCGTATACAACTTTGAATTCTCAGTTCTGAAGATATAATATCCTTTAATTCATCAAATGTTATATTACTAGATAAACTAAGAACATATCTAACACATTTTTCTTTTAATGGTAGATATTCTTCAATACTGTTTATGAAATATCATTTACCACAAGATCAATCTCTTCTTCTTTTCTTCTTAACAGAGCTGATTGATCATAGATAGACTCATTCATTTGATCAACCTTCAGCCTCAGCTTCTCGTTTTCATTCTTCTCTTTCTCTTTGGATTCTTTGAGCTCAGAATCTTATTGAAGTAGGGCATCAATCACTTCATTATTGCACTTAGCATTTTCTCTTAAGCTTTCGATCCTCGTGTCGAACTGCATCAGTAGATTATCCTTTTCTGTTATTATCCGTTTCAGCTCTTTAATCCTTTGCTTTCTAAAGTTATACTTCACTACAAACTTGTTGTACTCAGCCACCAGGTAGCTTTTGCTTAATGGGATGTCATTATCACTCAGATCATGTTCATTGTAAACAATAACTTCTCATATTTTTCTTCTTCTCTCCTTTCTTCTTGTTTGCCAACAATCTCATCTTTATGTTCTTTAGTATGGGCAGCCACACTTGCTGAGCTTGAGCATTCATCTTTTGATTGATCATGCTTATCATGATGAGGTTGTGCTTCAAGATTCATGTTGTGCACTAAAGGCTCTGTTTGATTGGAGCCAACTGGTTCTTCATAGTTAGAGAGTGACAAAGGGATGGTACTTGCTTGAGAAATCAACTTAGTATCACCAGAGTGGATTGAGTTTACAGACTGAGTAATAGAAATAGGTTCAGTATGCACACTCTCAGATAATTGTTGAGTAAATGGAAAGATGGGATGTGTTTCTTGAGTGGATGAGGGAGATTGTTGGTGTGAACAGAGTGAATGAGTGAAATAGGTTGAGTATTTTGACTTGTAGGAGAAGGGGGTTGTGGAGATTGGTGTTGATGTGGAATGGGTGAGAGATGTGGTGAGTAAGTGGCCTGAACAGAATTTGTAGGAGAATTCTCCTATTGATCTTCCCACACCAGCTCTTGGGGAATGGCTGCATTAACATCAATCACATGTGCAAACATGAGCATGTCCCATCCTTCATACCTTCCATTGATCTTGTTCAGGACAGACCTACCCAAATGTGCTTGTACCAATACATCTACATCTCCTTCTATTCCAGGAAATTCACCATTGATTATCAGTTGTAGGAACCTTGGGAACATGAACATTTTGTCATTCTTTTGCACTTTGATGTGGTCACATAAACAATTGAAGATGTACTTTGAGTAGTTGTATGTTCTTCCTTCAAGGATGCCAATGATCCCTGATGATATGTGCCTTGAGAATCTGTCAAGCCCAGACTTCCTGTTGGATATGCACTTAAGATAAGCATGGCATTAGAATCTGTGTGGCTTGCATAATCTTCCTTTCTTTATCTACCCCTTGGCAAAATCACCATCATACCCCATCAATAAGAACACTTTCTCTATGTATTCATTCTCGAACACATCAGGGTGACCAACTTCTTGTTCTCCCAACTCCAGATTCCTCTTGATAGTCTACTCAGTCACTCTCAATCATTGGTTCTTTACTTCTGTGTAAGGCCTCGTTTCCGGAACGCTTACAGCTGGTCAACCATTGCACATAAAACATACATTTATAGTTATTTTACATAAACATTCACAGTGGAAACATTCAAAAATGACATTTCATTTCATCATAAAAACTTTTTCAAAATAATGCATCGTTTGTCGGTTACAAAATTACATTGTTGTATTACATCAAAAAAGCTTTAGATATAAATGGATGCCATCCAAAAGAGTTGAGCAGCCGCCTCGTGCCATCCTCAGCAATGCTCACTGCCAACTGGAAAAATGCATAAAAGCCAGCGTTGCTGAGTGAGTTCTAGTTTTACGATATACTTTTCTTTCGTAAAACCATCTTTGCTTTCTTTCTAAATCATACTATACTTTACATTCGTTTGTGATCATACATCGTACGTACATACAGATAATATATTCATTATCTTCTTTAATCTTTCATGCCTCATTCTTTACTTATCTTTCCTGTCATCCATAAAGCCTACCCTTTTGTTCATGGTACTGAACCTAGGCCCATCATAGACCTTCTATAACGGTGCATCACACCTTGTGGTCACAGTACCTAGGGTAAAGTTTAGGTTTACTATACAATACCTTTCTGTTCATGGTTCTGGACCTAGGCCTCTCATAGACCTTCTATAATGGTGCATCGCACCTCATGGTCACTATACCTATGGTATGAATGCACATGTACCATTGCCATAAGCAATACCTTTCGGTTCATGGTTCTGGACCTAGGCCTCTCATAGACCTTCTATAACGGTGCATCGCACCTCGTGGTCATAGTACCTAAGGTATGCAGCAATAGTTCTATGCAAATGGTCAATCACAAAGAAAGACCTCGATGTGCATGCCATGCCTACAAGGCTATCATCACTTTCATTACCTGTTAATGCATGCACTCATACTTCGTGTTCCTCTTTCATTATCTTTCAGTTTATGTTACATAATACTTCGCTAATTCATTATCATAACACGTAAAGTCATGGGAAAGATATACATACATCATCATAAGGAACATAAACATATCATTCATACCTCGTAATGCAGGGCATCATACATACATAACATACATCATGCATAACCATGCAACATCATCATCATCATGCATAAGCATCAATCACAATACATTACATGCCCAACATACCATCCTTGACCTCAAAAGTCAACTTTCATAACCCCCAGGAATCTCCTAGGTCAAAGCCTATATTACTCCTTTTTCTCCCACAAGTAAGAATTTTCTAGGTGTTCATCCGCATTTTCTATAGTTCATCCGCATTTGCTATAGTTCATCCGCATTGACTCACATTGCTCATCCGCATTTCTTATACTTAGTCAATGCTCATCCGCATTGACTTACATTGCTCATCCGCATTTCTTATACTTAGTCAATGCTCATCCGCATTGACTTACATTGCTCATCCGCATTTCTTATACTTAGTCAATGCTCATCTACATTGACTTACATTGCTCATCCGCATTTCTTACACTTAGTCAATGTTCATCCGCATTGACTTCATCTGCATTAACTTCACCCGCATTGACTTACTTTGCTCATCCGCATTTCCCAGACTTAGGCAAATGCTCATCCGCATTTCCCAGACTTAGGCAAATGCTCATCCGCATTTCCCAGACTTAGGTAAATGCTCATCCGCATTTCCCAGACTTAGGCAAATGCTCATCCGCATTTCCTGCACTTAGTCAATGTTCATCCGTATTGACTTCATCCGTATTGACTTCACCCTCATTGACTCACCCATTGGTTAATGCTCATCCGCATTAACCCTTTTCATCCGCATTTATTTCCAAACACTTAGGTAGATTTAAAGACTTATCAAGTGGGTCTAAAACATCATATTCAATTTCCATGCACCATTCATCAGGTTCAAAGCTTAAATCTTACCCTCTAAGCCTTAGAACATAATCATACATCATCAACCATGAACATAGTCACACATCACAACATAACATCATCATACACACATTCAAGCACACGGGTCCGAAACCCAGCTATATAAAAACATACATTCATGCATTTCCAGCCCCAAAATTAGTTAAAAACAGTGAAAGAGGGGTCCTAGAACTCACCTTTGCAGCTTTTGAGTATGGCTTCCTCCAAACTCGTTTGCAAATTGAATTCAACTGCTTAGAAACCCACTTAAAACATACCCGAACACATACAAACACACATAAGCATAAACCCGAGGATATGACCAGTTAAGAGCACCATAAAAGCATGAATTCTTACCTTGAATTCGAATTCTTTCTTTTTGTTCTTCTTCAAAGCCGAGAATTTGCTGCTCCCAGCTACTCTCTCTTTAAAACCTGAAAATCAGTGGTGTATGTGACATATGGGCGGCCATACCACCTTTTACACCCACTTTTCAAACATTTTGTCATTTTGGACACTTTTTACCCCTAGACTTGGGTTTTATTTCTTTTTCCTTCTTTTCTTTCACTTTATTCATTCTTTTCTTTGACTTTAAAATAACCGGGTGTTACATTCTGCCATAATAACTTCTTCATCTTCTTCTATATGTTCTGAGTTCCAGAAGTTAGACATGTGCGATCGATGAATCATGGGTTTTGCAGATAAGGCATAGAACAGCCTGGATCTTCTTAGATAACGACCGATGTCTTGACACCCTTTGAAGTAGGGTCATCCGAGTTTTGGAACGCACATACATTATGCTCTTTCGCAAATCTATTATCCATCTATTCATGCGAATAAAGACGATTTCGTTAGAAACACATTATTGATATGAGAATACGAACAGTTGTGAGATTGGACAAGAATCAAATGGTTCATTATTGAACATTACGACATGTTTTACCTTGAACACACTGATCAGAAAACATGATTTTGTGTTTATTTGATGATTTGATTCCGAAATTTTGAATGTTAGAGAAAGGGGGAAAAGTTTGTTGAGTGCGTGTTTTTCTAGGTCTGAAAAAGTGTTCTGAAAAAGCGAATAATGAATATTGAAGTGAACAAACATCATTTATACTTTCCTAGACACATTAATTTTATTTATTTAATAAAGTGGGACCCTCAACAATTTAACTTCTCCGTAGTTCTTAGTTCTTCCGCACATTATCTACGAATTCCATATATCATCTGCGGATGACCTAAAAACTTCTGCTGATTAAGTATAACTTAAATTTCATAGGTTACCAAACTATGAAATTAGATTATATTTGATGAACTTTGCTCATCCGTAGTTTACCAATCTACGGATAGACATTTAAATTTTCCACACTGTAGCTTCTGCTGATTCTTAAGATGACATTATAGCTTCTGCTGATGCTTAAAGAGTACTTGTGTAGAAAAACGTATTTTGTTGTATGGTACATGTCCACTGCTTAGAACCATTTAATGCTTTTAGACCTTGTTGACTTTGTATTTATGACAATTGAGCACAAGAAATTTTAAATGATTTTAAAAACTTCATGTATCCAGGAGCTAAGTTGGTGCTCCGGTTCCAATTCCTTCAAATTAATAATGACATAGACAAATCTGTTGATGATGGATTAAGATTTCTTCATGAATTCTACTCCCCCTAAATTTGTGATTAATGATGACAAAATGCATTTATTATAAATTTCTAAGAATGTTATCATGAAGAACATTAGCAGAGTAATAAGCATATATATATATATACATATGTAACGGGAACATACTATAATACTAAGCCTCTTCCTGATGAGTTATTTTGTTGAAATGATACCTAAACTTAGTTCTGGTTGCAAGTATATTGTCCACTTAAATCCATACAAGAGTTAATGTATCAACTAGGCATGTTGTTTGTAATGTTTTCATATTGATTAGGAAATAACTGTCATGTGCTTCACATTCAATTCACGAAGATTTTTTCCTACCTTTGCGAGTCAAATCATCACTTTTTCACACTTAATAACTATGTACTTTAAGTTGTAAGTTCTATCTGAGATGCATTGGACATCTCATTAATGCATTGATGTAAAAGCTCTAGATTAATATACAATGGATCACATAAGATTCTTTTGAGAGCTTAGATATAATCATTATTAGGTCACCAGGTCTTTACTCACGTAAAATAGAGGTGCCTTTAACCCAGGTCTTTGTTTACACAAAATAGAGGGATGATGAGGATCATGATCTTTTCACCTTTGGTAACTGATATACAGTATGGTGATGATACACCTAGGTCTTTGTTTACACAAAACAGAGGGAGTATGAGTTGCAAAGATAGATATTATAAAGTGTCGATACATAGTGTGGTTAGATGAGTGATTTGATCACATCAGAATAAGACTCACTTTGTATCCTCAAAAGGAAGTTCCCAACAAATAATCTGTTGGATCAAGAAGAAGGCTGGTGCAACCACAACCAAATCACTTAGACAAATTTTGGTGCTACTTACAAAGGCTTCCGAAGCCAAGTGTGGAAATTCCGAAGGAAGTAGAGTTCTTCCGAAGACAGAGTGAAAGATCAACTTCCAAAGACAAAATCCACTTCGAAGTCAAAGAACTTACTTCCAAAGATCAAGTCTAAGAAGAAGAAATCAGAAGACTACTTCCAAAGTATGAAGAAAAGAAGTCCTCAAGCCTCGGAAGAAGTAGCCTCTTCCGAAGTGTAAGTGGCTTCGGAAGTACTTGTTCTTCCGAAGCCATTTAAACTTCGGAATACACTGCTATGAACCAGTGGACATAAGTATGGTCTCTAACACTCTACTTCAGATCTCTGATACTATATGACATTTTCTTAAAGGGCCATGTAGTTGACTATACTTTATTCCACTGTTCAGCTTTTATGATAGTACAAGTTACCAACTTCAGTTGGTGACAAAAGGTAAGTCAGGGACATGTCCTGACTACCATATCTCAGATAATACTTTATCTAAGATACCTTAAACTATAGCTTTGTAGTATTTGCTTTAGTTAAAGGATTCCAGCTAGTATCAAAGTATATCTGGCTGTATGTAGTATTATATATAGTTTCTCATTGTAACTCACAACCATATGCTTGTAAGAGTCTTGTAACATTTGAGTTGAGAAGCAATATATGCAAGTACCTTGAAAATTGCTTCCTGTGTTTTATTATTACTTATTATATTGTTATCAACTCTTAGAGACTTTGCTTTCATCCGAGTGTTGTTTAAGTGAGTTTGAGAGAAAAACCAAGTGTTTTGTGACATAAACCGATCTTGCAATTGGTATCAGAGCTTTTTAGGCTCTTGATTGTGAGATCTAACCATCCAAATCAACCTGTTTTTCACTCCTCCTTACAACTCTCTGAAAATGGCCCTTAACAAATCTGAAGTAGAGATAGGAACCATGACCAAAGCTCCTATCATTACTCCTGAAAAGTTTAGGTCTTGGAGCAGACGAATGGAAGGCTTCATTAGATACCAAGACAGCAAAATATGGAACTCCATTGTAAACGACCCGTATAAACCCAAGGTGGCAACACCCAGTGGAAACGGTGCCATGATAGGAAAGGCTGTTGAAGATTATTCTGGCGAGGACCGAAAGAAGATGGACATTGACAGCAATGCAATGACTATTCTGATGACTGCAATACCCAACTCCATCATGGTGGGGTTTGAGCATTGTAGGTCTACCAAAGAATTGTTTGATGCACTTGCTCAGATGTATTCAAGCTCCAACGACTCAAAGAAGGACTCACTGAAGTAGCAGTTCGAGAAATTCATGTATATTGCTCGAGAGACTCTCAGCCAACAGTATTTCAGGTACATGAATCTTATTTCTTCTCTTCAGTTTGTTAAGATCACTCCTGAACTTATAGATCTCACAAGAAAGTTTATGAGTGCTCTTCCAAATGAGTGGACATTCTACTGTGTCTCTATCAAGAGGACAGAGAACTTGAACACACTTACTATGACTGAACTCTATGGCATCCTTAATGGATACTGTTTAGAGATGGAGAGTAAGAAGGGCCACCAAACAAGCAGACCTGTGAGTCTTTATGATAGCAATGCCTTAATGGTTGCTGAAGTCTCATTACCCCCACAACCTCAGTAGTACCCGACATACAACTAGCAGCCATTCAGCTCTTTTAGACCTTACATCACTTTTCCTGAGACTCCAAGGTCTCAATAGGCTCAGCACAGTTCCTTTCAGGATAGTTGTGCCTTTGTCTCAGGAAGTGGACACTATGGTGATTTTCAATCCTACTTTGATGATTTAGAGTGTTTCAGTCTAGACGATGTAGAGTATGTGGACATTGTCCAACAATGACTCTTTTAACCTACAGAGCGAAGAAGTTCTTTAAGAGAACTAGAAGACAATTCCCTCAAAACCCAACTACCAGCAAGTTTGGGTTTACAAAACCAAGGCCAAATGTTACAACTGTAACCAACTTGGTCACTTTGCAAGGGAATGCAAGTCTCCCAAATCAAATCTGGGAACCCCACAGGCCTCCAGATATCCCTTTACATCAAAGACCACTGGAAAGTCAACTAAAACAACTGTAATGGCTCAAGAAGTCACTAGAGCTTTATGGTACAGGATGTGACTCTGCTCAAGCTCTCATGGACGAAATAGATGATAACCAGGTATATGAACATCTCTGTACTCCTACCTGTATAGCTAAGGTTAAATTATATTAGGACTACAATATGGAAATTAAAACTAATATTGAGTCTTTAATTGTTTTGAAATTTGATTTTAAAAGGGCTGAATCTGACTACCAAAAGAAAATTGAAGAGTTAGAGAAAACTATTTCCCTATTAAAACATGAACACATCAATTATATGTCTCAAATAAAGGATTTAATATCCAAATTGTCTGACGCTCAAGCCCAGCTTGTCACCGCTGAGGCTTAAGCTAGGAAGTATGCTATTTCTGAGCAGAACTTCCAACCTATTACTGCATCATGCTCCCACTCCAAAATCTGTTATCAGAATAAAGGAAGGTTGGGGACCAATGAAATTGCTCCACCACATTCTTATGAGTCCATAACACAACCTAGATGTGGTACTGAAGAGCAAGAGCTCCTATCTGCTGACCCATCTTCACATGAGTTGAAGAATGATGCAACAATACAGGCCACCACAGGGAAGGAACAGGTAAATCAACCCACCTCCCCCAGTGAAGATCAAACCCTAACCACCACAGCTAGAAGAAGTAGAGCTAAAGCTGCCAGAAGAACTGCTAAGAAAGTGGTTGAGTCTAAACTGATGATTGACCCAAAAAAAGGGTGTATTTATCTTAGCTGGATTCTAGATGGTAGGTACTTTTGATTCAACAAAGGAGTGTACTACCAACACTCCTGTCCTACCAAAGGATCAGAAGTTGAAGGGAAAGGTTGCTAACAAAGAGAAAAAGAATAAGAAACAACAACCCACAAGCTCCCAAAGACTAACATTACATGCAAAATGTGTGGTCTGCAAAACCACATGGCTAAAGATGTTACTAGAATCCTGCTAGCACACATTATGAAAATAATGTTAGAAAGGAAGGAGTCAGGGAAGGTTTCTTATTTGGACCTTATCAGATGGTTCAAGTGATAAAAAAGAGAAAGCTAGTTTCTGAAGCTAGGTTGTCTTCGGAAGAAAATCCTTCTTCCAAAGAGAAAATGGCTTCGGAAGCAAAAGCTGTTAAAAATCTAAAGAAGAAGAAGTTCCCTTGAAACCATCCCAGAAGAAGACTGCTTCAGAAGAAAAGGTGGTGAAGGCTTCTTCTGAAAAGAAAGAAGCTCCGGAAGAATGCCATGCTATAAAAGCTTTTACAAGCAAATCTTTCATGATCAAACAAAGGATGGATTGCAAGATCAAGAAAGATGCTACAGCCCAAACCGCTTCTTCAAAGACATCCATTGAAACCCCATGCTTAACCTTTGGTTCAATTATGTCACTATCTTTAGAAGAACACAAGACCAACAAGGCTTGGGTCTCCAATCAAAACTAATAATCTCATCTTGTGTGCATGGACATCCATAATACAAGAACAACAATGTCTGGATTGTGGACAGTGGATGCTCCAAACACATGACAAGGAACAGATCTCTTTTAGGATCAGTGATCTAAGTTTGATTAATTAGAGAGTATTGCAGCGGAATTCAAACAATGAATTAAACAATTCACAAGAACACAATTGATATTCAATGTAATAGTAAACGGTTATAGAAAAAGAGAATTCTGCAAAAGAAATATTTCATTCATATGCTTTCGTTGTGGCTCAATGTCACACGCTACAATTAGGTCAACATTCCTTATATAGGAAATTTGATGTCTGCTGATGTCACTTGATAGTGACATCTAATAGAATTATTCAAACTACTGAAACTATGTAAACTACTAAGAATGTTCTCAACTACTGATTACATCTCAGAGAATGCTTAAGTACAAAAACATAAAACTACTAAACTACAACTACTGAAACTATAACTACTGAAAAGTAAATTACAAGTATGAAAGGAAACCATCACAACTACTGAAGTTAATTACTTCAGCTGTTGTGACAACTACTAATCACTTTGGTCTTCAGTCTTGTCTTTAGTCTTTGTTCTTCAGTACTTTACTTTCAGACTTTGTTTTCAGCTGATGGCTTCAGACTTTGTCTTCAGTCTTTGTTTTCAGTACTTACTTTCAGACTTTGTCTTTAGCTGATGGCTTCAGACTTTGTCTTCAGTCTTTGTTCTTCAGTACTTACTTTCAGACTTTGTCTTCAGCTGATGGCTATAGAGTTTGTCTTCAGACCTTGTCATCAGTTGATGTCTTCAGCTGTTGTGATCTTCTTCAGCAATTGTAATGTCTATGGGACTTAGAGGTTTTTCTGATCAGGCTCATTGGTTCTTTTGGTCCAACAAACTCCCCCTGAACCAATGCAGCCAAAACCTCTAAACTTATTGATGATCCCACTTATGCTTGGCAGAAACACCTTCTTGATCAACTTCAGAGGTAATCAGTTAAGCATAAGCCGGGAAAAGGTTTCTAATCTTTTGATTGGCTAAGTATGAAAGGGAACTCTCTCTTGGGGAAACTGGACACAGAGTCTTATCCCATCCATGAAACCTAATTCCCATTAATGAGTCTATAAGACTCACTAGCATAGGCCTCAAGGAGAACAACTTGTTCCTCCTTGGTGAGTTCTTCTGCTTCTCCCTCGAAGAAGAACTCTGGGCCATAATACTCAGACAGGTATCTCACTGTCTTTCCATTTTTTAACTCCACAGTTGTTATCTCTCTGTAAGCAAATTCATCAGGGTGAGAGCCTTAAAGCAACAACTGGAGTTCCCTCTTCTGAAGATCTTCAAGTCTTTTGTATAACAACCCCTTCTTGATCATTTTCTTCTCAAGAATAGATTAGGGGTTGTCTTGAGTTGTGAGCTCTCTTGAATTCTTCAATGATTTCCTAGGGTGAGACTACCATGGCCACGTAATTGCAGCATTCAAGGTCTTCACTTGGCCATGATATCTACTTGGTATATTCTTCTTATGAATTCTAGAACTTACCCTGGGGTCTGGCCAGATCCGCACTCTTTCTCATTGATGTTGAAAAGTATGTCTAAGAGTGTACAGCCTCAGAGCCTGTTTCTTCATTTCTTGAATGGATGAGGACTGAGGGAAATCCTTGTCAACCATCTTGAGAAACTGCTCATCGTGCTGCTTCTGCTGTTCTGCTTCTTCAATCTTTACCTTCACCATCTGCATTTGCAAGTCAGGTGTAATCACTTGTTGACTTCTGTGCTCAGGTGTTTTAAGGTTGAGAACAGTAAGATTGGCAGACAATCTTCATCATCATCATCCTCTTCTTCATCTTCTTCTACCCTCAACACCCTTCTCCTCCTTCTGGGTGTATCACTGGGTAAGGTTTGAGGTGGTTTTTGGGGTAAAGGGATTGGTTTTGTGGTTGAGTTATGGGTGGCTTTGGTATAGGGATAGATTTGGGAGATTTTAGAGATAAGGGTTGTGTTTGAGTGGGAGTGTGAGAAGACTGACTTAGCATTTTGGTGGTGAGTTTGGCTTTGGAGAGCTTTGCCATTTCAGTTCTCTTCCCTACACCTGCTCATCCAGGCTTCGATGATCAACCCTTTATTATAGCCTCCAGTAGAGCAGATTTTCTTGGTTATCTCCAAGATACTGTCTCTGGACCAGGCCTTTATCTCTATCAATGATCTTCAAGGTATTTGGAAATGAATCTGATCATTATCTCCAATCTTTCCCTTTCCAACACACTATAACCAGCCCATCTAGCTTGAATCTCTTTCTTTTCCAGCCTTCTGATCTCAGTGTCTAGTGTGGCTGTGTCATGACCTTGTCGAAAGAGCTGATCTATAATTTTATCCATGGATCTACTGTGAGCTTCATCAGCATCTTTGATAAGATCTTCTAAGGATTTATCTTCATCAGCTTTTGAGTCAGCACTTTTCTTTCTTTTATATGTGATCAGTGATCTTCCTTCTCTTTATCTGTGATCAGCTGTTCTGAGATCAGTTCTTTCTCCACCTCCTTCTCTTTTGCAGGTTCTTTCTCATCATCAACTCTTTTTCTTTTCTTTTCTTTCACTGCCTTAGACTTGGAAGTCTCCCCCTTTTTGGTTGCATTGGGATCAGGGGCTTGAAAGGCAGAAAGAGATTTGTGAACAGCATCATCAATAAGGGTTTGTAGATTTGAGGAGATCCTCTCATCAATGGCTTTATGCACTATGTCAGTGATGATGGGAGTGATGAGAGGTAAGGAGTTTTGAAAGATAGCAACCAGCTCAGAGGGGTTCTGTCCCTGAGAGGTGGTGCCAAAAGTAGTGGTGGTGGCTCAGTTAAGTGTGTAGGCTCAGTGTTTGGTGAACCTTCAATTGAAGGTGCCATCTGTGGGGTTTGTGGGGTAGATGGACTTTGATCCAAGACATTTTGGCTAGCAGCTCTTTGAGTCTGCTCACCTCAGTATTTAGGATGGTATTATGGGCTAATACATCATAGAAAAAGCCCAGGTCATCATCAGTCTATGCTGAATCACCTGACCTCCTGATTGAATCAGGATGTACATGCTCTGAGTGTAGATCAGTAGAAGCATGTGCCCCTTGTTCTTGGTACTGGGGACTTCCTGCCTCAGGACTATGTCCTTTATTAGCAGTTGCTGCTGGTAAGGTCTTATGGATGTTACCAACTTCATCCTGATCATTTGCTGAATTAGTAGAAGTGGCAGCCTTACCAGATGTTCTAACCTCCATTTCTACACTTGGAGATTGAACATTGTAACCCCTGTGCTGTGGGTTATCAGAAGCATTTTGGTCCTCTCCCTCAATGGTTGTGGTATTCCCAGTGGTAAGAGGTTTCTGGGGAGGGGGTGAGGAATGCAACTGACTCATCACTTTAGCAACTATCAGTGTTGGGCTTGAGGGGCGGTTGCATGTGGAGATTGGGCCGAAGCAGATTGCACCTGGGGTTAGATGTGCTCTTCATTTGTAGCCCTCTCAATTGAGATAGGTTCCAGAAATGTGGGATCCCCAATTGTGGTTGCAACAGGATCCTGTTGAGAGGATACCTGTGCGGCTTCAGTAGGTTGAGTCTTGGACATAACTGGGGGGTTAGAGCCAGTATGCATTTCCTGTGTTTGTGGTACAGGGGCATCCTCAGGGGATTCATCTCCATGAGTAGTCCTTTTTAGGCTTTTTGATTTGGTTTGGTGGGGACTTTGGATCTAGAGTGGAGGCTGTGGGTTCCCTCGCTTGGGTTTTAGCATCCGGGCACCCTTTTTAGAGTAGGGTCTGAGTTATGTCTGGAGTATACCTCAGCTAAAACAGCTAGAGCAGGGACTCCAAGACCAACAAGGCCATCAGATTTTATTGATTCAAAATTATGGCCATCAGAAACCTGGGATAAAGTAGCCATATGTTTGCCACAGGTTTCTGAGCCAGATCCTTTAGTTCCATGAACACTATCTCAGAAAAATTTAGATTTTGGCATTCAAAGATAGAGTACAATACCTGTTGCCATCGGGAAGACATCTGATCCCAAGAAGATGTCTTTGATGCAAGGCAGACATTCACCATATGAAAGATAAGTCTTTCAGCATCATGGAAGTGCTTTTTAAGTATGGTTGTAGCACTTAAGTCGCCTTCATACCGTTATTGATGAAAGACATCAGTGGTGCCTTTCGGGTATTCTTTAACATAGGTGCCATCATGCAAATTTAGGGTTTTGCGAATGATGTCGGGGTGATGAGCACTTGTTTCTGGTTCACCAACTACTGGAGAGTGAGTTGGCTATCATTCTCACCAGTTATTACAGAGACGTTGGTCCAGAACTGGGTAAGGAATCAGGGTATATGGTAGGATTCAGAAGAAAGGCTGTTCGGTATTGGGAATCCACGATAAGATCGATCGCATTGTCAAACTTGTTCCAGAAAGCCGATTTCGAAAGGTAGGCAACACAGTTGTGTCGGGGTTTGAGTTTCATGGTTGCCATTGTTGAAAGACAAAAGGTTTGAAAAATGGTTAATGAAACGTTTGGCTATAAGTGCAGGTATTTATAGGTTAAGAAAAGGCTGAAAAGAAAACGACTGAAAGTGTTGGTGTTGGCATTAGTTGTTATGAAAACAACTGAAGACTTGGTTTTAACTATCAGACGTTTGAAAACAACTTAAGACTTGGTTCAGTCATCAGTAGTTATGAAACTACTGAAAACCTTGGTTTTGTCTTCAGTTGTTGTAAACAACAAAGGACTTGGTATTAGTCATCAGTAGTTGTGAAACTACTGAAAACATGGTCTTGTCATCAGCTGTTTAGGGTGAAATAGCAGTTTGTAGAAGCAACTGAAGAGAAAATTCTCATGAGTAGTTTTCATCAATTCTTAGCTTTTCAGCCGTTTCATACTGTCCTCAACACTTACTAGACTTTTTAGCTATTTTCAGTTGTTTCATAGGACATCAGTACTTATCTGTTTTTACTGACATCAGTAGTTATAACTACATCAGTAGTTGTAACTGCATCAGTTTCTTTTAAGAGAATCAGTACATATTTGTGACATGGTTACTAATGATCATCAGTACTTGTTTACTGAGATCATCAGTAGTTATCACTTATTCTAGCTGCAACATACCAAGCCTTAACATAAGGTTTTGGAAAGTTGAACTATCCAAAGGCTTAGTAAATATATCTGCAAGCTCATCAGCACTAGGCACGAACTTTGGATCAATCAGACCTTTTTCAAAACAATCCCTAATAAAATGGTGTCTGATCTCTATATGTTTGGTCCTAGAGTGCTGGACTGGATTCTTGACAATGCACAGAGTTGAAGCACTATCCATTAATAATGGAGTCTTAGTCTCTGTAATGCCATAATCCAATAGTTGGTTTTCAGGCTAGAGTACCTGAGATGTACAACTTGTAGCAGCAATGTACTCTGCTTCAGTAGTGGATGTAGCAACAGATGTTTGTTTCTTACTCTGTCAAGAAATCAAATAGTTGCCTAGGAATTGACATCCACCAGAAGTTGACTTTCTCGTTAACTTACACCCTACATAGTCACTATCAGAAAAAGCAACTAATTTGCATGAGTGTCTAGTGGAATACCAAAGACCTAGAGATTGTGTACCTGAGATATCTAAAGATCCTCTTGACTGCAATCAAATGAGACTCTTTAGGAGCAGCCTGAAATCTAGCACAAACACAAGTTGCAAATATGATATCTGGTCTAGAAGCTGTTAAGTACATCAAGGATCCAATCATACATCTGTAAAGTGTTTCATCAATAGCTTTACCTTTCTGATCTGCATCCAGCGTGTGGTGTTGCACATGGGAGTAGAACAGGGCTTACAATTTTGTAAATCAAACTTATTCAAAAGTTCTTTTGTATATTTTGATTGATGAATAAAGGTTCCATCGGCCTTTTGTTTGATTGCAAGCCTAGAAAGAACTGTAATTCTCCCATTGCACTAATTTCAAACTTTTGTTCATTAAACTTGTAAAATCATCACACAACTGGGGATCAAGGATGCAAAAATAATATATCAACATAAATTTGAAAAAGTAGCTTATGATGATCCACTTTCTTAATAACAAAGTTTTATCTATGGAGCCTCTAGTAATATTTTTAAGAAAAAAATTTGAAAGTGTTTCATACCAGGCTCTAGGAGCTTGCTTCAACCCATAAAGAGCCTTATCAAGTTGATACACCCAACAGGATGTTTATTGTCCTCAAAACCTGGTGGTTGACACACATAAACCTTTCTTCTTTATTTACCATATAAAAATGCACTTTTGACATCCATTTGAAAAACTTTAAGATTGTGGAATGCAGCATAGGCTAAGAACAATCTAATTGCCTCTAGTCCGGCTACAGGGGCAAAGGTTTTATCATAATCAATACCTTCTTTTGTGAAAACCCTTGTACAACCAGTCTAGCCTTGTTCTTGACAATAAGCCCATTTTCATCAGTTTTATTCCTAAACACCAATTTAGAGCCTATTGCACACTTACCTGGGGTAGAGAAACCAGTTCCCACACTTGCTGCTTTTTGAACTGAAGTAGCTCAAGCTGCATGGCTCAACCATCCATTGTCTCTCAAAGCAACATGATAGTTCTTTGGCTTTAGCTGACTGATGAAGAGAGGATAGAAGCAGAAGTTAGACAATTGACTTCTGGTTGAGACACCAGCATTGATATCCCAATGATTTAAGACATGGGGTGATTCTTCAGCTCTTGGTATACTATAAGATCAGTGCAAGTGTTTGTAGCCGATTCAGCAGCAGCAGATGGTGATCCAGATTCTTGAAACAAGTATTAGATGGCAAGTCAAATGATGTAGAGGAGTCAAAATCTCATCAGCATTTGTTGTGGATGGAGCTACAGAAGCTACAGGAACATCAAGTTTAGCAGACTCAGGCAGTTGGTCACTAAACTTGAAAAGGTGAGTATTGATATCATCATCATCTTCAGTACCACCAGGTGGAAGACTTGCTACAGAAGACGATTTATCCACATGAACTACAATAGCTGGAGGTTGATAAGGAACATATTGTAGTATGTCCAGATCAAACAACTCCACAGGGTTTTGTGGAATTTTATCTTTGGAGATTCATTGAATTTCACATGCAAGGTTTCTTCAACTATCTTTGTTCTGCAGTTGAAGACTCTGTAAGCCTTGCATGTGGATGAATAACCTACAAAACACCCTGCATCCACCTTAGGATCAAATTTGTGGAGTTGATCCTTTGTGTTGAGAATGAAACAAGGACACCCAAAGGCTTTGAAGAATGAAATTAGAGAGCCAATGATGTAGAACTTCATATGGAGTCTTTATCAACCTCTGATTTACTAACACTCTATTCTCACATAGCAAGCTGTGTTAACAGCTTCAGCCCAAAAGGTCAATGGCAAACCAGAGTCAGCCAACATAGACCTTGCATCTTCATTAGGGTCCTATTCTTTCTCTCCACTACTCCATTTTGTTTTGGAGTCCTTGGGATGCTAAACTGCCTCTTGATTCCCTTTGATAGATAAAAATCATCAAGTGTATGGTTTCTGAATTCAGTTCCATTATCACTCCTTATACACTTGACTGATAGGGAATACTGCTTCTTAACATACAACACAAAGTATATAATCGTCTGAGCAACCTCAACCTTTGAATGCAAGAAGAAAGTCCATACAAATCTGGAGTAATCATCCACAATACCAGAATATTTCTTCTTTGCCATGCTCATCACTCTCACAGGACCAAATAGATCCATGTGTAGTAATTGCAAGCAGCAGTGGACTTAGGTTCTTCAATAGGAGGGAATGAGACTTTGTGTTGTTTTCCTTTTAAACAAGCAATGCAGATTTCATCACAGTGGAACTCCTTTATTGGTAGACCTCTCACTAAACTATTGTGGATCAGCTGATTCATGTTTTGTGATTAACATGACCCACCCCTATGCCCAGTTTAGATTCCTAAGAGAGGCTTTGGAGAACAGACAAGGATGACCCTTCAAATCAATCTTCTTTGACAAATCCAGGGCATATACTCTTCCAATCCTATTGGCCTATAGGAGAGTGTGATCATCCAATACCTTGTCAATCAGCCTCAGAACTTGGGAAGACAGAATCCTGCAATTCTGGCTTGTGAAAAGTGCAACATGTCCTTTATCACACATCTGACTGACACTCAGTAGATTATACTTGAGATTCTCCACATGATTAACATCATCAAATCTAATATCTCCATTAGACACATATCCTTTCCCGATGATGTAACCCTTGGCATCATTTCCAAATGAAACAAATCCCTTCTTTCCTTGAGAGTAGTCATTTAGAAGAGAACTGCTCCCAGTCATATGCATAGATCCTCCACTGTCTACATACCAGATGCCCCTTTGGCATGCTGAAGAACCCTACATTTATCATAAAGAACTAGTTAGGTTTTGAGACCCAAACCTTTTTGGTTTTGGGTCTGTTTTCATCAAAAGATTTAACCATAACTTGTTTCTTATGATTAACAGCTGATGAAGGAGGAGATGGTGCTGAAATGGATTCCTTGGATTTGGGCTTGGAATGCCTTCTCAGTGGTTTGATCACAGGTGCATCTAGTTGGTTAACTCTCCCCAACAAATGCTGAACCATCATAACAAGTTGTGTTTGATTTGTAGCCGAAGCTTTCAGCTCTTGTGACATATCAGTACTTGTGTATGATGAGTTCCTGTGGCCCACCATTTCCTCCTTGAAATTCACAGACTTAGTCTGATTTTTATCATGAGGAGCACTATCAGCTGTTTTATGATAAACCCTATCCTTCTTTTTGGATTTCGATGAAGGCTTGGGTTTATCACATTGGGATGACTATGGTACAAACTTGGTCTCAAACTCATTTTCCATTTCATCCATCTGATTTTAATGTGCTTATCTCTGTTGAGTTTGGAACCCTTTCTGTACCAACATTCATCAGAAAGATGATTGAATTTACCACATATTTCACATGGCTTATTCTTCATCTTGGATTGATCAATAGCTGATGTGGAAACTACTGAAGGTGTGCTCTTCAGTACTTTCCTCCTTTCAGTACTTGTGTTAAGTACTAAAGGATCTGTAACAACTGAAGACTTGTTCTTCAGCTGTTCACTATCAGTAGTTGTTAATCCTTTTATTTCAGCTGATTTGAAATGCTTTTCAGATGTTGTGTCTTTCCCTTCAGTGCTTGAGATACTTTGAGGGACAACATCTGAAGTACTCAGCTTCATGTGCTTATCAATAGTTGACCCATCAGGCAATTGATTTGCTGAAGTATCAACACTGATTTCATCTTGTGATTTTGGGTGATCACTTGAGGATGATGCACATGATGATGTGGTTTGGAAATTACTTTCACCTTCAGGTTTTACTACTGATGTTGGAGTAAAATCTGTAGGTGGTGCAATGTGGTTGTAACCTATTCCAAACTTCACATTCGAAGCATATTGCTTGCTGAGCAGCATTTCAAATCCCTTGCAGGATGATACCCAGCGGTCACACTCAACTTGGGTAACTGCAAGTTTTTCTTTGAGTTCTCTGTGGTTCTCAAGAATGACCTCTAGCTTAGCCTTTTCATCATTTAATTGGCATTTAAGCTTATAAATCTCATCATCTTTATCCTTAAGGACAGACTCATATTCAGCTTTTCTTTTGGAAATAGTTTGCTCAAGCTCAAGATTTTGATTAATTAAAGCTACATTTGCCTCTCTAATAGAGATAAATGCAACTATGCAAGATTCAGAACATAGCTTGGCCTTAGCCTCAGAGGATACCTGGGTTTCTGTGATGAAGATGCATTGGAGCTTGAACTCTCAGTAGACTCCAGGGACATGAGAGCTAGATTCCCAAAAGGATGTTCACCACCATGTTGACCATCACCAGCAAATAATTGCTCATTACTAGAGAGATCATCTGGTAAACTGCTCCAGTCAACAACACCAGGGGTGAAGAAGCTGTGATAAGGTTGTGATTTAGATGATTGAGATGGTAGAGGCTCAGGTAAGGCTTGAGGTTGTTGTGCAATAGGAACTTGAAGTTGATTTGGCTGAGGCATATAATAGCAGGGATATGGATATGACATTGGACCATGAGGAGAAAATATGTAGGAGATATAGGTTATGAATGATGACCAGAACTAGCAGGATGTTACCCTCTGTTTTGTGGACTATTGCTTGGAAAAGTCACAAAGGTTGCAGAGGAGTTAGATCCAGTTGATATACACTCTCTTGCAAAGTGTCCAAGCTGTGGCATTTATGACACCTCAACTTACTCTTGTCAAAACCAACTTTGGTTTTGCCAGAGAGTCCTGGAAATTTCCTACCAGTTCTCTTGTAGAACTTTTGAGATCTGATATTAATCAAGGCCATTTGGCTTAGAATATCCATCTCTTCTAAGTCATCATCAACAATACCCTTAAATCATCCATAATGAAACACAAATTGTCACTATTACAGCCTGACTGACTGTCAACACTAACAAATGCATGATCTGAACTGTTTGAAGAGAAATCTATATGCTCATCATAATTGCTTTCTGATGCAGCATATTCTGACTCATGACCAGCCAAGGCAGTGTTCCCTGGTACAAAGTCATCAGTGAGCTTTCCAGATGATGCCAGTTACCTTTTCTGCTCTATCTCTCTTTCAAATGTAAGCAGTTTCCCATGGAGTTGGGTGAGAGATAGGCTATCCAGATTTGTACTAGAGCGTAGGACAATGGTATATGTGTCCCATCTCTCAGGAAGTGATCTGAGGAATCTGTTGTTCATCTGACTATTAGTGTATTCATCTTTGACCATTTTCAGCTCAGAGATCAAACAGGAAAAACGCTCAAACAGTTGAGTCAGTGACTCACCCTTCCTATGAGAGAATGTCTCATATTATTGGGCAAGGATTTCTCTGTTGTTTGCTAAGACCTCATTTGTTCCACCAAATTGTTCCTTCAATGCATTCCAGAGGTCATGAGCAGTTTCATGATGCATAAGCCCAGAATAGATTTCATTAGGCAGAGCCATGGCCAGAATACCATGCGCTTTAGCATCAATCTCAAACAATTTTCGATCCTCATCTGAGTATTGTTCCTTCTTCTTTGGAACCATTTGGTTGGTTTCTGGATTGTTCACCATAGGCTTGTGTGGACCATGTACCACAAATGTCCAACAACCTGAACTATTAACAGACAGGTGATGAAGCATTCTTCGTTGCCATATGTTATACTCAGTCCTAACCGGCATCAGAGGCTTGGTTGAGGAACCGGTATTGTGAGGGTCATTAGAAGGAGTAGTCATTCTCAGATTTAACCAAATTCAATTAATTTTTAACTGATTTAGAACAAAACACAACAAACCAATATGAACCAAGAGAAAACTCAAAGCAAATAACCGAAAGCAGTAGAAATTCAATGATCTATAACCAATTCTTGCAAATATGCTAATTCAATCAAACTTAGATATCGAAATAGCAGTTTCAATGATCAATTCTTAGATCGATCAATGATTAACCTGCTCTGATACCATTTGTTAGGATTAGTGATCTAATTTTGATTAATTAGAGAGTATTGCAGCGGAATTCGAACAATGAATTAAACAATTCACAAGAACACAATTGATATTCAATGTAACAGTAAACGGTTATAGAAAGAGAGAATTCTGCAAAAGAAATATTTCATTCATATGCTTTCGTGGTGGCTCAATGTCACACGTTACAATTAGGTCAACATTCCTTATATAGGAAATATGACGTCTGATGATGTCACTTGATACTGACATCTAACAGAATTATTCAAACTACTGAAACTATGCAAACTACTGAGAATGTTCTCAACTACTGATTACATCTCAGAGAATGCTTAAGTACAAAAACATAAAACTACTAAACTACAACTACTGAAACTATAACTACTGAAAAGTAAATTACAAGTACTGAAAGGAAACCATCACTACTACTGAAGTTAATTACTTCAACTGTTGTGACAACTACTGTTAACTTGGTCTTCAGTCTTTGTCTTCAGTCTTTGTTCTTCAGTACTTTACTTTCAGACTTTGTCTTCAGCTGATGGCTTTAGACTTTGGCTTCAGTCTTTGTTCTTCAGTATTTTACTTTCACACTTTGTCTTTAGCTGATGGCTTCAGACTTTGTCTTCAGACCTTGTAATCAGCTGATGTCTTCAGCTGTTGTGATCTTCTTCAGCAGTTGTAATGTCTGTGGGACTTAGAGGTTTTTCTGATCAGGCTCATTGGTTCTTTTGGTCCAACAATCTCTCCTTCAATAGTTTTAACACTATGATGGAGGTCCTGTCCAATTTTGAGTGAGGTCGGAGGATATATTTCTGCCAGAGGGAGTATATCCAACGGGATGTTAAAAGTTGACAAAGTTAACTTTGTTAAACAGCTTGGACACAATCTATTAAGTGTCTCTCAATTTTATGATCAAAAGCATCAAATGTTTTTCACAGAACATGAGTGCATTATCCTCAAACCAGGGATGACAATTCCTCCGGAATTGGTGCTTCTCAGATCTCCCAGGAAAGGGGATATGTACAAGCTGGATATGAACAATGCTTCCCTAATGGGTGAAGTATCATGCTTTCTTTCCAAAGTTGATAGAGATGAGTCAACACTACGGCATAAACGTATATGTCATGTAAATTTTAAGACAATGAACAAATGGGTAAAAATAACTTGGTACATGGTTTGCCTAAAAAGGAATTTTTCTGCAAAAATAACTATGTTGCATGCCTGAAAGGGAAGCAACATAGGGCATCTCTTAAATCCAAAAGTGTTAACTCCATCACTACTCCATTACACTTATTGCACATGGATCTTTTTGGTCCTATAATTATAATGGGCATTGGAAGGAAATCATACTGCCTTATGATAGTTGATGATTTTACAAGATTTACATGGGTATTCTTTTTAAGAACTAAAGATGAAACTACTGAAACATTAAAGTCTTTTATTCTTAAAATAGAAAATCAAATTGATCACAAGGTTAAGATTATTAGAAGTGATTAAGGGACTAAATTTAAGAACTTTGTTCTTGACTCATTCTATAACTCAAAAGGGATTTCCAGACAATACAATGCTCCCAAAACTCCTCAACAAAATGGTCTTACTGAGAAGAGGAACAAGACACTTATTAAGGTTGGTCAAACTATGTTAGCTGATTCCAAACTACCTCTTACATTCTGGGCAGAGGCAGTTAGCACAACATGCTATGTGCAGAATAGAGTTCTTGTAGTTAAGCCACATGGAAAAACCCCTTATGAGTTATGGAACAAGAGGCCACCGTTCGTTGGCTTTCTAAGGTCATTTGGTTGCAGGTGTATGATACTTAACACAAAGGACAAGTCGGATGATGCTATCTTTGTTGGATACTCTTCTAGCTCTAAAGCTTATAGAGTATACAACATCAAGAATCAACAATTTGAGGATTCATCCAATATAGTTGTTAATGAGCACACTCCTTATGTTAGGGGTATATTTTTGATTTGTAATTGTTTCCAAACTATTCTAAACCTTCATGTGAGGATGTTTCAGTTGGAACAGGTGCTCAAAATGATGCTGATGCTGATGCTAATGCTTATCAACTATTTGAGCTACCCAGACCTCTTCTAAGTTCTCCAAGAGCTGCCACAAATCAAGCTCCCACTCTTTATAGATCTGATAGTATGACTATATCAAGGAATAGTGAAGCTTCAACCAGTGAATCACCTGTAAATCCTCAAAACTCATCAGGTGATCCAACATAACACCAAGCTAAGGAAAGTAGCATTTTGAAGGAGCAGGCAACTGTTAGTGCTACTTCACAGCCAACAATTGATAATGTTTCTCATTTATTCAATCAGTTCTCATTGAATGAGTTTGAAACAACAGCTGGACAAAGTGTACTTGTTCTTGAGCAAAATATGTCTAATAAGGATTATCTTTGCAAATAAAGTGATTCGTTGTTTAAGGATTCACAACACTCATCTAGCTGAGAACAACATTGGGGATGTCTCTGAAGGTATGAGAACAAGAGGGCAGACTCATCATGGGAAAGTCTGTTTGTACTCATGCTTCTTATCCCAGATGGAACCCAAGAAGGTGGAAGATGCCTTGAAAGATAGTAGTTGGGTTAATCGATGCAAGAGGAGTTACTTCAATTCAAGAGACAGAAGGTTTGGAATCTACGTCCGCTACCATCTAGTCAAGTACCTGTAGGCACTAAATGGGTTTTCTGGAATAAAAGAGATGAAAGATGCTTGATTATCAAGAACAAGGCAAGACTGGTAGTTCAAGGTAACACTCAAGAGGAAGGAATCGATTATACTGATGTCTTTGCACCTGTTGCAAGACTTGAGGTAGTTAGGATCTTCCTTGCTTATGATGCATCTAAGAACTTTACTGTCTACCAGTTTGATGTCAAGTGTGCCTTTCTATATGGAGATATAGATAGGGAAGTGTATGTGTGCCAACCTCCAGGATTTGAAGACCGACAACATCCCAACTATGTGTGCAAATTGGATAAAGCTCAATATGGGCTGCACCAAGCACCTAGGCTATGGTATGAGACTTTGTCTCAGTTTCTTGTGAAGAATGGTTACACAAGAGTAACCATTGACAAGACTTTCTTCATAAGGAAGTCTAGTAAGAAAATTTTTCTTGTTCAAGTCTATGTTGATGACATCATATTTGGCTCTTCAAATGACCAAATGTGTATGGACTTTGAAAGCATATGAAGATGAAGTTTAAGATGAGTTCCATGGGAAAAATGGACTTTTTCCTTGGAATTCAGGTGAAGCAACTAAAGGAAGGGTTTTTCATTAATCAATGTAAGTATGTCAATAATATCTTAGAAAGATTTAAAATGAAAGATTGTAAGCCATCCAAGACACCCATACCCAGAAACCATAATGATTGTCCTGACCTTGAGGGGGAGGATACTGATCAACATCAGTATAGGGCGATTATTGCTTCTCTGATGTATCTCATAACTAGTAGACCTAATATTATGTTTGCAACTTGTAGTTGTGCAAGATATCAGGCTGCTCCAAAGGTGTCTCACCTAGCTACTGTCAAGAGAATCCTCAGATACCTCAAAGGAGCACCTAAACTAGGTCTCTAGTATCCTAGGAACTATGATTTTGATCTCTATGGATACTCTAATAGTGACTATGGTGGCTGCAACATTGACAAGAAATCAATATCAGGAGGATGTTAATTTCTTAGTGGAAGGATCATCTTATGAAAATGCAAAAACAATCCTGTGTCTCTACATCTACTGCTAAAGCTGAATATATTGCTTCTGCAAGTTGCTATGCTCAGTAGCTGTGGATTCAAAATCAGATGTTAGACTATGGATTCAAATTTATGAGTACTCCTATCCATATTGACAACAATAGTGCTATCTCCATCATTAAAAATCCTATGAAGCACTCCAAGACAAAGCATATTGATATCAGGTACCATTTCATTAGAGATATTAATGAGAAGAATCTGATTAAGCTAATCAAAGTTGTTTCAAATGAACAATATGCTGATTTGTTCACCAAAGCTTTTGATGAACAAAGATTTAAGTATCTTATAACCGCTATTAGGATGATAAACATTGATTAGCTTAATTCTTTCGAAAACCTTTTTAATATGTAATGTCTTCTGTCAACACAATCTAAGTCCTGTTACGAAGGTCTCTCTGAAATTTTCTAAGTTTAAATTTCTTTCGAAGAGAAATTAACCCTCGGAAGACATTTTACATATCTTCCGAAGCAAAATTTCTCCAAGGATAATTTTCTTCTTGGAAGAGTTTTTAGTCTCGGAAGAAGTGATTGATTACATATGAGATCTACTTCTGAAGCTTACAAAACCTCTCCATTCGAAAAGCAATCTTTACTCTCGAAAGTAGCATTTTACCTTCGGAAGTAGGAGTTGCCTTCAGAAGACAAATTACCTTCGGAAACGTATTATAGTCGGAAGAGAGATTTCACTATGTAATGGAAATCTCTTGGGCCCCACACTGTAAAAAGTAAAAATTTTGTTAATGATGTCGGATTATTTAACTAAATTAAACCTTACCGCCCCTGTCACTTTATCCACTAAACCATCACATCACCTTATCCTACCCCATTACCGCCATTTCACCTCTTTCAAATAATCCCAACTATTCACTCTCATCTTCTTACCACAAATTTTTACTGTCTTAAAAGTTCCCTTTCTCCCCAATTCAACCAAGCTCAAACTCTTCTACCTTCAACTTTTCTCAATGGCCCTAAATCCTCAACACAACCAAGTCACACTTCTTGACTCTTCAAGAGATGCAAACTTCTCTGAAATCATCTCCTTCCTCACCCAATCATCCTACGACACAACCCTAACTGTTAATCCCACTGTTTACTCCAATCAAATGGCTAAATTTTGGGATAATAGTCAGGTTGAAACCCTAAATGGGGTTCGTGTAATACGATCCCGCATTTGTGGCCAAGAGTTGGTCATCACTGAACAACTTATCAAGGAGCATCTCGAGCTTCATGATGAGGGTGTACCCACAGAGTTCCCAAAAGCAGATTTAGATAACACCTACATCCTCATGGGATATGGAGGAGACATGAGCAGGTCGACTGTCTACAATTCAACTTCTCCTACCACTAGAAGTTCCTCCTGCACGTTGTCCTTCACTGTGGGTCAAACAAATATAGGGATGGGACCAAATCCCGTATGAACTAGGGTGTTTAGTTCATGGATTGGTGAGAGGCCTCCGCTTCAACTACTCAAGATTTGTGCTGACCAATATTATTGGAAATCTTTAGAGGGAAATATTCTTTATGTATCCCAAATTTCTTCAACACATCATCAGTTGTGAGCTGGACCAGATTCAGCTTGTCTGTGCAGCCACTCTGCCTGTCCCTCAAATGAGGCCTACCATCTTCAAAACTTAGAAGAAGGTGTCCACCAACTTCACTTGAAGGTACACTTCTTACTTCTAGGTATGACTAAGCGAATACCTCCTGGTGACATCCCTGTTGAACCCACATGTGATGAACCCACACCAGCAACTGCCCCTACAATGCCAATTTTACCTTCTCCTCCCATCACCATCACCTACCAAAGATGCCCCAAATGAACCCTTGTTCAATCTACTCTGATTGAACAAGCTCCTCCTATTCAACCTAAAAAGGCTAGAGTGGCTCATTGGGCTCCCACTCAGCCTGAGGTCTCATCATCTTTCACCATTGACCACTTTATGGGTCTTGTGTCTCCTCAGTCTCAAACCCATGAGCCCACTACCCAATATGAAAGCCCTTAGGGTGAGTATTTACACTCCTCTGAGCAGCCACAAGGGACAGCCCTACCGGAGGCTCAATGCCTATAGACATTGACCAAGGTCCCGGGTCAGTAGGTTTAACCTCCTTATCTTTCACTGACCTTCTCTTTAAAACTGATGAAGAGATTATGTCCCTCCATGGCAATGAAGTTAATCTATAACACCTTCTCCAAGATCAACAGAGCCTAGAGAGACCTCTTATCTCTAGCCCCTATCAGCAAACCTTTACTGAGGTGAGTCCTACTGATGTGGAAGGGACTCGTGCAGATTCAGCTGCCACTACAGAAGGTGCCTCAATGGACCTTACGGATAGTGGTAACATTTTTGAGACTGAATCTGTGGCAATCATGCCTTTTGATGACTCTAAAAGAGACATCATTAAGTAGGGGAGACCAGGGTGCCAAGAAACCACATCTGGTGGTGAGGCTGAACATACTAGGTATGTTACCTCATCTCCCAGTGATTCTTTAAAAGAAGATGAGGGAGTATGCAACTCTTCATCCAAGACCTACTATCTAAAGTCTCAAACCTTGAATCCAAGGTTAGTACTTTATAAGAAAAGTCTACCACTCAGCAACTTGAGATTGACAATCTCAAGGCTCAACTAGCTGAGAAACAAATTGAGAGATCTGTTAGACATGTACCTGTTCAGGTCTCCTTGACCTCTTCCTCCAGCTCATCTAGCTCTCAAGATGATACTACCAAAAAGGGGGAGAGTGTTTAGAGTCAAAGATTTGAGCAACCACAGAGCCAAACTTTAACTTCCAAATTTCGGCTCCTATTACAACTTTCTCTGAGCCATCCCAAGCTGTACTGCAAATTGACCAAAGGATGCTCAAAGATCTCTACAGACTCTTCTCCAAGATTCTATTGAGATCCTCTCTTGATCATCCAAGCCCTGATGCAACAATGATGTACTTCGGAGCTAAAGAGCTTCAGAGGCTAAGTGCACCTCTACCACTGTGGAAGAAGTTGGTCAACCTAAGGTCCACATGAAACCTAAGATTCATTTGAAGTGAGGACTGATGGCCCAACAACTAAAACAGTTGGGATAGTATCTGCCCCCTCACACTTCCAAAGCTATAGTTAAAGCTTCAGAAGAACAAGCCAATCTTCTAAAACTGAAATGGAAGCTGCGAAAGGATTGTTCTCACTGTCCGAGGAACTATCATCACAGATGCAATCCTAGAGCTGGCATCTGAGGTGAATAGTGAGGACTTTCTGGATCAACCTCTTATTCAGACACCCTCTCTGTCTCTATCACAATCCAAATCCACTCTCCAAGAACACCAAAGTCAGCTCTTCAACAGATAAAAAGGAAAGAAGAAAATGACTGCGGAAGAGCTGTAGGAAGAGGAGAAGATTAAAAAGCTAAAGATAAAAGGAAGACTTCCAACTGGGAAGCTATTAGCTGCCAGTACAAAAGTTTCTGCAGTCAACCAAGAGGCAGTCAACAACAAAAGGAGAGCACAGATCATTGACCAGCTCATCAAGCTTGGAGCTGCCAATGAAGAAACACTCCTACTACCATTAGAGGAGTTGTTAGAACTAGAAAAGGCAACCATGCTGCAATGGGAAGCAGCACGCTTGGCCTTAGAGGAAGAAAGAGAAAAGGAACAGAGGGAAGCTGACATGCAGCTCAGAAGGGAAAGGATAGCCTTCCTAACCTCTAGAGGTTTCTCTCTACAAGAGGTATCTCCACATAATGATGAAACAATCCTATGGCTCTTCAACAAAGAGCAGGATCAATTGGAGAAAGAGAGAAAAAGAGTTGCAGATAGAAGTTGAGGGAGAAGAAGAAGAAGGAACAAGAAGCAAGGGTCACTACAACCAAGAAGATAGGTGAGAAAGCCTGGATGAAAGACTATCTCCAGGCTCACGGCTTCTCCGGAAGGCAGGTGGGTCCCATGTCTTAAAGGACACTCCAACCAATAGTCAGTGAAATCAAGCTGATATTTGTTTGGGGAAAAGGAGAGAGATGTACAAAAAGGGTACAGGGGATGACCTTCACACCAACCACTCAACCTTAACCTGAACCAATTCCCTCTCCATTCACCTCAAAACTGAGCCTTACACTCCTGAACCCACTCCTTTACCCTCATCCACTTCCTCTCCTCAACCACCCAAACTACCCATCCTTCAAACCAAAACACTTACTAGAACCACCACACCACAACCTACCCAACAACCTTCCAAACCATCCCCTCAGCCTCCAAACATCTCTCCCTCAAGGAGTTTAAGTCAATCAAGACTAAGATCACCAACTGCACAACTTTGAGCGACATCTCCTGTGAGGAAGACTCTGTCAACCTAACCTATGTCGATGGATCTTCACGTTCCCTCATAAGAGATCAATTTCTTGATCTACCCAGAGGAACATTGGACCATGCTATAGAACTTCTAGGCCTTAACTCAGACTCATTAAATGATGAAGAGAAAAGACTAAGAAGGAAGCTGGTGACTATACTGCATACAAGGAAAGTGGACAAAATTCCTAGTTAGTCTCTTGTGCCTAGGAAGAAATAATCTAGTGGAGGTTCGATGAAAAACTCCTCACAATTTTTCTATGGAAGAGAATGGTGAGTCAACAGGCTGAATGCCACCTCTCTGCTACACTCTAGTATGTTTGATATTGCTGAGTTCGCAGAGAAACCATTCTCTAATCCCTCTAACTCTGAAACTACCACTCACATCAGAAATCATCTCAGTAGTCTTCATCTTGCTGAGTTAAATACAAAAGCTATGATTGAAGAAGCGTTGAAATTGAGAAGAAATGAAACAAGGATAGACATCCCACCAAGGGCATAGCCTTTCTATAGATGGGTGGAGGGTCCTGAATTGGAACCTATAGTTAGATGGGAATACGATTATAGCTCCCATCAACTAACTCTTTTCAGGGGCCATAACAAAGGGTACACATCATTTAGGGTGACAGACTAGAGTCCTGTCAACTAAAGATTTATAAAACTCTTAGCACCATATCGGGGAAGAACAAGGGAACTGACAAATATTTACTATCCTAGGTGCTGAAGGTTTTGAGGAGTAGAAACAAGTAACGTTTTGGTAGCATCAGCCTAGAGGGAGTTTGTTGGATCACGAAGAAGGCTGGTGCAACCAAAACCAAATCATTTAGACAAATTTTGGTGCTACTTCCAAAGGCTTCCAAAGCCAAGTGTGGAACTCCGAAGGAAGTAGAGTTCTTCCAAAGACAGAGTGAAAGATCTACTTCCAAAGACAACTCTACTTCTGAAGTCAAAGAACTTACTTCTGAAGAACAAGTCAAGAAGAAGAAATTAGAAGACTACTTCCGAAGTATGAAGAAAAGAAGTACTCAAGCCTCGGAAAAAAGTAGCCTCTTCCAAAGTGTAAGTGGCTTCAGAAGTACTTGATCTTCCGAAGCCATTTAACCTTCGGAAGACACCGCTATGAACTAGTTGGACATAAGTATGGCTCTACACTCCAATGAAACCTCTGATCTGTATGGCGTTTTCTCAAAGGGCCATGTAGGACCATACTTTATTCCACTGTTCACCTTTTATGTTAGTACAAGTTACCAACTTTAGTTGGTGACTAAAGTAAGTTAGGGACATGTCCTGACTACCATATCTCAGATAAGACTTTATCTAATATACCTTAAACTATAGCTTTGTAGTATTTGCTTTAGTTAGAGGATTCTAGCTGGTATCAAAGTATATCCAGCTGTTCGTAGTATTATATATAGTTTCTCATTGGTAACTCATAACAGTATGCTTGTAAGAGTCTTGTAACATTTGCGTTGAGAAGCAATATATGCAAGTACCTTGAAAATTACTTCCTGTGTTTTATTATTACTTATTATATTATTATCAACTCTTAGAGACTTTGCTTTCATTCGAGTGTTGTATAAGTGAGTTTGAGAAAAAAACCAAGTGTTTAGTGACATAAACCGATCCTACACAATCATTTTGCATTATGTTTGGCATGCACTAAGTGTAGTTTCCGATCTAATGATATTTAAGAATTCAGGAATAAACAAAGATATAGTGTACTATCATTTCCCAAGCATATGTGATGCAAGAGGCATCATTTGCTTTGGAAGGCACTTCAATGTTTCTTTCGAAGGTAATTTATTTATAACTAGTTACAGACACATGCTTTTGTTTGTTTGTTCTATTGATTAATCTAAGTTATTCATGCCCAGAGACTCAATTAGAAAATTAAATCTGACTGAATCAAAGGCTTTAGTAAATAAATCAGCAAGCTGATTTGATGTATCCACTTTGACTGACTTAATCAAACCCTTTTCTGAGCAATCTCTTAGAAATGATATCTTATTTCAATATGTTTTATTTTACTATGTTGCACAGGATTAGCAGTTATAAACATAGCAGCAGAATTGCCTATATAAATGAAGTTTGAAGGAAGTTGTAACCATAGTCAAGTAATTGGTTATGCAACCAAATAACATGAGAACATCTAGCTAAAGCAGCAATGTACTCAGCCTCAGCTGTGGATACAGAAACATTGGTTTGTTTCTTGCACTGCCATGATACTAGCCTTGGTCCAATGAATTCACATCCACTGGTGTTGATTTTCTGTTACTGTTACATCCACCATAGTCACTGTCTGAGTATGAGTAGAGTGTAAAGTCGCCATCCTTTGGATACCAAAGACCAAGTCCTGGTTTTCCAATGTGTTTTGTTTTACTATGTTGCACATGATTAGCAGTTATAAACATAGCAGCAGAATTGTCTATGTAAATTGAAGTTTGAAGGAAATTGTAACCATAGTCAAGCAATTGGTTTTGCAACCAAAGAACTTGAGAGCAACCAGCTGAAGCAGCTATGTACCTAACCTCAGCTATGGATACAGATACATTGGTTTGTTTCTTGCACTGCCATGATACTAGTCTTGGTCTGATAAATTGGTATCCACCAGTTGTGGAATTTTTTGTTACTGTTACATCGACCATAGTCATTGTTTGAGTATGAGTAGAGTGTAAAGTCACCATCCTTTGGATACCAAAGACCAAGTCCTGGTTTTCCCTTGAGATATCTGAAGATCCTTTTCATAGCATTCAGATGAGACTCCTTTGGATCAGATTGTATCTAGCACACACACACAACAAACATAATGTCAGGTCTATTGGCAGTTAAATACATAAGAGATCTTATCATTGATCAATATAATCTTTGATCAATATATTTCCCTAAAGGATCAGGTATAATCATATAATGTTGGTGCTGGTGTTTTGCATGAGGATACATCACCGAGATTGTATTTCTTCAAAATTTGATGTATGTATTTTTCTTGATTGATGAATATCCCATCTATCTTTTGATGAACTGGAAGACCAAGAAGAAAGTCAATTATCCCATTGAGCTCATCTGAAATTCAGATTTCATCAGTTCTTCGAAATTTACACACAATCTCTTATTAGTTGATCCAAATATAATGTCATCAACATATATTTGAACAACTAAGAAATCTTGATGTTCTTGTTTGAGAAAAAGAGTCTGATCAATGTTCCCCTTTTGTAGCCATGCTTGAGTAGAAAAGATCATAGTGTTTCATACCACTTTCTTAGTGCTTGGTGAAGACCATACAAGGCTTTATCAGCTTGGCCCTATGAGGATAATGAGGATCTTCAAAACCAGGGGTTGTGACACATAAACCTCCTCATCAATTTTCCCATATAGGAATGCACACTTGACATCCATCTAATACACAGTGAACTTTTTATTGATGAATAAGCTAGGAACACTCTTATGGCTTCAATTCTTGCAACTAGTGTAAAAAATTCATCATAGTCTATTCCCTCTTCTTGTGTGTATCCTTGTGCGATCAACCTTGCTTTATTTCTTACAATAATCCCTCTATCATCCAGTTTGTTTTTGTATAGCCACCTTGTTCCAATAGTGTTGGCCTTTAGGTAAATCAACTAGACCATACTTTTTGCTTTCTAAATTGTTGAATCTCTTCTTGCATAGCTTCAATCCAGCTATTGTCCTTTAAAGCAGCAATGATGTTTGGAGGAACCACTTGTGAAAGAAACAACTGAAGAGACAAATGTTAGTAGTACCACTTTGGCTTCTTGTAGTTCTCTTTGTAAGTTCTCCAATGATGTTATTAACTGGATGAGTCTTATTGATTCTTGATGATAGAGTTGATTAAACAGGAATAGATGATTCCAGGATAGTCATATCCATTGTTACAGTCTGATCCAAACCAGATTGAGAGTTTAGAAAGTAGTCAAATTGTTCAATATGTGGTGTTGAATGATCTTCAGCACCATCATGTTTGTCTTCTCTGCATGAGCTGTAGGGGCTTCTCCAAAATCATTTGCTCTTCCGTAGGAGTTATAAGAACTTCTACGGAATCATTTAGCTCTTTCGTATGAGTTACAGAAACTTCTCCAGATGATAAATGAGGACTTGAAACATTTCCAATGTTTGTTGTATTCATTTGAGAGCATGAATCTGATGCAGGGACAACATTACATCTCCGGATGCACAGTGTTCATCTCCACATGCAGTGTCACCAGCTGCTGCTGAAGTGTTTCCACCTGAGGATGTGTGTATCCTTGCAGGATCAGTAGATAATGTTACTTCATTCATATGAGGTGGAACAAATGGATGACATACTTCATCAGATCCTGCAGTGTTCAAATAATCACAGTTAAATGATTCTGTTCGAGCATCTATGTCAAACAACCATGATCAAGCTTTAACTGATTTAGTGAATATAGATTCATCAAAGGATACATTAGGATTTTCTTCCATGATGTTATGTTATGGAATATAGATCCTATAAGCTTTAGATTTTGAAGAATATCCAATAAAGAAACCATTATATGCTTTTTCTAAAATTTTTCCCAATGACTCTTTTATGTTTAGAACAGATACATGACATCCAAAAGCTCTAAGATATCCTATGTATGGTTTTCTTTTAAAAAAGTGCTCATAAGGAGTTTTGTTGTGTTCTTTGACAATTAATGTTCTGTTTTAAACATTGCATGCAATATTCACTGCCTCAGCCCAAAAGGTGATAGGCGATTGTGAATTAGCTAGCATTGTTCTAGCTGCTTCCCTAAGAGTTCTATTCTTCTTTTCGCTACTCCATTTTTTTGTGGTGTTCTTGGTGCATTGAATTTCCTTGCAATACCTTTGTTCCTGCAAAACGAATCCAGTTCAGAATTGACAAATTCAGTACCATTGTCACTCCTAAAAATTTTAACTTTTGCATCAAGTTGATTCTTAATCTTGATCACAAAGTCCATTAACATTTCTGATGTTTCACTCTTTTATTTTAAGAAAAGGGCCATGTAAATCTTATGAATTATCAACTATCACCAAACAATATTGCCTTTTTCCAATGCTCGTCACATTGGTAGGACCAAACTGATCCATGTGAGGCAATTTGAGTGGTGTAGTATTAGTATTGATAATTTTGGATTTATGAGACACTCTATGTTGTTTTCCTTTGTAACAAGAAGAACAGTGAGTTGGGCATTTGAACTCTTTCTTTGGTAGTCCAATAACTAAGTCATTTTCACCAATTTGTTCATGTTCATCATGTTAGAATGGACAAGCCTTCTATGCCACAATTGAGATACATCTTCTGATAACTTAGATGAAGGCATGTTTCATGTTTTGTGAGTGAGGTGTTGTTCATGTACAAAACACAAGTGTTTCCTTTTCTTGATGCTTTGAGAAGGACCCAATCTTCTAGAACAAAAAATCTGGCTTAAGAATGTAACAGTTAGTATTATCAAACAATGTTGTATAATTTTGATCACAAATTTGAGACACATTTAGTAAATTATAATGTAAATTTTCACATTAATTTACTTTCTCAAACTTGAGCACACCATTTGTTACCATTCCTTCACCAACAATTTTACCTCCCTTTTTATCCCCACCAAATGCCACATAAGAAGCATTTTTATGTTTGAAATTATGGAGAAGTGAACAGTTCTTGTCATATGCTTGGAACAACCACTGTCAACATACCACTTGTTGTCAGCTCTCCAATATTGTTCCTGCATTTAGAAATAAATTAGTTAGAATTGACAACCCAAGCCTTAATGATCTTGGGTTTGCTAGCAATTTCTAAAATAGTTACTCCTTAATGACTTGAAGTTTCAGTTCTAGTTTTGCTTGATTCATTCTGACTTGTTTCAGATGAGGATGATTCTGTTGAAGAGGATGTTGCTGAACTAGGTTCTTGTTTCCCAATTTCTTCTTGATTCAACTTATGTTTGTTCATTTGAGCCTTTGGTTTTGATAATGAAACTTTATGATTAAATGTCGCACAATATTTTGTTTTTGAATGAGATATATGAATTCCCTTTTCAAAGTTATCAAAGAATGCATCATCATCCTTTGTTTCCTTATCAGTCAAATCTACCCATTTATGAGGTGTTTTTGATTGTTGGAAAGTTGATCTTTTCTTTGAAGAATGAGCACTTAAGGATGGCTTATCCTTTGATTTTGACTTTAATTTTTGTTCAGACTTCTTCACTTTTGAACCCTTTTCAAAATCAGTAGATTGAGTGTCTGATTCAGACTTATCTATTTTTTTCTTCTTTGTGCCTTTTGTCTTGTTCTTTTTGTTTAAATAACATTCCTGAGTGAAATGGTTATTTTTGTTGTAGATAGCATAATGTTTGTTGAAGTAGCAGTCAGAAGTCATGTGATTTTTCATGTCACACCATTTGCAATACATCTCAACTGATTCTTTCTCAGAATCATTTAATTTCTTATGGTTTGCCAACTTTTGAGGTTTTTCATCCTTCTTTAGCTTTGGAGTAGATTCTTTCTTTTCCACTTTATGCAGCTTTTGTTTGTTTGTTGCTGAATTCCTCTTTCGTAGATCATCTACTGAATCAACATTAAGTTCTACTGAAGACGTTTTCTTCTTCCGCAAATCCGTTACTGAAGAGAGGTTCTTCTTCCGTTGATGATCGGCTGATGCCTTTTTCTTTTCTTTTTCCACTGATGACTTGTGTCTTTCCTCAATAGACACACACTTCTCATTTCCTTCATTGGAAGAATTTTATTGCTGATTTAGCTCTTGAAGACCTTCATTAATTGAGCTATTCTACTGTAGATGGTCTTCAGCATGTTTCTTTGTTTAGGAGGGTATGGCAGCTTTGTTTCTTCAAGCACTTTTGGGATTTTTGTTTCAAAAGCAATATTCTAACCCTTGTTTAGAACATCATCATGTTCATCAAAATCATCCAAGTCATCCCACTCATCAAAGTCAAATTCAAAATTCAGTTGATTAATCTTGTCTGATTCAGAAGACTCAGTTTCATCCACCTCAGATTTATTATCAATGTTTGATTGATTAGAACTTGATCCTATATTGTTGCTTGGCACAAAATATTTTGACAGATTATTTGTCATTGATTCAGGCAAAGGAACATAATTATTGTTAATAGGTGGTGCCACAACATAATAACCCAACCCAGACCTGTTCTTTGATTTAATATGAGAATTTAATAATTTCTCATATTGCTGAGATGAAAGTTGAAACTTCTGAAGTTTCACTTCAGTTGATGCGTAATCAGCCATGGATTTTGTTAAGGAAGTGGTCAGATGCTTAACTTGTGCTTTTAAACTGTAATTTTTAGAAACAATTTTATGTAAATCCTTTTGTGAAGAGTTAATTTTCATCTGATATAATTTATGTTCTCTTACATGGGATTCATTCAAAATCATTGTTCCTTAACTTTATCAGCTAATTGTTGAGCATAGACTCTATATCTCTCTACTTCCTCAACACATATTGATGAACATAACCTGTCTCTTACCTCATTTGCCATGGATGGAACTTTGTTTTCCATGTGAGCCATTAGAGCTTGATTTTCTTCCAAGGCTTCCTTCTCATACATACTCCGGTCACAGGTTCCATCTTGAAGAATGATCAGCCTAGATTCTTTTGAGTTGCTAGTTCCTGATGGTGGATTGGTGGCTACTGGGGATGAGTTGTTCAGTTGTGGTTGTCTGAATAATCTTTAAGTTGATGAAGGTTGTTTAGCCTGATGTTGCTGATGTTGTGTTGTGTCAGCATGTTGTTGATTGCATTCTCTAGAGAAATGTCCATACAGATTGCACTTGAAGCATCTTACTTTTGTCTTATCAATACTGATCTGAGATGATTTGCTTGTAGCAACCAAATTCTTGTTTCTTCTTAGATATTGTTTGGCTCTATAAGCAATCATTGCCATTTGCCATTGTAGATCCATCTCCTCCACTAGATCCGGAGGTAGTTCTTCAAAATCTTGTTGGCACATATTGGCAGTGGGCAATGAACTTCCTATATAAGCTTGAAAGCTTGAACTAAAGGCTGCAAAAGCTGCTTTTTGTTCTTCAGAGTCTAGAATGACAGTGATAGAATCTGATTGATTGTTGTTAATGGTTTTTTCGGTTGATTTATCTCTTTGATCATCTATTATATCTTTATCTTTTCTTGACTTACTTTGAGAAGATTTCTTAGCAGGTTTTGAAGCATAGAAACTTACTTCCTTTTCATCTTCACCCAAAGTACAAGAGTTATCACCATCATTATTGGACATGAAGGCACTTCCAGCACTTCTTGTTTCTTTAAAGTGATATGGTGATACATGAGTTCTTACACTCTTGTTTCTTGATTTCTCATCCATTTCAAGAGCCTCAACTTTAGCCACTAGAGTATCTAGTCCGACTGCTTTGAGATCTATGGTGTTCTTGAACATGGATACAGGTTGCTTCCAACTTTCTGGTGAAGTATGGAGCATTTTCTTGTTCAGTTCCTCATTTGTGTATTTCAACTCCAGAATGTTTATTTCTGTAACCCTATGGAGTTGTTGACAAATTGATTCACCCTCAATATGATAAAATGTTTCATATTGTGAACGCAGGGTGTCCTTCCTAATGCTTCGGATTTCATCACTCCCTTTACAAAGTGTATGAAGAATCTTCTAGAACGAAGTTGTTGTTATATAATTTTCACATCTGATCAATATTTCTTCTAGTAAAGCCATACTAAGCAAGTTGTATGCTCTGATATCAGCTTTAACCTTTTTAATATCATCAGGTGACAGATCTTTCGAGCTTATGGTTGATTATTATCATTATAATCTAGTCCGAGGGTGGGTGGAATATAAGCATCTTCTGTTATAGAAACCCATAAGTCAGAATCTGTGTAATTTACATGATTCCTGAACTTGATTTTCCAAGATTTGAAATCTGCTTTTGTTTCTAACTTCGGCGGTTGGTAAGATAATCCACCAAAGTTGCTCATGATTAGTTAAGATCTAAGATGTTAACTAATAAATTTGTTCAAAGGATATGAACAAGTCATTTATTTTGAACAAAAACTAAGAGCTGCTATTCAATTGGTTTGAAAATAGATCCAAGTTAAATGACAGATTAAATAACACACAAACTTTTGCTCAGAAACAATAGATAACACAACTAACACTGATAGATCAATTGATCTAAAACAA
Source organism: Flaveria trinervia (assembly GCA_025506515.1). Taxonomy (NCBI): domain Eukaryota; kingdom Viridiplantae; phylum Streptophyta; class Magnoliopsida; order Asterales; family Asteraceae; genus Flaveria; species Flaveria trinervia. The sequence continues at coordinate 30,000,144 of CM046452.1, read as the reverse complement.
TGAGCACTTGGCTCTAATACCACCTGTGAATCCAAGGATCCCAATCAGGAATTATCAGCGTTGGTTGAAATCAAGTTAACATTTGCAGAATCAATGTTGGCTTGGTTTAATTGTTTGTATTAAATTTCAATATCAATAAAGATTCAAGAAAACGGTGAAAGAAACACAATTAATGAATGAACAAATATTAAATTCAAATGTATTTCATTAAAACATGTTAATTATTACAAATAAACAATGAACGAATGATATTGAATTTTGTTTTTGATGATGTGACGACTGCTAGGGTTTGGTTGTGTGATTTGATGTGATGTTTTTCTGTTGTGGAACAGTCTATCACCGTTACTGATTTGAAACCTAGGATCCATATTTATAAACAATAATGTTTTTGTGGAAACACCGGATCTCTTAGGATTTGAAATTGATTCAGTTAAGGAATCACCGGATCTCTTAGGATTCGCATAACTGACTTGTTGACTTGACGACTTGTTGACTTGTAACACTTGTATTATTTATATACAAGTGTTTGGATTCTGTAGGAATATTGTCTTTCGTAGATAATTGTTCTTCCGCAGGAAACTTGTTGTTCAACAGGAAACTTGTTGTTCAGCAGGAACTTGTTCTTCCGTAGGAGTCTTTACTAGGAATTCTCACTTCACTTCAATTGATTATTCATCCGCAGATGATCTTCGGATGTTTGTTACTTGTAAGAAACATATCTACGGAAGAACAAAATGTTCATCCGTAGATGTTTCTCACACTTGGTCAATTTTCAGAAATTCACCAATTATAATGTTTACCTACAAACATACATAAATCAGCACCTATACATTTAATGCATACACAATAAAGAATTACAAACATTCATTACAGATATTAATTCAAGTACTAAGCCTATGCAAAATGGACTAGATCTACTGATCCTAGACCTAACAGTTTGTTCATCCGTTGATGCGATGCGGAATGTATATATTTTAATAAGGATTTTCTACAAAGATTTAGTTTTAATTGGTTATTACAAATACTAAACCACACACACAAAAGGCAAGTGTACTTGTCATGTGGTAATATAGTGTTGGTAAGAATCGAGTATCAATCCATGGACACACCTAGCCTACTCAACAATCTTTAAGCTTTGACTATAATATTTGGTTTTTGTTTGAGAATAGATAACAACAAATAACAAAGAAGAATGATATGAAATCATCAGTTAAATAGAACAATCAAACTGGTGATCCACAATGGATGGTCTTTAGCCAATCCCGAGCTTCTTCCAAGTGTTGTATGCACCTCCCGAACCTCTAAATAGTCATGAAGACTTAATCCTTGAGAGAATTCTGTAAAGTAACTCTCTCACCAAAAGCTTGCCAAAATGTTGAACTTAGGCCTCTATTTATAGGCTTTCTAGAGTGTTTAAGCATGACACCATGCCTAAAAGGCACGACCCATGCTAGTACAATGCTTATGGAAGTTGGTTGGCTCGTACGTGCACGTTGTGTCGGGCATGTCCTCGTGTTCAATAGGGCACGACCCTGTGTTGGAGGTGGGGCACGGCCCCGTGCCTTATGGGGCACGACCCTGTGCTTCCTTTTAGGGGACAATACTTTTTGTCCTGTCAGATGTCTAGACATGGGGGTGTGTCAATTTAGCATGGGGGTGTGTTTCAGGCAAGGCATGGGGGTGTGTTTCAGGCAAGGCATGGGGGCGTGCTTAATGTGGCATGACCCCATTCTTGGACTCTAATGCTCGGATTACTTCAATTTCTTGTCAAATATGCTTCTTTTGTCCAACTTGCCCTTTTAAACACCTGCAAACACAATTTAATTGTAACACCTGGTTATTCCTTTAAACTTAGTAAAGAAAAAATTAAGTGAAGAAAAAGAATGAAAAGATATTTTACCCAAGTTGAAGGGTAAAAAGTGTCCAAAAGGACAAAATGTTTGAAAAAGTGGGTGTAAAAGGGTGATGGCCATCCATCACTCTTTCTACACACATAGCAATCGGATCTTTTCTTTAGAGAGCGAGAGAAAGGAGCTGAAATTCTTGGATTTTGAAGAACAAGAACTGAAAAGATCAAATTCAAGGTAAGAATTCATATTTTTTAAGTGTTCTTAACTGGTTTCATCCTCGGTTGTGTGCTTATGTGTGTTTGTGTGTGTTCGGGTGTGTGTTTTCATGGGTTTCTAGGTGTGAACTTGTAGCAAACAGGTTTTGAAAGAAGTCATACCCAAGAGGCTGCTAAGGTGAGTTCTACAACCCGTCTTTTGCATGTTTTAAGTGATTTTGGGCTGGAAATACATGAATGTATGTTTTTATATAACTGGGTTTCATACCCGTATCTATGAATGTGTGTATGTTGCGGATATGGTTTGATTGTGGACTATGTTCATATTTGATGATATTATGGTTGTGCTCCTAAGGCTTAGAATGTAAGATTTAAGCTTACAACATGATAGATGAGGTTTGGGGACTGAATCTGCTGTTAAGTGTGACCTAGGCAGCTCATGTGCCCAAACAGTAGCTCATACGCCTAGGTTTTAGAATCTTCCTAAGTGTTGTTAATGCCGATGAGAAGGAAATGCAGATGAGTATAAGGAAATGCAGATGAAGGTTAATGCGGATGAACAAATTCAAGCAAATAAAAGTCAATGCGGATGAGTATAAGTCAATGCGGATGACTATAGGGAAATGCGGATAAAGGTTAATGCGGATGAACAAGTTCATGCGAATAAAAGTCAATGCGGATGAGTATATGTCAACGCGGAGGAGTAAAGAGTTCATGCGGATGAAAAATGAACAAATGCGGATGAGTAAGTTCATGCGGATGAACAAATGCGGATGAGTAAGTTCATGCGAATGGACAATTGCGGATTAGTAAGTTCATGCGGATGAACAAATGCGGATGAGTAAGTTCATGCGAATGGACAAATGCGGATAAATAAGTACATGCAGATCAACAAATGCGGATGAATAAGTTCATGCAGATGGACAAATGCGGATAAACAAAAGAAATGCGGATGAATAAAAGAAATGCGGGTAAGTAGAAGAAATGCGGATGAACAAAAGAAATGCGAATGAACAAAAAGATATGCGGATGAATGCCATGCGATTGAGGCTCATATGCAAGAAAGTTATGCGACTGAAGGCTATATGATTGAGAGTCCATACGCCTAAGTGTTCATTCGCCCATAGTGTTCATACACCTAAGTGTTCTCATGCGCCTGGAAGGCCATGTGACTGAATAGTGCTCATACGCCCAAATAAGGCTCATGCGCCCGAAAGGACTTAGTTTATTCTCTGATTTTTGGGGGAAAGTGCAGATGTAGGTTTTGATTTGGGAGGTTCCCAGGAGTTCATGTAAGTTGACTTTTGAGGTCATAGATGATGTGATGGGCATAGTATGATGATGTGATGTATGATGTATGGTTGATGCTTATTGCATGATGATATGTATGATGTATGTTATGTATATATGATAATGACTTGTATGGCGATGTTTTATGTGATCATGTTTATGTTCATGTTATGTATGTGTATGTTTCCTGTGGCTTTACGTGTTATAGTTGTGAAAGAAATGATAACGTATTATGTAACGTAAAGTGAAAGATAATAAAAGTGGAACATAATGATAGAATGCATGCATCAATGATAGAATGCATGCATTAATGAAAGAGAAAGTATAGAAAGGCTTGCAAGCAAAATATACAGAGGTGCATGGCTTTAAAATGCCGTAAGCTCAACTGCGTATGGTTTAGCTAACCCTTAAGGATACACGCAGGGGATCCAGTCTTTGTGACTGACCAACGGTGTGGTACATGGTTTATAGTGATTACCCACCTCGGTGCTGGTGGCAGGCTATGTGCGGTGTGGAAGTCATTTATGATCTTTGGCCCAGTACCCGAGTTATGCATAATGCTGGGGTGTAGCATAAAGTGGTTTATAGTGATTACTCACCTCGGTTCTAGTACCGGGCTATGTGTAGTATGGTAGTCATTTATGATCTTCGGCCCAGTACCCGAGTTATGCATAATGTTGGGGTGTAGTATACAGTTGGGATCTTTGTCACTTACCCCGATGCTAATGCCAGGCTATATGCAGTGTGGAAGTCAATTATGAACTTCGGCCTAGTACCCCATTTGTTTGGGGCAGAGCTGATGACACTGATCCAGATAGTGATAAAGAATGTGATAAAGAAGGGAAGGGTTAAAGAAAGTATATGGTGAACAGTGAAGGAAGATAATAATGATATTATCTATGTGTATGTATTATGTATGTTCACGTACGAAAGTAAAGAACGGTTTTAAATGAAAGTAAATTATGTTTTATTTTAAAACTAGAACTCACTCAATAACGTTGACTTTTTATGCATTTTCCAGTTGGTAGGTAAAAGTTGCTGATGATGGCACGGGGCGCCTACTCAGCTCTTTTGGATGGCATCTATATTTATAATGCTTTTGTGTTGAAACGTAACATGTATTTTGTAATTTGATAACAATGTATTATTTTGCAAAAGAATTTTTAATAAAAATGTTGTTTTTAATGTTTCTGCTGCAACGTTTATTTCAAGTTAAAGTAATTATATGTTTTATGATGGATGATTGGCCGGCTGTATGCGTCCCGGGAACGGGGCCTTACAAGTTGGTATCAGAGCCAAAGTTTAAGTGAAACGGGTAAATTTTCCAAATAAACCTTAACTTAAACTGAAAATGGGACAGAAGAGGAAGGGATGCTAGTCCGAGTAGCTACGGGCCATCAGGTATTTTCTTAATGTAACCAGTATTATGTGCGCATGTTATGTGTTTATGTGTTGCTTTTAGATTTAGATACTGATGTAGTTAGGATAAGAAATGCTTGGGTTATGAAGAGTAAAGTAAGTAGCTAATTACCACTGGCCACTGTAATTAGCGACTTTACTATACTTGACATAAACTGAGCTGTTCCCTTGAATGACCGTGTTGGTCTTCGAATCTTTTAGTGGTGTTGAGGATGGCCGTGGTAGATCTACAAAGTTTTCGTTAGGTGAAGGTTGTGGTGGATGTGGTGCTGGACCGTGTGTCATGAGAAGTATGACTAGGGCTGCTGAAATGGCACTCGAAGAGCTCGAGATCCATCACTTGGAAGGTGGTGATGATAGTTCTAGTCCGAGGACCACATTGAAGGAGGCTGTTGTCGAGGGAGTTCAACAGGTCATGCAGGCGATTCTGCCGTCTATGGTGACTGAGGTAATTAGGGCGGTGAAGGAGACGACCGCGATTGAAGTTAACAAGAAGAGTAGCGGTGACCAAAATTGGAATAGAAAGCGGGTTGAACATGGGGGTTACACTCCAAACAACAAGGTTGCCAGGACGGATGACCGGCATGTAGCTTCGTTCGGTGCGGAGACGAGGAAGTATGGTAAGTGTGTTAAAGGGCATACATGAGAATATAGGTGGGGATCAAACCTCTGCTTCAAATGTGGGAGGCCCGGTCATCTAACAAAAGATTGTGGGGTGATAACGTGTTATAACTACGATGGAAGGGGTCACATAAGCAGGGACTGCAAGAAGCCAAGGGCAAAGAGTTCTAGAGCAAGGAAGACGACGAGAACTGAAGGGCAGAGGGCAAGCACAGGGCCTTCACGGTGACCAAGGAGGAGGCTAGGACGGACCCCGATGTCATGTCAGGTACGTATCTAGTAACCAAACTTTTGCTTTTGTGTTGTTCGATTCCGGTGCTAGTAGAAGTTTTATTCCTACTACCTTTTGTGCTAAGTTGCCCATTAGGAGTAGAAGTGTTGATGAGCCATTCGATGTAGAAATAGCCATAGGTAAGTCTACCAGGATTTCAAATATGATAGAAGGCTGTGACATTAAATTAGAAGGTCATAAGTTTCATGTTAGACCGTCCGTGATGACCTTAGGTGGTTTCGATGTAGTCATAGGAATAGATTGGTTGGCAGACTACGAGGCGAACATTGTGTGTCGTAAGAAGGTGATTAGACTGTCAGTGCCTGATGGGAGTTTGGTGATAGATTTCGGTTATCGAGTTACGACTATCCCAGTAGTGATTTTGATGGCGGTGGCAGGAAAGTACATGAGGCATGGGTATAGTGCCTACTTGGCCTACGTGAAGGATGTGGATATGCCAACACAATAACTGTCTGATGTACCAGTTGCGTGTGGCTCCCTAGAGGTGTTCCCGGAAGAATTACCAGGAGTTGCTTGATAAGGAGTTCATCCGGCTGAGTATCTCTCCTTGGGGTGCTCCGGTCTTATTCGTGAAAAAGGAGGACGGTAGTATGAGGAAGTGGATTGACTACCGGGAGTTAAACACGTTAATGGTGAAGAATTGGTATCCATTACCGAGGATTGATGACTTGTTTGATCAACTCCAAGGTGCCAGATGGTTCTCGAGGATATATCTTCATTCTGGTTACCATCAGGTGAAGGTTAAGGAGCAAGATAATCCTAAAATAGCTTTTCGCAGGCGTTAGGGACACTACGAGGTTCTTGTTATGTCTTTTGGTTTGACCAATGCGCCAACTGCTTTTATGGACCTAGTGAATTGAGTGTGTCAGCCGATGTTGGAAAAATTAGCGATTGTGTTTACCGATGATATCTTGATTTATTCCAAGAGTGAGGATGAGCATGCCGGTCACATTCGAGAGGTGTTGGAGACATTGAGAAGGGAGAGTTTGCATACTAAATTCTCCAAGTGCGCATTCTGGTTGCGCGAGAGGTTAGTTTTAGGTCATGTGGTAATCTCGAGGGGATAATGGTGGACCCGAAAAAGGTGGAGGCGGTGATGCAATGGAAGTCACCAAAGACGCCATCCAAGATTCGTAGTTTCTTGGGTTTGGCAGGCTACTACAGAAGATTCATTCAAGACTTCTCTAAGATAGCTTCTTCGTTGACTACATTGAACCGTAAGGATGTAAAGTTTGTATGGGGTCAAGCTCAAGTGAAGGCGAAGCATCAAAAGCTGTATGGAAAACCCAACCTTTGGATATACCGGAGTGGAAGTTGGAGCACATCGCCATGAACTTTATAATGAAGCTGCCGCGTACCGCGCAAGGGTATGATGCCATATGGGTGATAGTCGATCATTTTACGAAGAGTGCTCACTTCCTACCAATTCACGAGACATATTCATCCGAGAGGTTGGCGGATATGTTCATTAAAGAGATTGTAACTCGTCATGGTGTACCGGTGTCTATTGTGTCTGATCGCGACACTCGGTTTACATCCAAATTTTGAAAGAAATTCCACGATGCGATGGGGACGAGGCTACATATTAGCACGGCTTAACATCCTCAAACGGATAGTCAGTCAGAGAGGATGATTCAGATGTTGGAAGATATGCTTCGGGCATGCGTCATTGATTTTGGAGGAAGTTGGGATGACCACTTGCTTTTAGCTGAGTTCTCATATAACAACAGTTATCATGCCAGTATCGGTATGCCTCTTCATGCGATGCTATCCGGTAGGAGATGCCGAACAACCGTGTGTTGGGGTGATATTGGTCAGAAAGAGCTAGGGAGCGTCAATGTGATCGAGGCTATGACTGAGAAGCTTGAAAAGATCAAAGCCTTCATGAAGGCAACCAAAGATGGCACAATTCGTATGCTGATGAGTGACGTAGACCGATTAAGTTCCAGGTGGGTGATAAAATCATGTTGAAAGTCTCACCTTGGAAGGGTATCATTCGGTTCAGAAAGCGGGGCAAGTTGAGGCCGAGATACATAGGGCCTTTCTGAATCATTTCTAGAGTATGAGAGGTGGCCTATAGATTGGAGTTACTAGATGAGTTAAATGGAATTCATCCGACATTCCACGTATCTCATCTGAGGAAATGTTTGGCAGACGAAGACATAGTTGTACCACTGGAAGATATCAAGGTAGACGAACGGCTCAATTATGTGGAGCAACCAGTGGTGATCATTAATCATATAGAGAAGAGGTTGAGGAATAAAGTGGTTCCTCTTGTCGTGCACAATGGAAGCACAGGAAGGGATCTGAGTCTATGCGGGAGACTGAAGAAGAGATGAGACAGCATTACCACGATTGTTTGAGGAATAATAGGTTTCGAGGATGAAACCTATATATGGGGGGTGGGCTTGTAACACCCGGTTATTACTTTAAAGTTAGTATAAAAAGAACTAAGTGAAGAAAAAGAAAGAAAAGATATTTTACCCAAGTTGAAGGGTAAAAATTGTCCAAAAGGACAAAATGTTTGAAAAAGTATCAAAATGACAAAATGTTTGAAAAAGTGGGTATTAAAGGGTGATGGCTGCCCATCACTCTTTCTACACACATAGCAATCGGATCTTTTCTTTAGAGAGAGAGATAGGAGCTGAAATTCTCGGATTTTGAAGAACAAGAGCTGAAAAATCGAATTCAAGGTAAGAATTCATAGTTTTTAAGTGTTCTTAACTAGTTTCATCCTCGATTGTGTGCTTATGTGTGTTTGTGTGTGTTCGGGTGTGTGTTTTGGTGGGTTTCTAGGTGTGAACTTGTAGAACAGATCTTGAAGGAAGTCATACCCAAGAGCCTGCTAAGGTGAGTTCGAACCCCTCTTTTACATGTTTTAACTGATTTTGGGGCTGGAAATGCATGAATGTATGCTTTTATAAAAATGGGTTTCACACCCGTATGTATGAATGTGTGTATGTTGCGGTATGGTTTGATTGTGGACTATGGTTATGTTTGATGATGTTATGTTGTGTTCCTAAGGCTTAGAATGTAATATTTAAGCTTAGAACATGATAGATGAGATTTGAGGACTGAATCTGTTGTTAAGTGTGACCTGGGCTGCTCATACGCCCAAACAATAGCTCATACACCTAGGTTTTAGAATCTACCTAAGTGTTGTTAATGTGGATGAGAAGAAAATGCAGATAAGTATAGGGAATGCGGATGAAGGTTAATGCAGATGAACAAATTCATGCTAATGAAAGTCAATGCAGATGAGTATAAGTCAATACGGATAAGTATAGGGAATGCGGATGAAGGTAATGCAGATGAATAAGTTCATGCATATGAAAGTCAATGCGAATGAGTATAAGTCAATGCGAATGAGTACAAGTCAATGCGAAGGAGTAAAGAGGAAATGCGGGTGAGCAATGAACAAATGCAAATGAGTAAGTTCATGTGAATGAACAAATGCGGATGAGTAAGTTCATGCGAATGGACAAATGCGGATGAGTAAGTTCATGCGGATGAACAAATGCGGATGAGTAAGTTCAAGCGAATGGACAAGTGCGGATGAATACGTTCATGCGGATGAACAAATGCGGATGAATAATTCATGCGGATGGATAAATGCGGATGAACAAAAGAAACACGGATGAATAAAAGAAATACGGATGAGCAGAAGAAATGTGGATGAACAAAAGAAATGAGGATAACAAAAAGAAATGCAAATGAATGTCATGCAACTGAGGCTCATACGCATGAACGGTATGTGACTGAAGGCTATGCGACTGAGAGTCCATACGCCTAAGTTTTCATTCGCCCATAGTGTTCATACACCTAAGTGTTCTCATGCGCCTAGAAGGCCATGCGACTGAATAGTGCTCATACGCCCAAATAAGGCTCATGCGCCCGAAAGGACTAAGTTTATTCTCTGATTTTGGAGAAAGTGCAGATGTAGGTTTTGATTTGGGAGGTTCCCAGGGGTTCATGTAAGTTGACTTTTGAGGTCATAAATGATGTGATAGGCATAGTATGATGATGTGATGTATGATGTATGGTTGATGCTTATTACATGATATGTATGATGTATGTTATGTATGTATGATGATGCCTTGTATGTCGATGTTTAATGTGATCATGTTTATGTTCATGTTCTGTATGTGTATGTTTCCTGTGGCTTTACGTGTTATAGTTGTGAAAGAAATGATAACATATTATGTAACGTAAAGTTAAGATAATGGAAGAGGAACATAAGATAGAATGCATGCATTAATGAAAGAGAAAGTATAGAAAGGCTTGCAAGCAAAATGTACAGATGTGCGTGGCTCTAAAATGTCGTAAGCTCAACTGCGTATGGTTTAGCTAACCCTTAAGGATACACGCAGGGGTTCCAGTCTTTGTGACTGACCAACGGTGTGGTACATGGTTTATAGTGATTACTCTCCTCGGTGATGGTTGTAGGCTATGTGCGCTGTGGAAGTCATTTATGATCTTTGGCCCAGTACCCGAGTTATGCATAATGTTGGGGGTGTAGTATACAGTTGTTTATAATGATTACTCACCTCGGTGCTGGTGCCAGGCTATGTGCGGTGTTGAAGCCATTTATGAACTTCGGCGCAGTACCCGAGTTATGCATAATGTTGGGGGTGCAGTATACAGTTGGGATCTTTGTCGCTTACCCCGGTGTTGGCGCTAGGCTATGTGTAGTGTGGAAGTTAATTATGAACTTCGGCCCAGTACCCCATTTGTTTGGGGCATAGCTGATGACATTAATCCAGATAGTGATAAAGAATGTGATAAAGAAGGGAAGGGTTAAAGAAAGTATGTGGTGAACAGTAAAGGAATATAATAATGATATTATCTATATGTATATATTATGCATGATCACGTACAAAAGTGAAGTAAGGTTTAAATTAAAGTAAAGTATGTTTTATTTTAAAACTAGAACTCACTTAGCAACGCTGACTTTTTATGTATTATTTAGTTGGCAGGTAAAAGTTGATGAGGATGGCACAGTGCGGCTACTCAGCTCTTTTGGATGACATCCATATTTATATTGATTTTGTGTTGAAACGTAACATGTATTATGTATTTGATAACAATATATTATTTTGCAAAAAATTTTTTTAATGAAAATGTTGTTTTAATGTTTCTGTTGCAACATTATTTCAAGTTAAAGTAATTATATGTTTTATGAGCGATGATTGAACAGCTATAAGCGTCCCGGGAACGGGACCTTACATTAATATTTTTAAGTACATACTCATATTTTAAGGAGATATTTAGGAAAAATTGATGTGCTTTGATAGGATTTTTATGTATAATTTGGAGCACATCATCCGCATTTCTCAACGCAGATGACCAAACGCCAATGTGATAGAAGAAACAAGAAATACTAATGAAGATCAAATCATACGCATTAGTTAATGCAAAACAAATACTAATAAAGACTTTTGTAGTTAGACTAGTTTATATAGTACATGTGTAGTTTAGTATTTTTGTAAAGAAATCTTGTCAGCTTATAAATATAATAGAAAACCCCAATTTTGGGAACACTACTGTTAGACAATCAGAATATTTGTTTAGTCTTATGTTTTAGAAGGTATCCTGTTACTATTTATTGTTAAAACCCTAGCATGCATTGTAACTTTTTACTACATTAATACAAGCGCATTTATGAGTTTTTCAAGCATTCAATGTTCTGTGTTTCTATGATTCCGCCGTATAATCACTGACTCAATCATCATATTCGATCCTAGTTGATTTACATCAACTGAGGATATCATTTTCACACCCGATCAATTGGTATCACATTTGCGAGGGGGTACACATGGGCGAAGGATTATGCGAGATCCTCACCGGTACGCTTTTCAGGACAAGGGATTCCCATAATCCCTTGCCTCGTCAGTGAGCGACGCACGTAGCGGACTGCGATTGGTTGTGTTATTTGATAAACTTCAAATTTGATAGGTTATTTTAGCAATTCGATTAGGTCAAATGGCTATTTTTGTAATTCCCTACTATGTTAATCTTTAATCTAATAAGAAGAGACATTTTAGTTACTAAGCATTCTAATTTATTAGTAGTTTTGAAAATAAAATCACGTTAAAAAATTATTAAAAATCGGTGGAACAAGGATTATGAAAATTAAAACATGTTATAATTATAAAATTTAACAGTTGTTAATATAAAAGAATAATTAATAAGTATTAATTATTATTATTGTTTAATATTTTGTTCTAAATAATAATAATTATTATATAAACGATTTACAAAGATTAAACATTTTAATATTGTGATATAATTCTGAAATGGAAAAGGAATACAAATTATAAATTGTTAAAAGAAAAAAAAAATACAAGAAACAAGGTGTGTGGTAGGTGTTGTGGGCATGAAGAATAAATGGAGGGAGTAAGTTTCGAAAATAGGATCTCAATGTGTGATTACAAAATCTCATATATTAAGTCAAACTTGTTTTTGCTATTAGGGTGCTCAAGCTACGCATTAAGTAAGTAGGGCTTGGAGTTGGAGGTATTACAGTAGCATGGCTACATCACAGCAAACCCCAATCCGGGTCCAAAGGGATAGCCCAAGCAATTGTACAAAGCCGATAACAACTATATGATGTAGGTGTGGATTTTGATTGTTGAGAGTTTGTAAATAGTCAAATGACAATTGAATAAAAAAAATAATTTCTATTTCAAAATTTAAAAGCTATAAATTCCTCAAACCTTTTTTTCCTCTGCACAAAAATATTTCATTCTCTACATTAATTTCCTACACCAAAAACAATACAAATTTTTACTATTTTTGGATTCCAAAAAAATTAATGAATGAGAGTATTCATAGTTGTAAGTGATTGTGAATGAAAGTGATTGAGAAATGTATGAGGGTTGTATTTTGTTTCCTCATATTTGAGGAAACACGGTACAACCTCCGTAAATTTGTTAATATTTTTTAAAATGGTTGTAAGTGAATAAGAGAGAAAAAATAATGATAAATGTATGAAAAAAATATTATTTAATTAGAAAGTAGAGAGAAAATTAGTGATTTTTAGTTTAATTATAAGAATGAAAACGAATAATGGATTGTGAATGCTCTGATTCAAGCAAAACAATCTTTAGGCGGTAGTTGTAGCTAAATCAAGAAAGACAACAACTCAGCTTTGAGCAACAACCGATAATTGAGCAACAACCAATTTTAATATCCATATGGACCGGAGACTATCCGAGAGGATCGTATGGACTGGGTTTTAAAGATGTTTATGGATCCATAAGACCATGTCATGGATCGATGTTGAAGATAATTCTTGAACAAAACATAAAATAAAGCAGCAGTATCAACAGCCTTATAAGTTTTAGATTTTTAGTTTTCTATATATTTATCTATATTTAAGTAATTATCTATTCATAATATCATGTAATGTTTTATTGTTTTGTATTAATTAAAGTAGTTTTAATTTAGTTTTCTATATATAATTTACACTTAGATCTACAAAATTGAAAATATAAATTAAGATTTATGATAGTGCCCAAAGTGATTTTGAGAGTTTAGGGTAGAATTGGTATAAAGAAAGTAAGATGAAATACCCTCAAAAAATACTTAGGTTAGTACCGTAGTTAGTACTCTTGATTTGAAAAGTAATTGTATTTAACCAATAAAAAAGTAAAAATAATAAACAAAACATAATAAAAGAACATACATCAAGCTAGGCTTTGTTTAGACAAAAATATTGAATTTCGTATTCACATTTTATTTTTATTTTTATAATTACACTAAAGTCATTACTTTTTCTTCTATTTTCAGTTAAACAAATCCTTAATAATTTTAATTATTATATTTTATATTTTATCCATTCACAATCACTTTCGAAAATATTAAACAATTTAGATGGGTGGAAAAGTGTTTTTTAAAATTTACAAATAAACAGTATAATATTCTATTTACTATACTTACAACCACTCACAATAATTTCATATAATATAAAGATTATACTCACAACATTATAAAAATCGGATGTTAATACTATTATAACTATAAGCTAATATTTACATGTTAATATTTATAAGAAATTAGAAAATGCTATAGATGTAAGCACGATGGAAGTTGACCTGATTTAGATACTTAATAATTTAATATTCTTTATAGTTTGGTAATGTCGTCCATGAGGAATATAAAAAAGGCATAACATGTATTGTATTGACTTGGCTGTGAAATACAACTTAAGGAATAAACTCGTTTAAATTAATTAAGAAGCTTAAAAAGTGACGAATAATATAATACAATACTAAACTCATACTTTCAAAGCAAAAACACTATTTTAAAATGTTTCTTCTTTTCAAAATAAACCGTACATATTAACATACATATTGCTATTTTTTTCTAGAAAAAGCTTCTGGTCTCTAATTCATCTAACAAATTTATGGGTTTGCATTGGTTATTAATTTCTATAGGGTTATTGGATTATAATAATTTTAATTTTTGTTTATTAGCCGAGATTAATTCCAATTCAGAAAATATTTACAGACACCTCCAACTCTGAGTTTACTTTTTTCAACGATCTCTTATTAACTAAGATTTAACCACCATTAGTTTTTTTGTTATAAAATGGAGCCAACTTTGAACCATTTTTCATCTCCGGTGTCGCCTAGCTTCTATCAAGTTTGTTTTTTTGATACTATCCTTTATCGTTACCTGAAATCTACCTGTAACGAGCCAAGTGATTCAGATTAAGAGGTAAAGATTGATGGGTTTTAGGGCGTAAAAGTTTCAGATTGACAAAGCTAAGGGTTGATTTTAACTTTTTGTTGTTTTGACCATATAAACAGTCCACATTATCCAAAAACAAACGGTGTTAACTATTAGTTAGTAAGAGATCATTGGAGCAACATAAACTTAGAGTTGAGATTGTTTGAAAATATTTTTTGAGCTGGGATTAATCCCGACCAATATATGTGACTGGGTGGTGAGAATGACATTCTTTGTTGATATGAATCAACAAGGAGCGAATATGATGATTGAGTTAGTGATTATTTGACGGAAATACACAATACAAAGATCATTGAATGCTGAAATACTCATAAATGCTTTGTATTAATGATGGTAAACAAGTTACAATGAATGCTAGGGTTTTAGCAATAAACAGTAACTTGACATCTCTGATAAATAAGACAATCGAAGATTATGATATTCTAGTTATCCGAAAAGCAAGGTTTTCTATTATATTTATAGGCTAACAAAAGGCCTAAACAAAATGTTAGGTCTAGGATCAGTACATCTAGTCCATTTTGTATAGACTTAGTACTTTAATTAATATCTGTAATGAATGGTTGTAATTCAATATTGTCTATGCATTAAATGTATAGGTTAACCCATATATATATATATGTGTTGATTTTTTGTATGTTTGCAAGTACAAACATTATTCTTAGTCAATTTCTGAAATTGACTTCGTGTAAGAAACATCTACGGATGAACACTTTGCTCTTTCGTAGATATTTTTCTTACAACTAACAAACATCCGAAGATCATCTGCGGATAAACCATCAACTGCAGTGAAGTAAGAATTCCAAGTGAAGACTCCTGCGAAAGAACAAAACTCCTGCAGAAGAACAAGTTTGCTTCGGAAGAACAAGATTCATGCGGAAGAACATTTGCTTCGGAAGAATAAGTTTGCTTCGGAAGAACAAGATTCCTGCAGAAGAACATTTGCTTCGGAAGATCAATCATCTACGAAAGACAATACTCCTGCGGAGTCCTAACATTTGTATTCAAACAATACAAGTTACAAGTCAACAAGTCAATTATGCGAATCCCAAGAAATTCAGAGATTTCTTATGAGAAACAATTCAAAACCCAAGAGATCTGGTGTTTCCTTAACATAAACATCATTTTCTATATATATGGATCCTAGGTTTCGAATCAAAGGACGGTTCGAACGACACAGCAATGCAACAAAACATCACACAATCAAACCGTAGAAGCCGTCACATCATTCAACACAATTTTCAATATCGGTCATTAGTTATTTGTAATCATTGACTTGTTTTAATGAAATATAGTTGATTTAAACAGATGATTAGTTGTGTTTCATCAATCGTCTTCTTGAATATTTATTGATATTGATAATCATTTAATACAAACAATTAAACAAATCCAACGTTGATTCCACAAACGTTGAATTGACATCAACTAACACTGATAATTCCTGATTGCGGTCCTTGGATTCACAGGTGGTATCAGAGCCAAGTTCTCATTAATTTAGATCAATTGATCTATCAGTGTTAGTTGTGTTTAATTATTCTTGAATCTTTAGATTTATTAGTTTTTACTGATTGACTCTATAGTTTTTAAGCAAAAGTGTGTGTGATATTTCATCTGTCGTTTAACTTTGATCTATATTCAAATCAATTGAATAGCAGATCTTAGTTATTGATTAAATCAACAACTTGTTCGTATCTCTTGAACAAATTCATTAGTTAACATCTTAGATCTTAACTAATCATTAGCAACTTTGATGGATCATCTTACCAACCGTCGAAGTTGGAAAAAAAAGTAAATTTCAATCCTGGAAAATCAAGTTCAGGAATCATGTAAACTATACAGATTTTGACTTATGGTTTCCATAACAGAAGGTCCTTATATTCCACCCACCCTCGGGCTGGATTATAATGATAACAACTAACCCATAAGCACTAAAGATTTATCACCTGATGATAATAAGAAGGTTAAAGTTGATATCAAAGCATACAACTTGCTTATTATGGCTTTACCTGAAGAAATATTAATCAGATGTGAAAATTATAAAATAACAAATTCCTTGTGGAAGATTCTTCATACACTTTATGAAGGGAGTGATGAAATCTGAACCATTAGGAAGGACACTCGGCGTTCACAATATGAAACATTCCATCATATTGAGGGTGAATCAATTCCTCAACAACTCCACAGGTTTATGCAACTTGTTATAGAAATGAACATTCTAGAGTTGAAATACACAAATAAGGAACTGAACAAGAAAATGCTCCACACTTCACCAGAAAGTTGGAAGCAAACTGTATCTATGTTCAAGAATACAATAGATCTCAAAGCAATCGGACTAGATACTCTAGTGGCTAAAGTTGAGGCACTTCAAATGGATAAGAAATCAAGAAACAAGAATGTAAGAACTCATGTATCACCATATCACTTCAAAGATAAAAGAGTGCTGGAAGTGCTTTCATATCCGGTAATAATGGTGATAACTCTTGTACGTTGAGTGAAGATGAAGAGGAAGTAAGTTTCTATGCTTCAAAACCTCCTAAGAAATCTACTCAAAGTAAGTCAAGAAAAGAGAAGGAAAACTAGATGATCAAAGAGATAAATCATCAGAAAACCATCAACTAACAATCAATTAGAGTCTATCAATGTCATTCCAGACTCTGAAGAACAAAAAGAAACTTTTGTAGCTTTTAGTTCAAGCTTTCAAGCTTACCTAGGAAGTTCATTGCCCACTGCCAACATGTTTCAACAAGATTTAGAAGAACTGCCTCTGGATGTAGTGGAGGATATGGATCTTCAATGGCAAATGGCAATGATTGCCTATAGAGCCAAACAATATATAAGAAGAAACAAGAATTTGGCAGCTGCAAGTAAATCATCACGAATTGGAGTTGATAAGTCAAAGGTTAAATGCTTCAAGTGCAATCTCTATGGACACTTTTCAAGAGAATGCAACCAACAAAAATTTGAGTCAGCAACATTAGAATCATCAGGCTAACCAACCTCCATCAAGTCAAAGATTCTTCAAACAGCCCCAAATGGCCAACTCATCCCCACTAGCACCAATGCACCAGCAGGAACCAACAACTCAAAAGAATCTGGGCTGATCATTCTTCAAGATGGGACATGTGACTAGAGTTTGTATGAGAAGGAAGTTTTAGAAGAAAATCAAGCTCTAATGGCCCAAAGGAAAACAAGTTTCCACCCATTGCAAGTGAGGAACAATATTGGAGAGCTGACAACAAGTGGTATGTTAACAGTGGTTGTTCATGCATATGACAGAAAACTACTCACTTCTCCATGATTTCAAACATAAAAATGCCTCTTGTGTGACATTTGTTGGGGATAAATAGGGAGGTAAAATTGTTGGTGAAGGAATGGTAAAAATATAGTGTACTCAAGTTTGAGAAATTAAATTATTGTGAAAATTTACAGTATAATGTACTTAGTGTATCACAAATTTGTGATCAAAATTATACCACATTGTTTGATAATGCTAACTGTTACATTCTTAAGCCAGGTTTTTCTATTCCAGAAGATTGGATCCTTCTCAAAGCATCAAGAAAAGGAAACACTTATGTTTTGGACATGAATAACCTCTCACTCACAAAACATGAAACATGCCTTCTATATAAGTTATTAGAAGATTATATCTCAATTATGGCTTAGAAGGCTTGTCCATTCTAACATGAAGAACATAACAGATTGGTGACAAATGACCTAGTCTTGGTTTAACCAAGAAAGAGTTTCATTGCTCAACTCACTGTTCTTCTTGATACAAAGGAAAACAACATAGGGTGTCACATAAATCCAAAATTATCAATACTAATACTACACCACTCAAATGCTTCACATGGATTTGTTTGGTCCTACCAATGTGATAAGCATTGGAAAAAGGCAATACTGTTTGGTGATAGTTGATGATTTCACAAGATTTACATGGGTCTTTTTCTTAAAACAAAAGAGTGAAACATCAGAAAATTAATGGACTTTGTGATCAAGATTGAGAATCAACTTGATACAAAAGTTAAAATTTTTAGGAGTGACAATGGTACTGAATTTGTCAATTTTGAACTGGATTCATTTTGCAGGAGAGTGGCTGAAAGAGAAATAGAACTATTATTAAAGCAGTCAGAATAATGCTAGCTGATTCATAATTGCCCATCATATTTGGGCTGAGGTAGTGAATACTACATGCACTGTTCAAGACAGAACATTATTGTCAAAGACATAAGAAACTCCTTATGAACTCTTGTTTAAAAGAAAACCATACATAGGATATCTTAGAGTTTTTGGATATCATGTATTTGTTTTAAACATAAAAGAGTCATTGGGCAAAATTTTTAGAAAAAGCATATGATGGTTTCTTTGTATGATATTCTTCATAAAATAGGATCATAAAGAATATAACACATATGGAAGAACATAATGTCCTAATGTATCCTTTGATGAATCTTTTTTCACTAGATCAGTTAAAGGTTCATCATGGTTGTTTGACATAGTGCTTTGACTGAATCATTTAACTATGATGTTTTTAACACTGGAGGATGTGATGAAGTATGTTATCCATTTGTTCCACCTCATATGAAGAAGTAATATTATTTTCTGATCCTCCAAGGATACACACATCCTCAGCTGGAAACACTTCAGCAACAGATACTGACACTGCATGTGGAAATGATCACTTATCTTCTGGAGAAGTTCTTGTAACTCCTACTGAAGAGATAAATGATTCCGGGGAAGTTCCTATAACTCCTACAGAAGAACAAACTGGTCTGGAGAAGCCCCTACAACTCTTGTAGAAGACATTCAGGGTGCTACCAATGATCAAGCTACTAAAGATCATTCAACACTACATGTTGAAGATTTTGACTACATCCTAAACTCTTAACTTGGTCTGGATCAGTTTGCACCAAGAGACATGAATAACCTGGAATCATTTATTCAAGTTGAATCAACTCCATCAACAAGAATCAATGAGACTCATCCGGTCGATAACATCATTGGAGATCTTATAAAGAGAACTACAAGAAGTCAAAGTGGTACTACCAACATTTGTCTTTTTAGTT
The DNA here is from genome assembly GCA_025506515.1 of Flaveria trinervia. NCBI lineage: Eukaryota > Viridiplantae > Streptophyta > Magnoliopsida > Asterales > Asteraceae > Flaveria > Flaveria trinervia. The sequence continues at coordinate 29,980,643 of CM046452.1, read as the reverse complement.
GTTTTCTTTCTCAAGTGGTTCCTCAAACAATACTGTTGCTTTAAAGGACAATAGTTGGATTGAAGCTATGCAAGAAGAGCTTTAACAATTTAGAAAGCAAAAATTATGGTCTCTTGTTGATTTACTAGAAGGCCAACATCCTAATAGTACGAGGTGGAATACACAAAAACAACTTGATGATAGAGGGATCATTGTAAGAATAAGGCAAGGTTGATTGCATAAGATACAGATAAGAAGAGGGAATAGACTATGATGAAGTTTTTGCACCAGTTGCAAGAATGAAGCCATAAGAGTGCTCCTAGCTTATGCATCATATAAGAAGTTCACTGTGTACCAGATGGATGTCAAGTATGCATTCCTATATGGGAAAATTGATGAGGAAGTCTATGTGTCACAACCCCTGGTTTTGAAGTTCCTCATTATCCACATAGGGTATACAAGCTAGACAAAGCCTTGTATGGTCTTCACCAAGCACTAAGAAAGTGGTATGAAACATTATCATCTTTCTTGCTCAAGCATGGCTACAAAGAGGAACCATTGATCAGACACTCTTTCTCAAACAAGAACATCAAGATCTCTTAGTTGTTCAAATATGTTTGATGACATTATATTTGGATCAACCATATGAGATTTTGTGTAAATTTTGAAGAATTGATGAAATCTGAATTTCAGATGAGTTCAATGGGTGATTGACTTTCTTTCTTGGTCTTCAAGTTCATCGAAAATCAGATGGGATATTCATCAATCAAGAAAAATACATACATCAAATTTTGAAAAAATACAATCTTGCTGATGTATCATCATACAAAACACCAGCATCAATGATTGATAAGATTGTACCTGATCCTTGAAGAAAATCTATTAATAAAAAATTATACAGATCAATGATAGGATCACTTATGTATCTAACTTCTAGTAGACCTGACATTATGTTTGTTATGTGTGTGTGTTCTAGATACCAATCAGATCCAAAGGAGTCTCATTTGAATGCTGTAAAAAGGATTTTCAGATATCTCAGAGGAAAACCAGGACTTGGTCTTTGTATCCAAAGGATGGTGACTTTACACTCTACTCATACTCAGATAGTGACTATGTTGGTTGTAACAGTAACAGAAAATCCACAACTGGTGGATGTCAATTCATAGGACCAAGACTAGTATCATGGCAGTGCAAGAATAAACCAATGTCTCTGTATCCATAGTGAGGCTGAGTACATAGCTGCTTCAGCTAGTTGTTCTCAAGTCATTTGGTTGCAAAACCAATTGCTTGACTATGGTTACAACTTCCTTCAAACTTCCATTTACATAGACAATTCTGCTGCTATGTTTATAACTGCTAATCCTCTGCAACATAGTAAAACAAAACATATTGAAATAAGATATCATTTTCTGAGATTGCTCAGAAAAGGGGTTGATTAAGTTAGTTAAAGTGGATACAACAAATCAACTTGCTGATTTATTTAGTCTTTGATTCAGTTATATTTAATTTTCTAATTGAGTCTTTGGGCATGATTAACTTAAATTAATCAATTTGAACAAACAAAATACTATGTGTAATGCTGCTTCAGCATAACATATGATTGGGAAATGATAGTATACTATATCTCTGCCTATTCCTGAATTCATAATATCATTAAATCTAAGCAAGTTTCTTGATATGTGAGTAGGTTAATCTTGAGTGGAAACTACACTTAGTGCATGCCAAACATAATTCAAAGTGATTGTTTATGGGAAACTTCATTTTGATGATGCAAAGTGAGTCGTATTCTGATGTGATCAAATCACTCATCTAAGCACACTATGTACTGACACTTTATAATATCTATCTTTGTAATACATACACCCTCTGTTTTGTGTAAACAAAGACCTGGGTGTATGATCATCATACTGTATATCAGTTATCAAAGGTGAAAAGATCATGATCCTCGTCATCCCTCTATTTTGTGTAAACAAAGACCTGGGTTAAAGGAACCTCTGTTTTACGTGAGTAAAGACCTGGGGACCTGATGATGATCATATCTAAGCTCTTAAAATAATCCTATATGATCAATTGTACATTTATCTAGAACTTTTATATCAATACATTAATGAGATGTCAAATGCATCTCAAGATTGAACTTGTAACTTAAAGTACATAGTTATTAAGTGTGAAAAAGCGATGATTTGACTTGCAAAGGGAGGACAAAATCTTCGTTAATTGAATGTGAAGCCCATAACAGTTATTTCCTAATCAATATGAAAACATGGTAAACTACATGCCTAGTTGATACATTGGCTCTTGTATGGATTTAAATGGGCAATATACTTGCAATCAAAACTATGTTCAGGCATCAATTCAACAAAATAACTCATCAGGAAGAGGCTTAGTATTATAGTATGATCCCATTATATGTGTATATATGTCTGTGCATAATCATACAATTAAATAACACTCATGATATTCTTCATAGAAATTTATATATGCAGACTGTCATCATTAATCACAAATTTAGGGGGAGTAGAATTCATGAGATAAGTTTATCGTCAACAGCTTTGTTTATTCATTATAATTTAAAGGAATTGGAACCTGAGCACCACTTAGCTCCTGGATACATGAAGTTTTCCTTTAAATTATTTGATCTTTCTTGTACTCATTGTCATGAATACAAAGTCAACAAGGTCCAATAGCAATAAATGGTTCTAAGAAATGGACTTGTTGCATACAACAAAATAAGTTTTTCACAAGTTTTTCTATAAACATGAGCAGATGCTATAGTGTCATCTTAAGCATCAGCAGAAATACAATGTGTGGAAAATTTAAATTTCTATCCGTAGATTGTAAACTACGAATGAGCAATTTCATAGTTTGGTAACCTATGAAAATTATGTTATACTCATCGGTATAAGTTGTTAAGACATCCGCAAATGATTATGGAATCCGTATATGCTCTGCGGAAGAATTTAGAACAGAAAGTGTTGAGGGTCCCACTTCATTTAATAAATAAATTATGTGTCTGAGAAAGTATAAATGATGTTCTTTGACTTCAAAACTCATTATTCGCTTTTTGTTCATTTTTTCAGACATAGAAAAACACGCACTCAACAAACTTTTCCCCCTTCTATAACATTCAAAAATTACCGAATCAATACATTAAACAAACTATATTTCTGCTCTCAAATCACTGTGTTCAAGGTAAAACATGTCGTAATGTTCATACGAACCGTTTGATTCTCGTACGATCTCACAACTGTTCGTATTATCATATCAATAATGTGATTCTAACAAAATCTTCTTATTCTTATGATAGATGGATATCGATTTGTGAGAGAGCACAATGTGTGTGCTTTCTTAAACCCTAACGACCTTGTCTCAGAAGGGTGTCAAGACATTATCCGATATCTAGAAGATCCAGGATGTTCTATGCCTTATTAGTAGAGCCTGTGATTCATCAATCACCATAACTAATTTCTGGAACTCCACACAAATAGAAGAGATGATCAAGTTATTATGGCTGATGTGAAGAATCAAAGAGTGAGAGTGGATGAACAGACAATAAGAAGGGTTCTTGAGTTGGGAGATATAGAAGTTGGTGAACCTGATATATTTGATAATGAATACATAGAGAAAGTCTTTCTTCTGATAGGGTATGATGGTGACTTCGAGAAAGGAGAAATCAAGAAAGGAAGACTGTGCATGCCATACAGATTTCTCTGTCATACTTATCTTAAGATCTCAAACAGGAAATTGGGACTTGACAGATTCTCAAGTCATATCTCTTCAGCATTATTGGTGTCTTTAAGGGAGAACCTACAATTACTCAAAGTACATCTTCCACTGCTTATGTGATCAGATCAAAGTACAGAAGGCTGACAAGATGTATATGTTTCCAAGGTTTCTGCAACTGATCATCAATGTCGATATGCTTGGGACTGATATAGATGGTGATGTGTTTGTTCAAGCACACCTTGGGAGATCTGTTCTGATAAAATATCTGGGAAGTATGAAGGTGAAGACATGCCCATGTTTGCTCATGTAATAGATGCTAATGCCAATATTCCCCAAGAGCTTGTGTGGGAAGATCAACAAGAGGATTCTTCAACCAACTCTATTCAAGCCACACACTCACCAATTCCATCACCCATTCAGTAACAACATCAATCTCCACACCCCCTTCTCCTTCAAATCAAATTCTCAACCCATCTCACCCACTCACTCTATTCACCCTCAATAATCTCCCTTAGCTATCAAAACACTATCTCTCAAGCCATAACTATTCAATTATCATTATCCAAGACTGAATCTCCTGTCCATTCAAATGTTACTAAACAGTTTCTCTAGACATTGTCAATCACAACACAACAACCACAACATGATGAGCATGATGAATCAAAGATGAATGATCCAGTTTAGCAGTGTGGCTCATACTGAAGATCATAAGATAAAATTGGTGATCACAAGAAGAAGATAAGTATGAGGAAGTGATTGCCTATGATGAAGGACATTAGTGATGTGGACATCCATTAAGCAAAAGCTACCTGGTGGCTGAGTACAACAAGCTTGTAGAGAAGTCTAACTTCAAAAAGCAAAGGATTAAAGAGCTGAAGGGGACATATCAGAAAAGAATGATCTACTGATGTTGTTGAAGACAAGGATCAAAGCTTAAGAGAAGATGCTAGTGCAATAATGAAGAGATTGATGCCTTACTTCAATAAAGTCTGAGCTCAAGAATCAGTAGAGCTAAGAAGATGAAAAGAAGACGTTGATGCTGAAAATTGATCAAGTAACAAAACTCTCTTACTGCTCAATCAACCTGCTAAAAAGAAAGAAGAAGAGATTAAGCAGCTAAAGATTAAAATATGTGTGCTTGAATCAATATGTTGCTCCTGCTACCAATCAAACAAAAGAATCTTCTGACACCACAAAGCAAATTATACAATACAGAACAAAAAGAAAGTACTTGGGATTTGTGAAGAAGGAAGTGATTGACATACAAGATTCACCCAAAAGATCAAAATCTGTTGAATCTTCATCCTTAAAGCATATGTCTCCTACTGAAACAGTGAGCGATGATGAATGGAATGAGCTCACAAAGGATGAATCTACCAAAGATCAGAAGAAGAAAAGGCTGATGACCTTCTAACCACTAAAGACATACTTGAAGAAAGGCCAAACCTTAACTTTTATGACTCTAATAAATCATGGCTTTCCTATGACTTGGTGGACAGGATGAGCATGAATGAGATGAAAGATAGGCTGAAGGATTTGAGGTGGCTAGATTTATGATTCCTAATAATGATTATGAGGCATTCACAACATTTCAACAATCTATCCACAATAAAGAAAGACCTAGGCTACTGTGACCTAGCAAAACTCAACAAGTACAACATGGTATGTCGGCAACAGGGTCATAACTACAAGGTACATGAGCTCAAAGGAAGAAATGTTAGTGAACTGAGAAGAATGATGGAACATGTTATGTCTGTTGAGCTTGACTCAAGAGTAAGATTCAGAACTGAAGCTCCAAATCCAACTATGAGCACCAATCAAACTTTTATCTAAAGATTAGCACAAAGGAAAAGACAAACTGATAAAGAACCAAGAGCAGTCATTCCTGACAAAATGTGCCCATTAGGGACAACTGTTAGAGAAATCACTGAATAGAAATCAACTTTGATTAAGCTATATGATCATATCATAACTCCCAGTTCTATTGAAGAAAACAGGATTATGGTCTAGAAATATGATCCGGACTGGGATTGTGTAATTATCAAAAGAACCTCGAGAAGAATTCAATATTTCCATGATACAGAAGGAGTGCTGAGGCTTCATGAGAGAGATATCAAGGACCTGCAAAGTCTATAATGTCTAACTATCCAATTAACTCAAGTGAAGATTTCTTTTGGTTGGAAAATTGAAGACAAAATTCATAGATTATATGCTCAAGAAGCTAAGAGAGAGAAGATGATCGTAGCAAGAGAGTTCAAATAATCAAAGAACAGCAAAGCCCTCTTCACTTGTTGATGAGGAAATGTTGAAAAGGGTGGGATATAGCCCTAAAAATGCAGCATCTATGAAAAGCTTCTAGGGAAATTAATACACATCTCCCATAACAAAAATGGAGTTATGTTGAGAAAATAAAAGAGATGGTGCTATTGAGGAATGCTAAAGGAAAGAAGGCTGAGAAGATTCAGATTTTGACCTAGTGGAGATCAAAATGCTTCACCTAAGCTATACTTCATATCTTCATGATAAATTCTTTCCAGCTAACTGATGAAAAGGCTCAGAACGACTTGTGTCTATATTTGCACATGATCAAGTTGTGGATATGCTGCATGCCAAGCATACAAAGAATAGAAGGTATAATGCTGGGATTTGAAGGAGCCAACATTAAAGATATATCAGAACTGAGAATCTCAAAAAGGATGAGCTGGAAATTGTTCACTATCAGTGTGAGTGGAAACTCTCACCATAGAAGAAGATGTATTGGGGTTGACTTTTGAGACACTCCAAAGGATATACAAAATGGAGATCAAGTACAAAAGTGCAGTACCATATTTCAACAAGAAGATGGTTTCAAGATTGAAGGAGATTTTAGTTTTGAAGAAATGATTACAAGTATCTGAGCGTAAGGGGGAGTATTGTTAGGTCTAGTATTAGTAGATCTAGTCTATTTTGTATAGGCTTAGTACTTGAATTAATATCTGTAATGAATGGTTGTAATTCATTATTATGTATGCATTACATGTATAGGTTAACCCATATATATATGTGTGTTGATTTATGTATGTTTTCAGGTATAAACATTATTCTTAGTCAATATCTAAAATTGACTAAGTGTAAGAAACATCTACGGATGAACACTTTGCTCTTCCGTAGGTATGTTTCTTACAAGTAACAAATATCCGAAGATCATCAGCGGATAAACCATCAACTGGAGTGAAGTGAGAATTCCAAGTGAAGACTCTTGCGGAAGAACAAAACTCCTGCGGAAGAAAAAGTTTGCTTCGGAAGAACAAGATTCCTGCGGAAGAACATTTGCTTCGGAAGAATAAGTTTGCTTCAGAAGAATAAGATTCCTGCGGAAGAACATTTGCTTCGGAAGATCAATCATCTACGGAAGACAATACTCCTGCGGAGTCCAAACACTTGTATTCAAACAATACAAGTGTTACAAGTGTACAAGTCAGTTATGCGAATCCCAAGAAATCCGTAGATTTCTAAACAGAAACAATTCAAATCTCAAGAGATGCGGTGTTTCCTTAACAGAATCATCTGTAACATCTCGTATTTTCGTTAAATTAAGAGTTAACTTTGTTAAAATCTTGTATGGACTAATTATGTCATTCATGAAACTTATGGGTTGCTTATGCATATTACTTTAATTGATCTTTTAATCCTTTAATTTGTAAGGTTATAATGAAATTATTATATAATAATAATAATAACTAATAATAATAATAATACTAATAATAATAATAATAATAATAATAATAACAATAATAATAATATTAATAATAGTAATAATAATAATATTAATAATAGTAATAATAATAATAATAATAATAACAATAATAATAATATTGTTATTAATAATTTGTAAGAATTATTAAAAATTAAACATGTATTTTGATTTAAAGGTCTAGGGGGTTACAATGCAAATTTTAAAACTTTGAAAGAAACTTTTTAACATAAAATAACAAAATGTATACAACAGGGACTAAATTGTAAATCCCCAAAACCCCTTTCCCCCCTCCCCCGTATTTCCGGCAACCGTCGCCGGCAGAGCTCCGGCGAGCTCCGACAACCCCTTAATCTCTCGAAACCAATCGCTTATTAACCCCAAATTGTTTCAAATCATCCTAATAACTGTTTCGAACTTGATTATGTTCTTAATTTCGTTTCATTGTCGGTTACAAGCACCGATCGACTGAATAAACCGAAACCATTAAACTCGAGAGTCGTTCGAACATTAGTTCTCAATAATAATCTAATTAACTCAACCTAAACAACCATCTGGAAACATTTAAATGAAAATCGGTCTCAACTTCACCTGAAACAATCGCAAGCATATCCTTCGAGTACCCATTTACCTGCGACCTGCAACCTTGTCGAAACTAACCTTCTGAGCTCTCTTAATTTGAATTGATTGAGGGGAAATCATCATCTACCATCGAAGAAGCTCCTCACGAAGTTAATTTGATTGTAGTATTCATTTGATCATCCATTAAACCCTACGTTGGTCACGGCTAACCTTCGAGTCATGGTATCAACAATCAAACAATTAACAGGTAATTTACACATCTACACATTCTTTTAAACATGGGGAACAAAAGCCCTATGTTATTAAGCATTAACAATAACGAATTGATCTTCAATTTGGCACTAATTAAAACTAGGGTTCATATTATTTGGGGGATTTACTTAGATTATGATTTTAAAGATTAAAAACAAGGATAACTCGTGGCTGAGGCCATTGGTTCACTAGTTAAGACATAAGCATCCTTAACATGAGGTCTCGGGTTCAAACCCTGGGAGCCTCGTGTTATTGTTTTAAGGCTTTTACCCTTCAAATTTAATTCATTATTTTTTTGAAATTATATAAAAAATCAATTTATGAACTTGTGAGTCGTCATGGCGTGCCTTTACACATCATATCCGACCGAAACGCTCGTTTCACTTTACACTTTTGGTCATCTATGCAAGAACTCTTGGGTACTCAATTGGATTTAAGTACGGCTTACCATCCTCAAACTTATGGTCAAACCAAACGAACAATTCAAACCCTCGAGGACTTACTGCGTCTTTGTGTCTTGATTTTGGTGGTGATTGGGATACGCATTTACCGCTCGTGAAATTTTCGTATAACAATAGTTATCACTCAAGTATCAAGATGGCACCATTCAAGGCTTTGTATGGTCGTAAATGTCGTTCTTTGATCTGTTGGACTGACATTCGGGAAAATCTCATCACTGGTCCTGAACTTATTCAAGAAACGACTGACAAAGTTTGCAAAATTCGAAATAACCTTGAGGTGGCTAGAAGTCGTCAAAGGAGTTATACCGATAAAAGATTTAAACCGTTGGAGTTTCAAGTTGACGACATGGTTCTTCTTAAGGTCTCTCCATGGAAGGGTGTTGTACGTTTTGGGAAGAAGGGTAAATTAGCCCCACGATTTGTAGGACCTTTCAAGATTCTGAAAAGAATCGGGAAAGTCGCTTACTAACTGGAACTACCTTCTAAACTTAGTGGGGTTCATCCTGTCTTCCATGGCTCAAACCTGAGGAAATGCATGGCTGATGAAAGTTTGCATGTTCCTCTCGAGGAAATTCAAATAGATGAGTCATTGCATTTCGTTGAGAAGCCTTTTGAGATTATGGACCGAACCCTAAAGAAGACCCGAGCGACTACCACACCGATCGTCAAGGTTCGTTGGGAAAATAAATGTGGAGCTCAGTTCACTTGGGAGCGTGAGGATCGTATTAAGGAGAGATACCCTTATTTGTTCGCTTAGTTCATTCTTAATTTTGGGATGAAATTCTTTTAAGTTGGGGAGACTGTAACATCTCGTATTTTCGTTAAATTAAGATTTAACTTTGTTAAATTCTTGTATGGACTAATTGTGTCATTCATGAAACTTATGGGTTGCTTATGCATATTACTTTAATTGGTCTTTTAATCCTTTAATTTGTAAGGTTATAATGATAATTATATAATAATAATAATAATAATAATAATAATAATAATAATAATAATATAATAATAATAATAATAATAATAATATATAATAACTATAATAATAATAATAATTAATAATAATAATAATAATATAATAATAATAATAATAATAATAATATTAATACCATTAATATTAATGATAACTAATAATAATATTGTTATTAATAATTTGTAAGAATTATTAAAAATTAAACATGTATAAAACTTTGATTTAAAAGTCTAGGGGGTTATAATTCAAATTTTAAAACTTCAAAAGAAACTTTTTAACATAAAATAACAAAATGTAAACAACAGGGACTAAATTGTAAATTCCCAAAACCCCTTTTCCCCTTCCCCGTATTTCCGGCAACCGTCGCCGGCAGAGCTCCGGCGAGCTCTAGCAACCCCTTAAACTCTTGAAACCAATGTAGATACATGTGTCCCTAGTTTCTGAACTTGATGTAAGTACACATATGTAATTGAATGGGTACTTAATGAATACAATGTGTGGTTGTGCTTATAATCCTTCTATTCTAATAAAAGGGGTAACTATTGGGGAGACGTGGCTGCAACATATTCACTCTCACAAAAATTTTCCCTCCTCTCTCTTCTATTAAACGATTACCTTAATTATCAATAATATTATTAAAAAACTTTTTATATTAAAGATTGTTTTCAAATAAATTAAGAAAGATATATTTAATAATGTTATTTCTAAAGAAACAAATCCTTCTATTCAAATAAAGGGGTAACTATTGGGGACACGTGGCAGTATCACATTCACTCTCACAAAAATTCCCCCCCCCCCCTCTCTCCTATTAAACGATTACCTTAATTATCAATAATATTATTAAAAAACTTTTTATATTAAGATTGTTTTTTAATAAATTAAGAAAGATATATTTAATAATGTTATTTTTAAGGAAACAATTTTTATAAATGATTTTTTTCTAAGACATCAAACTTATTTAGAAATACGAAATATATTAATTTAGTGTTTTTGAAAAGTGAGTTTTTATAAACCAAAAATAATTTAAAATGAGAGTTATAATAATCGTATTTAGAACATAATTTTCTTATATTTAATATTTTATTTATTCAATCTGTGTAATACACGGGTTTACTAAAGCTAGTGTTGAATATTTCATTGCTTGGTATGTAATAACGCTTATTGAATATATAGGTTTGTGGTTGTTTGAATAGATCTAAGTCAAATAATGATTGTCAAACATATTCAAACTTAATCATATGAAGTTCTCATGCGATTGGCTCATGCTAATGGACCATACGCATGAACAACTTTATGCTAATCAACCAGTCGCACGACTGAACAAGGAGACTGGATCAATCGCATGACTTTAACATGAGATTGACTCAGTCGCACGACTGAACACTCAGTCGTGCGAATGGATCAACCGCATGACTCAATCGCACGACTGAACCATGCTAATGGTTCAGTCACCCGAATGAGAAACCCTAACCTATAAATACCACTTAAATCATGGAAAAATAAGGACTTCGAATACCTACGTACTAAATCGTACCCTAGCCGTCCAGAGACCTCTAAGAACTGTTCCAAGTTCATAGATCGCACTAGATCAATTCCCAATAAGAAATGAAGATGAAGGAAGGGAGAATGAAGAGGAAATTCAGGGGGCTGGTTTTGTAAATATGGGATTTGATGTAGATAAGGATCTGGTTGGAGAAGAGGTCGTGAGAGAGAGTTCGGTTGACAAAGAAACTAAGAAAAGAAAAGGACTAGTTGATGAAGAAGAGGACATGAACAACTAGTAGATTATGATTCTGAGCTAGAATTCTATAAAGTGGATGAGAGACCATTGATATATGTGGCCAAAAAGGGAGAGATAGATGAAGATGTTTTCGAGATGGATAAAGCTGAATGGTTTGTTAAAGAGAAGGAGGCAGAAAAATTAACCCCCCTTTTCCAACTCATGGAAGGGTTGAGTAGGAAGCAGGCTGATAAGAGGATTATAAGTTAGTATTATAACCCCAGCCTTAAGATGTTCATAATAAAGAGGAGAGGGGTGGAATTAGCTACATGCATAAAAGGAAGGCTTTCAAGACCTTGCCTAAATTGGATTCGAGACGTTTGGCGGCTTTGCCATTACTAAATGCAAATCTAAGTGAACGAGCCACTTTTGGAGAAAGAAATTAAGAATGATCTAAATGACAACTATGAGTCGTTTGGTTACATGAAGGCTGAGAGGAAACATTCAAAGAAAGACAAAGATTAGGAAACTGGGAAAGGAAAAATTGTACTAAGAGTAAAACCTCCAAATACAGTGAATAGAGTGAGGTTAGCAGATCCCCTCCCCAACAGTTACAGAATTTTGAAAAATGGTCCTATGATAACAACAAGGGGGAGGCTGTGATAAGAATTAAGAATGGCAAAGAATTCAAGGTATTTGATCCTATGGAGCTCTTTAGTTTCTGTGATGAAGATTTACTGGTTTTATGTGAGAACCATATCAAGGCTGGGCGGGAGAAGAGACAAGGAAAGAGGCCAGTCTATTTATGACTGTGGCAAACAAGATCAGAGGAGTGAGAGCTAAAGTGAAAAGGCTTGCAGAGCGAGTAAGGGCTTAAGATGATCTGGACATGGACATACAAGATCTGACAAGACAGTTTGGGCAGGCTAGTGCTCATCTAGACGGGGCTCGTGAAACAGGAAGAGACCATGGAGAATCATTTGCTAAAGCCCCTAAGGAAGATATTGCACGAGGTGCTGAAGACAAATCAATGGCAATGGAGGATACTGGTGCTGAAGACGAGTGAAGGTGGTGAGTTCCAACCTAGGGGGAGTATTGAGAATCATGTATAGGTTGGACTCACCTTAGTTTAGAATGTTTTATTTTGATTGTAGTAGGTCTTTTGTTAGTTTCCTTTTGTATGTAATTAGATTTATGTCGTTTTGCAGTCCAACGAAACTATCTCACAATCAGTTGATTAGTTCGCTTGGTGAAACTACTGTTTCTGCCGGGCGAAACTACAGTTTCGGCAAAACAGTTTCGCTGACAACAAAACTGTCTGTGAAACTAAGACTGCTATATATAGATTTTGATCATTCTCATTATGGGGAATCTTGCAAAACCTAATCGTTGATCCTTGTTGCAAGTTATCATTTCTAAGCAATTTTTGCACAGAAATATCATTGTGCTTTGATGTTATTGAATGTTATGATCTTCATTGTCTTTTATTGATTGAGTTTTTATTGTATTCAAACTTCTTTGTTCATCATGTTTGGTTTGTATGTTTGATATTGAATGGTTCTTCATCTCATTTGCACTGTAATACAATCAAATGGACCAACAAGGTCAAGACCTTCATAGTAGTTCAAGGTCTGAAAATTGAAGACTTCTTGTTGCCCTTGAACTCTTTGAAGAATCAGAGCTCTTCTGTTTTCATCATACATCCACCCTATGATGTAGTTGGAAGTTCCTTGAGATGGAGATGACACTACCCTTGATATACCTTTCTCAAAAAGACTTTGAATGAAAGAGTCTATAGAGTCCACATCAATGTGAACTTGAGGAAGTTATTGAGAATGGATAATTCCAAGTGAGGATGGTGAGTCCTCAATGTCCATGCTCTGTGAAGAACTCCCATGTTCTGTATCTGTAATGACTTTCTTCCCCTTTTTGGTAGCATCACCTACTTGCATAGGCAAGCTAGAGGTTAGATGAATCACATTCATAGGTTCTTGTGTTCCTGGTTGAGCTTTTCTTAAAGGTCTCACGGATATTTTTTCCTTAAGATAAGATGTCTCAAGTTGCTGATCATTGACCTGTTTTGCAAGGTAGTCACATGAGATTCAAGATGACTAACCGTGGAGATTAAGTAGGTGCATATTTTTGATAGTTTTTGCACCTTTAGCCTCAGATTCCCCTTATCTTCATTGGTAGAATCGTAGGGGGATGAGAGAATTGGACCAAAGTCTTCTCTCTCACCACCAGCATGAAGTTCTTGGATGCTGGTTTTCCTCTGCTCAGTGACAACTTCAGTTGAAGTGTCAATGGGTTGAGTTGCCATGGTTGAGGTTTGAATAATGTAATCACTTGCTGAAATCAGTGCCTCTTCCATATGGATATTCTGAATAGGTTCAAAAGTATCCACCTTAGTAATAGGTGATTGATGTGGGGTAGACATAGGTGACTTAGGAGCACTCATCTGTCTTTAAGTAGGGGAGGAGTAGAGAGACTCATGGTACTCACTGAAACCTAAATCTTCATCAGAATAGAAGTCAAGGTTAGGAATTAGGTGATTTAAGTCTAGAGGCTGCAGATGGTAACTTTCCCCTGAAGGTTGTTCACCTAAGTGTTGAGACTCAAAGTGAAGGCTTAAGGTAGTTGGGCTTGTGACCTCAGCAGGCTAAGCATAAGGAACCTCAACACTGATCTTTGAAGAAATGGGAGTGGTTTGCTCCTCAGGAGAAGTGAGAGCTCTAGTATCCACTTCCTCTTGTATGGGTGAGTGTATGGGGGCCTGCACAGACTCAATAGCTTGAGCAGGGGTTCGTTTGCATTTTATTTTGTAAGTGCAGGTGATTTGAGGCCTTTTTGGTGGTTGGGAGGTAGAAGGTGTGGGCTCAACACTAGCTGTGTTGCTAGGTTGTCACATTGAGCAATGAGCTCTAATATTTTTATGAGAAGGGCTGTTTTTACCCCTGAGAGGCCAATAATGGGCTTTGTATGGCCCCATTTCCTGGACGCTCACAGCCGGTCAATTATCGCACATAAAACATATATTAACATTAACTTTAATAAAGCATTTTAGCGGAAACATTTAAACAACCATTTCATTATAAACACTTTTGAAAAATAATACAACGTTCATTACAAAATATTGTTTGCTTGCATTACAATGCAAAAACATTATCGCATCATAAAAAGGATGCAATCCAAACTGAGCCAAGTAGCCGCCCCGTGCCATCCTCAGCAACAATTACCTACCAACTGGAAACACATAAAAGTCAGTGTTACTGAGTGAGTTCTAGTTTTATAAAACATTATATTACCTTTCTTTTGTTAAAACATTTTTTTACTATCGCAGGTGATCACACATCATACATACATCAAGGTAATAGTTATTATCTAAATCATCGTTCATTTCGTACATTTCGCATGTTTCACACATTTCGTACTTATCGCACTTTTCGTACATTTATTATCTTTTCCCTTCTATCTAGGTCCTGCCATGTACTTAACCCCCCTCTTGAGCACAAAACTATATCATCTAGGGTTAAGCGACAAGGGCCCCATATCGCACATATCGCACGTATCGCACGTGTAAAGTAGTCACTAAGATTGGCTCCCCTATGTGTGTGTGAACTCTTATGGGTTAGCTAAAATCACATGCTATATAACACAAAATAATTACCAAATCGCACATATTACAGCAGTCACCAAGACAAACCCCAACTGTGTGTATGAACCCTTATGAGTTGGGCAAAATCTCACATTATAAACACACAGTGGAGCTAACAATTCTAAATGAGTTGTGAACCTCCTTTAATTGCTTGCAAGACTTTTCATTCGTTTATTATGTTCCACTTCCATTATCTTAAATCTTTAACTTTGTTAATATAATACTTTACATTCATTATCATAATCACACCACATAAAGTCACATCATAGTACGTAGTAAGGAACATATGAAAACATATCATACATAAGCATACCATCATCACGCATCATTATCCATAACATATACCATCACACATCATCATAAACATCATGCATCATACATTCACATACATAAACATATGCACAACAAGCATAAGTCATCATAAAACATAACTGATCCTCCGCGGGACAGCGGGGGTTCGGGGGTTCGGGGGTGGTAGCCCCTAACAGCGGGGTCCTAGGGGCAGTAGCCCCTAGTGGGGTCCAAGGGGCAACACCCCTGGCTAGGGTCGGGCTGCCAGGTCAGTGTGGAAATGTTTCACTTTAGAACATTTACATAGCATATTTTGTGTAACACCCGGTGATTTTAAAGTCAAGAATAGACTGAATAAAGTGAAAGAAAAGAAGGAAAAGAAATAAAACCCAAGTCTAGGGGTAAAAAGTATCCAAAAGGACAAAATGTTTGAAAAGTGGGTATAAAATGTGGTATGGCCGCCCATATGTCACATACACCACTGATTTTTGGGTTTTAGAGAGAGAGAGAGTAGCTGGGAGCAGCAAATTCTAGACTTTGATGGAAGAACTTGAAGGAATTCGAATTCAAGGTAAGAATTCATGTTTTGATGGTGTTCTTAACAGGTTATGTCCTTGGGTTTATGCTTATGTGTGGTTGTATGTGTTCGGGTATGTTTTTAGTGGGTTTCTAGGAGGTTGAATTCAATTTGCAAACGAGTTTGGAAGAAGCCATACTTAAGAGCTGCAAAGGTGAGTTCTAGGACCCCTCTTTTACTGGTTTTTAACTGATTTTGGGGCTGGAAATGCATGAATGTATGTTTTTATTAAGTTGGGTTTCGGACCCGTATGCTTGAATGTGTGTATGATGATTATGATGTGATGTGCGACTATGTTCATGCTTGATGATGTATGATTGTGTTTCTTAGACTTAGAGGGTAAGATTTAAGCTTAGAACATGATGAATGGTGCATGGAAATTGAATATGATGTTTTAGGCTCACATGTTAAGTTTTTAAGTTTGGCTAAGTGTTTGGAAGTCAATGCGGATGAAGTCAATGTGGATGAACATTGGCTAACTGCATGAAATGCGGATGAGCGTTTGACTAAGTCTGGGAAATGCGGATGAGGTATGTCAATGCGGATGAGCATTTGACTAAGCCTGGGAAATGCGGATGAGATGTGTCAATGCGGATGAGCATTTGGCTAAGTACATGAAATGCGGATGAGTAAGGCCAATGCAGATGAACAAATGCGAATGAAGTAAGATCAATGCGGATGAACTACAGCAAATACGGATGAACTATAGCAAATATGGATGAACTATAGTAATTGCGGATGAACTATAGCAAATGTGGATGAGATATAGGAAATGCGGATGAAAACTTAGAATAATTCTGACTTTTTGGGAAAAAAGGTAATGTAGGCTTTGACCTAGGAGATTCCTGGGGGTTATGTAAGTTGACTTTTGAGGTCATAGATGGTATGTTGGGCATGTTATGATGTGTGATTGATGCTTATGATGATGATGATGATGTTGCATGGTTATAAATGATGTATGTTATGTATGTATGATGCCCTACATGATGATGACTGAATGATATGTTTATGTTCCTTATGATGATGTATGTATATCTTTCCCATGACTTTACGTGTTATGATAATGAATGAACCGAAAGTATTATGTAACGTAAAATGAAAGATATCGAAAGAGGAACATGAAGTAAGAATGCATGCATTAACAAGTAATAAAAGTAAAGATAGTCTTGTAAGCATGTCATGCACATCGGGGTCTTTCCTTGTGATTGACCATTTGCATAGAACTATTGTTGCATACCTTAGGTACTGTGACCACAAGGTGCGATGCACTGTTTTAAAAGGTCTATGAGAGGCCTAGGTCTAGAACCATGAACAGAAAGGTATTGCTTATGGCAATGGTACATCTACATTCATACCTTAGGTACTGTGACCACAAGGTGCGATGCACCATTATAGAAGGTCTGTGACAGGCCTAGGTCCAGAACCATGAACAGAAAGGTATTGCATAGTAAACTAAACTTTACCCTAGGTATTGTGACCACGAGGTGCGATGCACCATTATAGAAGGTCTATGATGGGCCTAGGTTTAGTACCGTGAACAGAAGGAAGGGTTTATGGATGACATAAAGGAAAAGTAATGAATGAGGCATGAAAGATTAAAGAAGATTATAATGATATTATCTGTGTGTACGTAGGATGTATGATCACAAACGAATGTAAAGTATAGTATGTTTTATTATAAAACTAGAGCTCACTCAGCAACGCTGACTTTTATGTGTTTTCCAGTTGGCATGTGAGCATTGCTGAGGATGGCACGAGGCAACTGCTCAGCTCTTTTGGATGGCATCCATTTATATAAAGCTTTTGTGATGTAATACAGCAATGAAATTTTGTAACCAACAAACGATGTATTATTTTGCAAAAGCTTTTATGATGAGATGAAATGTCATTTTTGAATGTTTCCGCTGCGAATGTTTATTTAAAATAACTATAAATGTATGTTTTATGTGCAATGGTTGACCAGCTGTAAGCGTCCCGGGAACGGGGCCTTACATTTTGTTATGGAAAAAGCGATCTGTTGATACATGTATGTCCCTAGATCATGATATGAAATGTAATAGATCTTGTTTATCTAATTCTGGTGTAATTTGATATGATTAATGAAATGATATTGGTTGATTGTGATTTGTAATGATTAATATTTCATTAATGAGTTGATATAAAATTGATTAATTAGGCTAGTGATTGGTTGAATGTTTACATATAATGTTTACTAATTAATACATTCAAACTTAGCATAATGAAGTTCTCATGCGAATGGCCAATGCGAATGGACCATAAGCATGAACAACTTCATACGAATGACTCAGTCGCACGACTAACCGGGTGACTGCATTAGTCGTATGATTGACACATAAGATTGGCTCAGTCGCACGACTAAACACTCAGTCGTGCGGATGAATCAACCGCATGGTTCAATCGCACGACTGAACCATACTAATGGTCCAGTCGCACGATTGAATAATACCAACCTATAAATACAACCCAATTCGTGAAAAATAAAGACTCTCGATTAATTACGATTCCAGACGTACCCTAGCCATCCAGAAGCCTCCCAATTCGTTCTCCAAATTTATAGAACACATTAGATCGATTCCCAATCGATTTCTAATGTTAGTTTCAATTCTTGATTGATTCTTCATGTGTTCTCACTGATTGGATCGCCAATCAAATAGGATTCCGCATTATTTGATCTGGTTTACACACTAATCTCCAGGTATTTCGTTCAAATACCAGGTCCTAACAAGTGGTATCAGAGCTTTGGCTCTTGATTACGTGTGATTCAATCAAGATTGATAAAAAGTTTGTGTTTTTTCACTAAAAACGCAATCTTTTGTGTCAAAAGTGATCTTGGACGTTCCCTGCTCATCAAAGTTTGGTTTCTACGGACTTAGGCGATTAGACCTTTCGAAATTTCGAATTTTTATGGCTAAAACACATTTAACCTAGAAATTTTCGCAAAACAGCAGCTTCAGTCGCACGAGTGAGCCATTCGCACGACTGGACCTCATTCGCATTGCTCAGACGCACGATTGGACATAGTCGCATCTCCATTCGTACGAATAAACCTTTTGGGCATACTGTTCATACGCATGGTTCAGTCGTAGAGTTCATACGCACGACTAGTCCATTCGCACCCTTCAGTCGCCCCAGTGACAATTGTTTTATTAGACTTTAAGTTATTCGCAATGGAAGATCAAATGTCAGCCTTTACTGCTGGAAGGACTCTAGGATCCAGAACCTGCTGTTACTTGAGAGTGAGGTGGGTAATCATAATAAACCACCAAAGCTTTTAACGTTAGATGAGTTTCCCCACTGGAAACAACGTTTTGAGATCTACCTCAATGGAGTGGATCCAATCTGTGGGAAGCCATCGAGATTGGATATAGTACGCTGGTGGGAGCCGATGGAGTAAAGCTAACCTTAGGAGGGATGACAGACGCGCAGAAAGTCAAATATAATGTAGAGAAGAGGGTTTATGCATTGATTACACAGTCTATCCCTAAAGACATATTCCACCAGTACTCAGAGAATAAGCAGTCCAAGAAACTATGGGATGAGCTAGAAAAGAGGTACGACGGGAATGCTTCGTTGAAGGCAATCAAGGCTAAGGAGTTAAAGAAGGAATTCGATAACTTCTCATCGATGGGAAACGAGATTTTGGACGATGTTATAGATAGATTCTACCATCTGATGAGTGAACTGCATACACATGGGGTGGCTACTACCATGGAAGAGAAAGTTACTAATTTTGCAAACAGATTGCCTGAAAAGTGGGCTTTATTCGTGTCTAATCTTAGACAGAATGGAATGCTAGCAAAACTGGATATTAATGACTTCATTCTTAAGTTGCGAGAAAAATCACTTAGGATGAAGTACAGAGCTCAGAAGTCTACGTACAATCAAAATCCAGCTTTATACAATGCCATGCCTCAAGCTAAGACATCTAGAGCACCTCTCCAGACTGCATTTGTGTCTAGCTCATCGGGTCCTACACATGCACCTCCTTCAGGATCAGACAAGTCGGGACTTTCTTGTTCCCACTATATTGGATCCGAAGCAAGTGCTACTAAACTGAAGACCGAGAATCTCAGGAATGTGACTGTGGAAGTAGCTCGAGAACACATGGATCTATTGGCCGCAATGGTCCATTCTTATGATGAACTTGTTGCTGGAAAGATTGGAAACTGCCATCTGGCAGATGAGGACTACGAGCAGGTGGACAAAATGGAGCTTGAGAGAATGGATATAATGTGGGCTTTAGCTAGTGCTGTCCGGAGGGCAAATAAGTTTGTAAAACAAACCGGACAGAACTTAGTAGCGACTAAGGATACCACATTCGGCTTTGACAAGAGCAAAGTGACCTGCTTCAACTGTGGAGAGAAGGGGCACTTCAAAAGAGAATGTGTCAAGCCTAAGAAGACGGGTAACGGGAACCCGTTCTCATCCTTCACTCATCAAGACAAGCAAACTACCAGTTCTACTTCATCAAGCAAGGACTCAAAAGCCTGACTGCTCATGATGATGAAGGACATGATTGGAGCTTTAGGTTTGTATCACCAGGGAAATCAAACATTGCAAGTGTAGAAGATATTGACAGTGATTCCGCTAGTGAAGGAGATCTAGCAGTTGAGATAGCGATGTCACATAGTGAAGAAGCAACTGCAACCAAGATCAGTTACAAGCCAAAAGCGGAGACTACCATGTCAGAGACAGAAAAGACAGAAGCACCAGAACAGAGACATCTGATGCTGCATTGATGGCAAACGCTTCAGAATCAACTCAGGTAAGTACTACTGACACAATGTTTAATAATCATGCTTGTTCTGATTGTGATACCTTTAGGGATATCATAGATGGTAAATTTGCTATTTTATTAGATCATAATGATAACTTAGTAAAAGATTTGCAAATATGCACTGAGGCTAATAGGGTATAAAACAAAATGAGCACAGTTATAAAGAAAAGATAGACCTTTTGACTAAACAGCTTAGGGAAACGAAGTAGTTGCTTTTAACCAAGCTAATGACATTAGGTATTATCTAAACTCCCTAGAAGACACTAAGAAGCAAAAGGCAGTTCTAGAAGTAGAAGTAAATTCATTAAAACAGAAACTGCACAGTTGGACTAGTTCTTCACACATAGTCCAACACTTAGTGAGAGAAGGAACCAACGGGGAGGGATTGGTTATAAAGTGGTTCCACCACCACCTGAGACTTTGATGAACACTAAGACTAGATCAATAAATGATAATCCATCAAGGATCATGTGTGTCTACTCCTCTTGTTAGTGATCCAGATTCCTTATGTTCATCTATTGACTCTGGAAACAAACAAAACGAGGCCACTTCAAAGGCAAAGGGAAATTGCCTTGTGTTAATCTGGAAAAGGAATTTGAAAAGGTTAACTTAAAGTCAGGTCAAACAGAGTCAAATCAGAACCTAAAAAGACTTCTAAGGTTAATCTTTCACATATTTCAAGTCAAAAACCAATTAACCAAAAAGAAAAGGATGTTAAACAGGTTAAACAGTTAACTTTGTTAAACCAGAGAAAACATCAAAAGAACCAGAGTCAAAACCTAGAGTGAGTGATGTTACTAGAGTGTCACACACTTCTCCACAAAGAAAGTTTAATCATAAAGTTGATAGCAGGTCGTGCTACAACTGTGGTGAATATGGACACATTGCCTCCTATTTTGTCATTTCTATCAGACACCTAGGAAGAAGATTGAACCTCAGGTTTCAAAGCCTAGGTATTCTAAGAGGAATTCTCTGACTCCACCTAGAAGAACTAGTGAACCTAAAATTCAACCTGTAAGTCAGTCGACTGTTATCACAAACAGGCCTTGCACAAATCTGGTATGGAAGGAGAAGACATCCTCTGTGTCTGATAATGATGACAAGAAGGAACCTGAGCTACCCTCACCTTCTAAAGGTCAATGGATTGAATTTCTGATGTGTGATGCCTCTGGGAAACCCAAGCCAGTAAAGGCTTGGGTTCCTAACCCAAACTAATCCTTCACTTTGTGTGTGCAGGGTGTTCGATACAGTGCTGAAACTAACACGTGGATAGTAGACAGCGGAGCATCCAGGCACATGACAGGAAACAGAGCTCTTTTATCAAACGTCAAGCAAATAAAAGGAGGGCATGTTTCGTTTGCTGGAAACAAGGGTGGCTATATCACAGCACAGGGAGAAGTGGGGAATCAAAAAGTTAAGTTTGATAAAGTGAACTACGTTCAACAACTACAAAATAACTTACTTTCTGTTTCCCAAATATGTGATAAGGGATTTAAAGTCATCTTCTACAACAAGAAGTGTTACGTACTAAAGAAAGACTACGTGATCCCAGAGGACCAAGTTTTGATGACTGCTTCAAGATATAAAGATCTTTATGTCTTGGATCTATCAACAGCTTCTACAATGGATCATGAGGTTCAGTGTTTTCTATCTAAAGCTACTGAAAAGGATTCCATCTCCTGGCATAGGAGAATGGGACACATTAGTCAAAGGAAGATGAATCACTTGATTCAGAAGGATTTGGTGAGAGGAGTTAATGTCAAGAACTTTCATCTTCCTGACTTTTATGTAGCTTGCAAGAAAGGCAAACAGACAAAGAAGTCTCATATGGAAAAGAAAGTTAATTCAATAGAACTTCCTCTTGAACTTCTTCACATGGATCTGTTTGGTCCAGTCAGTACAAAGAGCATTGCAGGCGACTTGTACTGTTTTGTGGTCACCGATGACTACTCAAGATTCACTTGAGTAATGTTTCTAAAATCCAAATCACAAACATTTGAATCATTCAAGGAGTTGGTAACCACACTGGAATCTCTCTACAAGCTGAAAGTTAGATAAGTACGCTCAGACAACAGAACGGAATTCAAGAACCAGTGGATGGAGGCATACTACAGGGAAAAGGGAATTGTGCATCAATTCACTTCTGCCTACACACCTCAGATGAATGGCGTTGCTGAGAGAAAGAACAGAAGCTTGATAGAGATAGCACGGACTATGCTGGCAGACTCGAAACTGCCTATCCAATTCTGGAATGAGGCAGTGGCGAATGCTTGTTATACACTAATCGAGTCCTGATAGTCAAGCGCCACGGAAAAACATGTTACGAGCTACGACAAAGACGCAAACCGAACTTGGAGTATCTCGAACCATTTGGGGCGCCGTGTACACTTCTGAAGAAGACATAAGAGGGTAAATTCAACGAGAAGGCAGATGAGGCATCTTTCTAGGATACAACATACCGAACAAGCAAGTTTACAACAACTCAACGGGTCTAGTAGAAGTGTGGTGTAATGTTGACGTTCAGCGATTTACCACACCACCTACTGGCAAAGGACCCGCCTACTTCTTCGACTATGATGGATTCTTCAAGTCGTTCAACATTCCTCTCTCTCCCTCGGATGACGAGTTAGCTACACGAATGATGTATGATAGCTTGAATCCACCAACATCTAGCTCACAGGGAGAATCATCTACTCAGTCAGGGGGAGTAGACGACGACAGTGACTCCTCCTCTGAAGATGAAGCTGAAAAAGATAACCAGAACAGTCGGGAGGAACAGGTTCCAGTTCCTGAAAGCCCACAAGCATCTATCAGTGATGCACCTTCGACTTCAGAGCCTCAAACTCCAACCACCTTAGATGCAGATCCAAATGTTCATAATCTTGGCTCTAAGGTAGCCGTTCCTACTACTCCAAGATCACGACTAAACGTCTATCATCCCCTAAACAATGTCATTGGGTATGTCAGATCGGGAGTGCAAACCCGAAATCAGCTATACTCAGTTGATTACGCCTCAGTTATGGAAAAAGGATATATTCATGATGGTGCTTATCGTGTTTTGTCTCACAGTTTGAGCCAAAATACGTCAGTGATGCACTAAATGATGAGGCGTGGGTGAGTGCCATGGAAGAAGAACTTCTTCAGTTCAAGAAGTTAGATGTATGGACTCTGGTTGATAGACCTAAAGGTGCTAAGGTCATTGGCACCAAATGGGTTTTAAAATGCAAGAAAGATGACCAAGGGGTCATTATCAGGAACAAAGCTCGACTGGTGGTTCAGGGTTTTCGCCAAGTCGAGGGAATTGATTACAATGAGGTGTTTGCACCCGTGGCAAGGATGGAAGCCATTTGTATCTTCCTTGCCTATGCATCGTACATGAAGATTAAAGTCTATCAATTAGATGTGAAGAGTGCATTTCTTCATGGGGAAATCAGAGAAACAATCTATGTCAGTCAACCCGAGGGATTTGAAGATCCTTATCATCGGGATAGAGTCTACAAGCTCGACAAGGCTTTATACGGGCTTCATCAAGCTCCAAGAGCTTGGTATGAGAAACTCTCGACTCATCTTGTGAAACACGGCTTTCGCAGGGGAGTCATTGACTGCACGCTGTTCATTAAAGAAAAAGATGGCGACCTACTGCTCGTACAAATCTATGTTGATGACATAATTTTCGGTTCAAAGAACGAAGAGTTATGCAAAGAGTTTGAAGCAGTTATGAAGAAAGAGTTTGAGATGAGTGCTATGGGGGAGATGAAGTTTTTTCTCGGGCTACAGGTGGATCAAACACCAAATAGGATCTTTTCTACATCAGACCAAGTACGTAAGAGACATTCTCAATCGCTTTAACATGGAGAACGCATTTGCTGCCGGTACTCCACTTGCTACGAATCACGACATAGCACCTGATAAAAATGGAGATCTTGTAGATGCCACGATGTACCGAGGAATGATTGGATCCCTCATGTATCTCACTGCCTCAAGACCTTATATCATGTATGCGACATGTTTATGTTCTAGATATCAGGCTAAACCTAAGGTCAATCATCTGATCGGGGTCAAAAGGATTTTTCATTATCTAAAGGGTACACCCACACTTGGGTTGTGGTATCCTCATGATGATGATTTTGAGCTTACGGCGTATAGTGACTCGGATTACGGAGGCTGCAAGATGAACTACAAGTCTACATCAGCAGGGTGTCAATTCTTTGGGAGAAGATTAATTACCTGGCAGTGTAAGAAGCAGACATCGGTTGCATTGTCAACCTGTGAAGCCGATATGTTGCTGCTGCAAGTTGCTGTTCACAAATCATCTGGATTCAACAGCAAATGCGGGATTACGGTTTAACGTTCTATTCTACTCCTATTTTTGTAGATAACTCTGCTGCAATTGCAGTAACTAAAAATCCGGTCCAACATCCTAAGACCAAACATATCGGTATTAAATATCATTTCATAAGAGATTGTTTTGAAAGAACTTAATTGATGTGGTAAAAATTAATACTGATTTTCAACGCGCTGACCTCTATACTAACGCCTTTGATAAACTACGTTTTCAATATTTGCTAGAGGTCAACGACGTTAAAAAGAAAAGTGAGGTTATTCCTGATGATGATCATGTGTAGTCCGATGTAGGTTAGTTAATTCTTCATTTTATTTGAGTTTATTTGGTTAAATTAGTCTGTTTAAAATTAAACTTATGTTATTCTGTTGTTTATTAAAATCCTAAAATAATGAAACCAGTTATGATTTTAGTATTTTAGGGGGAGAATAAGTCAGCAAGCAACATTAAAAAAAATAAAAGAAAAACGAGGGAGAAGGAGTGGAAAGCTGATATAAGGTAGATCGTATATGTGATACCGATTCAAACCCTTTGGAATATGATAGTACACAGGAACAAATCAAGAGGGACTTTGAAATTTTAATTTAGAAAAGGTGCAAAAATTCAAAGTATAAGTCTGTGTAGTCTAAGCAATATAAAAGGGAAGATGATAGAAAAACTGGTAACTCTTAAGGTAACACAATGAGAGTAGACCTAGAGGTTGCTAGACCACATTGATATGTCGGTAGATTCAACACAATAGATGATTAGACCTGACTGGTGATCTCAAGATCAAACTAAGTGGTTCAACTTACTGTGGGCTCCCATCTTATCGCTGGTTAACACAATCAACAATATTCCAATATGGGGTAATGAGCATGTAAACGTCACAAATGTGTGCGGATGACCATAAATAGAGCAAAGCACCAGAAAAAAATGAAATAAAAATGCTATCAAGCTAATGACTTGTGTTGTTGGTGCATTTGGTGTAAAATAATATTAAGCTGCTCTAACAAGGAGATAGGTTGTGCGCCTCTCTGCTGTGCGATGGCACTGACCTGAGGATAAGCATAACCTAGATATTCTAGAATTCATTGTTGTTTGCCGCCTCTCTGCTGTGCGATGGCACTGACCTGAGGATTGGCTTCTCCTTGAAAGCTCTAAGAATAGTCTCTTCTTGTAAAAATAACCGTAGACCGCTCAAAAGCTCCTGAGGAATGTTGATTACCATATAAGTGTGGGATTCACAAATGTTAGTTGAAATAAGTAAACCTAAATCTATCACTAGCTTGGGTCAAAAGTCTGTGTATGGATTTAAGTGGACAAACATATTGACAATCATTGTGGGTGCAATTCTTGAAAGTTTGAATCAATGTGTAATCTAAGAGTTTCAGTTTGATTTCCTAAAGTTGCAAATGACTCTGGATGAATACCAAGAATTGAGCATCAAAAGATTTTGATAACAAGTCCAAACTGATTTGAACTGCCTGTATGATTCCAAAATTGAATTGGTCCAGGTATGGTCAATCTGAGTTAAAGCTGTCTATGCCAGAACCAAATCCAGTAGATTTCCATCTTAGGATTTATCTCTCACAAAAAACCAAAAACAAGTTTTATTTTTGTATGTTACTTTAGTTTTTTTAGTCCTTTAGTTTTTTTTGTTTGCCGGACTACATCATGAAAATCGGTAAGGGATCAACTCACTAAAAGGGTCATGTCTGAGATGACCACATATGTGTTAAAAGCTTAAATCAGTCACGTCTGAGGTGATAAAAGGGTTCTCAAGTCAAAACGATCATGTCTAAGAGGATCAACTGCTCATAACGTAAATTTCTGCAATTAAAGGGATTTTAAACGTTAAATATTCAAACTGGCAGAAAAGTTAATAAATATGACCTATTCGCACGAATGGACCATCCGTATGGACCAATCATACGAATGGAAGCTATTCGTACGAATGGACCATGAATATGGACTATTCAACCGAATGGCCCATACGATTGGCCCAGTCGGATGATTAAGGGAGAATGAGTGAGTCAGTCGCACGACTGAGATTCAGTCGGACGACTGAAGAAGGAAGATTGAACCAATCGCACGACTGAGTCCCACTCGCACGACTGAAAGGTGCGTATGAGCTCAGTCGCATGATTGAATCAAGGGTTAATATAAATAGAAGGGGAGTCGGTCGCAGAGACTCACCACCTTCAAAATCACCCTGAATCGCACGTATTAACCCAACTCTGCAAAAAGTTCAATTGATCGCAAAACCCCTGTTTCTTGATTACTGACCAATCTACATCGACTCTATAGGTAATTTACTGTATATATGCACTCCCATAACGTTAAATTTGATGAAAAACACGGTACATTCGGACTCACAAAGTACCCGAGACTTAAGTGACTAAATAACCTACCTAAATGACTCAAACAAACGAAAGTAACGATGTTAGGTGGTTTAAAAATGAATTGCGAGTCAAATGAACCAGATAACGATGTCTAAAACTCAAAAATGGTGAAAAAGTAATTTTGAATTGAACAATCTGTTCTTCATGCGAATGGACAGCATGATGAACTTCAGTCGCATGACTGAAGGGCTCAAACTGCTTATACGCATGACTGAACCATGCGTATGAAGTTCAGTCGCACAACTGATGTAACCGCATGAGGGTATATACGTAGGAACCCAATCGCACACTCAGAGGTACCTATGGGTTCAATCGCATGACTGAATCCTATTCGTACGGTTCAATCGTACGACTGAACCCCTTTCGCACGGTTCAATCGCACGTTTGAACTCAGTCGCACAATCTCAATCGCATGACAGAAGATGTTCTTCAAGCTTAAGGATTTCATGACTTTCTTAGTCAATGGTACTAATGTTTACTATCTTTGTGTAACAGATGGCGAGTAGATGGATTATGAGCACAAAGCACAATATGTGCTCATCTGGACTTAACATCCAGAAACGCTGCAGAATTCTCTAGCATAATCACATTTCAATTAAGATCACGGATTGCACATGCCATATCTACCCCTTGCACTCCACATCGATCCATTCAACAAGCCTTCTGGTAAGGCGCTACAATGATAGATCATCTGAACCTCACTGCATCAGAAGTACCATATTTGGCGAGGCTATTACCGTTTCAGAGGAGGATCTAAGGTTTGTACTATTGGGGGATGACGCTGACTGTCCAACTCGTTTACACCCCCTCACTGTCAGAGGATGCTTTCTCAGAGCAAAATACTCTGGGGACATCAATTCTGGGGTACTCAACAAGAGTAACCTCTATCCCCAGTTTAAATATCTTTCACACGTGCTGCTCAAGTGCATGGCTTCAAGAAAAGGTGGTTTTGATGAGCTGTCTGACCAGATGCAGAACACATACGTTGCGTTGGTGCTGAACCATCCGTTCAGGTTCTCCAAGATGATCTTCACCTATCTGGTGGAGAACATCGAGGGGAAAGGGAAGGAAGCCTTCTGTATGTACCCAAGGTTTATGCAAATGATCATAGATCAGAAGCTTCCTTCCCTGCCAAAGGAAAAGGAGGATTCGGTAGTCTTGGAGGTAATGGATGACACTACCCTGGGAAGGATGAAAGTATACTGGGGAAAGCAAGTGAAGCCTCCTGTCAGGAGGTTGTTTGGTCATCTTGCCGGGATGACTATGTGGTGCCGGAAAAGAGAAAGTGGCGTCACGAGGACAGTGACTCTGATGTGGAACAAATAGCCCTACCCACTCATGACTCAGATGATGATGACAGTGGGGATGCTGCTATTCCACTCAGAGGCACTGTGTCTGATTCTGTACCTCCAGTGTCGTCACATCTGGAGAAGTAACTGAGTCAGCGGGATTTCATCAGGATTTTGTTCTTGACGCGAGGAGGAGGAGGATGAATCGGATGAGGAGCCACTTACACGAACTGTGGGAAGGAAAGTTGTTCCCACAGAACATGGGTTAAGGGTGGTTGGTGAACACCCGAGAGACTCCGAGATACAGATACTGACCCAAGCTATGCTTCGGGGTCCACAGGCAGGGTTGTAGGGGGAGCTTCCACCTCAACTGGAACAAGGAGGAAGAGAATGGCCAAACCCCATGGCCAGAAGAAGAAGAAGCGTAGGTGACCTTCATCACCACCACATCTACCACATCCACCACAGCCACCACATCCACCACAGCCACCACATCCACCACATCCACCACATCTACCACAGCCCCCACCATACCTCCCACCATAGCACAGTTTCCCTCCACCACCACATCCTTTACTCCGTCATCACCTCCACCACTATACATACCTATCTTCACTACAGCCACCTCCACCACCACATCACACCAATCAATACCCTCAGCCCATCCCTTACACACTTATAGGTTTCCTCTACCTCTAATTGGGGTAGAGGAACAGTTGTCAGCGCTTAACAGAATGGTGATGCGCTTACTGGCGGCTGATGAGGAAAAGAGAACTCAGATCCGCTAGCTTACTGACCTGACTGCTGCACAATCTCACAAAATTGCAGAGCAGGTTCGAGTAATTGAGGAGCAGGCCCAGTAGTTGGCTGCTCAGAGCACCAAGATGGACCAACTCCAAGCCCAAAGTGTCACATCAAGCAAGCAAATAGAGGAGCTAGAGAAGGCAAGGAAGATTATCCTGTTAAAACTAAAAGGATCTAAAGAGGATCCATTGAAGATCAGGGAAGGAGACAGAGATGAAGATGATGAAGATAATGATGAGGATGATGAGAGTGATACTGAGGATGATGAAGAAGCAGAAGGAGGGGATGCACCTACAGTGGCCACTGCTACAGGTCAAGAGAGAAGGACAAAGAACAGACAAGATCAATCAGCTTCTACCTCTGCCCCTCCAAGTGATGAAACCATGATACAAGAAAAAGTAAAGATTAGATGTTTATGTATTTATCTTCTTTTGTATTTGAATCATGTAATTGAACACAATGTATTTAATGTTTATATTACTTTAATTCCTTTCTGTTTGATTAATTACTAATGATTTATGTGTGGAATGTTTAAATCAAACAGATCAAAATTACCAAAGAGATGAGTTTGATGTTGCTCCCCTTCACAGGTCAAGTCTCAGCTAACAATGATTCTTGATCTGCAAGGGATTGTCAGGAGGTTAGTGAATTATACCCCTGAAGAAGGGGAAATAATTCATGACCTATCAAATAAGCAACTCGCAGAGCTTTTCGAGCTAAATCCAGATGAAATAGTAAAAGATGCCCTGACATGCGATTCAACTAGTGACGAAGAGGTCAACGATGTTGATGATGTAGAGATCGAAGATGTCACTGCCGAGGAGTACCCTCAGTACGCTGACAATGAGGGTAATGTGGTCCCCAATCTGGGTGAATCCCTTGTCAGTGATACTATTAAGGTGTTGAACAATATGGAGCAAGAAACAGAGAAAGCAGAAGACACAGCCCAAGCCTCAAATGATGATGTTGACATTCGAAAGGCTAAGTGGGCTGCATGTTTTGAAGAAGTTAGAGCCCAACGTACTACACCAAAGAAGGATTCCTACACCAAACTTTATAGAGTCAAGAAACATCACAAGGTGTCAGGAAGGATCATAGCATGGGCGTACTTTGAAGATCTCAATGCGTATGCAGGTAAGAGAGAACAGGGCATAGAGTACTTCAGATTCCCACATGATCCGAAGACTATACCAGGTTTTGAGCTCAACCAGCTAGCCAAACTAAAGCTTTTGTATGCTGACCCGAGGAAGATGTCAGGCTGGTTTGAGGCTGCTCTGAAGAAGGAGCACCATACTAGATGGGTTAACTTCAGACCTCAACAGCTACTAGGTATATCAGAAGGTCTGAGGTTGATGTCATTACTGGCAAGCCTAAGATAGTGTTGAAGTGGAATCCTCCGCGCACAATGTCGAGAATCCCACTCAGGGAAATGCCACATGATTTCACTCCACATTTTAAGTGGTGGTACTATGATTGGAGAATAGCTGAAGCGGTCATAGTCTTAAGCAAAGAGGGACAAATGAATACTATCAGGGTATTCGACCCGATGTGGCTTACAAACTTGTCGGAAAGTGATGTATATACGCTATACAAGTGGCCACTGTTCTATGATACGCAAGATATTGTACAAGCCCTCCAGTTCTAGAAAGTTATACGACTCTGCTTCGTGTTTGAGATTCACACGGGAGTCACAAAAGAGGAGAAGTACAAGAAATACAAAGAGGTTATGCAGAAAACAAAAGATTAGAGAGATCTAGGTCCAAGGGGGAGTTTGTTGATACATATATGTCCCTAGATCATGGCATGAAATGTAATAGATCTTGTTTATCTAATTCTGGTGTAATTTGATATGATAATGAAATGATATTGGTTGATTGTGATTTGTAATGATTAATATTTCATTAATGAGTTGATATAAAATTGATTAATTAGGTTAGTGATTGGTTGAATGTTTACATATAATGTTTACTAATTAATACATTCAAACTTAGCATAATGAAGTTCTCATGCGAATGGCCCATGCGAATGGACCATAAGCATGAACAACTTCATACGAGTGACTCGGTCGCACGACTGAACCGGGTGACTGGATTAGTCGTATGATTGACACATAAGATTGGCTCAGTCGCACGACTGAACACTCAGTCGTGCGGATGAATCAACCGCAGGTTCAATCGCACGACTGAACCATACTAATGGTTCAGTCGCACGATTGAATAATACCAACCTATAAATACAACCCAATTCGTGAAAAATAAAGACTCTCGATTAATTACGATTCCAGACGTACCCTAGCCATCCCGAAGCCTCCCAATTCGTTCTCCAAGTTCATAGAACACATTAGATCGATTCCCAATCAATTTCTAACGTTAGTTTCAATTTTTGATTGATTCTTCGTGTGTTCTCACTGATTGGATCGCCAATCAAATAGGATTCCGCACTATTTGATCTGGTTTACATGCTAATCTCCAGGTATTTCGTTCAAATACCAGGTTGTAACACGATCTTCCTGTTAAAACCTTTTAAAATCTTAGTCATTAAAATCGTATTTTTCGTATGCATTTCCAGCCCCAAAGTAGTTTAAAACCTTTTAAAATAGGGGATCTAGAACTCACTGGACTCGATGAGTAGCTTCTCAATCAAGCTTTCAAAACAAAGGTCGCACTACAAAGTCTGTAGATAAGTTAACACTCCAAGAAGTTAATTTCTGCCTAATTTCGTTGCTACTTTCGCTTCGCTGGCAGTTTTGCTGGCATCTTCACTGCTAGTTTTGCTACCAGTTTCGCCCAACTTTCTTTGGATAACCATGTTTGTGAAACTACCTACGAAACTATAGTTTCACAAGAAGTCTTCATAGTTTCGCTGGATCACTACGCATTTTTGGTCGATGAACCCTTAATTTCGCAGAACGGGCTGAAAATTATGAACCAACCTATTTTGACCTAAAACTTCAATCTTTTACATCCAAAACCTTGGTTTATCACCCAATAAGCTATATCTAAGCTTCTTATATGTTTTCTTACACAAAAACATGAGTTTTGGGTGAATCATTGCCACTTTCAAAAACCCAAGCCCTAGAATCCAGGTTTACATCAAAAAGAAAGATTAAATGATGTTGCTTACTAGATTATTGGTATTTCTTGTTGTTTGGATGCCCAAGGAACACCGATCTTTAATCCTGTGATCAACTGAGCCTTAAATCTTCAGTTCTCTCCACTTCCTCTCTCTAGAATTTGGGGTGTTGAGTTGCAAATAAGAGTTGCTCAAGCTGATCCGTTTATATATATCGGGCGTTCACCTGACCTTAAACTCGCCAAACACATAACCCGCAAGGTCTATTTGGTCCATACTCCATTACCCGCTTATTTTTTTAAAATAATCTCAGCTAAGCCCATTATTATTAATTGGCTCATTTCGACTTTATTCCGGGCGTTACAGGCTTCTTCAAGATTTTAAAGATGTCGGGCTTCATTGTTGCACCCTGAAAGGATCATACATGCTAACTCAATGGGTGAATTGATG
Organism: Flaveria trinervia; assembly: GCA_025506515.1. Lineage (NCBI taxonomy): Eukaryota > Viridiplantae > Streptophyta > Magnoliopsida > Asterales > Asteraceae > Flaveria > Flaveria trinervia. Next base: position 29,947,558 of record CM046452.1, on the reverse strand, counting down.
ATTGCTCTGCTAGAATCCCACAAGTTCAAGAACCAATGCAGATGAAGATCTGCAAGGAAAATAACAAGTGTTATCTTCCGCATTTGTTAATGTGGAAGACATAACTCTGATGCGGACAAGTTTTTACTCTTCCATATTGACTAATGCGGAAGACATAACACTAATGGGAAGAATAAAAGAAGATGCGGACAAGACTTTGCTCATCCGCATTGACAAATGCGGATGACCGACCAAATACGCACAAGTATTTGTTCATCCGCATTAACCAATGCGGATGACCAACTTACTAATGCTGATGATCAAGTAGAAATGCTAATCAAGATTAACTCATCCACATTTGTCAATGCGGATGAACAAGCAGAGATGCGGATCAAGACTTAGACTAGTTTCTGATGTAATAGGTCAGGGGTAGTTTAGTTATTTTGTAAAGGCATCTTGTCCGCCTATAAATAGAATAGTTAACCTCGTACTGAGGTGACGGCTGATAGATAGAGAATTTTTGTTGTAATTATTCTCTATAACTTATCAACTTTCATATATCAATAGAAACAACATTTATGAGTAATTTTCTTGCTTTGAATGTTCTTTGATTGTTTGTTTCCGCCACTCAATCATTGACTTGATTATCATATTCGATTCTCAGTAAGGATATCACTCTTACTCAAATCTAGTCAATTGGTATCAGAGCTTTGGCTCTTGATTTTCTTTTAGATCTGCGCATAGACTGAATAGAACTCAGTTGATCTGATAATGAAGTTGCTAGTAGTAGATATCATCATCTCTACTTAGTAAACAGCAAGAATACTCCTGTCAAACAGAAAGAATACACATTCTGAATCTCGAAAGAACTGCTTGAACAAGTTGGACTCATCAAACATAATCAATCTTAAAATCAACTAAATCTATACTTACACAAATCAACATGGATTCTAACAGTTACTCTGAACTAGGTCATACACCTAAACCTCCCATGCTTAAACACAAATCTGAGTTTAAACAATGGAGAATAAGGTTTAGAAATTATATCATAAGTGTAGATCCTGACTTTTGGATCTCTATATGTAAGGGTCCACATATTCCTATTAGTCTATCAACAGCTCAAGTTGCACTGTACAAGACTGCTAGAATACCAATTGAAGACTTAACTCTGGATGAAGATGACTATAAGAAAATCAAAATTGATCTCAAAGCATACTCAATTTTGACTCAAGCACTCAAAATGGATGTGCTGAAAAGATTGGAAAACTATGGAACTGCTAAAGCTGTTTGGGATGCTCTCAAAATTATGTGTGAAGGAAGCAGTGAGGTTCCTGAAATTAACAAAGACAAGCTGGTCAATCAGTATGAAACCTTCCATCACACCAAAGGAGAATCCATATCAAAACAACTGCACAGATTTGTACAGTTGGTTAATGACTTGGAAATTGTGGGTGTTTCATACAACATTAAAGAACTTAACAAGAAAATGCTTCACAGTCTACCTGAAAGCTGGAAGCAAAATGTCACAATACTGAAAAATACTCTTGATCTTGAGAGTACCACTCTAGACATTATGATAGCCAAGATTGAAGCTTTGGAACTTGATGAATGAAGCAGAAACCTGAGTGGACCAAGAGTGATTATGACCTACAAATTCCTTTCAGAATCACATTCTGTTGAAAATGCTTTCATCACAGAGGAAGATGACTTCATCTTATCAAGAGATCAAATGAAAATACTGGGTTCATTGCATCTCCAACATTCAATCACCCTTCAACTTCAGCTCAAGCACCAAAAGTCTCCACTGCTCCTCAAACCTCTCCAGAAGACTTAAAGTCAGAAGAGCAAAAGGCAACTTACATGCCTTTGTTGCAAGTTTTGAAGCATATCTAGGGGAAGACTCACTTCTGCCCACCTAATTCAGGAAGATTTAGAAGAAATGGATCCTGATGATGTTGAGGAGATGGATCTACAGTGAAAAATGGCAATGATTGCCATGAGAGCAAAGAAATTCTTCAAAAAAGGAAGAAAGTTGAGCCTGAATGAGAACACAAAACTTGGATATGACAAATGCAAGGTAAAATGCTTCAACTGTGGCATGACTGGCCATTTCTCAAGAGAGTGCAATGCTCCTAAAAGAAACAACTATTCAAGGAACTCTCCAGGTCAATCATCATCACATCCTAATCCAAGCTATCACTCAAACAATCAACAACAACAGTACCATCATTCTCATCATCAACAAACATACCAGAATCAACCACAGTTGACTAATCAAGCCCAAGCAAGCAGTCAGCCTTCTGGTAGTGCCCTTGTGATTAAACAAGATGGAATATGTGACTGGAGTGTGTATGCTGAGGAAGTCAAGCCTCAATTCCAGAATCATGCTCTTATGGCTCACATCAATGATGGACCATCTTCATTCCTACTGAGGTAAAAACTAACCTTTGTAGTGAGAATGCATAAATGAATTACAAGAGTACAGAGAACACAACCATAAACTAGCAGATAAAATTAAGAAGAAAAAGTGAAGTCAGAAATGATGAAGAGAGAACTAAAAAGTTTTGAAATCAAAATCAAATCTCTTATTTCTGACATAGAAAAATTGCATGGTGAGAAATACAATCTTGCAGCTGAAAATGAGCTACTTACTGAAAAGTTAGCTCAAGCTAAAGCTCAACAATCTATGACTGAAGTGAAACTTAAAAATGTTTCAAATTTCTTCAGTCAAGCTGCAAGAGATGTTGGATTTACAAAAGGATCCAAAGGACATGTCAGGGATTGGGTATAATTCATGTCCTCCACCATACAATGACAATTACACTGTCATGCCTGACTCTGTCTCACTCTCTGAATCAATCGAACCTAAAACTATGGAACCTAAATCAGTAGTGAAACAAGTGACAAATCCCCAAAACAAACCTGATGTTTATTTTGAAACCAATGAGGATAAAATCAAGTTAGGACACCCAATCAAAATCAAAGAGTGCTCAGACAAGAGAGTGAGTATCATGAAACCATCAAGCCCTGTAAAAGCAATTATACCTTTTATAAAATTCATACCATCTGTTTTACAAGGAAAAAAGAAATATGTCAAAATAGTGAAACCCACTACTGAGAGTAGTTCTAATAATGAGATTGTATCTTCACAAAATTCAAGCAAATCAGAAAAGGTTTTACTCAAAAAGAAACCAACGGTAAAACTGAGTTCAACACATAAAACTTCATCAGACCCTCAGTCATCAAGGTTAAGGCAGGGAGTTAGGTTTGAAATCTGTAACAAAGAACATGTTGACCAGTTTGAGAAAGAGGTGAGAAGTAGGTTAAAGAAATAGAAACAACCCAGACAACTGAACAAAAGTAGTGTTGTGAACAATCTACTAAAAGGGCTGATTCTGATTCATCACCTAAAGAAAAGAAAGTGACTCATCAAAAGAAAGTATGAGTTGAGTCACACAAGGAAAAATCTGATTCAAGAAACAAACAAATGTATGTATATTTGTGACATGTTCAATCACATGATAGATAAATGCTTCTTCAATCAATATTGTTCTATCTGTGATATGAACAATCACTCCACCAAAAATTGCTATATCAACAAGTATTGTTCAATCTGTGACATGAACAATCACAATACATCTAATTGTTACTTTAATCAGAAAGGGTTTAGAATTCCACACACAAGCCCATCTTCACATGGATCTTTTGGACCAACTCATGTAATGAGTATGGAAAGAAACAATATTATTTAGTGATCATTGATGACTTTTCTCGATTCACATGGGTGTTCTTCCTACTTCATAAAAATGAAGCATCCCAAATCATTCAAGAATTTATCACTAAAATTGAAAATCAACTTGATCTCAAGGTCAAAATAATAAGAAGTGATAATGGTACAGAGTTCAAAAATGAAAATATGAGTTCCTTTTGTGCAACCAAAGGCATTGCTCATCAATTCAGTGTAGCTAGAACTCCTCAACAAAATGGGGTAGCTGAAAGGTGAAATAGAACACTGATTGAAGCAGCAAGAACGATGCTAGCCGATGCTAAACTGCCAATCACCTTCTGGGTAGAAGCAGTTAATACATCGTGCTTTGTGCAAAATCAAACTCTGATTGTTAAAGAAAGTAACATGACACCTTATGAACTGATCTTTCATAGGAAACCATTTATTGGATTCCTCAAATCATTTGGTTGTCTAGTCTCAATATTAAACACACGTGATCATTTGGGAAAATTTTCATCTAAGTCTAAAGAAGGATTCTTTGCAGGTTATTCTTCTGTCTCAAAGGCTTATAGAGTGTTCAATCCTAGACTGAACATTATCGATGAATCTACAAATGTTCAATTCAAAGAACATTCGTTTCCCAAATCTACAAATGGTCCTGATTGGTTGTTTGATATTGACACTTTTAGTAAATCATTTGACCAATTTCACTTGTCTGATGCAGGAAATATACATTCAGGTGATACTTCATCAACTGTAGAAAGAAGAGATAATTATCCATTGATTCCACCTACATCTGATGAACATATGAATGAAGATGTTCCTCTTCAAGCTGATCCCATCAGACATCTATCACAAAACCTTAGTGTTTCTTCTGAAGAAGGTCCCAGCTTGGTACCATCTCACTCAATGACTTGTCAAATGAGATCAGAAATCAAAAACAGGCTTCTTATCTAGTAGAAACTCAAGGTACATCAAATGATGCAAGCAACCTCAGTGCTGCTGAAGATGTAGCAGTCACTGCAACAGAAGTTGAAAATCTTCATAATTCAACAACAATACAAGATGAATGTGCCTCTGACCATAATGAACTGAATGTCTCCAATCTTGATGTAACTATTGCTGGTGACACCATTCCAACCACAAGAATACACAAGAATCATCCAGTTGAAACCATTATTGGTGATCTTAATAAGAGGGTGACAAGAAGCAAGTCCAGTATTGCAAACATCTGTTTGTTCTCCTACTTTCTATGTCAAACAGTACCCAAAAACATCAAAGAGGCACTTCAAGACAATAGTTGGATTGAACCAATGCAGGAAGAATTGCTCCAATTCAAGAAGCAAGAAGTATGGCAGCTGGTAGATCTTCCCGAAGGACAATGCCCTATCGGTACCTGATGGCTGTACAGGAATAAGACTGATGATAGAGGGATAGTCATAAAATATAAAGCAACACTAGTGGCACAGGGATACACTCAGGAAGAAAGAATCGACTATAACGAAGTGTTTGCTCCTGTTGCCAGACTAGAAGCAATCAGAATCTTTCTTGCATATTCTGCATCCATGAAATTTACTGTTTATCAAATGGATGTAAAGTATGCCTTCCTGTATGGAAAGATTGCTGAAGAAGTCTATGTGTGTCAACATCCTGGCTTTGAAGATCCAGTTTTCCCTCACAGAGTTTACAAGCTTGACAAAGCTCTATATGGTCTTCATCAAGCACCAATAAATGGTATGAGACTCTATCATCCTTTCTTCTTGAACATGGGTATGAAAGAGGAAAGATTGATTAGACTCTCTTCAGAAGAATAAGAGGGAAAGACATGCTGTTAGTCCAGATCTACGTGTATGACATTATATTTGGCTCGACAAACAAGCAACTTTGCAAAGAATTTGAAGATCTTATGCATTCAAAGTTCCAAATGAGTGCTATGGGGGAACTCACCTTCTTTCTATGGGTGCAAGTCCAAGAAACAGCAGATGGAATCTTCATCAACCAATCAAAATATGTAGAAACCATGTTGAAGAAATTCCACTTTATTGACTGTCAGTCAATCAAAACTCCCATGGATACTAAAGTGAAGATTGGACCTAACCCTGAAGGCAAATCAGTGGACCACACTCACTATCGATCAATGATAACTTCACTTATGTATCTAACAGCCAGTAGGCCTAACATTATGTTTGGTGTTTGTGTGTGTGCTAGATATCAAGCTGATCCAAAAGAATCACATGTGAACGCATTCAAGAGGATATTCAGATATCTGAAGGGCAAGCCAGCTCTTGGATTATGGTATCCAAAGGAAGGAGAATTTAATCTCTATGCCTACACAAACAGTGATTATGGAGGATGCAACTTCAACAGAAAATCCAGTTCTGGCGGTTGTCAATTTCTTGGTCCCAGGCTAGTATCCTAGCAATGCAAGAAGCAGACAAATGTGTTTGTGTCCATAGCAGAAGCTGAGTATATTGCTGCATCAGCATGTTGCTCTCAAGTTCTCTGGATTCAAAACCAGATGCTTGATTATGGTTTTAACTTCTTGCATACACCAATTTCTATTGACAACACAACTGTTGTCATTATAACTAATAATCCAGTTCAGCACTCAGAAACAAAACATATTAAGATTAGATATCATTTTTTGAGAGACTGTGCTAAAAAGGGTTTAATCAAATTGATTCAAGTACCAACTGAAAATCAATTAGCTGATTTGTTTACCAAGGCATTTGAACTTGGTAGGTTTGAATTTCTGGTTCAATGAATTAGCATGATTAACTTTGAGTAAAAACTATGAAAAACATCAAAATCAATTTAAATCATTAGAAAAACCATAAAAAGAAATCAAGTTTAATGAAGAAAAGAATTCTGAGGGAAATGATATAATTAACAGTTGTTATATCATTCACTATGCTTAATTTCAAAATGTAAAAGACTGAAATGACTTACCAGATATGTTGGTAGGCTCAACTTGTAAGAAAAGATACATGCAGTGATGAATTAAAGAGATATTCAATTGTGAAATACTCATCACAAAGTACAGGTCTGTATTGGCTTATGTGAATACATGTGGGTGTAGTAGCCTAAACACACCAGGTAATGATACTTTATGAATCTCTTTCACCACATCATGTTTCATCTTTGTTTTACTGAGCAAAGACCTGATAAACTTGCACATAGTGCAGATGTCATGATCCAAAAGATTCCCAATGTGGAACACATCCAAAAATTGGATGAATCAACAAAGTAATACATTCCAAGTGAATGAACAAAAGAATCCTATCATGGATCACCTTCCAAAGTGAAGTGAAAAGAATCCCAATATGGATCGACATGAAAAAGGATTAAATTAAAAGAATCCCAATGAGGATCAGTGAAAATGAGATTTCATGACTTAAGTAACCTGGTAAGAAAAGTTGTGAAAAAGTTCTACCATGCATTGTATAAGGAGGGTTGATCATTTCATGCTAATGTGTGTGAGGTACATATTGAATACTAAATCAACCAAAACATGAAAAAAATCATTTGCATCAAAATATCAACCAAGTATGGGTTTAAGAGGACAAACATACCTTCAATCTTCAAGTTCATAATCATGTCCATTTAATCATAAAGGATGCACATGTGTAATGTAAGATTGATATGATCCCAACAAAGAGATCTTTCTCTTCATTATAATATTAATCAAAATAATATTCAAAATTTTTTAAATCTTTAAAGTTTCTCTCCAAATATGGACATAAACTTTAGGAGGAGTAATTTAAAAGGTTTGAGTAAGTCTAAATTTTTGTTTATTAACTTAATTTTGAAAAACAAAACAAAAAGAGTTTTACTTGGTGTTGTTGCAATAAGTTTTACCATTACATCTCAGCTTATGCAGATTCTTAGAAGCATGATAAGCCCAAGATCTGTCAAAATTGGGAAACTTGTATTAGTAGTTATACAAGTCAATCTAAGCAAGAATTAACAACTTCAACAGCCAACTTCACAAGAAAAATCAATCAAGGACACCTCTTCATAAGATGAATAATCAATTCAATCATATTAAATTTTGATTAAGTTCAAAAGCTAATGCAGCTAAGTGCATTAGTTAATGCGGGTGAAGGTAACCCATGCATGTAACTATTGCGGGTAACAATATTTTTTGAAGTGCAACTAATGCGGACAATGATTTTACTATACCGCATTAGTGTGTAAAGTGAATGTGAAATTTACTCTACCGTATTTGATACAGTTAACAAATGCGTATGAATAGGTCTCTATCGTATTTGCTACAGTGCTGTGTTGACATGTCAACCGCATTTGATATAATTGCACAAATGCTGATTGACTTTGTTCTATTGCATTTGCTATTGTGTACAAATACGGATAGGATAAAACAAGCAACTCAACCGCATTTGTTACAATGCTGATACAATGTTGTTCTTCCACATATACTACAAAAATGCAGACATCTAGATTTCAAGTTTAACTTCCGCATTTGCAATAGTACACAAATGCAGACAGAAACAAAACTTCCGCATTTGTAACAGTAGTGGAATGCGGACAGTCAGTAAAAAATTTAACCTTCCGCATTTGCTACAATCACAAATGCGGATGACCAAAATTAGCCAAATACGGACTGTCAATGTCAAAAGTGTGTCTTCCGCATTTGCTATAGTCAACAAATTCGGATGACCAAAAATCAAACAAATTAAACTTCAGCATTTGCTACAGTGGTGATTGTATCTGCTTGTAAACTTATAAAAATTTTCAAATTGTATTATTTGACTATTTAAAGGAATTCAAACAGGTCATTTAATACTTTTCAAATTTGAGAGACTTTATAGTGAGACGAGCACAAACCTACAGTACACCACCTTCAATCATCATCATCATAAACATTTAAAGATTTTGTTGTGTTTCTTCTTAAAACAATCTTGTCATCGATTCAGAACCACAGTTATTTCAAAGATAAGGTATAACTTCAATAAAGTTTGAAACCAAGACCTAATTCTCGGACTGTTAACCTAAATCAAACAATGAACCAGATAATAATGAAGAACACCAAAATCAAACTTATTAATGTGATGCAATACACATTTTTGACCTCAATAAACATATAAATTGATAGGAATTCAACTGATGTTGAAAACCTTGATAATCATGTTTACTGCGAAAAACAGAGCAAAATGAAAAGGAAAAATGTGTAACAAATCAAAGTCACATTAACAAATCAAATCAAAGTTAAAGTCAAAATTGTTAACTAACACACATGTCTCTTGTGCAGATTACATGGCAAATCTCACATGGAGCAAGCTCCATAACATCAACGGTTATTTAAACCCTGATGTACCTGAAGCTGAAGGTCTTAGAGATATGATAAGATTCTTATCTACCACAAGGGTAGCATATGCCATGACAATGAGACCAACAATCTACGAGAATCCCATCAGGTCCTTCTGGGAATCAGCTGAAGTAGTTGAAGATGATGGAGTGAGAACTCTAACTGGGAGAATCAACAATAAACTTACTCTGAGGATCACACAAGAGTCTGTTAGAAGATGTCTGTAATTCAATAATAATGCTGATGATCCTCTTGAATTAGATGATAAGGAAATAACCACATCTTTCTCTGAAATTGGTTATGAAAGGAGTTATGAAGCAAAACAGATAGTCAAAGGATTAGTGGATTTGCCTTGGAGGTTCCTAATTCATATGTGTTGGAGCATATATAGTCATATATAGTGTGTCCGTCGCTTGTCGAGTAGTCTAGGCTTAATGTTATACACCTGATATTTTGTAAACACATGAAACTGGGTCATCCGCAGGAGCATATGCGAATGAGACTCAGTCGTACGACTGAGCCATGCTAATGGACCAGCCGTGCGACTGAGAGATGCGATTGGGACATTCGTAAGACTGAATCATAAGAATGGTCCAGTCGTACGATTGAACCATACGCATGGTCCAATCGCACGAATGGGCCCAGTCACATCTAATATGGGCCGAGGCCTATATATACCAGTTTTAATGTGTAGAAGGGTTAGGGGTCGAGATAGGAGTCTGCCCGGGAGCCTAGGGCTACCGGATGCGAGGAGAGATCATGCTCGATCTCCCCTTGCCAAGAGTCTTGATTCTTATGTTGTAACGAACTTGTAATTGTTAGGTTTTATCAATGAAACCATTCAATTATAGTTCGTATTATTATTTGACTTTTTGGTTTGTGCTGTTGTTTATCCTTCCGTCAAGAACATGCTCGGATGTTTATCGATCCGGCGAAAAACCGACTTCACAATATGTTTCAACATTGTTTGTCAAAAGAAAAACATGATGGAATGACATTCCAGTCCTCACATCTTCTGCAATATGTGCTCTCTACACCAAGAGACGGTTTAATATGTCTGCATATGTATTCAATGGCCTAATCTCCAACATTCAAGAAGGGTTGAGATACAAGTTTCTCATATACCCCAGATTCATTCAATGTCTAATCAATGAATCATTTTATGACATTGTTAATGAAGGACCTATGCTTAGCATTCCTTATTATGATGCAAGATCCTATAAGTACATCAAGAAGAAGGACCCAAGGAACTTTTAAAGTGGTGCCCATTCACCCCTTCTTCCTTGGATGCTTCAACAATTACATCAAGCAGGTCAAGCTCAACCACCTCCATAACCAATAGCTCAACCAACTCCACAACATTCACCACAACCATCTCCAATACCATCACCAATACCATCACCACAACAAATACCACAAACTTCACCACAACCATCTTTACAAACATTACCACAACCATCACCACTTTCAACTCCACAACCAACACCACCAACAACCACTCAACCTACACCTATATCACCTCATCATCAATATCCAGTATCACCACACCAATCACCTATTTCTCCTTACCAACCTTTACCATCATCCCATGATCACCCTAATGAAATAGAAGGATCAAAAAGTGCATCTAAATCATCCAAATTATCTTCTGATGAGGAGGATCATCATGATCAAATCCCTGTTATGAAAGAACCTTCTGAGGCTGATCCTTCAAAGAGCTATGCTGAATCTAACATCAACAGGCCTGATGAAAAGGATGAATTAATCTCTGAGCTTTTACTCAAAGTGGAAAGGATGGAAAGAACCTTAAACAGGAGAGCTGGAATCATCGATGACAGAATCCTGGAACTGGATGAGAAAGAAAGTGAAATGAAAGAACTTAAGAGAAATATGCAGCTGAAAGAAAAGAACAAGACAAGGAGATTGAGAATTTAAAAGCTACACTAAAACACTCAAGAGAAGAAGTCTGTGGACATGTAGATACTCTTGAAATACAAACAACTACAATGGAGGAACAAGAAAATATCATAGAAGATCAAGCTGATATCATCTCAAAACTTGAAAAGGAAATTAAGAGCATGAACGAAAGAATATCTGAGCTTGAAATGATGATTAAGATCCAAAGAAATGAAGTGAATGATGATGATGAGAAAGAAAACAAGAAAAGGTTGATATTGATAACAACCAATCAGTAGATAAGAATGAAGAACAAGGAGGTGATGAAAGTCAAACTGAGATTAAAGATCAAAGTCTAGACATGGTAGTGTATTCTGAAAACATTGGTTAATCTGACTATGAAAAAGGAGAATTTGAAGAACTCTTCAGTGCACTAGATAGTTTTGCATCTGAACAATTTAGCACTGATGATGACTTTTGGGAATTCATAAACAACCAAAGAACTGAGTCAGAACCTATTGTCTTTATCCCCAAATCACCAGTGCCTTTGGAAAAAGAATATACTCTGCAAATTGTCCCTGCTATCTCATTAACTGAAGAACAAAAGGAAGAACTCAAAGAAAAGTATGAAAAAGAAAGGAAAGAAGAAACTGAAACTAAATAGAAAGAGAATGAGAAAAGAAAAATGAAGGATCAAGAGCCAAGTACACCTGAAAAGGTACCTAAACCAGAAGAACAAACTGAAACCTCTAGCCCTCAACTTCATACTTACTCACGAAAGAGGAAGTACTTAGCTGAAAAAGCCAAAGGTAAGAGACTAATAATTGAAGAAGAACCAACAAAGAAACAAAAAGATGACCCAAGAAGTCTAGCAGCAATTGCTGACTTTTTGGAAGAACATGAGCAGGCAGAAGCTCAGTTGAAGAAATTGGCTAGTGCAATTGATTTAGAAGAAGGTGAAATTGCTGGTGGATATGAAGTTTAAAAGGATGTTCTCATGGATAGTCTATTAAAGCAGAACAGGCAGTGGAAGACATGGTAACCAAAGCACAAACTGATGACTTGATGATTAAAGCCATGTTTCTGATCAATCAAGGCTCTGATCCTGATGAAGTGTTGGAATGACTTATGAGAGAATGAAGGAGGAGGAAGAGAAAGTAAAATTGTTGCTTGATCCAACAATAGACACTGAATATGAGAAAACAATGACAAAGGATACTCCAAAGCATAAAGATTCATCTTTGAAGAAATCAACAGGGTATGAAATACCATTGCCAAGAAAGGGTCCCCCACACAAACTGTCTCAAATGAAGAAATCATCCTCATCCCATGAATCATTATTTCCTGATCCTTATAATATGTCTGATAAGGAAATGAAGGAATATCTCTCAAGTCAGGGATTCACAAGAAGAAGGATTGATAACATGAAGACAAATTCTTTAAGAGCTGCAACTCTTCAATTGATCAGTGAAAAGAAAGAAAAACTCAAGAAACTGGAAGAAGAATTGACAAGGACCAAACCAAGAAGCAGAGCGTTAGCTGAAGACATGCTGTTGAACCAAAAAGACCAAGAACTACTTGCCCTAGTGCTCCACAAGTACCCTGAATGGTTTGCAGAACCCTCTCATTTGAAACTGCAAGAAGGACTGACTACTGCAGAACTGATCAGAGGGGTGTCTACTCCCAAGGGTAAGGTAGATCAAAAGATAATAGCCTGGAAGTATGACAACTCACGGAATATGTTCATGGTGAAGAGAATCTCAGGGCTAGTACAATTCTTTACAGAGTACTCAGCTTTTGTAAATGCCCTTAAGATTCATGATTTGAAGGAGCTAGCTCAACTTGAACCGATCAATCATGCAGCTATGTTCAAGGGATTTGAATTTAAGAACATACTTAGGATGTTCAGAAGAACAAACAACTTCTATTCATTAAAGACAATTTGCTTGAGAAAAGATAAAACTTTTGTCAATCCCCTGGATAAGAAGAAAAAGGTACAAGCAGAGGAAATTGTATTCCCTGAGTTGAAGGTAAAGCCAACTGAATCATTGAAGAGGAAAGTAGTATCTGGTACTCATTCCTCCACTCCCATCTCAAACGTATACTATGAATGGAAACCCTATGAGATGGTGATTGAAAGGAAGTGGGGAGGAAAGGAGGGAGCTGACATAAGACTATTCAGTGGATATGAAGTAAGATTACTTGATCAATCATACATCTACTACATTTATACCAGGCACTTCAGGGAATTAAACAACGAATTGGGTGAACAAGACATGCACTTCTTTCTGAAATGCATCAAGTTGTGGAAACTGGCCTATGATCGAATAAATACTAAAAGAGACAAAAGAAAGAAGAAGAAAACACCACTGCAACTTGAAAATATTGTTAAACTTAAAGTGGATGTGGCGGGGAGTTTATTGATCATAGAGATGGTCTTTCTACAATCTCCAACTGGGAACCTATTTCACTGAAAAAGTTACCAATGGAAGCCATCTACAACATGAGCAGAATGAAGATACATGTGCTAAGCAGAGACAGGATGTCAGAAACAACTGATTTTGTAAACATGATCAAGGCTATCGTGGATCCTACTAAAGCTGCATTCATACTACCTCCAGAAGACCTAGCTGAATTATCATAACATCAATCACCTCCTAAACATTGAAGAAAACTAGGCTGTATAATCCTTAGGGGGAGTATTGTTGCACCCTGAAAGGATCATACATGCCAACTCAATGGGTGAATTGATGTTTGCTCTGCTGGAATCCCACAAGTCCAAGAACCAATGCGGATGAAGATCTGCAAGGAAAATAACAAGTGTTATCTTCCCTATTTGTTAATGCGGAAGACATAACTCTGATGCGGACAAGTGTTTACTCTTCCGCATTGACTAATGCCGAAGACATAACACTAATGCAGAAGAATAAAAGAAGATGCGGATAAGACTTTGCTCATCCGCATTGACAAATGCGGATGACCGACCAAATGCGCACAAGTATTTGTTCACCCGCATTAACCAATGCGGATGACCAACTTACTAATGCTGATGATCAAATAGAAATGGTGATCAAGATTAACTCATCTGCATTTGTCAATGTGGATGAACAAGCAGATATGCGGATCAAGACTTAGACTAGTTTCTGATGTAATAGGTCAGGGATAGTTTAGTCATTTGGAAGGCATCTTGTCTGCCTATAAATAGAATAGTTAACCTCGTACTGAGGTGACGGCTGATAGATAGAATTTTTGTTGTAATTATTCTCTGTAACATATCAACTTTCATATATCAATACAAACAACATTTATGAGTAATTTTCTTGCTTTGAATGTTCTTTGATTGTTTGTTTCCGCCACTCAATCATTGACTTGATTATCATATTCGATTCTCAGTAAGGATATCACTCTTACTCAAACCCAGTCATTCATCTATCCCATTTTAAAAATATTACATGTTTCCCTCAATTGTGAGCCCAGATCACAGTTGAGAATGTATTGAACATATCTAAGAAATATGTAATACTCTAAGGAGTCCAAGTTAGCAAGTAAATTTGTATAAACAAACTGAGAGTACCTAAGCTTGACCCCCTAAACCATTCCATTTACTATGAAGGAGATATCCTCAAGAATCTGGTCCCACCCTCCATGCTTGTTGGACAAGCTGTGAATAACCACATGAAGTAGGTATTTCCATTGGGATAAGACCTTCCTTTTCCTGAAGATCTTTATAGAGAAATCTCCCTCATAGCCCATCTGCTCAAAGGAATGATTGACAACCTCCTTTGGGAAGAACAACTCACCTTCTTCATCATCCAGCTGAAGATGATTATTGATGATGGCCGAAGTGATAAAGATTGTCCTCATTTGCACTATGGCAGACAATGCCTTCTCCCCATCCATAGTGACCTCTTGAAAGGTCTTCTAAAATTCAAGCAAGTGATCCTCATAAAGATTAGGATCAATGGTAAGGGAGGTGAAGTAGTTTGACAGAGTTAGAAAACGGCAAACCTCTAAGAAACTATCATCTTTCTCAGAGTTCAATAGAGCAACCTGATTGTGTTGCCTGTGAAGTTGCATGGAGAAATCAGGATTGTTTTGGAGATTTAGATTTGCCATTTTGAGAAGCTTAAGGATGAAGGAAGATGAAGAACAAAGGCGGTTTATGAGAATTAGGCTAGAGAAAAAGTACAAATGAAGAAGATCGTGAAAGAGGGGGAACCGTTGGGTTTATATGTGAAAAGGATCTGAGACAAAGTTAATGAAAGAGGATAAACTTTGAAATCCGAAAGTTGGTCCCACCTCTGAAAAAGTAGTTTTTTTGCGCAAAAAGTAGTTTTCTTGAAAGTCGAGAAATCTTCCAAAGGTTATTTTGCTTCGGAAGTTCTTGAAGAAAAGCTTTAAAAGGAAAATTGACTTCGGAATAGATTTCAAAGATTTTTGAGAATTTTGCTTCAGAAGAGATTTATAACACAGAGTGTTTATTATAGCTGAAAGATGGTTATCGGTTCGAGGACGTAAGGTGACCTTATTTTTCAGGGTAAGAAGGGGTAGAGAAAATGCCTCGAGCCAATGTTTGAGTACCAGGTGCTACGGTGCTGAAGTAACCGATGCCATACTCCCAGGAAAAGCTCGAACGGCCTTCAACAAAAGGGTACCTATACCCGAAACCGACACAGGTGGGTAGGTAGAGAATACTTAGGGGCGCGAGACAACTCTCTCTAAGGAACTCGGCAAAATAGCCCCGTAACTTCGGGAGAAGGGGTGCCTCCTCACACCGAACGGAAATTGCTCAGAAGAAAATTTGTTCTTGTAAAACATACAAGTATTTAAGTTGAGTTTAAGCTTCGAAAGATATTTTAGAAATTTCTTCCAAGGTAAAACTACTTAAGTAGATATTTGTTTGCTACGTCATAAGTTTCTTCGGAAGGTAGTTTTAAATCGTTCGAAGGATAAGGAGATCAAAAGTTTCAAAAATCTAAGGAATGTCTTTTAAAAAGATTTTACTTCTAAAGCAAACTTAGGACATTCAAGTTTTAGAAAAAAAATGATTAAGTTTTAAGAAAAGCTACTTAATGTTAATCATCCCTATGGTTGATACAAGATATTTAAATCTTTGTTCGTTAAAAACTTTGGTAAACAGATCAGCATATGTTTCATTTGTGTTAACCTTGACTAGTTTGATTAATCCCTTGTCAAAGTTATCTCTAATCAAATGATACCTGATATTGATGTGCTTTGTCCTTGAGTGCTGTATGGGATTTTTTGTGATTGAGATAGCACTATTGTTATCTATGTGGATGGGAGTCTCCATGAAGTTGAATGCATAGTCCAACATCTGATTTTGAATCCAAATCACTTGAGCACAGCAGCTTGCAGCAGCAATATATTACCCTTAGCAGTTGATGCAGATACACATGATGGTTTCTTACATTGCCAAGAGACTATCCTTCCACCAAAAATTAAAATCCCCCTGATGTAGACTTTGCAGTCATGTTGCAGCCACCATAGTCACTATCTGTATAAGCATACAGATTAAAGTCAGAGTTCTTTGGATACCAAAGGCCAAGTCATGGAGCACCTTTGAGATATATTAGAATTCTTTTGACAGTGATTAGGTGTGACATCTTGGGGTTGGCTTGATATATTGCACAGATACATGTAGCAAACATGATATCAGGCCTGCTAGCTATGAGGTACATAAGAGACCCAATCATTGCCCTAAAGAGATGCTCATCAACACACTCCCCCTCAAGATCAGGTCCAAGGGAATGATTTCTTGCTATGGGTGTCTCAGCAACCTTACAGTCATTCATGTTGAATCACATAAGCATGTCTTGAACATAGTTTGACTGACTTATGAAGATTCAATTTTCATCTTGCTTCACTTGAATTCCTAGAAAGAAATTGAGTTCCCCCATGGCACTTATTTCAAACATGTCTTCATCAGCTTTTTAATGTTTTTTGCAAAGCTTTGAATTAGTTGACCCAAAGATAATGTCATCCATATATACTTGAACTAGCTTAATGTCATTTCCTGTTCCTTTAATGAAGAGAGTTCCATTAATAGTACCCCTCTTGTAGCCATGCTGAGAAAGATAATGTGATAGGGTCTCATACCACTTCCTTGGTGCTTGGTGCAACCCATAAAGAGCCTTATCAAGCTTGCAGATATAGTCAGGATGATCAAGATGTGCAAACCCAGGTAGTTGTTTGACATACACTTCTTCATCAATCACTCCATAAAGAAAAGAACACTTGAAATCAAGCTGGTAAACCTTGAAGTTCGTTGATGCAATAAAAGCTAGGAATATCCTGACAGCTTCAAGTCTTGTCACAAGGGCAAAAACATCTGTGTAGTCAATTCCGTCTTCTTGAGTATACCCTTGAACAACTAGTCCAACCTTGTTCTTGATGACAAGTCCTCTATCATCCTTCATATCTCTGAACACCCATTTGGTTCCTATAGTAGTCTTCCTATGAGGATGTGACATAGGTTCCAAACCTTTTGCCTTTTGAATTGAAGCAACTCCTCTTGCATAGCTTCAACCCAACTTTCATCCTTTACAGCATTATTAATTCTCTTTGGCTATATCTGGGACAAGAAACAAGAGTGAAGACAAACATTTGGATTATGGGTTTGTCCTCTTGTTCTTACCCCAGTATCAACAACTAAATGATGTTTGTGGAAGGGTGAGACTTGTAGATCCTTAGCTGAGGATCATAGCAAGTTGCTTAGACAGATCTAAATTAGAGAAATTCAGATCTGGCAATAAGGAATCACCCTCCACATTATCACACTTATCAAGATTAACTTGATCCAATGAGTCTGTGACATCATTGATGTTGTCATCAATGGAGTGGTTATCAGCATCAAGAAATTCCTGATCACAATCACCACCACCATGCTCTCCAACATTTGAAGCTCCTTTCTTTGAGTTGTGTGCCTCTAAGCTGGAATTTGAAGACACTGCATAACTATCAGCAGGATTTGTCATTGATGTGTTGGTAGTAGCATCATTTGCAGGATTTGTTACTACTAGAGCTGAAGATGTGTACCTTAAAGGTCTTCTTAGCTCAAATCTTGGATCAGGATAACCTGTAGGCAATATATCTGTAGACCCTAAAATATGCTCACAAGATTTGTTAAAACAGTTGGAAACTAAATCCAGATCAAATACCTAATCAGGAAAAGAACCTTTCACACTAGGAGTGTGCTCATTGAAAGTCACATTGGCTGACTCTTCAACTATTCTAGTTCTGAGATTGTATATTCTATAAGCCTTCGCTTGTGAAGAGTATCCAATAAATTTTACATTTGTTTTAAACTCTTCATTAGCATTCCATTTAGCAAATCATTCTTAATAAGTTTATTCATGTTTTTAAAGTTTACATGGCATATTATTTTATGCTAGAGGAAAGACACATCACTATTTGCTTTAGATAGAAAGCATGAAACTTCTTCTGAAGGAGATGTTTCTTGTAAATCCATCTTGTACATGTTTCCTCTCCTGGGAGCTCTAAGCAAAATATGCTCACGAGGATGACCACCATGGGCTGAAGAACAATGCACTCATGCTTAGTAAAGAGCATGTTATGTCTCTGATCACAAAATCAGGATACACTCAAAAGATTGTACCCAAGCTCGTTAACAAAATTTACCTTTTCAATGCTGCGCTTACCATTTGTGACCTTGCCCCTTCTGGTAATGTAACCTACTGCATCTCCTCCAAAAGCAACTGGTCCTCCATTATTTTTTCAAACTTTTGGAGTAGTAACATATTGCTTGTCATGTGTCTGAAACAACCACTATCAATGATCCATACATTTTTGTTTGTCTTGAGCTGTTCCTGCATAAAAAATGATTAGTTACATTTGGAAACCCAAACCGCATTGGTCTTGGGCTCATCAAAAGAAGTTGAAGACAATGCAATAGTAATTGATCCTATAATCATGCTAAAGAGATCATTTGCTGAAGTTGATGAAGAACTCTCAGCAACTTGGTCTTTTTGTGACTTCCACACCACCTTTGGAAGCTTAGACTTGACCTTCAATAATTTGGAAGTTTTGTTGACTTTGGATGTTTTAATGACTAGGCCTTTAGAAGATCTTGCTTTCACTGTGGCAGGCTTCAGTACTTTGGAAGTATTCCTTTCTTTCGAGACCAATTCCGAAGGCAAGTTTCCACTTGTCTTCTTCTTCATTTTAGAGCTTCTGAAGGAAAGAGATTTTCCTTCCAAAGCTTGCTTCTTATTCTCTAGACTCTTAGAAGTTTCTTTCTTTGTAATGTGGAGAGTACTCTTTGGATTGTAAACATAATCCTTAGCAAAGTGAGAGGTACTCCCACACATAACACATTCTATTTTCTTCCTTCTAGGAGTCTTCTTTTGAAAACAAGGTTGAACCTGATCACTTTCACTCTCCATCTTCATCTTCTCAGATGATGTGGAAATTCTTATGGGGTAGAACTAGCTTTGGAACTTGTTGGTTCATGTTGTACAATAGTGGTGCAAAACTTATCAGCCTTCTTCTTGATGTTGGGATGATTTGGACATGAACTAGAATTCTTGTTGTTAGAGTTCAAGTTGGTGTCCTCAGCTTTAACCACTTCAAATCCTGTAGAAATAAATACTTGTTTCGGTGTAGAGTTGAAGGTGGCCTTGATCTCTTGAGCCTTCTTTTCCTTTCTCTTGCTCTTTCTGATCAAGTTCTTTCTCTTGGACTTGCTCATCCTAATAGCTTTACTCTCCTTAGAAGGATGATGACCCTTCTTAGAATGCTCTTCTTCACTCTTCTTAGAGACATTCTTCATCATATCTTCTTCATCCTCTTCAGTCAAGGGGTCTATTAAGGGAAGCTCATCTTCACAAGTTCCACACATAGGAGATATTACAAACAAGACTGTATGTGGAGGAGCTATCACAAGATCCCAGTCCCTGCTTATTCTGATAACAAACATTTGCATGCAAGGATGATGATATCATGTTCTTGAAGGTCTCTTCTTCAAGAACATATTTTTCTGCCATGGCTTTGCTAATCACAAGCTCAGCCTGGCATCTAGTCACCTTGGTTATGAGATCCTTGATCTAAGTCCTATAATTGGTGTGTTCATGATTAAGAACTAAAATGGTTTTCTCTAAGTCCTCTATGTGGAACTTTTAATCATTTTCAGCCTTTTTTGAAATTAGATTTTAGGATATTCAAGGACTCGAGATCAGATCTCGTCTCTAATTTATAAGACCTATATCTATTAACTTTAGCAATACATTTAGGAGTGCAAAGATGTTCCAATACCTTGGCTTCATCATGATCAGCCATGAGTGCTTAATTTGGAGATGCATCTTCCAACTGAAAGCTCCAGTCAACGCCTCCTTCTTCAACAACAACTACAACTTGGTGCTTTGGCTTCTCATTCCGGGAAGCTCTCTTAGTGTAGTTGGTTTGGCTTGAATCTAGCCACCATTAGTTATTGGTTCCTTGCACTCTCTAGCAATTTGTCCATCTGGTCACAGTTGTAACACTTACTTTGCTCTTATCCAGACCAAACTTTCCACTGGCTGCATTGCTCGGAAACTTCCTCCCTATCCTCTTGTAGAACTTCTTGGCTCTATGAGTGAGAAGATCTATCCACTGAACTATATCCATATACTCTAGATCATCTATATGGATATAGTCCAAGTCTTCAAGGGTGAAGAGAAAGTTGCCTATGGATTCATCAACAGAAACAAAGGCATGAGAAGAACTTCTCTCTTGGAAGGGACTTCCTTGAGTGTAGCTTTCTCTTGGAGGTTTTGGGAAGGTGATGAATGGACCCTTTTTTGAGTTGTTAGGGTAGCATATAAGATGATGTTGAGGTTCTATGCTATCCTTTTCAGTCACATGAAGAGCTAAACCCATGTAATTGCTAGAGTTACCAAATGAGTTTTGCATGTTCATCTCCATCTGGTATCCACTGGGAATACCATACAACTCAGTCAGAGTAAGAGTCTTAAGGTTCTCAGTCCTCTCAATAACAACACAGTAATATGTCCACTGTGTAGGAAGAGAGGACATGAACTTTCTCACAATGTCTCTGTTCTCAAGAGTTACTCTAAATCCATTAGAGTATCCACAATCTCAACATACCTGAAGTATTGTTGAGTCATGGTTTCACCTATTTTAAAGGTTAAGTTTTCAAACTGCTACTTGAGGAGATCATTCTTGTTCTCCTTGGCTCGTGGATCCTTCATACATAAGCTTCAGTGCTTCCCATAGTTGCTTGGCAGTCTTGCACTTCTTGAAGTCTCTATAGATGGAGTTTGGAAGAGCAGTTTGAAGGGTTGTCATGGCCTTTTGATCAATCTCTATTCTCTTCCCATCTTCATTAGAGAAATCAACCACAACCTTTGGAATCATACCACTACCAGTAGCAGATGAGGGGCTTGGTATTAAGGTCCATCAATAATAGAGTCCCATATCCTGGAGTCTTGAGACTTGATAAAGCTTTCCATTCATTGACACCAAGTATCAAAGTCTTTAGGAGTGATTAGTAGAGACTTTATCATAGTTCCAACTCCCATATTAGCCTTAGTGATAGCTTCCATTTGAGTGGTTAAGTGTTTTGTGTGTGTGAGGGATCTTAAGATGGTGAAATCTTATATCAAAAGCTTTTTAGGCTTTGATACCAAATGCAGGACTGTTAGAAGGGATGATGCACTTTTAGAACACAATAACACAATTGAGGAGAGTCCTTTAGATCAATTAACAAATTAAATAGGGAACTGATTTACTAAGGTAAGAGATGCTAAGAACACAAGTAAGTGAGAGACAAAACAAGATAGCAAAACAACACAAGTATTTGATTTTCAAGAATATTGTATATTGCTTCTCAAGATCTATTACAAAGTGTTACAAAGCATAATGGAAAGTTACAAGTACTTGAGATACATATATTACATGCTACAGCTGACCATACTTTGAAAGTTAGTTGGATACATAAGGCTAGACAACAAAATCAAATGTAGAGTCAAAAGGCAGATTGCCTTTTGACTTGTGACTATGACATGCCATAGCTCACATCCTAATATATTACAAAAAGGATAGAGTACATAAAGTAGAAAGCTTAGACTGAAGACCTAAATGTACAGTTTACCAAAAGCATGGACCTTTTCACCAACATATGAAAGTTGGTGAGTCAAATAGAGTTGCAGCGGAAAGGTGATCCAGCTTGATGGAAAAGTACATTAGATAATAGCATGTACATAAAAGTCTTCGAAAGAAATCCATCTTCGTAAATTGGTTTCGGAAGACTTTGTCTTTGAAGCTTCGGAAGACTTTGTGTTGGAAGCTTCGGAATAGTTCATATTTGGCTTTAGAAGATATTGGTCTTGGCTTCAGAAGATTTTACACTTAGAATATTTCTTATGTAAGATGTAAAACTTCCAAAGCATTTCTACTTTAGTACTTTAGTGCATGCATGTAGAGAGACTTTGGATGCTTTGAATGTTTTGACTACATCATACTTATTGGAATCCTTACATAAACACCAAAAACACACACCCGAACACAAAACCAAAAACACAAAAACACATTAGCACTTACCCGAAAGCTGAAAATCAGCCAAGAACACTCAAAACATTAGAAAACTAACCTAAATTCCGACTTCTCTTCTTATTCTCTCTAAAACCTGAAGATCTTCGGCTCTTTCTTTCTCTAGAATCCGATGGTAAAAGGTGATGGAACATGGGTGTGGGTGGCCACACCCACTTTGTACAAAATTCTATAATATTTTGTCCTGTGTACACTTTTAACCCCTCAACTTAGGTTTATTGCTTTTCTTTCCTTTTGTGCACTTTTATTTCTTCGTTTTAAAAATTTTCGGGTGTTACAAGTCCATCCCCTTATATAGGTTTCATCCTTGAAACATGTTACTCCTCGAATAGTTGTGGGTAATGTTGTCTTATCTCTTATTCAGTCTCTCACGTAGACTCAGATCCCTTTCTATGCTTGCACTGTACTCGCACCAAAGGAACCACTTTATTCCGTAATTCTTCTCCTTCCAATCAATGATCGCCACTGGTTACTACACATAATTGAGCCACTCATCTACCTCAATGTCTCGAGTGGTATAACCATATCTTCATGATCTAAGGAATGTGGATGAATCCCACTTAACTCATTAGGTAGTTCTAACATATAGCCACCTCTTTTACATGAGCAATGTTTCGAAAAGGCCCTATGTACCTCGGGTTCAACTTACCCCGCTTTCTAAATCGAATGATACCCTTCCAAGGTGAAACTTTCAGCATAACTTGATCTCCCACCTTGAATTCTATCGCTCTTCGTCTCTTATCAACATATGACTTTTGCCTAGGATTTGTTTCCTTCATAAAGGCCTTGATCTTCTCTAGTTTCTCAATCATAGCCTCAATCACCTCAATGCTCCCTAACTCCTTTTGACCAATATCAACCTAACAAAAGGGCATCCTATTGTATAGTAACTCATAGGGTGGCATGCCAATGCAGACATGATAACTATTATTGTATGAGAATTCAGCTAACGGTAAGTGATCATCCCAACTTCCCCCAACATCAATGACGCATGCTCGGAGCATATCCTCAAGCGTCTGAATGGTTCTTTCCAACTGACCATCCGTCTACGGATGATAAAGCCAAGCTAATGTGTAACCTTATCCCCATTGCATTGTGGAATTTTTCCAAAAGTTAGATGTAAAACCGGTGTCACGGTCAGACACAATAGACACCGGTACTCCATGATGGATTGCAATCTCCTTGATAAACATATCCGCTAGCATCTCGGATGAATACGTTTCATAGATCGGAAGAAAGTGAGCACTCTTTGTCAAACGGTCGATGATCACCCATACAATATCACACCCTCTTGTTGTACGAGGCAATTTTGTGATGAAGTCCATGGTGATATGCTACCACTTCCACTCAGGTATATCGAAACGTTGGATCTCCCGTACGGTTTCTGATACTTCGCCTTCACTTGCAAACAAGTAAGGCACTTACTCACGTACTCCGCTACGTCGCGCTTCATACTCGGCCATAAATAATCTTTCTTCGTATCTTGATACATCTTTGAAGCACCAGGATGAATGGATATCTAGTCTTATGAGCCTCATCCTTGATCTTTCCACATAGATCCCCATAACGAGGAACCCATATTTGCCCAGATTAGGTTCTAACACCAAGAGTGTTTTCACCCAACTCCGTGACTAAAAACCTCATCCTTTCGGAGTTAAGGCGATCTTCTTTTAATGCCTCATCTTGAAACTACTTGACCTGCTATATCACATCGGATGTTATAACCAATTGATAAGCCTTCGCCTATGTCAGTTCAGGTCTTTCTTTTCGGCTAAGGGCATCTACCACTACGTTGGCCTTGCTGGATGGTAATGGATCCCAAATCATAATCCTTTATAAGTTCCAACCATCACCTTTGCCTCATATTCAAATCCTTCTATTCGAAGAAGTACTTCAAAATCTTGTGATCGGTGAAGATAGTGCACTTCGTCCCATATAAGCAGTTTCTCCAAATCTTTATGCAAAGACCACAACTACTAACTCCAAGTAATGAGTAGGGTAAATAACCTCATGGAGTTTCAATTGTCGGGATGCATATGCTATAGCCTTTCCTCACTACATCAACACACAACCCAACCCCGACCAAGTAGCATCTGAATAAACTACCAGATCTTCGCTTCCCTTGGGTAATGACAAGACTGTTAACCTCGTCTTTAGCTCCTCGAAAGCCTTCTCTTTTTCTTGCCCGATACAAACTTTACATCCTTACAGGTGAACTTAGTCAATAGAGAAGCTATCTTGGAAAAGTCTTGGATGAATCTCCTATAATAGCCCGCCAATCCCAAGAAACTAAAAATCTTGGATGGTGTCCTTAGACACATCCATTGCATCACTACCTCAACTTTAGCTGGGTATCACTACCTCAAATTTAGCCAGGTCGACCATAATCCCTTCAGGATTCACCATATGACCCAAAACTAAAATTCGCGCAACCAGAACACGCACTTGGAGAACTTGGCATACAACTTCTCCCTTCTAAGTGTCTTTAGCACCTCTCGAATATGATCGGCATGCTCCTCCTCGCTCTTTAAATAAATCGGATATCATCGATAAACCCATTCACTAATTTATCCAGCATTGTCTGGCACACCCAATTCATCAAATCCATAAAGGCAGCTGGCATGTGGTTAAACCAAAAGATGTCACAAGGAACTCGTAATGTCCATAACGTGTGCAAAAAGCTACGTTTGGAATGTCCTACTCATTTACTTTCAAATGATGATAACTAGACCAGGATCTATCCTCGAAAACCAACTAGTACCCTAGAGCTAATCAAACAAGTTGCAGATTCGGGGAAGTAGGTAACGGTTCTTCACCGTCAACTTGTTTAACTCACGGTAGTAAATGCACATCCTCATACTACCATCCTTCTTCTTGACAAAGAAGACGGAGAGCCCCATTGAGAGATACTCGGTCAGATAAACCCTTTATCCAACAATCCTTACGATTGAACCATTAATTCCTTTATCTTTGTTGGAGCCAGTCGATACGGTACCTTAGCGACAAGCTGAGCACCATGTATCAAATCAATCTAGAATTTGATCTCATGTTCCGGTGGAACACCTGGTAAATCTTCTAGAACACGTCAGGAAAGTCATGTACAACTGTTACGTCGAAGAATTGTGGTGTTGATGTGTTCACATCCTTCACGTATGCTAGATGGGCATACATCCATATTTCATACACTTTCCCGCCAGCGCCATCAAAATCACCTTCTCAATCATAGTAACTCGATCACCGTAGATCGTCACCGAACTCCCATTAGGTGCTGTTTGTCAGATAATCGTCTTACAGCACAACATATTCGCTTCATAGGCTGCTAGCCAGCCCATCCCAAGGACTACATCAAACCCGCCTAAGGTCATCACAAATAGTCTAGCCAGGAACTTATGACCTTCTAATTCTATGTCACAACCTTCTATCAGTTCAGAAATCCTAGTACACTTACCTATGGTAGTTTCTACGTTGAAGGGATCAACTATATTTCTACCTCTAACAGGCAAATTAGCATAGAAAGCAATAGAAATAAAACCCCTACTAGCACCAGAATCATATAACATAGAAACAAGAGTTTGGTTTACTCAAAACGTACCTGACATAATATCAGGGTCCGTCCTAGCTTCCTCTCGGGTCATCATGAAGGCTCTAGAGCTCGCCTTTTGCCCTTCAGATTTGGTCATCTTCTTCACTCCGGAACACTCAGCCCTTGACTTCTTGCAGTCCCTACTAACATGACCCTCTTTGCTATAGTTATAACACCTCGTCACCTCGTAGTTCTTCACCACATGTCCTGTCCTTCCGCAGTTGAAACATACATTCGACCCCATCTAGATTCCCCCAATGCTCCTTCGCTCACTTACTGCACCTCTTCGACCCCACACCAGATGTGGCTACACGTTGGTCATCCACCATACACCTTGTTTGGAGTGACCCCTTCACGTCCAAACCGCTTCCCATTCCAGTTCCTATCACCACCACCACCCTTCCTAGTCACCTCAACCACTGTCACCTCTCGTTCATCATAGAACATTCCCTCTAGGTTAACCACTTACCTAAAAGTACTTGGTTGGGCGGCGATCATGTGCCTGCGAATATCCGCCGACAAACCTTAGATGTATCTCTTGATCTTTCGTGACACGTGTGTCACTTGATCTCTCCCAGTCAGGCCATCTCATTGAACTAGATGGTGTACTACGGGTGTGTCATGGTTCCTCCCTCTAGCTCTAGGAACTCCCTCTCGATCTTATCAAGTTCCCTGTAAGGACAAACACACTAGCTTTTTCAGCTCGCTCCACCTAATCTTCCCAATTGTCCGGCTACCCTTGACCTTAATAATACTATCCCACAACACAAGGCCGAATCCATGAATGAGTGGGTAGCAAACTTCACCTTTTGGTCCTTCCTGGACTCACTAATATCTAATACAACTTCCATCTCTCTCACCCATCAGTGATCAGCAACAACGCTACCATTGCCATCAAAAGTCGGGCGCTTACACCTCTGAAAGGCTCCATAGTTGAAACCCCGTGCTATTTCTCGCACAGCTTCTTGCTCCTCCTCCTCTTGCTAGAAACAACAGTCTCGGTCTCCAGTTGCTCCCTTTCCCCATGAGCTTCTTCGTTTCCTTCCTCTCACCTGTTGGGTTCAACAATTGAATAAACTGAAGCTTAACAAATCATAATTACATCCAACTAAAGATCTCATTGTATAAGTTCAGAGACCAAGTTGATTACAACCAAACATGACAATTCAACATGACAAAGTCAACATCAAGACAATTAGAAAGTCAAAATTAGGTCATGTTGTAATATTAGTATAAATAGACCCACTAGTGCATTTTATGCATGTGTGGCTTTTGTGTGTGTGTTTCTCATGGTGTAAATCACCATCAAAGGAGAAATCCTCTCCTTTGGGTGGGTTTGATTTCACCAGCCATCTTGATTCTCATTGTAACTTGTTTATTAACATCAATGAAATCATAACATTATTATTATCCATCTCTTTGTTCTTTGATTCACACACGTCCACCCATCTTAATTTTGATTTCTAGATCTGAACATGATAAATCCTAAGATCCAAGCTCAATGAATCTGAAATATTGATTTAGCAAAATGGTATAAGAGCTTTTTGGTTGCTAGATTTATCTAGTTTTCAGATCTGATTTCATCTTTAATGATGTCAAGAACAATCAAGAAAAGAAGAAAAATGAAAAACAAAGTCTCTGTTCATCAAAAACCACCTGTTCATACCCAAAATCAGAAGAAAAACCAACAAATCTGTTCAACTATGGTATGATTTGAAGAACCTTGAGCATGCTCATGATTATTCCTTCAAACTTCAATGCAATTGAACAAGATTAACATCAAAAAGAAGAAAACACATTGTTCATCTCAAAAACCAAGAAGAAATATCACAGATCTGTTCTAATATGGTGCGATTTGAAGAAATAGAATCATTCATTGGATTATTCCTTCAAAATTTGATGCAATTGAACACGGTCATCATTAAAAACAAAGAAAAGATGAAGAAATGGAAGCTACTGCTGATTTCCTAACCTGCACTACAGTGTGAAATCATTTTTGTTCAAGTCTGAAAACAATGTGGATGAACAAAAACAAATGCGGATGAAGCTTCATCAAATGCGGATGTGTTATACATAAATGCGGATGATTTGTCACCAAATGGGGATGACTGGCAACAAATGCGGATGACTTGTCAAAAATGCGGATGACTTGTCACAAATGCGGATGACTTGTCACAAATGCGGATGACTTGTCACCAAATGCAGATGACTTGTCACCAAATGCGGATGCCTTGACACCAAATGCGGTTGACTTATAAACAAATGTGGGTACTCTAAGCACAAATGCGGATGCTTTGAAGTTAAATGCAGAAGCATTGAAATCAAATGCGGATGCCTTGCACACAAATACGGATGCTTTGCAAACAATACGGATGCTTTGTAAACAAATTCGGATTGGCAAAGAAATGTGGATGTGTTGCAAGAAATTCTTATGAATAGTTGATGAACAGGACTTCAAAAAGAATAGAAAAACATAAACATGGATGATTGCAACAACAGGCACGTCCATTATGATCATGAAAGCAAAAAAATAAAGAGTATAGAAATCAACATTGGTCACTTTTTCACAAATTCATCCATGGACTTGTACAACTATCAGATGCCCTTTTTGAAGTACTTGGGCTCACATTTTTTCTGATGATGTTTTGCACCCGTTTCTGACTACTGAGCGGACAGTTAGGCAGAATTTAATCAAGGGAGTACTCATTATCAGAAGAATGCCATTTATCAAGTTATTTCAAAAGAGTGGAAGTGTTTTCAACATTAATTCATGTTCCTGATGCAGATTATTGAAGTTCAAAGCCTCACCATATGCCTAATACATACTAATCCTTGAGTTGTGATATGAACTATAATCCAAGAGTGATACAACCCATATCCAATACCAAGAAGTATTCTCAAGAGATTCTAACCTTTGTCAGAAATATATTAGGAGGAGCTTAATCTGAGGGGGAGAACATCAATGCATTATGCCAGAACATCAATTGATCAAGAAGACATGGGACAGAGAAGATCTTCAAATTCAAGGTTTGGCAAGCATCAGTTTAGGGGGAGTATTGTTGGTTCAACAATTGAATAAACTGAACAAGACAATTAGAAAGTCAAAATTAGAAAGTCATTATACAAGTTCAGAGACCAAGTTGATTACAACAAAACAAGACAATTCAACATGACAAAGTCAACATCAAGACAATTAGAAAGTCAAAATTAGGTCATGTTGTAATATTAGTGTAAATAGACCCACTAGTGCATTATGCATGTGTGGCTTTTGTGTGTGTGTGTTTCTCATGGTGTAAATCACCATCAAAGGAGAAATCATCCCCTTTGGGTGGGTTCGATTTCACCAGCCATCTATGATTCTCATTGTAACTTGTTTATCAACATCAATGAAATCATAACATTATTATTATCCATCTCTTTTTTCTTTGATTCACACACGTCCACCCATCTTAATTTTGATTTCTAGACCTGAACATGATGAATCCTAAAATCCAATCTCAATGAATCTGAAATATTGATTTAGCATCACCCTCCCTCACGGCTTTAATTACTTTGGTCACCATAGACGGAAGGATACTCAACAACAGCCTCCTTTACTAAGGCCCTTAGATTGGCACTCTCATCCCTACTTATGGATGATAGGTCTCGGCTCTTCATGAGCCATCTCAGCAGCCTTTGTCTTGCCTCTTGTGACTCGTGGTCTAGCACCACATCCACCTAGACCTCCACCTCATGAATCCTTGGAAGATCTACCTCCCACCATCCTCTAAACACATAATAATATTCAAACATTAAAGATCATGTATAGGTTGGACTTACCTTAGATTAGATTGTTTATATTTCTTTGAAATAGGTCTTATTTAATTTACTTTTGAAGGGATCGAGATCTAGTTTGATCAATTAGATTACGATTTGCAGCGGAATAGCACACGAATTAGACTAAATTCTAGCAAGAATAATATGAGTATTCAATCAAACAGTAACGGTTATAGAGAGAAAGTTTTCTGCAAAAGGAATGTTTTCATTCATGCACAAACTTCCCGTGTGGTGAAACTAGGTCAACATTCCTTTTGTAAGGAATGTGACATCAACTGACGTCACATGATAGTGACATCTAACTGATTTATAGAAAAAAATGAAATAAAACTAAACTACCAAAGATGTCCACAACAACTGAGGAGATCTTCATTAAAAGCTAAGTATAAACAACATTACAACTACTAAAGTTATAACATCTGAAGTATAAGAACTTAGATGTTTTACATAATATAAAACTACTGATTACAATCTACTGAAATGTAAACCATCACAACTACTGAAGAAACTACTTCAGCTGTTGTGACAACTACTGAGAACTTGATCTTCAGACTTTGTCTTCAGCAGTTGTCTTCAGAATTTGTCTTTAGACTTTGTCTTCAGACATTGTCTTCAGCAGTTGTCTTCAGACTTTGTCTTCAAACTTTGTCTTCAGACTTTGTCTTCAGACTTTGTTCTTTAGACTTTGTCTTCAACAGTTGTAGATCACTTCAGTTGTTTTGATGTCTGTGGGACTTAAATGTTTTTCTGATCTGGCTCATTGGTTCTTTTGGTCCAACAAACTCCCCTGAACCAATGTAGCCAAAACCTTTAAAATTATTGAGGTCCCACTTACTGGCTGAAACAAAATCTGGATGAGCTCAGAATTCTTCAATATAAGCTCAGGCCAGGGAAGAGATTTCAGAAGGTTTGATTGGCAAAGGATGAATGGGAACTCTGTTTTGGGGAATTGGACATAGAGCTGTTACCCCATCCATGAAACCTACTTCCCAATGATGAGTCTGTAAGACTCTCTGACATAGGCCTCAAGGAAAACAACTTGTTCTTCCATTGTGAGTTCTTCAGCTCAACTTTCAAAGAAGAACTCAGGCCCATAGTACTCAGATAAATACTTAATATGTTTTCCATTTTTCAGCCCTGCAGTTGTTATCTCTCTGTATGCAAACTCATCAGGATGAGTGCCTTCAAGCAGTAACTAGAGCTCATTTCTTCTTATGTCTTCAAGCTTCTTGTAGATTAACCCCTTCTTTACCATTTTGTTTTCTAATAAAGTCTGTGGAGTCATTTTAGACTTGTAAGCTCTCTTGAAGTCATCAAGAATTTCCTAGGGTGACACTACAATGGCCAGCATTATCATAACATCTACTATGTTCTTTACTTGGCCATTGTATTTGCTTGGAATCTTCAATTTGTGAATTCTGTCACTTACTCTGGGGTCAGGCCAAATTCTCACTCTCTCATTCTGATATTAGAATGTAAATCTGAGAGCATACAACCTCTGAGCATATTTCTTCATAGCTTGTATGGATGAAGACTTTGGAAATCTTTATCTATCATCCTCAACAGTTGCTCATCATGTTGTTTGTGCTGTTCTTCTTCTTCAAGTTTGAATTTTACCATTTTCCTTTGAAAGTTAGGTGTGATTGTTGTTGGTTGACTCCTAGGCTCAGGCATTTTTATTTTGAGAACAGCAGAGAGTGGCAGACTATCTTCATCATCATCTTCTTCTTCTTCTTCCATCCTCAACCCCCTTCTCCTCTTCTTAGGTGCATTATTGGTAATGGGTTCAATAGGTTTCTTAGGTAAAGGGATTGGTTTTGAGGGTTGTGGAAGTGGTTGTTTTGGTTTGGGTGAGATTGTAGGCTGCTCAAGCATCTTGGATTTGAGTGAAGCTTTGGATAGTTTGGCCATATCAGTTCTTTTCCCAGCACCAGCTTCATCAAGAGCTTCAATGATCAATCCTTTGTTAAATACCTCAGACGAACAGATTCTGGTGGTTATTTCCAAAATACTGTCTCTGGACCATGACTTTACTTCAATGATCGACCTTCCCAGATGTTTGGATATAAATCTTGCCATTGTTTCCAGCCTTTCTCTTTCTTTTTCGCTCCAACTTGCCCATCTTTGCTCAATTTCTTGAATCTCTAACCTTCTGATCTTAAAGTCAAGTTTGGCAGTGTCAAATCCTTGTCTGAAGAGTTGATCAATAATCTTGTCCATAGATCTGCTATGTTGCTCATCAGCTTCTTTGATCAATTCTTCCAAGTTTTTCTCACCTTTAGTCTTTTCAGAGGATTTCTTCCTTTTGTAGGTGATCATCTCCTTTTCTATCTGCTCTTTTTCTGCTTCCTCTTCAGCTCTTTTTCTTTTGTCTACTTTCACTGACTTAGACTCCCCCTTTTTGGTTGCATTGGGTGCAGGGGTGTGAATGTCAGAAAGTTTCTTAGAGACTGCAGCATCAACTAAAGATTGAAGAGTGGAGGAAAGCCTCTCATCAATGGCTTGATGTACTGTATTTGTGATTATTGAAGTGATGAGAGGTAAGGATGTGTGAAAGGCAGCAACCATTTGCTCAGAGGGGTTCTGTCCCTGAGAAATGGCACCTGAAGTAGAGGTGGTGGCAATGTTGTTGAGAGTGGCTCAGTGTTTGGGATAGTTTCAGGAGAAACTGCCATCTGTGGGTGAATGTGGGCAGATGGACTTGTTTCTTGTGACATTTTGGCATGCAGTTCTTGTAGTCTGCAAACCTCAGTTTCAAGAATTGTATTGTGGGCTAGAACATCAAAGAAAAAGCCCAGGTCATCATCAGTCTGTGCTGAATCAGCTGACCTCCTGATGAAATCAGGATAAGCATGTGCTAAGTGTAGATCAGTAGTCACATGTGCCCCTATTTCTTGGAACTGGGGACGTCCTGCCTCAGGAGAATGTCGTTAATTGGTAGTTGCTTCTGGTGAGGACTTAGAAATGATACCAGCTTCATCCTGATCATTTGCTGAACAAGGAGAAGAGGCAGCCTCACCAGATGTTCTAATCTCCTCCTCTACACTGGGAGATTGAACTCTGTAATCCCTGTGTTGTGGGTTATCAGCTACATTACAATCCTCTCCCTCAATGGTTGAGGTTTTCCTAGTAGTAATAGGTTTCTGGGGAGGGGTAGAGGAATGTAGCTGAGTCAACACTTATGCAATAACCACAGTTGGGCTTGTAGGAGTGGCTTCAGTAGGAAATAGGTGTGAAAAGGATTGCACCTCGGGTGAATGGTGCTCTTCAATGGAAATCCTCTCAAGTGAGAGAGATTCCAGTAATGTGGTTTCCCCATGTTTGTTGCATCAGGATCCTGTTGAGAGGATACCTGAGCGGTTCAGCTGGTAGAGTCATGGAAACTACAGGGGGATTACTACCCATAGTTTTATCCTGCCTTTGTGTTGTAGGGACATCATCAGGGGACTCAACTCCCTGATTAGCCTTTTTGGTTTGTTTGGAGTGAGGCTTGGAGGGGACATTAGATCTGGAGGATGAGGCTGTGGGTACCTTCTGCTTGGGTTTTAGCAGTTTGGTAACCTCTTTGAGGAGTGGGTCAGAGTTGTGCCTGGAGTATACTCTGGTAGAACTACCACAGTAGGGACTCCAAGGCCAACAGGGCCATCAGATTATAACTGATTCATGATTATGGCCATACGAAACCTTGGATATAATAGCCATCTGTTAGCTACAGGTTTCATTGCCAGATCTTTTAATTCTAAAAATATAATTTCAGAAAAATTTAAGCTTTGGCGTTCAGGAATAGAATACAATACATGCTGCCACCTGGATGACATTTGATCCCATGAAGAGGTTTTGGGGGCAAGGCACACATTGATCATGTGGAAAATTAGGCGTTCAGCATCATGAAAGTGCTTCTTCAGAATGGTAGTAGCACTTAGGTTGCCCTCATAGCCATGATTAATGAATGAGAGATCAAGGGTGCCCTTCGGGTATTTGGTGACAAAGGTAGCATCATTCAGATATGGCGTTTGGTGAATGATAGCCGGAGTGACTACCACCTTCTTCTCGTTTACATATGACTGGAGACTGATTGCGACATCATTCTCACCAGTATGGATGGTGACATTTGTCCAGAACTGTCGAAGAGAGTCGGGATAGATGGTTGGGTTCAAAAGAAAAGCATTTCGATACTGGGAATCAGCCATCAGATCAATAGCATCATCAAACTTAGTCCAAAAGGTCGATTTTGTGAAGTAAGCAACACGAATAATATGATTTGCAGCGGAATAATACCATTTGAAGGGATCGAGATCTAGTTTGATCAATTAGATTACAATTTGCAGCGGAATAGCACACGAATTAGACTAAATTCTAGCAAGAATAATATGAGTATTCAATCAAACAGTAACGGTTATAGAGAGAGAATTTTCTGCAAAAGGAATGTTTTCATTCATGCACAAACTTCCCACATGGTGAAACTAGGTCAACATTCCTTTTATAAGAAATGTGACATCAGCTGACGTCACATGATAGTGACATCTAACTGATTTATACAAACAACTCAATAAAACTAAACTACTGAAGATGTCCATAACAACTGTGGACATCATCATTAAAAGCTAAGTATAAACAACATTTCAACTACTAAAGTTATAACATCTGAAGTATAAGAACTTCAGATGTTTTACATAATATAAAACTATTGATTACAATCTACTGAAATGTAAACCATCACAACTACTGAAGAGAACTACTTCAGCTGTTGTGACAACTACTGAGAACTTGATCTTCAGACTTTGTCTTCAGTAGTTGTCTTCAGACTTTGTCTTCAGACTTTGGCTTCAGCAGTTGTCTTCAGACTTTGTCTTCAGACTTTGTCTTCAGACTTTGTCCTCAGACTTTGTTCTTCAGACTTTGTCTTCAGCAGTTGTAGATCACTTCAGTTGTTTTGATGTCTGTGGGACTTAAAGGTTTTTTTGATCTGGCTCATTGGTTCTTTTGGTCCAAAAACTTTTGTATGTATTTAGCTTTATTTTGTTTTCAGTCAAGCAAAACTGTGAGCTATTTAGTTCTCTCGGCGAAACTGTTGTTTCTGCAGTGCGAAACTATAGTTTCGGCAGAATAGTTTCGTTGGCAGCGAAACTAATACTGCTATATATAGTTTTGATCATTTTCATTGTTGACGAATCTTGCAAAACCCTAATCATTTATCATTGTTGCAAGTAACATTTGTAAGCAGTCATTTCATAGAAAGATCATTGTGCTTTGTTATTATTGAGTATACTGATCATCATTATCTTACTTTGATTGACTTGTTATTATTTTCAATCTTCTTCATCTTTCTTGTCTATTGTTTGTATTTGATATTGAATGATTCAACAACTCATTTGTACTACAAATCAATCAAATGGACCAACAATATGGTATCAGACTCTTAGTGCTCATGATTTGTTGAGTTTTCGGTTGTTCTTTGTTCAATATCAAGTTTTCATTAATTTCAAATCAAATTCGTGTGTATTGGACATGGAATTTGATTGAATTTTGCTTGTTATTGGTTGGGGAAACTCTGTTAATCATCAGATGTCAAATTAATTGAGTGCTTGATGATTTCAGATCAATTTCGTGTTGAATAAGTTTTCAGCTTTGTTCAGCAAAATTATATGTTCATTCTGCGAAATTACAAGTTCATTCAGCGAAACTATTCGTGTTATCCTCATTGAAGTTTTTTTTGTTGTTCTGTGAAACTAGTTTCATTGAACGAAAGTTCAACAGTGCTTGTGAGTGATTTACAAGCGAAATTGTTGCCAAAAGTATTATTCAACGAAAGTTCAAGCTTGTTTCGTGCGAATTTGTCAGCAAAACTAAGCTGTTTTAGGCATTTGGCTAGCGAAACTGCTACCGAAATTGTCTATGAAATATGGCAACTCAGCGAAACTAGTTTTCTCAGCGAAATTGTCTACGAACTTACCTTTCTTCAGTGAAACTACCTCTTCTTTTGTGAAACTACTTCATTTCCAGCGAAACTACAATGTTAAAGTTAACCCCTCTCACCCTGGCTGAACTTGAAAGTGTAGCTCCCAATTGACCTCCAAGACTCATTAATAAGATAATTTCAAGGATTGGAAGAGATATCTCAAAGCCTTTTTCTTATACACTGACTACAATCAATAGGATTCTATCATTTCTGGTCCTCACATACCAACTGTCACTGTTGGTGATGTTGTATCTTGAAACAAGGACTCATCTACATTTACTGAGAAGGATGCAAAGCTCATCGATCGTGACCAGAAAGCTTTTGGAGCATTAACTCTCTGCCTCGCACCAGACATCTACAACCGATTTACTAAGCATAAAAATGCTAAGTCCTTCTTTGATGCTCTATGTGAGTTCTATGATGGTAATGATGAGCTGGTGACGGATAAGAGCATTCAAGAAGAGAAGGAATTCAAATCCTTTGTGGGATACAAGAATAAGAGTCTCACAAATCTCAGAAATTTTATTTTTGATAGTTTCAACCACACTAAGGAAATACTGAAAAACTTTCCAACAATGAGCAAGTAAACAGATTGCTAGATTCTCTCCCACCTCAGTGGAGCCTTTAGGTGAGAATGCTAAAGCAGGAAAGAGGTTTCACTAATTACAAGCTGCTGGACATAATCAATAAGCTTAAATCCTTTGAGTTAGACATGAAGAGAAGGGAATTTAACCAGACCATGATGCCTACATCTGGTTTTACTCAAAATGCTACATTACTGTCTTCCGCTGCAAGCTCTCATATGCAGACATCTACTCAAGGAGGAGTGAATACTGGTAATTATTAAAGAGGTAGTGGTAGTGTTAGGAGAGATAAGGCTAATTCAAAAGCAAATGTTGAATCTTCAGTTTCATCCGAGATAATGGCTCTTTTTGGTATGTTTGTTTAGAGCTATGAAGCCTTAGTGGCAGGAGAGTTGAATGGCAAAGGAATGACGATGGAGGATATGTATTAGGTGGACCCTGATGATCTTGAAGAGACTGATATTCAATGGCAAGTGGCAATGTTGACACTTAGAGCTCAGAGAATTATGGAGGGCACTGGAAGAAAGAACTTTAGAGGTCAAAGCTCTAACTCCAAATTGGGATTTGATAAGTCCAAGCTGAGATGTTTTAATTCTAAACAACTGGGAAATTTCAAACATGAATGTCCATCACCAATTGTCACTGATTCCAATAATACAGGAGTTCTACGATTAACTACAAATTGAGAAAAGGAGGATACACATCACAAAAAGGAGACTGATTTGACTTCAAATTTTGATTGGAGTACTAAGGTTGAAGAGATGAGAGATGAGATTAATCAAGCACTGGTGGCTGAAATTATTAAGGAAAGGGGAAGGTAAACTGTGAGGATGAATTTGATCCATTCAAGAAACTTAAAGATGAGGCTGAGTTGTCTGTGAAATAGAAAAGGTAAAAGGATGAGAGGGTGAAAGAAGGTAAATCTGAAGAAATGAAGAAGGAAGGAAGTCCATCCATTAAGCAAGGAAAAGAAAAGGATGATGCTACTATCACTATTGAGGAAAGCAAGTCAAGTACTCCGATGTGCCATTGTGAGAAGGCCTTAGGAGTAGAAAAGGTCGTGATGGGACTTCCGTATGAGGTAATACAGGACATGTGTTCTTCTTCATGTAAAATCAGATTATTTGTGGTTTATAAAGCTGATTGTTTATTAATTGATATTGAGAAAGACTTAAAAAGAATTAATGAGGAACTTAAAATAAATGAATCTAAATATTTCGTTAAACTAAACGAGGCCTTGAAAGAGAATGATCACTTAAAACGAATTGTTCTGGAAAGAAATGTTGAGATTAACACTTTGAATGAAAGGGTTTCTCTTGCTGAATTCAAAACAAGCAAACTTCAGTCAAAGCTAGATAAATGGACAATATCGGGAATGAAACATGATGATCTATGTAAATCTAAACGGGGGGCTAGGATTAAAACAGGATTGGGATATGAAAATACTAAGGTTTATCCTCCCCCTAGTACATACTATTATTCTCCTATGCATGTTCCTCATCCTTCTAATGATTTGATCAAAACAGATACTAGCAGTATGTCTGCAGGTTTAGAAGGTGTAAATCCTAAGCATGTTCGTGAGGACTACGACTATGGACCAACTAGTGGGCTTGGATGCACTAGTCTTAGTACACCTGATTGTTAGCATTCTGTTTTAGATAATAAATCTAGTTTAAATTCTATTTTTGTTTCTAGTGAACGTGTAACAGACATTGTCGCACCATGTTCTCGTGATGTTTCTATTTTATCTCCAAATTCTGTCAATTGTGACAATGTTACTGGTTCTGATTATGTTAATAATGCGACTGATCCTACTACAAAGAGTAATGAGAAACATAAAACTAATTGTTTTCACAAATTCTTTTCTCATCCTATTCCATCTTTTACCCCCACTGAATATTTCTTTATCAAATGAAAGGGTGTCAACTTCATCTGAAGCTAGCATAAGTGGTACTAGTACTACTCGTACTTCAGATGACAATTCATCTACTTTTTTAAATAACCATTCTTGTTCAAATAAATACAAACCTCGAGGCATGTATGAGACATACAGTGACGTAGATTCTACTGTTTCTGAATGTGATGAGGAAATACACATTGATCACATTCCTATCTTATTACATAACAGACCTAGATTAAAACAACACTGTTTTAGGTGTGGTCAAGATGATCATATAGGTAAGAATTGTCCTGCACTACATCATAGTCATCTAAATAGGAATTCTTTTGGAAATAAATAACAAAAATAGGTAATAATTTTTTTTGTAAGAAATCTGTCTCTCCTAATACCAAAGTTATTCAAACTTGGGTTCCTATCTCACCTGGTTAACCTATTCATTATATTATTGCATGAGTCATCCACTAAGATTGCAAACATTGTATGGCATGTGGATAGTGGATGCTCAAGGCATATGACGGGGCTTAAAGACTTGTTGACCAATTATCGGATTATAAATGGAGGTTATGTGGCTTTTGCTGGTGACAAGAAAGGAGGGAAAATGATCGGTCAAGGAGAAGTTTCTAATGGCTCTCTAACTTTAGAGAAAGTCAATTATGTACCCAAGCTTGCGTTTAATCTGTTGAGTGTCTCTCAGATTTGTGATAAAGACATTTCGGTCTTGTTCAAGTCCAATGAATGTCTCTTTTCAAAATCTGAGATTGATATTCCAGAAGAAATGGTACTTATGCGTGCTCTTCGAAAGAATAATACATATCTTCTTGATATGGGCTCAAGGGAGTCAAAGTCTACTGGTACCTGTCTTCTTTCCAAAGCTTCCACTTCTGAGTCTCTATTATGGCATCGCAGATTGGGCCACGTTAACTTTAAAATTATAAACAATTTAGTCAAAAACAATCTCGTTAGAGGACTTCTTTTAAAAGTTTTTTTATGAACGAAAAATGTAAGGTGTGTGCCAAGGCAAACAACATAAGAAACCACACAAGCCAAAACTTGAAAATAGCATAACTAGCCTTCTCGAGTTGTTACAACTAATTTTTTGGCCCAATCAGTGTTAAATCAGTTTCTAAAAAATCTTTCTGTCTTGTTATCACAGATGATTTTTCCAGGTACTCTTGGGTGAGATTTCTTGCTCACAAGGAGAGGCTGCTAAGGAGCTACAGAAGCTAATTATTTCAATCGAGTCTACAAGCAAGAGAAAAGTTATGGCAATTAGAAGCGACAACGGTACCGAATTTAGAAATCAGATCTTCGCTTTGTTCTGTGCTGCTAAGGGAATTTTAAGACAATTCAGTGCTACTAGGACCCCTCAACAGAATAGAGTAGCTGAACGAAAGAATCACACCATTATTGAAGCTGCTCGTACGATACTGATTGAATCCTCCTTACCCATTATCTTTTGGGCGGAGGCGGTAAACTGTGCTTCATACGTTCTAAATAGGGTGTTGATAGTCAAGGACAAAATGAAGACTCCTTACGAACTTTTTCATAAAAGAAAGCCTTTAACTAACATCTTTCGACCATTTGGCTGCTCCTGCACTCCATTGAATACTCAATCACAGAAGAAGAAATTTGGTGTCGTGTCTGATGAATGTTACTTCGTTAGCTATTCTTCATCTCAAAAGGCTTATCGGGTATATAACAAGTGAATACGTATTGTTCAAGAGTCGTTCTAAATTGATTGGCAGGAATCTAATTCTTCCGATGTTCGATCTGAACCAGCATGGTTCATTGACTCCGATACGGTATTTAACTCCTTTAGTCTTCCTGTCTTCGACGATGATGCGTCCATCTCCAATGTTTAATCAAATATCATTCCTTCAACTCCATTACCTGTCATTCCTCAGCACATTCCACCTCCTTAGCAAATGATGCCATGTCAATTGATACTGCATCGTCTTCATCATTATTTGATCTTCCACCTTTGAAGGACCAGTGAAGGGTATGCACTTCCAACACAACAACACAATGAAGAGAGTTGTTAAGAATACTTAACAAATCAAATAGTGAAACTGGATAACCTTTTGTAAATGATGCTAAGAACACAAGTAAATATGAGACAGAATCAAGATAGCAAGATACACAAGGAGATGGTTTTCAAGATTGCAGTATATTGCGTTCTCAAGTTCTATTACAAGTGTTACAAAGCATATTCAGAAAGTTACAAGTACTTGAGATACATATACTATATCCTATAGCCGACCATACTATGAAGGCCAGCTGGATACAATTCACTAGACACAAACAAAATCAATTGCAGACTCAAAAGGCAGATTGCCTTTTGACTTGTGACTATGACATGCCATAGCTCACATCCTAATATATTATAAAAAGGATAAAGTACATGAAGTAAAAAGTTGCAAACTCAAGACCTCAATGTACAGTTACTAAAAGCATGGACCTTTTCACCAACTTATGTATGTTGGTGACTTTACAGAGTTATAGCGGAAAGGGGTCCAGCTTTATGTAGAGTACATCAGATAAAGCATGTATACTAAAAGTCTTTGGAAAAATCTATCTTCAAGTGTTGGCTTCAGAAGACTTTGTCTCTGAAGCTTCAGAAGACTTCATTTTTGGCTTCGGAAGATATTGGTCTTGGCTTGAGAAGATTCACACTTAGAATATTTCTGTTGCTTATA
This sequence comes from Flaveria trinervia, assembly GCA_025506515.1. Taxonomy (NCBI): domain Eukaryota; kingdom Viridiplantae; phylum Streptophyta; class Magnoliopsida; order Asterales; family Asteraceae; genus Flaveria; species Flaveria trinervia. The sequence goes on along the minus strand of CM046452.1, from coordinate 29,906,506 downwards.
TGAAACTTCCAAAGCATTCTTCTTCAATGCACTTGTGCATGCATGCAGGAGAAGAGAGAGTTTGACCCTGCTACGGATTAGAAGATGAAGCTTGCTGAGTCTTAGCAGGAGGTTCAGGTTGTGTTGTCTTAGGTTGTTCAACCTTAACCTCCACTTCAGGTGGAGCTTGACTTGGAGGGGAATGTAAGCCTATTAGCTCTCCACTCTTGATTTTCTGCTTGATTACCCTGATGTGCTCATCCGTAGTGGACAGAGACATAGGGCCAAGTCTCCTTCCGGAGAATCCATACAGCTTGAAGAAGCTCATCTTCCTCTGCCTGTATGTAGATTTCTTCATACTCTTCTGGATGATGGCTCTTGACTTTGCAGCCTCTTCCCTTAGCTTCCTTTTGGTGATCTTTCTTTCCTTGATTATCTCAAGTTCAAGTTGTTTTAGGTACTTAATCTCAATATAGTCATTGGATAAGGGAAGAAATGCATCTACCTGATAAAGGCCTGTGGCACTCAGGTAGTTTATCATTTTGATCCTATCTTCTTCTTTGCCTACCTGAGCTTCTTGTTGAACCACATCTTGAACTGGGGAGAGAGTAGCGCATGCTTGTATAATCTTTTCTTTCTTCTATCTTCTTTGATTTGAATCAGTAGCTCTGTATCTTCTACCTCCTTTCTCTCCTTTGACACTTCCATGTCAACCATTCATTCAATTCCTCTAAGAGGAGAGAAATAGCATTATCAATGTCAAAGTTCCTGGTCTGCAAGTAATTTATCCTGATTACCCTTAACTCATCATTTTGAGTATCTGGTCTGGGGGCAGCCTTGATAGCAGACTCCATGAGTCTTGAAGACTCAGTAGAGGAACTTTCTCCCCTCAACCTCCTTTTCCTCTCTCTCTCCACCTACTCAATCTTATCAGAAGTCATCTTTCTTTTCCCTTTGTCACTCACAGACCTTTGTGACTCAGGGTGGAGAGAGCTTTGGCCTTCATTGCTTGGTATAGCCTTCAAGCTCTAGCTAGAGAGAGGTTGAGATGCACCGTTAGCAACAGGTGTCTCAAAGAGGGTCTGAATCTCTGCAGTAGTTGATGATGATGAGACAGGACTCTCAGGTTCTACCTCAACATCCAGTTGACCGATGACATTGCCTGATTACCTTAGTCTCCTTCTAAAGCTGAACTCTATAGTGATCATGTATTGGACTCTTTAAGCCAGCATGTCAGCTTGTTTGGATTGGCTTTGATTTAGAATTGGCATGTTGACTAGATCCAAACTTTCATAGAAGTTCAAGGTCTAAAAATTGAATACCTCTTGCTATCTTTGAACTCTAAGAAAGATGAGGGCTCTTCTTCTTTCATCATGACTCCACCCAACAATGTGATTTGAAGTTGGTGGAGATGACATAGCCCTTGGTACTCCTTCCTCAAACAGACTCTATCTTTAGGAGTCTATGGAGTCCACATCAATGTGAACTTGAGGAAGTTGCTGAGTATGCACAATTGCAAGTGAGGATGGTGAGTCCTCAATGTCCATACTCTCTGAAGAACTCTCATGTTCTATGACTGCAATGATTTTCTCCTTTTTTTTGGTAGCATCACCCTCTTGCATAGGTGAGCTAGGAGTTAGGTCAATCACACTCACAGCTTCTTATGTTCCTGGTTGAGCTCCTTTTAAAGGTCTCCCAGCTAGTTTTGCTCTGAGATAAGAAATCTCAAGTTGTTGATCATTGACCCTCTTTTGCAAGGTAGTCGCTTAAGATTCAAGATGACTAACCTTGGAGACTAAACAGGTGCATGTTTTTGACAATTTTTGCACCTTTATTCTCAAATTCCCCTCATCTTCATCAGAAGAATCATTGAGGGATGAGATGATTGGACCAGAGTCCTCTCTCTCATCACCAGCTTCAAGTTCTTGGCTACTAGATTTCCTCTGCTTAGTGGCAGCCTCAGTTGAGGTCTCAATAGGCTGAGTTGCCATGGTTGAGGTCTTAATGATGGAATCACTTGCAAAAGTGAGAGCCACTTCCATATGGACATCTTGAACAGGTTTAGAAGTGTCCACCTCAGTAATGGGTGACTGATGTGTGCTAGATATAGGAGACTCAGGAGCACTCATCTCTTTTTGAGTAGGGGAAAAGAAGAGAGACTCATGGTACTCACTGAAACCTAAATCTTCATTAGTATAGAAGTCAAGGTTGGGAATTGGTTGGTTTAGGTCCAAAGGCTGGGGATGGTAACTGTCCCCTGAAGGTTGTTCACTTGAGTGTTGAGACTTAGAGTGAAGGCTTAAGGCATTTGGGCTTGTGAGCTCATTAGGCTAAGCATGAGGAACCTCAGCACTAATCTTTGAAGTGGAGTGGTCTGCTCCTTAGGAGAAGTGGGAGCTCCAGTGTCCACTTCTTCCTGTGGGGGTGAGTATATAGGGACCTACACAGACTGAATAGTCTGAGTAGGGGTTCATTTGTAGTTTCTTTGATAGGTAACGGTGATTTGTGGTTGTTGTGTGGTTGGGATGTAGAAGGTGTGGGTTCAACACTAGCTGGTGCTACTAGGTTGTCACCTTGAGCAATGAGCTCTAATATTTTTGAGACAAGGGCTGTTTCTAGCCCAGAGAATCCAACAGTAGGGTTTCTCAAGATTTTAAAGATGTCGGGCTTCATCTGTCCAAGTTTAAGAATATTACATGTTCCCATCCATGAACAATGAAGGAGAGATCTTTAGGAATCTGGTCCCATCCATCATGCTTGTTTGACAAGTTATGGACAATTAGATGGAGTAGGAATTTCCATTAGGTTGAGACCTTCCCTTTCCTGAAGGTCTTTATAGAGAAATCTCCTTCATAGCCCATCTGCTCAAAGGAGTGGTTGACAGAATCTTTTGGAAAGAACACCACACCTTCTTCATCATCCAGCTGAAGATGAGTGTTGATGATGGCTGGAGTGATTAAAATTGTTCTCCCCTGCACTGTGGCAGACAGTGTCTTCTCCCCATCCATTACGACCTCTTGGCATGTCTTCTAGAATTCGAGCAGATGATCCTCATAAAGTATAGGGTCAATGGAAAGGGAGATGAAGTAGTTGAATAGAGCCAAGAAACGGCAAACCTCTGAGAAATGTGGATCTTTCTCAAAGTGTAACAAAGGATCTTGATTGGGTTGCATGTGTAACTGCATGGAGAAATTTGGTTCATTTCTACCGTTAAGGTTAGCCATTTTTTAGAAAGCTTAAGGATAAAGAAAGATGAATGAAAGTAATTTCAGAGAGAAATTTGGGGTTTAGGTTTGGAGGAAAGAAGAAGATGATAGAAAGAGGGGGAACTGTTGGGTTTATATGTGAAAATGATATAAGACAAAGTTAATGAAAAAGTATAAACTTTGAAATCCGGATGTCGGTCCCACCTCTGAAAAAGTATTTTGCTTTTGCTCAAAAAGTAGTTTTCTTGGAAGTCAAAAAGCTTTCGAAGTTAAATTATCTTTGGAAGTTTTAATGAAAAAGCTTCCAAAGCTAAAATGACTTCGGAAGATTTTCGTAAGGGTTGTGAAAAAATTGCTTCGGAAGAGAATTAAAACTTGAATGCTTTGTTCAGAGGAGCAAAGCTTCCGAGAGTTAATTTGCTTTGGAAGAAAATGGTCATTGAAAACATATAAGTGTCTGAGACAAGTGTCAAGCTTTAGAAGATATTTCAGAAATTTCTTCCGAAGGTAAATTACTTAGATAGTTATTTATTTTAAAGTTATGAGTTTCTTCTGATGGTAAAAAAATATCTTCTGAAGGATCAAATTTTTTTTAGAAATCTGAGGAACCTCTTCAAAAGATTTTCATCCGAGGAAAACAAGAGCTTATGAAAGTGATGAAATAGACAACTTAGGACACACAGATTTTAAGAAATAATAATAATTACTTTTAAAAAAACCTACTCAAAGTTTATCATCCCAATAGTTGATATAAGATATTTAAATCTTTGTTCATCAAAAGCCTTTGTGAAAAGATCAGCGTATTGTTTATTTGTGTGGACTTTGACTAGTTTAATTAATCCTTTTTAAATATTATCTCTAATTAAATGATACCTGATGTTGATGTGTTTGGTCCTTGAGTATTGCATAGGAGTCTCTGTGATAGAGATAGCACTGTTGTTGTCTATGTGAATGGGAGTCTCCTTAGAGTTTAATCCATAGTCAAGCATCTGATTCTGAATCCATAGCACTTGAGCATAGCAGCTTGCAACAGCAATGTATTCAGCTTCAGTAGTTGATGCAGAGACACAAGATTGCCTCTTGCATTGCCATGAGACAACCCTTCCACCAAGAAACTAACATCCCCAGATGTGGACTTTGCATTCATGTTGCAACCATCATAATCACTATTTGTATAAGCATACAGATTGAAGTCTTTTTAGGATACCACGAACCAAGTGTTGAAGCACCTTTGAGTTATCTTAGAATCCTTTTGATAGTGATAAGATGAGACATCTTAGGGTTGTCTTGATATTTTGCACAAATACAGGTCGCAAACATGATATCAGGCCTGCTAGCTATAAGATACATAAAAGACCCAATCATAGCCCTGTAAAGTTGTTCATCCACACCCCCCCCTCAAGATCAGGTCCAATGGAGTGGTTTCTTGCTATGAGTATCTTAGAAATCTTACAATTAGTTATGTTTAATATCTTAAGTATGTCTTGAACATACTTTGACTCACTAATGAAAATGCCATCTTCAACTTGCTTCACTTGAATTCGCCATAAAGAAATTGAGTTCCCCCATGGCACTCATTTCAAACCTGTCCTTCATCAGCTTCTCAAAGTCCTTGTAGAGCTTTGGATTAGTTGAACCACATATGATGTCATCTACAAATACTTGAACTAGCATTAGGTCATTTTCCTATTTTTTGATGAAGAGAGTTCCATCTATAGTACCCCTTCTATATCCATGCTTGCAGAGATACTCAGATAAAGTCTCATAACATTTCCTGGGAGCCTATTGCAGCCCATAAAGAGCTTTGTCAAGCTTGCAAACATAATCAGAATGATAAGGATCTGCAAAACCAGGTGGTTGTTTGACATACACCTCTTCATCAATCACTCCATAATGAAAAGAACACTTGACATCAAGTTGATAGACCTTGAAGTTCTTGGATACAACAAATGCCAGGAATATCTTAACAGCTTCCAGTCTTGCTACAAGAGCAATGACATCAGTGTAGTCAATCCCTTCTTCTTGTGTGTATCCTTGAACAACTAGTATAACTTTATTTTTTATGACAATGCCTCTATCATCCTTCTTGTTCCTAAAAACCTATTTGGTTCCAATAATAGTCTTCCCATGAGGAAGAGGACAAAGGTTCCAAATTTTCTGCCTTTTAAATTGAAGCAACTCCTCTTGCATAGCTTCAATCCAACTTCTATCCTTCAGAGCCTTATCAATTTTCTTTGGCTCTATCTGGGACAGGAAACAAGAGTGAAGACAAGCATTTGCTTCATGGGTTTGTCCCCTTGTTTTGACCCCAGAATCAACATCTCCAATGATGTTTGTAGTGGGATGAGACTTGTGGATCCTTAGCTGAGGGATCACAGCAAGTTGCTGAGAGAGATCTAAATTAGAGAAATTTAGATATGGCATTGATGTTCCACCACATTAGTACACTTAATTAAAAGAAATTTGATCCAATGAGGGTGTCAAATTATTGATGTTGTCATCTATGGAGTGGTTATCAGCATCAAGAAATTCCTAATCACTATCATCACATCCATCATTTTCTTCTACATTTGAAGTGTCTTTATCTAGTTGTAAAGGCATCCAAGATGTATCAATTGAATTTGTCATTGTGGCGCTAATAAAACCTCATTTGTAGAAGTAGTTACAACTAGAGCAGAAGATGTGTTACTTGAAGGTCTTCATAGCTCAAATCTTGGGTCAGGATCACCTGTAGGTAAGATTTCTACAGATCCGAAATAGTCTCACAAGATTTGTTAAAATAGTTTGTAACTAAATCTAGATCAAACAGCCAATCAGGACCAAAACCAGCCACACAGGGAGATGGTTTTCAAGATTGCAGTATATTGCCTTCTCAAGTGCTATTACAAGTGTTACAAATCATATTCAAAAAGTTACAAGTTCTTGAAATACATATACTACATCCTACAACTGGCCATATTGTGAAGGCCAGCTGGATACAATTGACTAGACACAAACAAAATCAATTATAGAGTCAAAAGGCAGATTGCCTTTTGATTTGCGACTATGATATGCTATAGTTCACATCCTACTAATATATTACAAAAAGAATAAAGTACATGAAGTAGAAAGTTACAGACTCAAGACCTCAATGTACAGTTACTAAAAGCATGGACCTTTTCACCAACTTATGTAAGTTAGTGACTTTACAGAGTTGTAGCTGGAAAAGGGGTCTAGCTTTATGTAAAGTACATCAGATAAAGCATGTATTCAAAAAGTATTCGGAAGAAATCTGTCTTCAAGTGTTGGCTTTGGAAGACTTTGTCTTTGAAGCTTCGAAAGACTTCATCTTTGGCTTTGGAAGATATTGGTCTTTGCTTTGAAAGATTTCACACTTAGAATATTTATGTTGCTTATGTGAAACTTCCGAAGCATTCTTCTTTAATGCACTTGTGCATGCATGCTGGAGACTTTGAGTGTTTGAGTTGCATCAGCCATTACATTTAATCCTTACAACCTCCGCATGTTTATGCATCCCTTCCTTCATCACCAACATCTACCTCATCACAGCCAGTACCATCCCTCTCACGTCCATCTACCTATCCACAATCTATCAGCTAATTATCTCCAATCATCCTGCCTATACCCACGGATTTGAAAACATTGAAAAATCATCCTCATGATAAACTGTAACTCCAGGATGATCAACTTGAATCAAATCATGAAGAATTAGATCAAAATATGATAATCACAAACAAAACCCCTTTGATCTCTATTGATTGCAAATAATATTTGTTTACAAGTAAATCCCTCAATCAATTGCTCATTCAACCATTAACCAACACTAATGACAATTAACCTATTTATAGTGTAGACTAATATCAACTAATTGCACTTAACTCCCTAGACTTAGGCTAATTGACACAAAATTACATATTAAGCATAAAAATGACTAAAAACAAGATAAAATATATTTTGTTCACACAAAATATATTTATTACAATAAAACACCTAGTCATTTAAATCTTCAACGTATCGTCTTGGATCCTCATCTCGAACGTGTCGGGTTTGGCTTTTGTTGACTTTGACTGTGACGTTGACTTTTGTTGACTTTGACTGTGTTGATAATATAGACTATCTTTTACAGCTCCAACAATACTCCCCCTTAGTCTATCACTGTCAGGATCAGTGATCACAAGTTTGATGTATTAGAGCATAACGCAGCGGATAAGAACAAGAATTAGACAAATTGTAGCAAGAATTTGATACTCGTATACATTAAGAACAAATACGGTTATAACGAGAGAATATATTTCTGTAACAAGGAATGTTTCTATGATATCGAATATTTCTGATCAAATCATTATCTTATTACAATAGGTTGACACTCCTTATATAGAGTGCAATCGCTGCTGTTATCACGGGAAAGTGACAATTGGCAGATCTAGTACAAAAATAACTAACTCTTAACAACTACTGAAATGTTCACAACTACTGAGAACATATCAGAGTGTTAAGTACAAAATATGAAACTACTGAAAAGAAACTACTGAAACTACAACGACTGAAGAACAAGCTCTTCAGTCGCTTTACAAAACTACTGAAAAACATAAAACTACTGATGAGCACAACAACTAAAGAAGTATTCTTCAGCTGTTGTGTCAAACTACTGAACAGAATAAAACATAAAACTACTAAAAGGTAAACCGTCACAACTACTGAAGAAGACCTCTTCAGCTGTGTGACAACGTCTGAACTTTGGTCTTCAGCACTTGTGTCTTCAGACTTGTCTTCAGCACTTGTGTCTTCAGACTTTGTCTTCAGCACTGTCTTCAGACTTTGTCTTTAGCACTTGTCTTCAGACTTTGTTCAGCACTTGTCTTCAGACTTTGTCTTCAGCACTTGTGTCTTCAGACTTTGTCTTCAGCACTTGTCTTCAGACTTTGTCTTCAGCACTTGTCTTCAGACTTTGTCTTCAGCACTTGTCTTCAGACTTTGTCTTCAGCACTTGTCTTCAGACTTTGTAATCAGCTGTTGTCTTCAGCTGTTGTGGTCTTCAGTAGTTGTTGTGACGTCTGTGGGACTTAAAGGTTTTTCTGATCCGGCTCATTGGTTCTTTTGGTCCAACAAACTCCCCCTGAATCAATGCAGCCAAAACCTTTAACTTTATTGAGGTCCCACTTATTATTGGCAGAATGGTTGGTCTTTTTCCTTCTTGATCAGTTGAGAAGATGACCCATATAAGCACTGGCCTGGGAATGAGTCTCTGATGATTTGGTTGGCAATGTATGGATGGGAGCTCTGTATTGGGGAATGGGACACTGAGCTGTTCCCCCATCCATGAGACTCACTTCCCGTGTATAAGCTGTAGGATCTCTGGTGTATGCTCTGAGAAACATATTTGTTCTTCCATGGTCAGGTTCTCAGCTTCACCATCAAACAATCCTTCACGCCCATACAGCTCTGAGATGTACTTGGCCTGCTTGCCATTTTTGAGCTCAACTGTTGTAATTTATCTGTATGCAAACTCATCAGGATGAGTCCCTTCAAGTAACAGACTGATATCTTTGTTTGAAGTTCTCAAGCCTCTTGTAGACTAACCCCTTTTTAATAACTCTGTTCTCTAACATCTTTTGGGGTGGCTGTTTAGTCTCATAGGCCTTCTTGAAATCTTCTACAATCTCCCAGGGTGATACTACAAGGAACACTGTGATCTCTTCATCTATGATCCTTTTTACTTGGCCCTTGTATCTCGAAGGAATGTCTTTCTTTACAATCCTGTGAGCCACCCTAGGATCAGGCCATACTCTCACCTTTTCCTTCTGATATTGAAATGTGTTGGCGAGGGTGTACAACCTCAGAGCTTCTTTCTTCATACTAATTATTGATGAAGAAGCAGCATAAGTTTTGTCGATGCTTTTCAACATCTCTCATCATGAAGCCTTGCTGCTGCTCTTCTTCAATCTTTACTCTCACAGTTTCCATCTGTGAGGTGGGAGTGATGGGCATGGGTTGGCTTAGGCAATGTTAGGACTGCAGACAGAGGCAGCCTATCTTCTTCCACATCATCCTCTTCTTCTTCTTCTTCTTCTAGCCTCAACACCCTTCTCTTCTACTTCTTGGGTGCATCATCGGCTGTTGGTTTAGAGGGTAAGAGAGTGGTTTGTGGGTTGTGGTTGTGGTTGTTTTGGAGAGGGAATGTTGACACGCTGAGTTAGCATTTTAGAGGTGAGTGTGGCTTTTGAGTGTTTGGCTAGCTCAGTCCTGCTCCCTGCTCCTGCTTCATTCAAAGCTTCGACTACTAAACCCTTAGTGTATGCTTCAGACAAACAGATCTTGGAGGTTATGGCCAAGATACTGTCCCTAGTCCATGATTTAATCTCGATCAATGATCTCCCAAGATATTTTGCAATGAATCTGATCATGATCTCTAGTCTCTCTCTTTCTAATGCGTCATAACTTGCCCATCTTGAGTTAATTTCTTCAACTTCAAGTCTCCTAATCTCTGAGTCAAGCTATGCAGTATCGAACCCTTGTCTATACAGTTGATCAATAATGGCATCCATTGATTTACTATGTGTAGCATCTGCCATTTTGGTCATCTCATCGAGTTGGAGTTCTTTCTCTTTTCCTTCACCCTTCCTCTTCTTATATGTGACATGAAAGTCTTTGTGACTTTCACCACTTGATCATTTTCGGTTCCTTCACAGACTCCTCTTCCTTCTCAGTTTCCTTTTCTTTTAGTTTGCTCTTCCTCTTTGCTTTCACTGACTGACTCTCCCCCTTTTTGGTTGCATTGGTTGCAAGGGTTTGAGTAGCAGAAAAGCCTGGTGCTCACAATCTCCTCCACCAGGGGTTGTATGATTGAGGGAAGCCTCTCATCCATGGTTTTGATCACAATGTCTGTGAATTAGGGTGATGAGAGGTAGGGTTTGCTGAAAGATAGCAACTGTTTGCTCAGAGGGGTTCTGTCCCTGAGAAGCAGTGCCAGAAACAGAAGCTGGTGGCTTGGGAGTTTTGAGTGGCTGAGTGTGTGGGAGACCTTCAGGTGAAGGTGCCATCTGTGGGTTTATGTTGGTGGCAGATGGACTTGCTTGTGAGAGAATTGGTCAAGTAGTCTTTGTAGTCCACTGACTTCTTCCTCAAGAATTGTGTTCTGGGCCAGAACATCATAAAGAAGCCCAGGTCCTCATCAGCAGATGCTGAATCACCTGACCTCCTGCTTGTAGCAGGATGTACATGCACTGGTGTAGACCAGTTTTAGCATGTGCCCCTTTTTCTTGGAACTGGGACTTCCAGCCTCAGGACTATGTCCTTCATCAGTTGTTGCCTCTAGTAAGGTCTTAGCTATGTTACCAGCCTCATTCTGATCATGTGCTGATTCAGAAGAGGTGGCAGCCTCACTAGATGTTCTAATCTCCATATCCACACCAGGAGATAGAACGTGTAAACCCCGGTGCTGTGGGTTGTCAGAAGCATGCTGATCCTCGTCCTCATAGCTGTGGTTCTCCCTTAGTTGGTGGTTTTTTTGGGGAGGAGGAGAGGCAGGCAGCTGAGTCAGCATGTTTGCAATGATAACGGTTGGACTTTGGGGGCGATTGCATGGGGAGATAGGGTAAAAGCAGTGTGCACCGGGGAGAATGGTGCTCTTCAATGGCAATCTCCTCAAATGAGGAAGATCCCAGATTTGTGGGTACCTTCTGTGGTTGTTGCAGGCTCCTTTTGAGAGGAATCCTAAGCGGCTGTGGCTGGTGAAGTCCTTGTATCCACTAGGGGGTTATAACCAGTGGATATAGCCTGCGTTTGTGTTGCAGGGGCATCCTCAGGGGACTCATTTCCCTGGGTAGCCTTTTTGGTCTTCTTTTTAGTGGGTTTGGTGAGGACTTTGATTTGGAGGTGGTGGCTGTGGGTTCTAGCTGCGTGGTTTGCGCAGCTTGGCAGCCATTTTCAGTGATTGGTCAGAGTTGTGTGCCGGGAGTATACTTCGGCAGTACAGCCATAGCAGGGACTCCCAGGCCAACAAGTCCCTCAACATGAAGCTGGTTTTCAATTATGGCCATTATGAACGAGGATATAATATCCAACGGTTAGCAGTTGTTTTTGGGCCATATCCTTGAGCTCAAAAAATAGTATTTCAGAAAAATTTAAAGGTTGTTGCTCAAGGATGGAGTACATTACCTGTTGCCACCTTGGGGACATTTGATCCCATGATGAAGTCTTGGAGGCAAGGCATACATTTACCATATGAAGATGAGACGTTCGGCATCCGGGAAATGTTTCTTCAGTATGGTAGATGCACTCAGGTTACCCTGGTATCCATGGTGGGCAAATGTTTGATCTGTTATGCCCTTTGGATAACCAGTTGGGAAAGTGGCATCATCCAGTTAAGGGTTTGGCGAAGAGTGTCTGGAGTAATGAACCACTTTTTGGCCATGGACAAACGATTGAGAGACTCTGTGTCATTATCCTCAGAGACCAGAGTGACGTTTGTCCAGAATTGGTTAAGGGATTCGGCATATATGGTGGGATTTACCAGAAAAGCCGTTTTGTAGGGTGACTGAACCATTAAATCAATGGCGTTGTGAAACTTGGTCCAGTATGGGATTTGTGAGATGAGCGACACAGTTGTGTCGAGGTTTTTGTTGCATGGTCGCCATTGATGAAGAGAGGTTACTGAGTTTTTTGAACGTTAGGTTGAGGAGAGAGAGAAAGTAAAAACTCTGAAGGTGGGATAAGGTATTTAAAGGGTCGGTTAGAAAACGACTGAAGGTTTTGGTGTTAGTCATCAGTTGTTGAAACTACTGATGACGTGGTATTAACTTTCAGACGTTAAAACGCTGACCGTATTGGTGTGATCAGCAGTTGTTATAAAACACTGAAGACTTGGTTTTAACCGTCAGACGTTGAAACAGCTGAAGTCTCTGATTTTGTCATCAGTATTATAAAACACTACTGAAGACAGTTTTGACTTCAGTGATGAAACAACTGAAGACTTGGTATTAGTCATTAGTATTGTGAAACTACTGAAGACTTGGTTTTACCATCAGTTGTTGTAAACAACTGAAGACTTGGTGTTAGTCATCAGTAGTTGTGAAACTACTGAAGACAGGTTTGCTTCAGTTGTTTAGAAGGAAACAACAGTTGTAGAAACAACTGAAGAGAAATTACTCATCAGCTGTTTTCGTCAATTCTTAGCTTTTCAGCTATTTCATACTCCTCAACACTTACTCATCAGACTTTTCATCTGCTTTTCAGGTGTTTCATAGGAATCGTCAGTACTTATTTGTTTTTACTGATTTCAGTAGTTGTAACTACATCAGTATTTTAAACAGATAAGTACTTCAGTACTTGTGAGGCATTTAGCCTTTAGTAGTTTAAAAAACTACTGAGGTAAAAGAACTCATCAGTACTTATATGTGACATGGTTACAATGATCATCAGTACTTTACTGAGATCATCAGTAGTTCACTTATTCTAGCTGCACATACCAAGCCTTAACACCAGGTTGTGGAAAGTTGAACTATCCAAGGGCTTAGTAAATAGTCTGCAAGCTCATCAGCACTAGGACAAATTAGGATTAATCAGACCCTTTTCAAAACAATCTCTATAAATGATGTCTAATTTCTATATGTTTGGTCCTAGAGTGCTGGACTGGATTTTTGACAATGCAAAGAGCTGAAGCACTATCCATTATAACGGGTCTTAGTCTCTGTAATGCCATAATCCAAAAGTTGATTCTGAAGCCAGAGTACTTGGATGTACACTTGCAGCAGCAATGTACTATCGCTTAGTAATGATGTAGCAACAGATGTTTGTTTCTTACTCTGCCAAGAAATCAAGCAGTTGCCTAGGAATTGGCACCACTAAAGTTGATTTTCCTGGTCAACTTACACCCTGCATAGTCACTATCAGAAAAAGCAACTAATTTGCAAGAATACCCAGTAGAATACCATAAACCTAGAGATGTGTACCTTGCAAATATCTAAAGATCCTCTTGACTGCAATCAAATGAGACTCCTTAGGTGCAGCCTGAAATCTAGCACAAACACATGTAGCAAACATAATATTGGTCTAGAAGCTGTTTAATACATCAAGGACCCAATCATACATCTGTAAAGTGTTTCATCAACCACTTTACCTTTCTGATCTGTATCCAGTTGTGTGGTGCTGCACATGGGGTAGAACAGGGCTTACAGTTTTGTAAATCCAACTTTTCCAAAGATCTTTTGTGTATTTGGACTAATGAATGAAAATTCCATCAGCCTTTTGTTTGATTTGCAACCCAGAAGGAACTGTAATTCTCCCATGGCACTCATTTCAAACTTCTGTTGCATCAACTTTGTAAAGGCATCACACAACTGTGGATCAGATAAAAATAATATCATCTACATAAATTTGAACAAGTAGATTATGCTGCCCAGCTTTCTTAATGAATAAAGTCTTATCTATGGAGCCTCTAGTGAAATTATTTTCCAGAAGAAAGTTTGATAATGTCTCATACCAGGCTCTAGGAGCTTGTTTCAACCCATAAAAGCCTTATCAAGCTTATACACCCAATTAGGATGTTTATTGTCCTCAAAGCCTGGTGGTTGACATACATAAACCTCTTCTTTAATTTTTCCATACAAAAATGCACTTTTGACATCCATTTGAAAAACTTTAAGATTTTGATAAGCAGCATAAGCTAAAAACAATCGATTGCTTCCAGTCTGGCTACAGGGGCAAAGGTTTCATCATAATCAATACCTTCTTCTTGTGCAAACCCCTGAACAACCAGTTTGGCCTTGTTCTTAACAATAAGCCCATTTTCATCAGTTTTGTTCCTAAACACCCATTTAGTGCCTATTGCACACTTACCTGGAGGTAGAGGAACCAGTTCCCACACTTGCTGTTTCTTGAACTGAAGAAGCTCAAGCTGCATGGCATCAACCCATCCATTGTCCTTTAAAGCAATGTGATAATTCTTTGGCTCTTGCTGACTGAAGAGAGCATAGAAGCAGAAATTTGACAATTGACTTCTTGTTGATACGCCAGCAGTGATATCACCAATGATTTGAGACATAGGGTGATTCTTCAGATCTTGATACACAATGAGATCTGTGCAAGTGTTTGTAGCAGGATCTCAGCACTAGATGGTGATGGTGAATCATTTCCTTGAAACCAATCAGTGGATGGTAATTCAAAGGAAGTTGAATTTGAAGAGATCTCATCAGCATTTGTTGTGGATGGTGCTACTGGAGCTACAGGCCCATCAGGTCTAGCTGAATCAGGCAGTTGATCACTAAACCTAAAGAGGTGAGTACTGCTATCATCATCATCATTAGCAGAACCACCAGGTGGTGAACTGTTGACAGGAGCAACAGCAGGAGTTTGATAAGGAACATATTGCAGTATGTCCAAATCAAATATCTCCACAGGCTTTGTGGACTTTTCCTTTGGAGATTCATTAAACTTAACATGTAGAGTCTCATTCACCATCTTTTTTCTACAGTTGAAGACTCTGTATGCTTTGCAAGTTGATGAATAACCAACAAAGTACCCTGCATCCACCTTAGGATCAAATTTTTGGAGTTGATCCTGTGTGTTGAGAATGAAACAAGGACACCCAAATGCTCTGAAGAATGAAATTAGAGAGGCCAAATGATGAAGAACTTCATATGGAGTCTTCATCAACCTCTGATTTACTAGAACTCTATTCTATACATAGCAAGCTGTATTGACAGCTTCAGCCCAAAAAGTCATTGGCAGTCCAGAATCAGCCAACATGGACCTTGCAGCTTCAATAAGGGTCCTGTTCTTTCTCTCCACTACTCCATTTTGCTCAGGAGTTCTTGGGATGCTATACTGCCTCTTGATTCCCTTTGATAAGTAAAACTCATCAAGTGTGTGGTTTCTGAATTCAGTACCATTGTCACTCCTCACACACTTAACTGGTAGGGAATACTGCTTCTCAACGTGTAACACAAAGTTCATAATGGACTGTGCAGCCTCATCCTTGAATGCAAGAAGAAAGTCCATACAAATTGGAGTAATCATCCACAATTACCAGACAGTATTTCTTCTTAGCCATACTCATCACTCTCACAGGACCAAAGAGATCCATGTGAAGAAGCTGTAAGCAGGCAGTGGACTTAGGTTCTTCTATGGAGGGAAATGAAGCTTTGTTCTGTTTTCCTTTTAAACAAGCAGTGCAATTATCTTCACACTTGAACTCCTTCATAGGCAGTCCCCTTACTAAACCATGGTTTATCAGCTGATTTATGTTTTTGAGATTAACATGACCAGCCTTCTATGCCATAGAATAGATTCTTGAGGGGAAGCCTTGGAAAATAGGCAAGGATGGCCTTTGAGATCTATTTTCTTGGAAAGATCTAAGGCATACACTCTTCCTGTCCTGTTGGCCTTTAGGAGAGTGTGTTCATCCAACACCTTATCAATCAAACTTAGAACTTTGGATGAAAGAATCCGACAGTTCTGACTGGTGAAAAGAGCAACATGGCCTTTGTCACACATTTGACTGACACTCAAGAGGTTGTACTTGAGATTTTCCACATGGTTAACATCATCAAACTTTATTTCTCCATTGGAAACAAAGCCTTTGCCGATGATGTAATCCTTTGCATCATTGCCAAATGACACAAACCCTTCCTTCCTTGAGAGTAGTCATTAAGAGTGATCTGTTTCCTGTCATATGCATGGATCCTCCACTGTCTACATACCAGATGCCTCTGAGGTATGTTGAAGAACCCTGCAAAATACAACAAATTAGTTAGATTTTGAGACCCAAACCTTTTTGGTCTTGGGCCTGTTCTCATCAACAGATGGTAAACTAACATGTTTGTTGGAAACAACAGCCCGAGAGGAAGAAGCTGGTGAAGAAAAGGAATCCTTTGGCTTGGACCTGCTTTTCTGTGGTTTCAACATAGGAACATCTAATTGGTTAACTCTTCCCAATAGATGTTGAACCATCATAACCAGCTGTGTCTGATTTTGTGATAAGTCTTTCAGCTCTTCAGACACATTGGCATTGGAGTTTGATAAGTTCCTATGTTGCACCTTCTTCTTTTGAGCAATCTCAGCTGTTACCTGTTTAACCCCTTCCTTTTTGGACTTCTTTTTGGACTTAAGGGTTACAGGATTTGATGTTGCTGGTACAAATGTGGCTTCAAACTCAGTTTTCATTTTAACCATTTTCTCTTTACTTTCCCCTTTATGTTTGAGTTTGGATCCCCTTTTGTACCAACAATCATCTATAAGATGATTGAACAAACCACATACTTCACATGGTTTCTTCTTCATCTTATGTTGATCATCAAGTAAAGAGAATGAAACTAGTGAAGACTTGCTCTTCAGTACTTTGGAAGCATTATTTGCTTTCTTGACTTCCTCTTTAGTAGTCTTCAAACTCTTTCTACTAACAGTTTTCTTCTATTCAGTGCTGACAGTAGTTGGAGTTTGAACTTCAGGTGTTAAATCTTGCTCTCCAGTCCTTTCAGGACTTCCAGAAATAGCTCCTGAGTTGATCAACTCTTTGATCATGTGAGTGTCAGCAGTGGAACCATCAACATCAGCTGATGGGTTCTGAGAGGGCTTAGTGCTGACTTCAACTTTTGATGATGCTCTATCAAAAAGTGAATCACATGATGAGGTGGATTGGTTATTGCTTTCTCCATCAGATTTCACTTCTGCTCTTGAAGCAAAATCTGTAGGAGGAGCAGTGTGATTATAACCAATACCAAACTTCACATTGGAAGCAGATTGCTTACTAAGAAGCATTTCAAAACCTTTGCATGATTGTACCCATCGATCACACTCTACCTGGGTGACTGGAAGGGTTTCTTTGAGACTTCTCTGGTCTTCCAGAATAACCTCTAGCTTAGCCTTTTCATCATTTAATTGGCATTTAAGCTTATAAATCTCATCATTTTTACTATTAAGAGC
Organism: Flaveria trinervia; assembly: GCA_025506515.1. NCBI lineage: Eukaryota > Viridiplantae > Streptophyta > Magnoliopsida > Asterales > Asteraceae > Flaveria > Flaveria trinervia. Next base: position 29,889,401 of record CM046452.1, on the reverse strand, counting down.
AGACTCAAACTCAGCTTTTCTTTTGGAAATGGTTTTCTCAACTCAAGTTTTTGATTTATTAATGCTACATTTGCCTCTCTAATGGAGACAAAGGCAGCAATGCATGATTCAAACATAACTTGGCTTTAGCCTCTGAAGATACCTGAGTTACCTGTGAAGATGATGCATTTGAGCAGGAACCCTCAGTAGACTCCAGGGCCATGAGAGCCAGATTCCTAAAAGGACTGTCACCACCATGTTGACCAGCACCTGTGAACAATTGTTCATGACCAGACATGTCATCCGGTAAACTGCTCCAGTCAACAACTCCAGGGGTGAAGAAGTGTTTTGAGGTTGAGGAGTTGATGAGATTGAGATGGTTGAGGTTCTGGTAGTGCATGAGGTTGTGGTACTATAGGAACTTGAACTTGATTTGACTGTGGCATGTAATAATGAGGGTAAGGATATGGCATTTGACCCTGAGGAACAAAATATGCAGGAGATTGTGGTTGAGAATGATGACTAGAATTGACAGGATGTTGCCCTCTGTGTTGTTGACTATTGCCAGGGAAAGTCACAAAAGGTGCAGAGGAATTAAATCCAGATGATCGCATTCTCTAGCAAAGTGTCCAAGCCTGTGGCATTTGTGACACTTTAACTTACTCTTGTCAAAACCAACTTGGTTTTGCCAGAGAGTCCTGGGAACTTTCTTCCAGTCTTTTGTAGAACTTCTGAGATCTGATATTTATCAAGGCCATTTGGCTCAAAATATCCATCTCTTCTAAGTCATCATCAGCAATCCCCTTGAGATCATCCATGATGAAGCATAGATTTTCATTATTACACCCAGTAAACTGACTATCAACACTCACAAACGCAGAATCAGAAGTGTTTGAGGAGAAATCAATATGCTCATCATACTGGCATTCAGATGAAGCATATTCTGACTCATGACCAACCAAGGCAGTGTTGCCTGGTACAAAGTCTTCAGTGAGCTTTCCAGATGAAGACCGTTTTCATTTCTGTTCTATCTCTCTCTCAAATGTGAGTAATTTCCCATGGAGTTGGGTGAGAGATAGTTTGTCCAAATTTGCACTGGAGCGTAGGACAATAGTATATGTGTCTCCATCTCTCAGGCAGTGATCTGAGAAATCTGTTATTCATCTGGATATTGGTGTACTCATGTTTGACCATTTTTAATTCAGAGATCAAACAAAGAACCGCTCAAACTGTTGAGTCAGTGTCTCACCCTTTCTATGAGAGAATGTCTCATATTGTTGGGCAAGAATTTATTTATTATTTGCCAAGACCTCATCTGTTCCTCCAAATTGTTCTTTCAAGGCATTCTAGAGGTCATGGGCAGTTTCATGATGCATTAGCCCAAAATAGATTTCATTGGGCAGTGCCATGGCCAGAATTCCATGGGCTTTTGCATCAATCTCAAACAATTTCTTATCCTCATCTGAGTATTGCTCCCTCCTCTTCGAACCATTTGATTGGTTTCGGGTTATTCACCATAGGCTTGTGTGGACCATGTACCACTGATGTCCAACAACCTGCGCTGTTAACAGACAGGTGATGGAGCATTCGTTGTGCCATATGTTATACTCATTCCTAACCAGCATTGGAGGCTTGGTGAGGAACCAATATTGTGAGGATCATTGGAAGGAGTAGTCATTTTCAGTCCAAATTCAATTTAATTCAAGCTTTTAACGTTTTTACAGACCACAACAACTCAATGAAAACCAAGAGAAAATCTCAGGAGAATGACCAGAAACACAGAAAATTCAATCTCTATAACCGTTCTTGCAAAACACAAAAATGCTAATTCAATCAAACTTGGATCTTGAATAGCAGTTTCAATGATCAATTATTAGATCGATCAATGATTAACCTGCTCTGATACCATTTGTCAGATCAGTGATCACAAGTTTGATGTATTAGAGCATAACGCAGCGGAATAAGAACAAGAATTAGACAAATTGTAGCAAGAATTTGATACTCGTATACATTAAGAACAAATATGGTTATAACGAGAGAATATATTTCTGTAACAAGGAATGTTTCTATGATATCGAATATTTCTGATCAAATCATTCTCTTATTACAATAGGTTGACACTCCTTATATAGAGTGCAATCGTTGTTGTTATCACGGGAAAGTGACAACTGGCAGATCTAGTACAAAAATAACTAACTCTTAACAAACTACTGAAATGTTCACAACTACTTAGAACATATCAGAGTGTTAAGTACAAAATATGAAACTACTGAAAAGAAACTACTGAAACTACAATGACTGAAGAACAAGCTCTTCAGTCATTTTACAAAACTACTGAAAAACATAAAACTACTGATGAGCACAACAACTGAAGAAGTATTCTTCAGCTGTGGTGTCAAACTACTGAATAGATAAAACATAAAACTACTGAAAGGTAAACCGTCACAACTATTGAAGAAGACCTCTTCAGCTGTTGTGACAACGTCTCATACTTTGGTCTTCAGCACTTGTGTCTTCAGACTTTGTCTTTAGTACTTGTGTCTTCAGACTTTGTCTTCAGCACTTGTCTTCAGACTTTGTCTTCAGCACTTGTCTTCAGACTTTGTCTTCAGCACTTGTCTTCAGACTTTGTCTTCAGCACTTGTGTCTTCAGACTTGTCTTCAGCACTTATCTTCAGACTTTGTCTTCAGCACTTGTCTTCAGACTTTGTCTTTAGCACTTGTCTTCAGAATTTGTAATCAGCTGTTGTCTTCAGTTGTTGTGGTCTTCAGTAGTTGTTGTGACGTCTGTGGGACTTAAAGGTTTTTCTTATCCGGCTCATTGGTTCTTTTGGTCCAACATCACTATCAACGTCTTCATATGAAATCAGCATAGAAAGATCTTCAATTTGAATCTTTCTGAATCTGATGAGAAAGATTTTTCATCTCATGAGCTCCCCCTATTTATATACTCCCCCTTTTCGTTTGCATCCTTTGTAAAGATATTGGAACAACTTTCCCAATCTCCAATCTCGCGTGCTTCAGAAGATGTAGGAGGAGGATTCCTAGCTTGGTATCTTCTGCAAACTTGAGGAACAGGTTCTCTGATCAGGTACACTGCTCAACTGATGATCGGCCATCACTTACAGCTAATATCTAAAACACATTCTCAATACACAATCTTGAGATTTCTAATTAGATCATCTCATTTTAACAAAACAAACCCGTGTTTATCTGTGTGTGAAAACAAGCGAACCCGTGTTCGTTTGTGCGTATTTCTGTGAAATACATGAAAAATGATAAAATTGTAACAGCATAATATGGAGACCTAAAAGAATTTTGAAATGAAAATTTATTATAATTTTTATTTTATTATATACATTATTATATCATTTTTGTATCTATCATTATTTTTTTTGTTTTTTTTAAACCGAGAACTGAATCAATCATGAGATCATATCCTCAAGATATACTTTAGCACAAAGATGAATTCAATCATCGACAAGCAATGAGATCACACTGATAACTGAATCTAATCACAGTCTTTAAATGATTTTGAAATTCTTAAACGGACCAATAACGATTGCTAATATATTTGTCCACTTATACTCATGCCCCATCTTTTTCAACAAGCAACAAATGATTCGTTAATGTTGGACCAAAAGAACCAATGAGCCTGATCAGAAAAACCTCTAAGTCCCACAGACATTACAACTACTGAAGAAGATCACAACAGCTGAAGACATCAGCTGATTACAAGGTTTGAAGACAAAGTTTGAAGACAAGATCTGAAGATTTCTACTGAAGTCAAAGTCTGAAAGTAAAGTACTAAAGACAAAGTCTGAAAGTGATATACTGAAGACAAAGTCTGAAGCTATCAGTTGAAGACAACGTCTGAAGTAAAAGTCTGAAAAACAAAGACTAAAGACAAAGACTGAAGACCAGAGTCATCAGTAGTTGTCACAACAGCTAAAGTTATTAACTTCAGTAGTTGTCACAACAGCTGAAGTTATTAACTTCAGTAGTTGTCAGAACAGCTGAAGTTATTAACTTCAGTAGTTGTGATGGTTTTCCTTTTCAGTACTTGTAATTTACTTTTTTAGTAGTTCATAGTTTTAGTTCAGTAGTTTTATGTTCTTGTACTTAGCATTCTCTGAGATGTGATCAGTTGTTGAGAACATTCTCAGTAGTTTGCATAGTTTCAGTTGTTTGTATAATTCTGTTAGATGTCACTATCAAGTGACATCAGCAGACATCACATTCCTTATATAACGAATGTTGACCTAATTGTAACGTGTGACATTCAGCCACCACGAAAGCATTTGAATGAAATATTCCCTTTGCAGAATTCTCTCTCTCTCTCTCTATAACCGTGTGCTTTTCTATTGAATATCAGTTGAGTTCTTGCTAAATTGTCTAATTCATTGTTCGAATTCCACTGCAATCTACTCTAATTGATCAAACTTAGATCACTGATCCTAACAAATGGTATCGGAGCTAGTTAATCATTGATCGATCTAACAATTGATCATTGAAACTGCTATTTTGATATCTAAGTTTGATCGAATTAGTATATTTGCAAGAATTGATTATAGAGATTGAATTTCTGCTACTTTCGGTTATTTGCTTTGAGATTTCTCTTGGTTCATATCGAGTTTGTTGTGTTTTGCGCTAAATCAGTTAAAACTTAATTGAATTTGATTGAATCTGAGAATGACTATTCCTTCTAATGACCCTCACAATATTGGTTCCTCAACCAAGCCTCCGATGCTAGTTAGGGCTGAGTATAACATATGGCAACGAAGAATGCTCCATCACCTGTCTGTTAACAGTTTAGGTTGTTAGACATCTGTGGTACATGGTCCACACAAGCCTATGGTGAACAATCCGAAAACCAACCAAATGGTTCCGAAGAAGAAGGAACAATACTCAGATGAGGATCGAAAACTGTTTGAGATTGATGCTAAAGCACATGGGATTGTGGCCATGGCACTATCGAATGAAATCTATTCTAGACTTATGCATCATGAAACTGCTCATGACCTCTGGAATGCATTGAAAGAACAATTTGGTGGAACAGATGAGGTCTTAGCAAACAACAGGGAAATCCTTGCCAACAATATGAGACATTCTCTCATAGGAAGGGTGAGACACTGACTCAACAGTTTGAGCGTTTTTCTTATTTGATCTCTGAGTTGAAAATGGTCAAACATGAATACACTAATAGCCAGATGAACATCAAATTCCTCAGATCACTGCCTAAGAGATAGGACACATATACCATTGTCTTACGCTCCAGTGCAAATCCGGACAGCCTATCTCTCACCCAACTCCATGGGAAACTGCTTACATTTGAAAGAGAGATAGAGCAGAAAAGGAAACTGGCATCATCAGGAAAGCTCACTGATGACTTTGTACCAGGGAACACTGCCTTGGTTGGTCATGAGTCAGAATATACTGCATCAGAAAGCAATTATGATGAGCATATAGATTTCTCTTCAAACAGTTCTGATCATGCATTTGTTAGTGTTGATAGTCAGTCAGGCTGTAATAGTGACAATTTGTGCTTCATTATGGATGATTTGAAAGGTATTGCTGATGATGACTTAGAAGAGATGGATATTCTAAGCCAAATGGCCTTGATTAATATCAGATCTCAAAAGTTCTACAAGACCTTGATTAATATCAGATCTCAAAAGTTCTACAAGAGAACTGGCAGGAAATTTCTAGGACTCTTTGGCAAAACCAAAGTTGGTTTTGACATGAGTAAGTTGAGGTGTCACAAATGCCACAGGCTTGGGCACTTTTCAAGAGAGTGTAGATCAACTGGATCTAAATCCTCTACACCCTTTGTGACTTTTCCAAGCAATAGTTCACAAAACAGAAATCAACATCCTGCTAGTTCTGGTCATCACTCACAACCTATATCTCCTGCATATTTTGTCCCTCAGGGTCCAATGCCATATCCATATCCCTGCTATTACACGCCACAGCCAAATCAAGTTCAAGTTCCTATTGCACTACAACCTCAAGCCTTACCTAAGCCTCAACCATCTCAACCATCTCAATCACAACCTCATCACAGCTTCTTCACCCCTGGTGTTGTTGACTGGAGCAGTTTACCAGATGATCTTTCTAGTAATGAGCAATTATTTGCTTGTGATGGTCAACATGGTGGTGAACATCCTTTTGGGAATCTTGCTCTCATGGCCCTGGAGTCTACTGAGGGTTCATGCTCCAATGCATCTTCATCACAGGTAACCCAGGTATCCTCTGAGGCTAAGGCCAATCTATGTTCTGAATCTTGCATAGCTGCATTTATCTCTATTAGAGAGGCAAATGTAGCTTTAATAAATCAAAATATTGAGCTTAAGCAAACCCTTTTCAAAACAAAAGCTGAGTATGAGTCTGTCCTTAAAGAAAAAGATGATGAGATTTATAAGCTAAAATGCCAATTAAATGATGAAAACGCTAAGCTAGAGGTCATTCTTGAGAACCACAGAGATCTCAAAGAAACACTTGCAACTACCCAAGTTGAGTATGACCCGCTGGGTATCATCCTGCAAGGGATTTGAAATGCTTCTCAGGAAGCAAACAGCTTTGAATGTGAAGTTTGGAATAGGTTACAATCACAATGCACCACCTACAGATTTTACTCCAAAATCATTAGAAAAATCTGAAGGTGAAAGTAATTTCCAAACCACATCATCATGTGTATCATCCTCAAGTGATCACCCAAGATCAGAAGATGAAATCAGTGTGGATACCTCAGCAAATCAATTGCCTGATGGGTTAACTACTGATAAGCACATGAAGCTAAGTACTTCAGATGTTGTCCCTCAAAGTACCTCAAGTACTGAAAGGCAAGTCACAACATCTGAAAAGCATTTCAAATCAACTGAAATAAAAGGATTAACAACTGCTGAGGAATCTATCATACGGTCTTTCAGGACGGATAGAGAACAGCTGAAGAACAAGTCTTCAGTTGTTACAGATCCTTCTGTACTTAACACAAGTACTGAAAGGAGGAAAGTACTAAAGATCACACCTTCAGTAGTTTCCACTTCAGCAGTTGATCAATCCAAGATGAAGAACAAGCCATGTGAAATATGTGGTAAATTCAATCATCTTTCTGATGAATGTTAGTACAAAAAGGGTTCCAAACTCAACAGAGATAAACTCATTAAAATTCAGATGGATGAAATGAAAAATGAATTTGAGACCAAGTTTGTACCACAGTCATCCCATATTGATAATCCCAAGGCTTCACCCAAATCCAAAAAGAAGGATAGGGTTTATCATAAAACAGCTGACAGTGTTCCTCATGATAAAAATCAGACTAAGTCTGTGAATTTCAAGGAGGAAATGGTGGGCCACAGGAACTCATCAAAAACAAGTACTGATGTGTCACAAGAGCTGAAAGCTTTAGCTACAAATCAGACATAACTTGTTATGATGGTTCAGCATTTGTTAGGGAGAGTTAACCAACTAGATGCACCTGTGATTAAACCATTGAAATGGTATTCCAAGCCGAAATCCGAGGAATCCATTTCAGCACCATCTCCACCTTCATCAGCTGTTAATCATAAGAAACAAGTTATGGTTAAATCTGTTGATGAAAACAGACCCAAAAACCAAAAAGGTTTGGGTCTCAAAACCTAACTAGTTCCTTGTGATGAATGCAAGGTTCTTCAGCATGCCAAAGGAGCATCTGGTATGTAGACAGGGAGGATCTATGCATATGACAGGGAGCAACTCTCTTCTTAATGACTACTCTCAAGGAAAGAAGGGATTTGTTTCTTTTGGAAATGATGCTAAGGGTTACATCATCGGGAAAGGATATGTGTCTAATGGAGATATCATATTTGATGATGTTAACCATGTGGAGAATCTCAAGTGTAATCTACTGAGTGTCAGTCAGATGTGTGATAAAGGGCATGTTGTACTATTCACAAGCCAGAACTATAGGATTCTGTCTTCCCAAGTTCTGAGGCTGATTGACAAGGTATTGGATGAACATACTCTCCTGAAGGCCAACAGGATTGGAAGAGTATATGCCTTGGATTTGTCAAAGAAGATTGATTTAAAGGGTCATCCTTGCTTGTTCTCCAAAGCCTGTCCTCAGGAATCTAAACTGTGGCACAGAAGGCTGGGTCATGTACATCTCCAAAACATGAATCAGCTGATCAACAATAGTTTAGTGAGAGGTCTACCAATAAAGGAGTTCTACTGTGATGAATCCAGCACTGCTTGTTTGAAAGGAAAACAGCACAAAGTCTCATTCCCTCCTATTGAAGAACATAAATCCACTGCCTGCTTGCAGTTACTGCACATGGATCTATTTGGTCCTGTGAGAGTGATGAGCATGGCAAAGAAGAAATAATGTCTGGTAATTATGGATGATTACTCCAGATTTGTATGGAATTTCTTCTTGCATTCAAAGGATGAGGTTGCTCAGAAGATTGTAAACTTTGTGTTGTATGTTGAGAAGCAGTATTCCCTATCAGTCAAGTGTATAAGGAGTGATAATGGAACAGAATTCAGAAACCATACACTTGATGATTTTTATCTCTCAAAGGGAATCAAGAGGCAGTTTAGCATCCCAAGGACTCCAGAACAAAATGGAGTAGTGGAGAGAAAGAACAGGACCCTAATTGAAGCTGCAAGGTCCATGTTGGCTAACTCTAGTTTTCCATTGACCTTTTGGGCTGAAGCTGTCAACACAACTTGTTATGTGCAGAATAGAGTTTTGGTAAATCGGAGGTTGATGAAGACTCCATATGAAGTTCTACATCATTTGGCTCCTCTAATTTCATTCTTCAAAGCATTTAGGTGTCCTTGTTTCATTCTCAACACAAAGGATCAACTCCATAAATTTGATCCTAAGGTGGATGCAGGGTATTTTGTAGGATATTCATCCACATGCAAGGCTTATAGAGTCTTCAACTGCAGAACAAAGATAGTTGAAGAAACCTTGCATGTGAAGTTCAATGAATCTCCTAAGGATAAAATTCCACTAAACCCTGTGGAGTTGTTTGATCTGGATATACTGCAATATGTTCCTTATCAACCTCCAGCCGTTGCAGATCATGTGAATAAATCATCTTCTGCAGCAAGTCTTCCACCTGGTGGTACTGAAGATGATGATGATATCAGTACTCACCTTTTCAAGTTTAGTGATCAACTGCCATAGTCCACTAAACTTGATGTTCTTGTAGCTTAGCAGCTCCATCCACAAAAAATGCTGATGAGATTTCTGACTTCTCTACATCATTTGAATTGCCATCTCATACTTGGTTTCAAGTGTCTGGATCAACATCTGTTGCTGCTGAACCTGCTACAAACACTTGCACTGATCTTATAGTCTACCAAGAGCTGAAGAATCACCCCATATCTCAAATCATTGGTGATATCAATGTTGGTGTCTCAACCAGAAGTCAATTGTCCAACTTCTGCTTCTATGCTCTCTTCATTAGTCAGCTAGAGCCAAAGAACTATCATGTTGCTCTAAGAGACAATGGATGGGTTGAAGCCATGCAGCTTGAGCTACTTTAGTTCAAAAAGTAGCAAGTGTGGGAACTAGTTCCTCTACCCCTAGGTAAGTGTGCAATAGGCACTAAGTGGGTGTTTAGGAATAAAACTGATGAAAATGGGCTTATTGTCAAGAACAAGGCTAGACTGGTTGTACAAGGGTTTTCACAAGAAGAAGGTATTGATTATGATGAAACCTTTGCCCCTGTAGCCAGATTGGAAGTAATTAGATTGTTCTTAGCCTATGCTACATTCCACAATCTTAATGTTTTTCAAATGGATGTCAAAAGTGCTTTTTTATATGGAAAAATAAAAGAAGAGGTTTATGTATGTCAACCACCAGTTTTTGAGGACAATAAACATCCTGATTGCGTGTATAAACTTGATAAGGCTCTTTATGGTTGAAGCAAGCTCCTAGAGCCTGGTATGAAACACTTTCAAATTTTATTCTTCAAAATAATTTCACTAGAGGTTCCATAGATAAAACTTTGTTGTTAAGAAAGTGGATCAGCATAAGCTACTTGTTCAAATTTATGTTGATGATATAATTTTTCATCCTCTGATCCCCAGTTGTGTGATGATTTTACAAGTTTAATGAAACAAAAGTTTGAAATGAGTGCAATGGGAGAATTACAGTTCTTTCTAGGCTTGCAAATCAAACAAAAGGCTGATGGAACCTTCATTCATCAGTCAAAATATACAAAAAATCTTTTGAATAAGTTTGATTTACAAAACTATAAGCCCTGTTCTACTCCCATGTGCAACACCACATAACTGGATGTAGATCAGAAAGGTAAAGCTGTTGATGAAACACTTTACAGATGTATGATTGGGTCCTTGATGTACTTAACAGCTTCTAGATCAGACATTATGTTTGCAACTTGTGTTTGTGCTAGATTTCAGGCTGCTCCTAAAGAGTCTCATTTGATTGCAGTCAAGAGGATCTTTAGATATCTGCAAGGTACACAATCTCTAGGTCTTTGGTATTCCACTAGACACTCTTGCAAATTAGTTGTTTTTTCTGATAGTGACTATGCAGGGTGTAAGTTAACCAGAAAGTCAACTTCTGGTGGATGTCAATTCCTAGGCAACTGTTTGATTTCTTGGTAGAGTAAGAAACAAACATCTGTTGCTACATCCACTGCTGAAGCAGAGTGCATTGCTACTGCAAGTTGTACATCTCAGTTACTCTGGCTTCAGAACCAATTATTGGATTATGGCATACAGAGACTAAGACTCCATTGTTAATGGATAGTGCTTCAGCTCTGTGTATTGTCAAGAATCCAGTCTAGCATTCTAGGACCAAACATATAGAGATCAGACACCATTTTATTAGGGATTGTTTTGAAAAAGGTCTGATTGATCCAAAGTTGTGCCAAGTGCTGATGAGCTTGCAGATATATTCACTAAGCCTTTGGATAGTTCAACTTTCCAAAACCTTGTGTTAAGGCTTGGTATGCTGCAGCTAGAATAAGTGACAACTACTGATGATCTTAGTAAACAAGTACTGATGACTATTAGTAAACATGTCACAAATATGTACTGATTCTGTTAAAAGAAACTGATGCAGTTACAAACTACTGATGTAGTTACAACTACTGATGTTAGTAAAAATAGATAAGTACTAATGTCCTATGAAACAACTGAAAATAGCTAAAAAGTCTGATGAGTAAGTGTTGAGGACAGTATGAAACAGATGAAAAGCTAAGAATTAACGAAAACTACTGATAAGAATTTTCTCTTCAGTCGTTTCCACAAACTACTGTTTCACCTTAAACAACTGATGACAAACCATGTCTTCAGTAGTTTCACAACTACTGATGACTAACACCAAGTTCTTAGTTGTTTCCTACACCTGAAGACAAAACCAAGGTTTTTAGTAGTTTCATAACTACTGATGACTAAAACCAAGTCTTCAGTTGTTTTCAAATGTCTGATCATTAAAACCAAGTCTTCAGTTGTTTTCATACAACTGCTGACAACACCAACACTTTCAGTCATTTTCTTTTCAGCCTTTTCTTAACCTATAAATACATGCACTTATAGCCGAACATTTCATTAGCCGTTTTCTATCCTTTTCTCTCTCAACAATGGCGACCATGAAACTCAAACCTAGACACAACTGTGTTGCCTACCACTCGAAATCGGCCTTCTGGAACAAATTTGATAACGCCATCGATCTTATGGTGGATTCCCAATACCGAACCGCTTTCTTTTGAATCCTACCATATACCCCGATTCCTTACACCAATTCTGGACCAACGTCTCTGTCACAACGGTGAAAATGATAGCCAAATCACTCTCCAGTCGTTGGTTAACCACAAACAGGTGGTAATCACCCCTGACATCATTCGCAAAACCCTAAATTTGTATGATGCCACCTGTATTATAGAATACCCGAAAGGCACCATTGATATGTCTTTCATCAACAATGGTATGAAGGAGACTTAAGTGCTACAACCATTCTCAAAAAGCACTTCCATGATGCTGAAAGACTTATCTTCCACATGGTGAATGTCTGTCTTGCTCCAAAGACATCTTCATGGGATCAGATGTCCTCAAGATGGTAACAAGTATTGTATTCTATCTTTGAACGACAAACTCTAAATTTTTCTGAGATAGTGTTTATGGAAATAAGGATCTGGCTCAGAAACCTGTGACAAATAGATGGCTACTATATCCCAGGTTTCTGATGGCCATAATTTTAAATCAATTAAAATCTGACAGCTTGTTGGTCTTGGAGTCCCTGCTCCAGCTGTTTTAGCTGAGGTATACTCCAGACATAACTCTGACCCTACTCTCAAAGGGGCTGCCCGGCTGCTCAAACCCAAGCAGAGGGAACCCACAACCTCCACTTCCAGATCCAAAGTCCCCACCAAACCCATACCCCAAAAGCCCAAAAAGGCTACTCAGGGAGATGAGTCCCCTAAGGATGCCCCTGTACCACCAATACAGGAAACACATACTGGTTCTAACCCCCAGTTATGTCAGAGACTCAACTAGCTGAAACCGCACAGTATCCTCTCAACAGGATCCTGTTGCAACAATAATTGGGGATACCACATTACTGGAACCTATCTCAGTTGAGAAGGTTACCATTGAAGAGCATCTCTCACCCCTGGTGCAATCTGCTTCGACCAATCTCCAAATGCAACCGCCCCTCAAAGCCCAACCCTTATAGTTGCTAAAGTGCTGAGTCAGCTGCATTCCTCACCCCCTCCCCAGAAACCATTAACACTGGGAATACCTCAACAATTGAGGGGGAGGACCAAAATGTTACTGATAACCCACAGCACAGGGGTTATAATATATAAGACCTCACCAGAGGCAACTGCCAATGAAGGACAAAGTCCCGAGGCAGGAAGTCCCCAGAACAAGAACAAGGGGCACATGCATATACTCATCTACACTCAGGGCATGTACATTCTGATTTAATCAGGAGTCAGATGATTCAGCAAAGACTGATGATGACCTGGGCTTTTTCATCGATGTCTTAGCCCATAACACAATCCTAGAGACTGAGGTGAGCAGACTCAAAGAGCTGCTAGCCAAAATGTCTCAAGATGAAAGTCCATCTATCCCCATTAACCCACAGATGGCACCTTCATTTGAAGGTTCACCAAACACACAGCCAATACACTTAACTAAGCCACCAGCCACTACTTTTGGCACCACCTCTCAGGGACAGAACCCCTCTGAGCAGATGGTTGCAACCTTTCAAAACTCCTTACCTCTCATCACTCCCATCATCACTGAGATAGTACATAAAGCCATTAATGAGAGGATCTCCTCAAATATCCAAACACTTGTTGATGATGCTGTGCAAAAGTCAGTTTCTGCCATTAAAACCCCTAAACCCAATGCACCCAAAAAGGGGGAGTCTAAGGCAGTAAAAGAAAGAAAGAGAAAGAGAATGGTCGATGAGAAACAACAAGAAAAAGAAAAGGAGCTAGAGAAAGAGAAACAACTAATCACTTATAAAAGGAAGAAAAGTGCTGAAACACAAGAGCCTGTTGGAGAGAAATCCGTAGAAGATCTAGTTAAAGAAGCTGATGAAGCTCACAGCAGATCTATGGACAGAATAATAGACCAACTCTTTAGACAGGGCTTTGATACAGCCACTTTAGACACTGAGATCAGAAGGCTGGAAGTTAAGGAAATACAAGAAAGATGGGCTAGTTACAGTGTGATGGATAGGGAAAGGTTGGAGATAATGATCAAATTTATTGCAAAATACATGGGAAGATCATTGATTGAAATTAAATCATGGACCAGAGACAGTATTCTGGCAATAACCACCAGAATCTGTTCTTCTGAAGCATTCAATAACGGGTTAATTATAGAAGCATTGGATGAGGCAGGTGTTGGGAAGAGAACTGATATGGCCAAGCTCTCCACAGCCAAACTTACCACAAAAATGCTAGATCAGCCTTCCCTAACTCCAACTCATAAACAACCAACTCCAAAACCTGCCAACCCTATCCCTAAACCAAAACCACTCACAACTCAACCCACAAAACCAATTCCATTACCTCAAAAACCACCTCAAACCACACCCAGTGATGCACCCAGAAGGAGGAGAAGGGTGTTGAGGGTAGAAGAAGAAGAAGGGGATGATAATGAAGATAGTCTGCCAATCTTTGTTGTTCTCAAACTTAAAACACCTGAGCCCAGAAGTCAACAGATGATCACACCTGACTTGCAGATGAAAATGGTGAAAGTGAAGATTGAAGAAGCAGAACATCAGAAGCAACATGATGAGCAATTTCTCAAAATGGTTGACAAGGACTTCCCTCAGTCCTCATCCATTCAAGAAATGAAGAAACAAGCTCTGAGGTTGTACACTCTTAGGCATACATTCTAACATCAAAGAGAAAGAGTGAGGATTTGGCCAGACCCCAGGGTAAGTTCCAGAATTCACAAGAAGAACATACCAAGTAGATATCATGGCCAAGTGAAAAAGACTTTGAATGCTGCAATTATGTTGGCTATGGTAGTCTCACCCTGGGCGATAATAGAAGAATTCAAGAGAGCACACAACTCAAAGACAACCCCTCAATCTATACTTGAAAACAAAATGATCAAGATGGGGCTGTTATACAAGAGACTTGAAGATCTTCAAAAGAGTGAACTCCAGTTGTTGCTAGAAGGCTCTCATCCAGATGAATTCACATACAGAGAGATCACAACTGTTGAGTTAAAGAATGGGAAGACAGTAAGATATCTGTCTGAATATTATGGCCCAGAGTTCTTCTTTGAGGGAGAAGCAGAAGAACTCACCAAAGAGGAACAAGTTGTTCTTCTTGAGGCCTATGCAAGAGAGTCTTACATACTCATCAATGGGAATTAGGTTTCATGGTTGGGACAAGACTCTGTGTCCAGTTTCCCCAAGACAGAGTTCCCTTCCATACTTAGCCAATCAAAAGATCAGAAACCTTTTCCGGTCTGTGCTTACATGATTACTTCTGAAGCTGATCAAGAGGGTGTTCCTGCCAAAGAATAAGTGGGATCATCAATAAACTTAGAGGTTTTGGCATATTGATTCAGGGGGAGTTTGTTGGACCAAAAGAACCAATGAGCCTGATCAAAAAAACCTCTAAGTCCCACAGACATTACAACTGCTGAAGAAGATCACAACAGCTGAAGACATCAGCTGATTACAAGGTCTGAAGACAAAGTCTGAAGACAAGATCTGAAGATTTCTACTGAAGACAAAGTCTGAAAGTAAAGTACTGAAGACAAAGTCTGAAAGTGAAGTACTGAAGACAAAGTCTGAAGCTATCAGCTGAAGACAACGTCTGAAGTAAAAGTCTGAAGAACAAAGACAGAGTCATCAGTAGTTGTCAGAACAGCTAAAGTTATTAACTTCAGTAGTTGTGATGGTTTTCCTTTTCAGTACTTGTAATTTACTTTTTTAGTAGTTTATAGTTTCAGTAGTTTTAGTTCAGTAGTTTTATGTTCTTGTACTTAGCATTCTCTGAGATGTGATCAGTTGTTGAGAACATTCTCAGTAGTTTGCATAGTTTTAGTTGTTTGTATAATTCTGTTAGATGTCACTATCAAGTGACATCAGCAGACGTCATATTCCTTATATAAGGAATGTTGACCTAATTGTAACGTGTGACATTCAGCCACCACGAAAGCATTTGAATGAAATATTCCTTTTGCAGAATTCTCTCTCTCTATAATCGTGTGCTTTTCTATTGTATATCAATTGAGTTCTTGCTAAATTGTCTAATTCATTGTTCGAATTCCACTGCAATCTACTCTAATTGATCAAACTTAGATCACTGATCCGAACAGTTAAGGTTCGATTAAATACTTTAGAATGCTTGGACCCTACAATCATTTGGCAAAAACCCTCACCCAACCTCAGGATTTCTTGAATTTTGTTACGATCTTTATAGAGCAAGGTGTGTGCATTAGTGTGCAAGTGATTATCAACAGAATATTTCATTTTGTGATGAATTCATCGTTTAGATGATTTGACACTATTTAGATCAAAATGGTGAGAGCTCCAGGTCTATACTCACGTATAACAAAGGATATGACTATTTAATCATGTGATGATGAGAGCTCCAGGTCAGTACTATCGTACATGTGAAGTCGGTTTGATCGATAAACATCCGAGCATGTTCTTGACGGAAGGATAAATAACAGCACAAACCAAGTGTCAAACAATAATACGAACTATAATTGAATGGTTTCATTGATAAAACCTTACGATTACAAGCTCGTTACAATATAAGAATCAAGACTCTTGGCAAGGGGAAGATCGAGCATGATCTCCCCTCTTATCCGGCAGCCCTAGGCTCTGGGGAACGCTCTCTAAAAAACCCTTATCTCTATACACATTGAAACTGGTATATATAGGCCTCGACCCTATATTAGATACGACTGGGCCCATTCGTGCGATTGGACCATGCGTATGGTTCAATCGTACGACTGGACCATGCGTATGGTTCAACGTTACGACTGGACCATACTTATGGTTCAGTCTTACAAATGTCCCAATCGCATCTCTCAGTCGCGCAGCTTGTCCATCAGCATGGCTCAGTCGTACGACTGAGTCTCATTCACGTATGCTCCTGCGAATGACCCAGTTCATGTGTTTACAATATATCAGGTGTATTACATTAAGCCTAGACCATTTGACAAGCGACGGACACACTGTATATGACTATATATGCTCCAACAAATTCCCCCTTGGACGTTGCTTGCGAATAGTAGATGACACCTCTTACAATCTTCAGTCAATCTTTGCTCTGGTTGCCAATAGAATCAAACAAAAAACCATATTAGCCAACGTTGCCGATCCGTCAGGTTACTACCATATCCCTGAAAATGAAATTAGGCACAATAGCTTTCGTTTACTTTGCAGAACACCATCATAGCAGCAAGATTCCCCATATGACTGATTTTTCCAGATAATGACATGAACAGTTTTCTATTGCTTCAATCTTCACACAGGCTAACCTGATTAACATCAACACCTGCAGAAATTCCCCCTCACATTCAGCATATCCCAATATATAGACATTTTGCTCTCCTTGCGTCTTCACACAATGTATTGGGCAAAAGGTTGAAGGTTCCAATCCACAGCTGACAATATCAAACAAATCAGCATGCATGTAGATTCATCATCAGAAACCTGCTCACATCATCACTTTCTGATTGCGTCTTCAATTTTTCTATACATGGATTTCCCCTAAGAATGAGAATCCTCTCTGTGCGGATAAATATAACTTGATTGGCCCATAAGTAGTTAGATGCTCCTGACTACCCCACAAAATCAGCACCGACTGCTGACATCTTCTCTCCTCTCTTTCGTGTTCCAATTACATTCACCTATTCTGGAAGTCCTATGAATAATGAGGTATACATCAAACTTATTTGACAAAAGAACCTCAGCGTGAATATGCTTTGCTCATCTTCAAATCTGTGCAAGAAGCTGTTCCAGATTTTTTTTTGGTCTGGAACAAATGCGGATGGCTCATACGTGCGATTGAACATACGACTAGTCCAGTCGCACAACTGAACATACGACTGGTCCATTCGCATGGCCCAGTCACATGAACGGGTCTGCACGTAGATTTTCAGATATGCAGTCACTAGGGCTGCCCAAAACCCTAATCTAACGAATCTTACATGAATCGAAACGAAATATACATCATCAGATTCGAAAGGATGATGCGAACATGGTTTCAATTTCGATTTTAACATAGATACAACACATGTAACAAGATCTGAACAAAACACGAAGAAAACGAAGTGGGTTTAAAGTCAAGATCTGAAATTTGATCCAGAAATCAAGAGCTCGGGTCGCTAGAATGATTGTTAGATCATTCCAGCAGTAACCGGCTCTTTTACCAATTGTGAAGTCAGTTTGATCGATAAACATCCGAGCATGTTCTTCATGGAAGGATAAATAATAACACAAACCAAAAGTCAAACAATAATACGAACTATAATTGAATGGTTTCATTGATAAAACCTAACAATTACAAGCTCGTTACAACATAAGAATCAAGACTGTTGGCAAGGGGAAGATCGAGCATGATCTCCCCTCTCATCCGGCAGCCCTAGGCTCCGGGGCACGCTCTCTAAAAAACCCTTATCTCTCTACACATTGAAACTGGTATATATAGGCCTCAGCCCATATAGATGCGACTGGGCCCATTCGTGCGATTGGACCATGCGTATGGTTCAATCGTACGACTGGACCATGCGTATGGTTCAACTGTACGACTGGACCATACTTATGGTTCAGTCTTTCAAATGTCCCAATCGCATCTCTTAGTCGCACGGCTAGTCCATCAGTATGGCTCAATCGTACGACTGAGTCTCATTCGCATATGCTCATGCAAATGACCCAGTTTCATGTGTTTACAACGTATCAGGTGTATTACATTAAGCCTAGACTATTCGACAAGCGACGGACACACTATATATGACTATATATGCTCCAACAGTACAGCAGAGGAGATCATCACTCCAGGTCGGTACTTCCGTACAGCAGAGGAGATTAGCACAAACACAAGACACATAAATACACCAGACATGGCTCAAAAATATGACATATACGATTTGTATCATGGTGGGTGAAAGATCAATACTCAATCCAATTTTTGTCGGGACTCAGTTTTTATGCAGGCCAAAATGATTGCATAAATTCAGACATCCTTAAGCATGATGTTTTAATTTAAATCATTATGCTGCTGTGTACTTTATTCTTCAGGCTGAGTCTACCAAGCATATCATTAAAGCATCTGTTGGTTTTTCTATAATTTGCACTTAAAAATAAGATGTAAATAAGATAACAGCATCAGTTACTATAATTTCTCATTTTAAAAACGCAAGTCATGCAAAAACAAGCATTTCAAGAAGATATACAATCATTTCTCAATCATCTCAAATCAAGTTCCCAGTTCTCTTTTCATTTTTATTTACATATACTCTCCCCCTAAATTTTTTTTCTGTAAACTTTTTTTTTAATTATTTTTTTATTATTTTTATGTTTTTTTAAACTGTACGAAAATAAAAATTTATCAAAGAAGGTCTTCCAAACTACACTGATATGAAGATAAGAAATGTATGCTCAAGAAATATGCAGTGATTGTGAAGTGAGAACTGTGATTGTGTAGATAAAAATCCAGATTGTGGATAAAATACCATGACCTTAACCTATTTTTTCCGCCTCAAATTTGAATTATGAACAATCCCTATCAGTAAACCGGATTACTAAAAGTCCTTCAGGATTGTTCCTGCACCCATAAACAGATTAGTTTGAAAAGGGAACCCAGGCCATTGTAGTCCTAGAAGTTCCTTTTTCATCAATATATGAAAACTGCTTCTTCACACAACCTTTTAAACAATTAGAGATATCTGTATTCTTCTTTTTAATTTTCCAAATTTGTTTCGGTCCAATTAATTTGGATTTGAGTGAATTAAATTTGGAAATCATTTTCTGTTTAAGACCAGAAGGAAAAGAATTTGGTTTTGAACCTTTGGTCATTTTCATCTTTGTATCATGTGAAACCGGCTTCACATGAAAAGGTTTGGATGGAGGGTTTTTCATCCAACCATTCAAAGATGTGTTCTTTTTACCTCTTGATCCAGAGAAGCAACCCGTGTTGCCTTTACCATCTGGAACATTCTTTGTAGACTTACATGTGGAGAAGCAATTCGTTTTGCCTTTACCATTAGTAGCAAGTCTTTGAGGACATTTCTTTACCACATGCCCTTCTTTTCCACACTCAAAACAAGCCTTGAAAGGCTTTTGATGCTTGACTGACCCTTGTGATGTTGGTGGGGATGAGAATTGTTTTGATCTTGTAGCAGATTCTTGCTTGTTTTGGCATTTGCTTTGCTGAATAGGGAAAGAGATCTTCACTGATTGACTGGGTTGTTTTGCAGTTAGAGATGAGATCCGTATTGATCTTAATTCAGCTTTTGGATGCTTTTGTGACTTGACAATGTCGGGAGCTATTTAATTTGTGAGGAACTAACACCCTCCTCTGTGTGTGATTCATCATCCGAGCTTATCCACTCTTGTATACATAGATCTGCTTCCAAAGGTTCTTGATTGATAGGAATAGGATGATTTGTTGTTTTTGGAACTTGATGATTCGATGATTCCTGATTTATCTCATCTTTCACTACCTTGACAAGCTCAAAAGTAGAAATTTCACCTGCTTTAAACTTATCAAAGAAGTTAGAAGAAATAGGTGATATAGATTTACAAACAACCGGGACTGAACAATCGTTAGCTTGACTGTCAGCATTCGGTTTATTGTATCCCATACCAGTTGTAGAATCATAATCATCTCGCACCTTATTAAGATTCACACCGCTCAAACCTACATGCAGATTATTAGTAGGTTTTTCAAACAAATCATTTTTAGGATGAGGTCTGGGAATTGGTGAATAACATATAGTAAAAGGGGGTGGAACTGAATTAAATACAATTTCACCATCAGATTTATATCCAATCCCATGTTTTACCCGCGCCCCTTGTTGTTTAGCAATAAGCTTGTCCTTTTTCATGTGTGACAGGGTCCATTTATCAAGCTTTGTTTGAAGCTTTGCCGTTTCAAATTGAGCTAAAACAACCCTTTCTCTCAAAATATTAATTTCAACGTTACGCTCCAAAATGGTTCTTCTTAAAAGATCATTTTCAGCCAATGCTTTATTAAGTTTCATTGAAAAAGCAATTTCATTTTTCTTTAATTCCTGATTGATTATTTTTAATTATTTTTCATTTTCCAGTAACAACCTGTTGGCCTTATAAATTCCAAATAATCTGATTTTGCAAGATGAAGAACACATATCCTGAACAGTCTCATAAGGAAGACCCATGACAGTTCGTTCTGCAACTAAGCTCTTTTCACAGTTGCAAACCCTTATGATTTCTTGTTGTTCCTCTTCTTTGACCTTTAGCATCTCGCCAGCCTCGGATTTTTTCTCTTTTTTTATCAACTTTTCCATCCTTATCATCATCGGTTCTCACAGACTCCAGTTTACTGCCTTTGTCGACTCTTAAAGCTTCACGATTCTCTTCAACGGTTTATCTGAATTTAGAGTTTAAATACGAATCAGTTCTCAATAACTTCAACTTCTCAATCATCTCTATTTTGTAATCAAGTATGCTTGTTACAGTAGAAACAAGATCAGTATTAAGTGTGGGGTTTGATGTGGAACACGGCTTGCTGAAATTCGTTTCTTTGGATATCCAGCTCGAGAGATTTTAGTCTATTGATCATATCCATAAGTTTTGTGTTGACATAACCTTTTTCTTGCTTCAGCATTTTAACTTGATGATTCCATGCAGACAGAAGAGAGTCTAGAAGCTTTTGAATCTGTTCATGATTACTGAGATCAGGAACATGCTTCTTTAGATTATTTGACACCTTTAAGAATCGATCAATCAAATCTGACAATTTTTCTTTCTTCATTGCTGTAAAAGAATCTGATGGGGTTTTAACATGTTTATCAAAGCTTCATACAACATGATTTATATGAAAACGCAGCGGAATAATATTTTAAAACATATTAAGATCTGATTATAAAACCCATTTTATAATAACCCCAAGCCATGGATCTTTATACATAATGCATACAAAAGTAAAACAACAAATAATCAAGGAACTACAACCTTTGTAGCTTCCTAAACCCGAAAATGAGAAGATGAGGATGATGAGATTTGAGGCTGAAACTTCAAGCAAGAAATCCTCAAGAGGTTGTACCCCAAGCTTGTATAACACCCTTCCTTGCTAGGATTGCAACACCCACTTGAATGATCTCTTCAAAGTCGAATTTTCAGCCAAGAAAGCAGGATTTGAAGGCTGAAAATCTTTACAATTCTGCCTCTAAGTTCCGAAAATAGAGAGAGAGAGCTTTGGGAGAGAATTCTTGCTAAGTGTGTGTAGTGAAAGGTGTGTGAATGGAAGAGTGGAAAGGACCCTCATTGCATGTTCTTAAAAACAACAAAAGGAGAGTTCCAAGACCAAGGGGTGGCCGTATAAGGCACCCTTTGTCTTCACTTCTAATTTTAAAAAAAAATCCAATCTTCCATTCTTGTTTTATAAAAGAATAACCCATTTATCTTTTATAAAATCAATACACTTTTGTTTATTATTACTTAACCAATTTAAGTAATAAAATAACTTATTTCAATGATCAAAATTATACATATATTTTGTTCATTCACAATAGCAATGATTCAGAAACCCGGTTTCTAAATTGGTGTTTAAATATATATATTTATTTGTTTGATCTAATCAACAATTAAATATTTGTCGGTGTTTGTTTGGCTTGTTATTGGGTATGACCCGACTTGGATCATATCACACTAGCCACATCAATTTTATATGTATCTTGGGCAGATCAAATCTTTCAGAATCAAACGGCTTTGTGCCGTTATGAGATTATCTAACTTAAAATCTTCCGAAGATGACATTTTATTCAAAATTATGAACAATTAAACACCCCTAAACTATTTTTCCCAAAAATTGTAAAATAATTCTCCTCGGGAAAAATATATTCTTAAATGTCACGCTAGACAATCATAGCAACTGGGGTCAAGCTGAAGAAATGATAGTTTCACCGAAATTATAGTTTCGCAGAGCTAGTTTCGCTGTGAACTCTAGTTTCGCTGAGCCGACAGTAGATTCGCTGACAATTTCGGCAGCGGTTTTGCTAGACGAATGTCAAAAATGACTTAGTTTCGTTGATAAGTTCGCACGAAACAAGCTTGAACTTTCGTTCAATGATACTTTCGGCAGCAATTTCGCTTGTAAATCACCCACAAGCACTGTTGAACTTTCGTTTAATGAAACTAGTTTCGCACGACAGAAGAAAACAACTTCAATGAGGATAACCCATGTAGTTTCGCTGGAAGAACTCGTAGTTTCGCTGGATGAACAACTAATTTCGCTGGACGAAGCTGAAAAACTTTTTTAACATGAAATCAATCTGAAATCATCCAAATCTCAATGGATTTGAAACCTGATGATTAACAGAGCTTTCCCAACCAATAACAAGCAAACTTCAATCAATTTCCATATCAATAACACTCAAATTTGATCCAAAATTGATGAAAACTTGATATTGAACAAAAACACCCAAAACCTCAACTTCTCTCTCTCTAAAAATCTTCAAATCTTCAGTAAATTTGATCCAATAAGGCTCTGATACCAAATTGTAAATCCAGGATGGTCAAACTTGAATCAAATCATGAAGAATTAGATCAAAATATGATAATCACAAACAAAACCCTTTGATCTCTATTGATTGCAAATAATATTGGTTACAAGTAAATCCCTCAATCAAATGGTCATTCAACCATTAACCAACACTAATGACAATTAACCTATTTATAGTCTAGACTAATATCAACTAATTACACTTAACCCCCTAGACTTAGGCTAATTAATACAAAATTACATATTAAGCATAAAAATGACTAAAAACAAGATAAAATATATTTTGTTCGCACAAAATATATTTATTACAATAAAACTCCTAGTCATTTAAATCTTCAACGTATCGTCTTGGATCCTCATCTCGAACGTGTCGGGTTTGACTTTTGTTGACTTTGACTGTGACGTTGACTTTTGTTGACTTTGACTGTGTTGATAATATAGACTATCTTTTACAGCTCCAACAATAACGTCATTGGATCTCATCGATGGAGTACGGACGTGGAGTCAATCTGGTTTGATTAAAATTTGTCTCTTCAATTGTTTTATTTCCCAAATCGTTCCAAAAAATGTTCATGCAGCTCTCAAGGATCCTTGCCGGGTCGAATCGATGCAATTAGAGCTCCAACAATTCAGAAAACTCAAAGTGTGGACTCTGGTCGATCTTCCACCAAACAAATGCCCAATTGGCACATAATGGTTTTTATGAACAAACCCGATGATCGTGGCATTGTGGTGCGGAACAAATCAAGATTGGTGGTGCAAGGATTTGCTCAAGAAGAAGGGATTGACAGTACAAAAGTTTTTGCTCATGTCACCCGTCTAGAAGCAATAAGATTTTTTCTAGCTCATGCTGCTCATAAACAATTCAAAGTTTATTAGATGGATGTCAAATGTGCCTTCCTTTATGGAGACATTGACGAGGAAATATATGTGTGTCAATCACCATGTTTTGAGGATCCCGATCTCCCTGACAAAGTTTATAAGCTTAACAAGTTTCTTTATGGTCTTCACCAGGCACCTCGAATCTGGTATGAGACCCTAACACAGTATCTCTTAAGCAATGGATTGTCTCGTGGCACCATTGATTTGACTCTATTCAAGAGGAAGTGGATGGTGAAATGTTGATTGTCCAAGTTTATGTGATGATATTATTTTCGGCTCCACCAATTTATAATTGTGTCGGGAGTTCGAGGAGGTGATTCGTAGTCACTTTGAAATGAGCATGATGGGGGAGAGGTGCTTTTTCCTTGGGCTACAGGTGGAACAAAAGCCAGAGGGTATTCTCATTCATCATGAGAAGTATCTTAAAGAAATTTTGAAGAAATTCAAGATGTATGAAGGTTCTCTTGAAATGACTCCTTCTACTACTCAAACGTTATTAGATCAAGAAGAAGGCTAATGCAACCAAAACTATATCACTTAAGTTATTTTGGTGCTGCATGCAAAGGCTTCTGAAGCTTATCATGGAACTTCCGAAGGTTGTAGAGTTCTTCCGAAGACAAAGGGAAAGTCCAACTTCCGAAGACAGAACTCTACTTCCGAAGACAAATGCATACTTCCGAAGTTCAAGACTTAGAAGAATAAAGTGAATACCACTTCTGAAGTATGATGAAAAGAAGAAGTCTCCAAGCCTTGGAAGAAGCAGCCTCTTCCAAAGTATAAAGTCGCTTCGGAAGTACTTACTCTGCTGAAGCCATTTAACCTTCGGAAGACACTGCTATAACCAATGGACACAAGTATGGTCTCTAACACTCCGCTGCAGACTTCTGATATAGCATGGCTTATTCCTAAAGAACCATGTTGTTGACCATACTTTATACCACTGTTTACCTTTTCATGATAGTACAGTTGCCATCTTTAGTTGGTGACAAAAGGTAAGTCAAGGACATGTCTTGACTACCAAATCTCAGATAAGACTTTATTCGAGATACCTTAAACTATAGTCTTGTAGTATAGGCTTTAGCTAAAGGATCCCAGCTGGTATCAAAGTATATTCGTCTATAGATAGTATTATATATAGGTTCTCCTTGTAACTCATAGAGAGAAGAGAGAAAAGTGAAAAGCTTCTGCTTGTAAGAGTCTTTGTATCTTGAGTTGAGAATCAATATATAAAAGTATCTTGAAAATTATCTTTCTGTATTCTTAGTTACTTTTCATATTGTGATCAACTCTTATTGATTCTTACCCAAGTGTGATTCTAGGTGAGTTTGAGAGAAAAACATTGTGTTTAAACGGGAAACCTATTGATCCTCATCTCTATAGATCTATGATTGGTTCCCTTATGTACCTTACAGCAAGTCGTCCCGATATCTCTTTTGTTGTAGGATATTGTGCTCGATACCAATCCGCCCCGAAAGAGTCTCATGAAAAGGCTGTAAAACGAATTTTTCATTACCTTAAACGTTGTTCTCGTTTAGGTCTTTGGTATCCTTATGGTGGGAATTTTGATTTACATGTCTATTCTCATACTGATTCTAATGGTTGTAGGTTAAATAGAAAATCGGTCATTGGAGGATGTCAATACTTGGGAAATTGTTTATTTTTGTGGTAAAGCAAGAAACAAACCATTGTTTCTCTCTTTACAGGAGAAGCATAATACATTGCTGCCTCTAGTTGTTATTCACAAGTTCTCTGTATCTAACACCAAATGATTGACTATGGGATAAACTTTCTCCATACACCGTTGTTTTGTGACAACGAAGCAGCCATTGGGATCGCCAAGAATCCTATTCATCATTCCCGAACCAAGAATATTGAGACACGGATTCATGCTATTCGTGATGCTCAGGAAAAGGGTTTTTTTGATATTATTCCTATGACACAAAAAATAAGAAGCAGATCTTTTCACAAAAAAAACATTTGATAAACCTCGCTTCCAATGAATTGATCTCTATGCTAGGTCTAATATCATTTTAAAACTCTCTTTCTTTAAACCTATGCTTTGTTATTAACAAAAATAAAATAAAAAATTTCCATATCTTTCTTAGGTGTAGAAATTTAGGGGGGAATAAATAATAAAAATGAAAAGAGAACTAGGAACTTGATTCGAGATGACGAGAAATGATTGTATATATTCTTGATATGCTTGTTTGTGCATGACTTGCGTTTAAAATAAGAAATGATAATAACTGATGCTGTTATTTGATTCACATCTAGTTTTAATATGCAAATAATAGAAAAACAAACAGATTCTTTAATGATATGCCTGGTAGACTTAGCCTGAAGAATAAAGTAGACAGTAACATAATGATTTAAATTAAAATATATACTTAAGGATGTCTGGTTTTATGCAATCATTTTGGCCTGCATGATGAGTCCCAACAAAAATTGGATTGAGAATTGATCTTTCACCCACCATGGCATAAATCATATAATCCATATCTTTGAGCCATGTTTGGTGTATTTATGTGTCTTGTGTTTGTGTTAATTTCCTCTATTGTACGGAAGTACTGACCTAGAGTGATGATCTCCTCTGATGTACGATAGTACGAACTTGGAGCTCTTATTGACACATGATTAAATGGTCATCTCCTTTGTTATATGTGAGTATAGATCTGGAGCTCTCACCATTTTGGTCTAAGTTATGTCAAACCATATATAATGATGAATTTATCACAGATAGCAATATTCTGTTAATTGTTTCTTACACACTAATGCACAAGCCTTGTTCAATAATAATCGTAACAAAATTAAAGAAATCCTAAGGTTGGGTGAGCGGTTTTGCCAAATGATTGTGGCGTCCTAGAAATCTAAAGTATTTAATCGAACCTTAACAAATCATCTCATGCTTGTTGAAAAAGATAAGGCATGCGTTTAAGTGGACAAATATATCAGCAATTGTTTTTGATCTGTTTGAGAATTTCAAAAATCATTCAAGACTATGATTAGATTCAGTTATGAGTGTGATCTTATTGCTTGACGATGATTAATGTCATCTTTGTGCTAAAGTATATCCTAAGGATGTGATCTCATGATTGATTTAGTTTTCGGTCATAATAAACAATAAATAATAATAATAATAATAAAATCTTTTTAAGTCCACCGAAATTAAACGTTCGCAAATAGTTTCGCAGGGCCAAATTGTAGTTTTGATCGGTTCTTTCGCTCTTTGCGAAGTCAATTTCGACTAGAGTTTCACCCGGCGAAACTGTAAGTTCGCCTGGCGAAACTGTAAGTTCGCCTGGCGAAACTGTAGCTTCGCCTGGTGAAACTCCAATTTTGCTTACTGCTAAACTATTTGTTATATATCCCATTTTGCAAAATTACTATCTCATTTTCGCACAATCGGAAGTTTATGTGTTCAAGGGTTTATTTGACGCCTCTTTATGTGATATTATTTTTCCAAATGTTTGATTCTTGATTAACTGTTCTATCTCATTTGCAAGTGACTTCGAACTCAGAACCATACATAATCGAAGTTAAACTGCAACATTGTGGGTCTATTCGATTGAGACTCTTCAGTACCTTCGCAGTTCTTACTGCGAAAGTACGGATAGTCCAGCGAAACTGAACGAAAGTTCATGATTTTTAGCGAAATTGTGAGGTTATGTTGTCCGAGCAAACTTAACAGTTTCGCTGAAACTAATGTTCCTTTGCTGGCGAAACTATACTTTTGGCTTGTCAAATCTACTTCACTATCTTGCCGAAACTAATGTTCCTTTGCTGGCGAAACTATACTTTCGCCTGCCGAAACTAAAATTTATTCTGGGAATCTATAGTTTCTGCCAGCAAAATTAATTTAATTTTTATGTAATCTTTATTCTTTTCTTATTCTTATTTCATATTATCATTTAATATATTATTCTAATGCATTTCATTTGTCTTACAGATTTAATGGCAAATCTAAAGTTTGATGAGAGAAACAACAGCACTTCTAACTTAGACAATACACAACCTAAAGCAGCTGACTTTAGAGACTGCATTTGTTGGCTGCAAAGATCTCCTATTGCTTATGCTATATCTCATTCGACTACCATCTATGATTTTCACATTAGATATTTCTGGAGATCAGCTGAGTATGATACGAGAGGAAACACACAGAGGATTATTGCTAAAGTCTTGGAGAATGAGGTGATCATTACAGCTGAGACAGTCTCTTGGATACTAAGACTAGAAGAAGATACAGGAGAGGAAGTTTCTATGACTGATGCAGAGGTGTTTGAGGCATTTAGGCAGATGGGATATGAGGGACTAGCCTTTGGCATAAGAAAAGAGATCAAGAAGTCCTTCCTCTCCAAGGAATGGAGATAGATAGCTCACGTCCTTATTATGTGTTTAAATCACCGTAAAGGTGGATCAGATGGCTGAATCTAGACTGGGCAAAAGCCATGGTGTTATGCTGTAGAGGAGAGAAGGCAAACATTGCTAAGCTAATTTTTGCATGTATGGTAGAGAATGTGATGGCACTGAAGAAGGATAAATAGCTGCTTTATCCAAGATTTCTGAAGATGATCTTTGATGATCTAATTCCTAATTTGCCAAGATGCGGGGAGGTTAAAAGGTTGGTGCAGATGAACACCCATATCTCCGCAGATTGTTGTGCCATTCGTCATGATTTTAGTGGAAGAATTACTCATTTGTGGGAAAACATGAATCCACCTGAAAGATGGAGTTATATCAGGAGGGTGGACGAGTCTGAAAATAAAAGAGCTGAGGAGAACAGGGCACAACAGATAGATGTTACTAAGAAAAGAAAAAGATATGCGAAGGAAAAGGATTATTACTTTGAAGAGGAGGTAAATGAAATGGTTGAGGGGGTAAAGGTTGAGAAAGAGAGAAGTTCAAAGAAGAAAGCTGATGTGGGTGAGTCTGAAAGAAGAACTAAATAGAGACACCAATCATTTACAGAGACCTCAAAGAGAGGAGAGAGGTGGATTAGATGAGGATATGATTAGAAATCTCAACAGCTATCTTGCTAATGAACTAAGCATGATGAAAACAAAACTTACTAATCAAGAGATGTGAGAGAGTCAAAAGGATGAGGTGATTGAAGGTATGAAGAAGATGTTGGTGGACCAAAGCTTGTTGATAAAGAAGTTGTTTGAGGAAATATATGAGTTAAAAGTTGTTGTCAGCCTGCCCAATCAACTAACTCACCTGAGTTAGATGATTTAACTGATACTTCTAAATACCCATTCTTTAATGTGGGTACATCCTCCAGGGCAGGAGAGGGCACATCTGTTGCAGCAACTGAAGGAGAGGGAGGTTCTGGAGTGCAGAAGGAGAATGAAATTATGGAGAATATGGAGGAGATACTAGAAGCTAGGTTTGTTAACATGGGATTCGACATAGATAAAGATTTGATGGGTGAGGAGGTAGTGAGAAAGAATTTTTTAAAAAGGAAGCTGAAAAAGAGAAAGGGCTAATCAATGAAGAAGAAGATGATGAACAGTTGGTCGACTATAATTCAGAACCAGAATTTTATAAGGTTGATGAGAGGCCCTTAGTATATGTTGCCAAAAAGGGAGACTCAGATGGACATGTGTTTGAAATGGCTAAAAAAGAATGGTTTGTCAAAGAAAAAGAGCCTAAAGAACTAACTCCCATATTCCAAAACTTGGAAGGGTTGAGCAAAAAGGACGCTGACAAGAGAATCATTAGTTGGTGTTAAAACCCAGCCTCAAAATGTTTATGATCAAGAAGAGAAGGGGTGGTATCTCTTACATCCACAAGAGGAAGGCTTTTAGGACCTTACCCAAATGGGATCTGAGGAGGCTAGCAGTATTGCCATTACTGAACCGCATCTTAGTGAAAGAGCCTCATTGCTAGAAAAGTAGATAAAAATGGCTTGAATGATATTTTTGAGTCCTTCGGATTTATGAAAGCGGAGAGAAGAAGTTCAAAGAAGGACAAGGACCGGGAGATAGGGAAGGGAAAGATTTTGCTAAGGGTTAAACCCCCAAAGACCTTGAACAGCGTCAGATTGGCAGATCCCCTCCCCTAGCAACTACAGAATTTTGAGAAGTGGTTTTATGATAACAATACGGGGGAGGCGGTAATAAAAGTAAAGAATGGCGATGAATTCAAAGTATTTGATCCGATGGAGTTATTTAGTTTTTGTGATGAAGATCTGCTAGTTCTTTGCGAGAATCATATTAAAGTAGGTGCGGGTGATGACACGAGAAAGGAAGCCAGTCTATTTATGACTGTGGCTAACAAAATCAGAGGTGTGAGGGTAGAGGTGAAGAGTCTTGCAGAGAGAGTGAGGGCCCAAGATGATCTAAACACGGACGTACAGGATTTGGCTAGACAGTTTGAGCAAGCTAGTGCTCATCTATTAGGAGCTAATGAAGTTAGAGGAGACCAAAGTGAATTAGAGGCAGCATGGGAGACTAGGGTTGACGAGACAAATCAAGACGATTGAAGGTGGTGAGTTCCAACCTAGGGGGAGTATTGAAGATCATGTATAGGTTGGACTCACCATAGATTAGATTGTTTATATCTCTTTGTAATAGGTCTATGTTAGTTTACTTTTGTATGTATTTAGCTTTATTTTGTTTTGCAGTCCAGTGAAACTTTGAGCAAAACTGTAGTTTCGCTCACAGTCAGCTATTTAGTTCTTTCGCTCACATCAGTTTCTAAATCTACAAAGAGCACATAAATAAAATAACATGCATACATAATACTTGTTAACATTAAGGAAAATACCTGATGGCATGTAGCTACCTGGGCTGCCATCCTTCCATTTGTCCTATTCTCAGTTTAAGTTTAGATTTTCAAAAATATTTTACCCAATTCTCTTAACCTAGCTCTGATACCAATTTGTAAGGCCCCGTTCCCGAAATACTTACAGTTAGGTAATCATTGCACAACATATTTAAAAATACATAAAACTTTATTTAAACAACATAATGTATCATTTAACTAAAACCATTTCATAGCCTGAAAATACCATTTTTCCAAAATTTAAGAATATTTTTCTAAGTCTTTGGGCGCATGGGCACTATGTAGACGCATGATTGCTTAGGCACATGGAACACTTAGACACATGGGAAAACTTAGGCACATGAGCCTTATGTGGGCACATGAGCACTATACAGGTGCATGAGCCACTTAGATGTCTAGGAAACTTAGGTGCATGGGGAAAAGTTGGGTGCATGGGCACTATATTGGCACATGGCCAACACTTAGGCACCTTGGCAGAAATTCTGCGCATTTGGATACTATGCAGGCGCATGGGCCAGACTTAGGTGCATGAGCACTTAGGCATTTGGGTACTTAGGCATATAACATGATCATCATAAAAAATCTACCCAAATCAAACACCCAATCAATAGGCCACACGCATACATAAACGGGTATACACCCAACTTTAATAAAAACATTAAAGCATGCATTTATAGCCCCAAACAAGTTAAAACATGTAAAAGCGGGGATCTATAACTCATCTCTTGCAACTATCAAGCAAGAATTCCTCAAATCCGGATGCTTATGTGTTCAAACACATAAAACACACACCCAAATATAAAACCGAACCCACAAAAACACATAAGCACATAAGCACATACCCGAAAGCTGAAAATCAGGCAAGAACACTCAAAACACTAGAAAAATAACTTGAATTCCAACTTCTATTCTTTTACTCTCTAAAACCCAAAGATATTTAGCTTCTTCTCTCTCTAGAATCTGATGGTAAAAGGTGATGGAACATGGGTTTGGGCGGCCACACCCACTTTGTACAAAATATTACAATATTTTGTCCTTTGTACACTTTTAACCTCTCAACTTGGGTTTTATTACTTTTCTTTCCTCTTGTTCACTTTTATTTCTTCCTCTTAAAAATTGTCAGGTTTCACATAATTCTTTTCTTTAGTTGTTCCGTAGCCTTTTCATGTTCATCAAAGAATTCAACTATTGTAGCTAGACTATGAGGATCATCCTTTTGTTTCTTTTTGACAGGTTCATCTTCCTCTATATGCTTTTCCCTTTCTCCTTTTTAGAGAGGTATTTTCTCTTCCTAGAATATGTTTGAACATTGGATCCAAATGAAGAGGAAATAGATACTTCAGCTTTTTTCTTTTCTGATTCTTGTATAATAGATTCTTGTTTTTCTTTCTCAACTGCTTCTTTCTTTTCCTTTATCTTTTCATATGGTTTTATGATATGTTCTTTTTGCTTATCAGACAGTGTGACAGCTGGTACAATCTGCAAACTCAACTCTTTTTCCAATAGAACTGGAGTATGAGGAATCACTACTACACGCTCAACTAAAGGTTTTAGCTAACTTACAAATTCCCAGAACTCATCATCAATAATGAATTCTCTAGAAGAGTAGATATCCAACTCTTTTATCATATCTATTAGCTCAAATTCTTCATATTGTTTCTCTTTAGATTGCTCACTTGAGTACGCTACCATTTCCATACTTTGTTCTTTATGTCTGATCTCACTGGGTTCAGTCTTATGTACTTGCCCATATGTCTTTGATTTCTTTGTAGGTGGAGAGTTACTTCCATTATTAGTACTCTCACCTGAATCACTATCATCTTTTTCTTTTGTACTATCATCCTTCTTATCCTATTTGAACTCATCATCTTTTTCTTCCTCTTTTGCTATTTTTAATCATGATCAACATTTCCAATTTAGAGACTCTTTTTATCAATGTCTCAATTTGTTTTTTCAAATCAGAAATGTTATATGTTTGTACTTCAAGCATGCTCTCTTGTTCTTCCATGGCAATATTTTATAGAATGACAGTATCTACATGCCCATTAACCTTAACATTTGCTTGTTATAGAGTAGCCTTTAATTTGTCTATCTCATCCTTTTCCTCTTTTTAGCCTCATATTTTTTCTTTAAGATCTTTGATTTCTTTTTCCTTTTCATCCAACTCTTCAAGTTTGTCTCTTATAATACCAGATCTTCTGTCAAGTAGTTTTTCCATCCGAGCTACATTCAACAACAACTCTAAAATGATCTCATCTTTCACATCAGGCTGGTTGACTTCTGATTCAGTATAACTTTCTGAAGGACCTGTGTTAGATAGAGCTTGTCTTATAGGCATCTATATGATGTGATCCTCCTTATCGAAAGATGATTTCGATTCCTCTAAAGAGCTATTAGATTCACCAGACTCAATAGGTTTAGTAGCAGCAGGAGATGAATGAATAGGAGAAGTATGATGATGATGAACTAGAGATACATAAGGAGACTGAATGGGAGATGGTACAAAAGGTGATGCAATGTTAGCTTCTTGAACATAAGACCTAGTGTTAGGATCACCACCTACATCCACCTATGGTGACACTAGCCTTTGTTTTTCTTGAGCTTCTTCAGCGTGCTCATCAACATGTTGTTGATCAGGATCAGCTTGTTGTTCTTCTTTAACATCATGATTGTCAATAGGAGCTTCTTCTTTTGCTCATTCTTTAATTACCTCTTCTTGATTGATCTGCTGTAACATTTATGGTAGTAATTGAATGAATTCCCCACTATAAAAGTTCCTTAGATCTCTCTTCTTAATGTACTTGTAGGACTTTGCATTTTAGTGAGGAATATCCATCACTAGTCCTTCAGGTGCAATCTCAAGAAAGTCTTCATTGATAAAGCACTATAAGAACCTTGGGTACATGAGAAACATGCATCTTCTTCCCTCTTGGATGTTAGATACCAGACCATTGAATACGTAGGCTGACATGTTGAATGGTATATTGGTACATAATGCACGAATAGCAGATGAAGTGGTAGTATGAATATCATTCTAGCCTGTCTTCCACTTGGATAAACAATGTGGGAATATATGAATAAGAAATCTCCACTATAGACCAACTAACCCTTTGACTATATGTTTGCCTTCAAATCATCCTTCGTATCCAATGTTTGCAAAGAAAGTTGGAATATCATCATCTTCAAGCTCGAGAGGAGTGTTAGCAGTATCACCAAACTACAGACACTATCACACAGTCTGTTTTGTGATAGAAAGGGTGAGATCATCATATATTCTTCTTGAGATTGTCTTTTCACCATAAATTTCAGCCACCTCGGTAGTACTCGATAAAAACATTATGAAGTTCTTATAGATAACAAGTCTGAACGTAATAGCATGAGCAACTCGGGTGGTGGAGATAAATCTAATCATGTCTCTTAGACCCTCAACTTTAGGTACATCAGGCTCAAGGTAACCACTAACATTATGGAGCTTGCTGCACGTGAGATCAGCCATTGAATCCTACATTAGAAGCATATACGTTACTAATTGACTCATACATAACACTTAATATAATTTAAGTCAAGTTGACTGATTTAATTTTGACTTGGTTTGGTCAAAATTGAAAATCATAGGTACTTTTACATAGACTTTTGACCAAGGTTGATTTTGCAATGAATGACCAATTTTGTTGTGTTTAATTTTTAATTTTGATGATCTTTTATGTTATGAATGCATATTAACACTGAAACATAAGTTTTGATTTTGCCATTTTCATTTTGGTGATCCCCTGTTCATGCGATGAACATTGGGTTTTGAAGAATCAATTGTTCATTGTTATTTCCATTAATATTGATTCATAGTACTTGAAAATGTCTATATTCCTTCGTTATGGGTTATGTTTAGTATTATTTCTTGACCAGGGTTCTTAGTTCATCATGAGTCCATAGGTTTAGGTCATGAGCTCCATAGATTATCACCTTATTTCAAATTGTTGTTGTTGAGAATCAAAATTGAGGAGAAATTATGTAGATAGAACACAAGAATTAGTACGTAATGGATGATTTTGACAATGGATGAAGAATAGTGAGTATACGCTCGTCATACTTTAAAGTCTCTAAATGACCCTTGGTAATCTCTTAAATAGACAAATTTAATTACTTTTACAAATTTTACAAGTTGTTAAACAAATGCAGAGGAGACACTATAGCAAATGTGAAAGTATAAAACTGGTAAGTGTTTGTGTACCATAACAAATACGAAAGTATAAAATTTGTCAACATTTGTGTATTGTAGCAAATGGTAGTGACAAGATTTGTGTACTGTAACAAATACGAAAGAACAAAATCTATTAGCATTTGTGTACTGTAGCAAATGCATATGTTTTAACATTGCAAAACTTTTGTACTATAACAAATGCTGAAGAACAAAATTTGTTAGCATTTTGTTACTGTAGCAAATGCGATAGAACAATTTTTACTTCTATACCATTTACTTCAACAAATACAAATGAATAATTAATATGTTCGCATTTCTTGATCTTCAACTACCATGACAGAATACTATAAGCACACTTATTATTACTTTTTGATACAAATACACAACAAAGTTTCAGCATTGCTCAACCGCATTTATAAGAAATACAGTTGAGAAAACTTGTCAGCTTATAATGCGGAAGAAAAAAAAGTTATCTGCATAAACAAATGTGGGAGAACAAATTTTTCCGCATAAGTTTCAATACTTAAAATCTTGTTGTACGCATTTGTACTAAAAGAACTATGATAGAACTAAGTTGTTCGCACTAATTTCACATGTTTTTCTTGACTCAAAATTATTACCCGTATTGGTTATATGCTTGGGTTACCTTCATCTGCATTAAGCAATACTCTTACCCACAATAAGTATTGTATTTTTCAATCTTAAAGTTTCTTCATTTGATAGACTTGGTTGTTTTTAGTTGATTTTCTAACTTTTATGAAGAAGTGTCTTCTGATTTTAACTTTTATGAAGGTGTGTCTGATGATTTGATATTTATGAAGTTTCCCAGATGTGATACAAGTTTCCTAGGTTTGACTGATCATGGACTTTTGTGCTTCTATGAATCTGCATACACTGAGATACTATGGTCTAAATTCTACATCAAGACACATAATTTTCTGATTTTATATATATTTAAGAAGAGAAACAATTGTACATATTGATCAAAATTTTAATTACCCCCCCTAAAGTTTATATCCAAAGGGGATAGAAACTTTAAAGATTTTAAAATTTTGACTGAATGTTTTGTAATTTTTTGTTTTCTTATTTGTACATGAAGAGGAGATATACCTTTCTTGGGATCATATCATAAGTGCAAGCAGTTGTTAGGAAAATAGACATAGTCATGAACGTATTGATTGTAGGTATGTTTGTCCTTTTAAACTCATACTTAGTTAATATTTTGATTCTAGTTATCTTTATCATGTTTTGAATTGATTAAGTATTCAATATGTACCTCACACTCAAAATCATGGTAGGATCAACCTTCCACATGACATGCATGGTAGAACTTTTTAACAACTTACATGACCAGGTCATTTAAATATGAAAAATGATTTTGATTGATCCTCGTTGGATTTTTTTTACTTTCATCCTTTTTATTTATTTGATCCACATTGGGATTCCTTTTCACTTCAGTTTGGAAGGTGATCCTTGTTTAGATTCTTTCAGTTCATTTACAAGGACTGTGTTTCTTTAATTGCTTCATCCAAGGTAGATGTGTTCCACATGAGAATCTTTTGTATGTGTTTGTTTCTCCAGATCTTTGCTTAGCAAAATAGAGAAGAAACCAATGATACTAAATGAGATTCATAAGATATCATTACTTGGTGTGCTTAGCTTACTACACACATATATGCATAAGCCAATACTTACTAATACTCTAAGATGAATGCATCAAAGTTAAGTATGATATTTGATTCATCACAACATGTATGTTCTTCCAAGTTGAGCCTACCACATATCAGATAAGCACAGTGAATGATATAACGACTAGAAATATATCATTTCCCATAGATAAATCAAGAACTTTAATAACATGACTACTTTTTGTATTTTTGTAAATATCTAAATGTTTTTGAAAATTTTTAATTTTTTATTCAAGTTTAATCATGCTAAATGATTGGACTAAGACTTAAACTGACTGAGGTCAAATGCCTTAGTGAATAAATAAGATAATTGATTATCAGTGGGAACATAAATCAAATTTATTAACCCTATTTCAACAGTGTCTCTCAAAAAGTAATATCTAATTTCAATATGTTTGTTTTTGAGTGTTGAACTGGATTGTTTGTTATAAACATAGTTGTTGTGTTGTCAATATGAACTGGAGTGTGCAAGAAGTTAAAATCATAATCAAGCATCTGGTTTTGAATCTAGAGAAGTTGAGAGCAACAAGTTGATACTGCTATGTACTGAAACAGACACGTTTGTCTGCTTCTTGCACTGGCAGAAGACAAGTCTGGGACCAAAAAATTAACAACCGCCAAAAATAGATTTCCTATTAAAGTTGCATCCCCTGTAATCACTGTCAGTGTAGGCATATAGATTTAAATCTCCTTCCTTTGGATATCATAATCCAGGTGCAGGTTTGCCCTTGAGATATTTGAATATCCACTTGACAATATTCACATGAGGATCCTTGGGATCTGCTTAATATCTAGCACACATATAAACACCAAACATTATGTGAGTTCTACTAGCTATTAGATACATAAGTGTGCCTATCATTGGTCGATAGTGAGTATGATCCAGTGATTAGCCTTCTAGATCAGGACCAATCTTAAACTTTGTATCCACGGGTGTTCTAAGGGACTGACAATCTGCAAAATGGAATTTATTCAACATTGTTTCCATATATTTTGATTGATTGGTGAAGATTCCGTTAGTCGTTTGTTGAACTTGCACTCCTAAGAAAAATGTGAGTTCCCTCGTAGCACTCATTTGGAATTTTGAATACATAAGGTCTTCAAAATCTAGAGTTGCTTGTTGGTTGAGCCAAAGATGATAT
This sequence comes from Flaveria trinervia, assembly GCA_025506515.1. Classification (NCBI taxonomy): domain Eukaryota; kingdom Viridiplantae; phylum Streptophyta; class Magnoliopsida; order Asterales; family Asteraceae; genus Flaveria; species Flaveria trinervia. The sequence continues at coordinate 29,851,516 of CM046452.1, read as the reverse complement.
CATCCACATAAATCTAAACCATAAACATATCTTTTCCTTTTCTTTTTCCGAAAAGAGTCTGATCAATCTTTCCTCTCTTATATCCATGGTCAAGAAGGAAAGATGATTGTGTCTCATACCATTTACGTGGGGCTTGATGTTGACCATACAAAGCTTTGTCAAGCCTGTATACCATGTGAGGGAAATCTGGGTCTTCAAAGCCTGATGGTTGCTCACATAGACTTCTCCTGCTATTTTTCCATAGAGAAATGCACACTTTACATCTATTTGATTAACAGTGAATTTCATGAACACAGAATATGCTAAGAATAGTCTTATGGCTTATAATATGGTAATAGAATAGTCTATTCCTTCTTCTTAAGCGTATTCCTATGCAACCAATCCTGGTTTATTTTTTATGACAATGCCTTGATCATCGGTCTTGTTCCTGTATATCCATATGGTACCGATAGGGTATTGTCCTTCGAGAAGGTCTACTAGTTGCCATAGTTCTTGTCTCTTGAACTAGAACAATTATTACTGCATTGCCTCGATCTAGTTGTTGTCATGAATAGCTTCTTTGGTGTTCCTGGGTACTATTTGACAAAAGCAAGAAAACAAATAGATGTTTGTAATGCTTGACTTGCTTCTCGTCACCTACTCATTGAGTTCACCAATGATGCTAGATACCGGATGATTCTTGTGTATTCTAGTGGTTGGATGTCACTAGAAATATATACATCAAGGTTTAAGACATTTAGATCATCTTGGTGAGAGGAATCAACATGTTGTAATAAGGGAGAGTGGTAAAGTAATTAAAGTCTTCTCTACTATCTACGTTAGTTGGAGTAGCACTTTATAGACTTTCATCATTTTGGTTTCTCATAGTTTCAACTAGTACTATGTCTAGTTCTTGATGTCTCTTCATTTCAAGGTTCATCCGAAGGAGATGGAATTGTATTGGGACCAGCTTTAGTTGAAACACTCTCATTGTGAGTATCTTGATTGACAGAATTAACTTGTAGTGGAACATCTTCATTAAGTCGACCTGCAGAAGTATGATAATTCATGGGAAATCATCTTTTCTTTCTACTGATGAAGATGAACCGGCTCATTATATGTTACCTGCAATTGACAAATGAAACTGCAGGATTGGTTTTGTCACTTAACACTGGTTTTTCTCCCAAACTCACTCATATTACACTCGGATCAGATGAAGCAAAGTCTCTTCTAATAGTTGATAGTAATATAATAAGTAGCAAAGAACACAAAGAGATAATTTTCAAGGTAGTTGCATATATTGCTTCTCAACTCAAAGTATTACAAGATTCTTACAAGCATGTTGCATGAGTTACAATGAGAAACTATATATAATACTACCTACAGCCGAATATACTTTGATGCCAGCTGGAATCCTCTAACTAAAGCAAATACTACAAAGCTATAGTTTAAGGTATCTTAGATAAAGTCTTATCTAAGATATGGTAATCATGACATGTCTATGACTTACCTTTTGTCACCAACTAAAGTTGCCCACTGTACTAACTAATAAAGGTGAACAGTGAAATAAAGTATGGTCAACTACATGGCTTTTGAGAAAATGCCATGTAGTATCTCAAAGGTCTGCAGCGGAGTGACAGAGACCATACTTATGCCCACTGGTTCATAGTAGTGTCTTCCAAAGGCTAAATGGCTTCGGAAGAACAAGTTCTTCCTAAGCCATTTATACTTCGGAAGAGGGTACTTCTTTCGAGGCTTGATGGACCTATTTTGTTCTTTATATTTTGGAAGTTCAATTCTAATCTATCTTCTAAGACTTGATCTTCGGAAGTGAACACATTGTCTTCGAAAGTAGAGTTTCTCTTCGGAAGTTGAACTTTCACTTATCTTCGGAAGAACTCTATTTCCTTCGAAAGTTCCATAATTGGCTTTGGAAGTCTTTATTTGATGCACCAAAATATTCTAAGTGATTTAGTTTTGGTTGTACCAGCCTTCTTCTTGAACCAACAAACTCTCCCTAGCTGATGCTACCAAAACATCATTTGTTCTTACTCCTCAAAACTTTCAGCACAGGAAAAGCAAATATTCATCTGTTTCTTTGTTCTTCCCAGAAGTAGTGATGAGAAGCTTGTACAAATCATTAGTTGATAGGAAATCCAGTCTGTCCACCTGAATGATATGCACCCTCTGTTGGGTCCCTATGAAAATAGTTAGTTGATGGGAGCTATAGTCATACTTCCATCTAACTAATGGTTCTAATTTAGGTCCTTCCACCATCTGTAGAAAGGTTATGCCTTTGGTGGTTGACCTTTCCTTTGTTTTCCTTCTCACTCGGTTTCAACTCCTCTTGAATCTTTGCTTTTACAGTTAACACAACAAGATGAAGGCTACTAAGGTGACTTCTAATGTGAGCAGCAGTTTCAGAGTTGGATGGATTGGAGAATGGTTTCTCTGCTAACTCAGCAATGTCAAATCTGCTAGAGTGTAGTAGAGAGGAGGCATTCAGCCTATTTCTTTGTCCATTCTCTCTCTCCACAACAAGTTGTGAGAGGCTTCATCGAACCTCCACTGGATGATTTTCTTTCTGCGCACAACAGGCTGACTAGGATCTTGTCCCCTTTCTTGTATCGAGCAGAGTCACCAGCTTTCTTCTCAGCTTCTTCTCTTTATCGTTTAAGGAGTCAGAGTTGAGACCAAGAAGTCTAGCAGCATGGTCCAGTGTTTCTCTGGGCAGATCAAGAATTTGATCTCTTGTGAGGGAACATGAAGATTCATGAACTAAGTCAATTTGATAGAGTCATCCTCACAAAAGATGTCGCTCAGGGCTGTGCAATTGGTGTGACTTGTCTTGATTGCCTTGAACCTCTAAGGAGAGATGTTTGGAAGGCTGAGGGGATGGTTTGGAAGGTTGTTGGGTAGGTTATGGTGTAGTGGTTCTGTGAAGTGTTTTGGGTTGAAGGATGGGTAGTTTTGGTGGTTGAGGTGAGGAAGTGCGTAAGGGTAATGGTGTAGGTTCAGGAGTGTAGGGTTCAATTTTTATAGTGAATGGAGAGGGAATTGGTTTAGGTTGCGGTTGAGTGGTTGCCTTGAAGATCATCCCCTATACCATTCTATACATCTCTTTCCTTTTTCCCATACGAATGTTAGCCTTGATTTTGCTAACAATTCGTTGAAGTGTCTTTTCAGACATAGGTCTCACTTGCCTACCAGAGAGGCCGTGAGCCCCGAGATAGTCTTTAATGCAAGCTTTCTCACCTATCTTCTTCATCGCAGTGATCCCCGCTTCTTCTTCTTTCTTCTTCTACTTCTCCGTCAACTTCTATCTTGTAGGTCTTTTTCTTTCTTTCTCCAGTTGATCCTGCTCTGTGTTAAAGAGCCATATGATCGTATCATTGTCATGTGGAGATAGTTCTTAAGAAGAAAAGCCACTGGAGGTTAGGAAAGATATCCTTTCCTTCCAGAGCTACAAATTAGCTTCCCGCTTTTCTCTTTCTCTTTCTTCCTCCAATGCCAACCGTGTTGCTTCCTCCTTTTGTTTAGTCTGCAGCCTGGTTGCCTTTTCTAGCTCTACTAACTCCTCTAATGGTAGAAGGTGTATCTCTTCACTGGCACCACCAAGCTTGATGAGCCTATCAATAATGTCTACCCTCTTTTTGTTATTGACTTCTTACTACTTGGTTGTAGCTGCTTTAGAACTGGCAGCTAACACTTTCCCAGTTTGAAGTCTACCTTTTCATTTAAGCTTCTCAATCCTCTCCTCCTCCTGAAGCTCTTCTGCAGTCATCTTCTTCTTTCCATTAACATCTTTGGAAGTGTTTGACTTTGGTGGTTCTTGAATAGACGGTTCAGATTAAGATAGAGGTAGTGAAGATTTCTAGGCTAGAGATTGGTTGAGAAAGTCCTCACTATTCACCTCAGATGCTAACTCTAGAATTGCATCTGTGATGATTAGATCCTCGAACAATGAGAACAATCCTTCCGCAACTTCCATTTCAACTTTGGAAGACTCAGCTTGTTCTTCCGAGGCTTTGACATCCACTTCAGAAGTTTGAGGGAGTGCAGTTTATATCCCAACTGTTTTGGTTGTTGGGCCATCAGTCCTTATTTCCCCTTCGAATTGAATCTCAGGTTCCATTTAGATATTAGGTTGACCAACTTCTTCCACAATGGTATAAGATGCACTTAACCTCTGAAGCTCTTTAGCTCCAAACTACATCATAGCCGCATCAGTGCTAGGCTGATCTATAGAATATCTCAATAGAAACTTGGAAAAGAACCTATAGAGATCTCTTAGCATCCTTGGGTCTATTTGCAGTATAACTTGGGATGGCTCAGGAAAGATAGTAGCAATGGGAGCCGAATGTCTGGAAGTTGAAGTTTGGCTCAGTGGTTCCTCAATTGTTTGTCTCTGAACACTCTCCCCCTTTTTGGTAGCATCATCTTGAGAGCTAGATGAGTAGGAGGAAGAGGTCAAAGAGACCTGAATGGGCATATGCCTAACAGATCTCTTAATCTGCATGAGTCCCCTCCACATCAGTGGGACTCACCTTAGTAAAGGCTTGCTGATGGGGGCTAGAGATAAGAGGTCTCTCTAGGCTCTATTGATCTTTGAGAGGGTGTTGTAGATCAACTTCATTGCCATGAAGGGATGCAATCTCTCATCAGTTTTGAAAAGAACGTCATCAAAGGATAGAGAGGTTAAACCTAATGACACGGTACCTTGATCAATGACTATAGGCATTGAGCCTATGGTGGGGCTATCCCTTTGTGGCTGCTCAGAGTATAAATACTCACCCTAAGAGTTTTGAGCTTGGGTGATGGGCTCATCGGTTTGAGACTGAGGAGACTCAAACCCCATATTGAGGTCAATGGTGAAGAATGGTGAGACCTCAGACTGAGTGGGAGTCCATTATTCCACTCTAGTCTTTTGGATTTAACATGAGGAGCTTGTTCAATCAGAGTAGATTGAACAAGGGTTCATTTGGACGTCTTTGATATGTGATGGTGATGGGATGAGAAGGTAGATTTGGCAGTGTGAGGGCAGTTGCCGGTGTGGGTTCATCACCTGTGAGGTTAACAGGGATGTCACCGTGAGCTATTTGCACAGTCATACCTGGAAGCAAAGCAGTGTATATTCCAGTAAAATTGGTGGACACTTTCTTCAAATTCTTGAAGATGGTCAGCCTCATTTGAGGTAGAGTCAGAGCATCTGCACAAATAAGCTCACGCTGGTCCAACTCATAATTGATTATTGCTGGAGAAATCTGAGATACATGAAGAATGCTTCCCGCTGGAGATTTGCATGAGATTGGTCAACACAAATCTTGAATAGTTGAATCTAAGGCTTCTAACCATTCCTTGAACTAGGCACCCTAGTTTGTATGGAATTTGATCCCATCCCCCAGATTTGTTGGACAGGCAATGAAGAACGACATGCAGCAGGAACTTCCAGTTGTATGAGAAGTTGAATTTGCAGACGTTGGACCTACTAACGTCTCCACCATATCCCATTTGGATGTTGGTGTTGTCCAAATCTGCTTTGGGAAACTCTGTGGGGGCACCCTCGTCATGAAGCTCGAGATGCTCCCTGATGAGTTGTTCAGTAATGACCAACTCCTGGCCATAGATGCTCGATCTTATTACCCGAACCCCATTTAGGGTTTCAATCTGACCATTTTCCTAAAATTCAACCATATGATTGGAATAAACAGTAGGATTAATAGTCAGGGTAGTGTAATAAGATGATGGGTAAGAAAAGAGATGATATAAGAGAAGTTGGCATCTTTTGAAGAATCAAGAAGTGTGACTTGATTGTGTTGAGGGTTAAGTGCCATTTGAGAAAGGTGAAAGTAGATGAGTTTGGACTTGGTAAATTAAGACTAAAGGAAGCTTTTAGGGTAATAAAATATGATAAGAAGATGAAATTGAGTAGTCTGGATTTTTAAAAAAGGGGGAAATGGTGGTTTATGGGGTTAGGATAAGGTGATGTGACGTTTTAGTGCGTGATGTGACAGGGAGTAAGGCTTAGTTTAGTTAAATAATCCAACATCATTAACAAAATCTTTACTTTTTACAGTGTGGGACCCAAAAGATTTCCGTTACATAGTAAAATCTCTCTTCCGAGTATAAAGTATTTCCGAAGGTAATTATCTTCAGAAGGCAATTCTTACTTCCGAAGGTAAAGTTCTATTTCTGAGAGTAAAGATTGTTTTCGAATTGAGAGTTTTATAAGCTTAGGAAGTAGGTCTGATATGTAATCAATCGTTTCTTCCAAGACTAAAAACTCTTCCGAGAAGAAAATTATCCTGGGAGGAATTTTCTTTGGAAGATATGTAAAAATATCTTCCGAGAGTTAATTCCTTTTCGGAAGAATTTATACTTAGTGAAAATTTCAGAGAGAGATCTTTTGTAATAGGGCTTAGATTGTATTGACATAAGACATTACATTTTAAAAAGGTTTTCAAAAGAGGTAGACTAATTAATGTTTATCATCCCAATGGTTGTAATGAGATACTTAAATATCTATTCATCAAAAGGTTTGGTGAACAAGTTAGCATATTGTTCATTTGAATCAACTTTGATTAGTTTAATTTGATTTTTCTCATGAACATCTCTAATGATATGATACCTGATATCAATATGCTGTCTTGGAGTGCTTCATAGGATTTTTAGTGATGGAGATAGCACTGTTATTGTCAATGTGGATTAGAGTGCTCATAAGTTGAATCCATAGTCTAAAATTTGGTTCTGAATCTACAACAACTGAACACAGCAACTTGCAGCAATAATGTATTCTGCTTCAGCGGTTGATGTAGAGACACAGGATTGTTTCTTGCATTGCCATGAGATGATCCTTCCACTAAGAAATTGACATCCACCTGATGTTGATTTCTTGTTAATGTTGCAGCCACCATAGTCACTGTTAGAGTATCCATAGAGATTAAAATTATTGTTCCTTGGATACCAGAGACGTAATTTAGGTGCTCCTTTGAGGTATATGAGGATTTTGTGGTAGGAGCTAGGTGAGACATCTTTGGAGCAGCCTGATATCTTGCACAAATGCATGTTGCAAACATGATATTAGGTCTACTTGTTGTGAGATACATCAGAGAACCAATTATTACCCTATACTGATGTTAATCAGTATCCTCCCCCTTAAAGTCAGGACAAAGATTATGGTTTCTGGGTATGGGTGTCTTGGCTGGCTTACAATCTTTCATCTCATATTTTTCTAAGATGTCATTGACATACTTAGATTGATTAATTAAAAACCCTTCCTTCAATTGCTTCACCTGAATTCCAAGGAAAAAGTACATTTTTCCCATGGAACTCATCTCAAACTTCTTCTTCATGATGCTTTCAAAGTCTTTACACATTTGGTCGTTTGAAGAACCAAATATGATGTCATCAACATAGACTTGAACAAGAAGATGTCCTTTCTAGACTTCCTTATGAAAAGAGCCTTTTAAATGGTACCTCTAGTGTAACGATTCTTCAAAAGAAACTAAGACAAAGTCTCATACCATAGCCTAAGTGCTTGGTGCAGCCCATCTAGAGCTTTATCCAATTTGCACACATAGTTGCGGTGCTATGGGTCTTCAAATCCTAGAGGCTGGCACACATCGACTTCCCTATCTATATCCCCATATAGAAAGGCACACTTGACATCAAGTTGAAAGAAAGTGAAATTCTTGGATGCAGCATAAGCAAGGAAGATCCTAATTGCCTCAAGTCTTGCAACAGGTGCAAAGACATTAGTATAATCGATTCCTTCCTCTTGAGTGTATCCTTGAACCACTAGTCTTGCCTTGTTCTTGATAATCAAGCCTTTGTCATCTCTCTTGTTTTTGAAAACCTCTTTTGTGCCTATAGGTACTTGACCAGATGGTAGCAGACATAGGTTCCAAACCTTTTGTCTCTTGAATTGAAGCAGCTCTTCTTGCATCGATTCAACCCAACTACTATCTTTCAAGGCATCTTCTACCTTCTTGGGTTCCATTTGGGACAAGAAGCATGAGTACAAGCAGACATTCCCATGATGAGTCTGTCCTCTTGTTCTCACACCTTTAGGGTCATCCCCTACGATGTTCTCAGCTAGATGAGTGTTGTGAATTCTTAGTCGAGGAATCACTTCCTATCGCAAAGATAAATCCAGATTGAACATATTTTGCTCAGGAGCTAGAACACTTTGTCCAACTACTGTTTCAAACTCATTCAATGAGGACTAACTGAATGAATGAGAAACATTATCATTCGTTGGCTGTGAAGCAACATTAACAATTGCATGTTCCTTCAAGATGCTACTTTCATCAGCTTGGTGTTGTGCAGTGTCACCTGATGAAGTTTGAGGGTCAACAAGTGAATCACTGGTTGAAGCTCCACTATCCCTTGAGATGGTTATGCTATCAGATCTGCCAATACTGGGAGCTTGATTTGTTGCAGCTCTTGGAGAACTTGGAAGAGGTCTGGGTAGCTCAAACAGTTGATCAACATCAGAATCACTTTGAGCTCCTGTTCTAGCTGAAACATTCTCACAAGATGGTTTATAATAGCTTGGAAACAATTCTAAGTCAAAAATATGATCAGGGCCATTCCCCTTAACACAAGGAGTGTGCTCATTGACAAAAATATTGGATGATTCCTTAAATTTTTGATTTTTGATGTTGTATAGTCTATAAGCTTTAAAGCTAGAGGATTATCCAACAAAGATAGCATCATCCGACTTTCTAGCAAAATTAGCCAATTGCCTTTTGTGTTAAGTATGGTGCACCTGCTACCAAAGGACCTTAGAAAACCAATGAATGGTGGCCTCTTGTTCCATAACTCATAAGGGGTTTTTCCATTTGACTTAACTACAAGAACTTTGTTCTGCATATAGCATGCACTGCTAAATGCCTCTACCCAGAATCTTAGAGGTAGTTTGGAATCGGTTAATATAGTTTGAGCAACCTCAATAAGTGTCATGTTCCTCCTCTCAGTAACACCATTTTGTTGAGGAGTTCTGGGAGCACTATATTGTCTGGCAATCCCTTTTAAGTTACAAAATGAGTCAAGAACAAGGTTCTTAAACTCAGTCCCTTGATCACTTCTAATTATTTTAACCTTGTGATCAATTTGATTTTCTATTTTAAGAATAAAAGATTTTAATGTTTCAGAAGTTTCATCTTTAGATCTTAATAGAATACCCATATAAATCTTGTAAATCATCAACTATCACAAGGTAGTATGATTTACTTCTAATGCTCATTATACTTGTGGGACCAAATAGATGCATGTGTAATAAGTGTAATGGAGTGGTCATCGAATTAACAACTTTGGATTTATGAGATGTCTTGTGTTGCTTCCCTTTCAGGCATGTTACATAGTTATCTTTGTAGAAAAATCCTTTTTAGGCAAAACATGTACCAAGTTATTTTTAGCTAATTTATTCATTATCTTAAAATTTACATGACACATTCGTTTATGCCAAAGTGTTGACTCATCACTATCAGCTTTGGAAAGAAAGCATGACACTTCACCCATTGGGGAAGCATTGTTAATATCAAGCTTGTACATATCCCCTTTCTTGGGAGATCTAAGAAGCACCAATTCCGGAGGAATTGTTGACTGGGTTAGTGAGATTGAGATTCTCAGTAAGGATCGAATATGGTGACTGAGTTAATGATGGAATGGCGGAATCAAACAATCAAGAAACATTCAATGTAGAAGAATTACTCATAAATGTTTTTGTATATATTAATAAAGGTGATTGATTACAATACTACTAGGGTTAGCAAGAAACGTAATAATACACCTAGAAAATACAAATATTTTGATTGTCTTAAATTTTGTCACCACATGTACGAGGATATCTATTATATTTATAGGCAAACAAGATGCCTTTACAAAATGACTAAAGTACCCCTAACCTATTACATCAGAAATAGTCTAAGTCTTGATCTGCATCTCTACATGTTCATCCGCATTGGCAAATGCGGATGAGTTGACTTGATCAGCATTTCTTCAGTTGATCATCCGCATTAGTATGTTGGTCATCCGCATTGGTTAATGCGGATGAACAAATACTTCTGTGCATTTGTCCGGTCATCCACATTGGCAAATGCAGATGAACAAAGTCTTGTCTGCATTATTAATTGGTCTTCCGCATTTGTCAATACGGAAGAACAAATACTTGTCCGTATATGTTTTATGTCTTCCGCATTGACAAATGCAGAAGACCATACTTCATTTTTCTTTTGCAGGTTCTTCATCCATATTTCTTCTTGGACTTTATGGGATTCCAGCAAAGCAACCATCAACTCACCCATTGAATTGGCATGTATGATCCTTTCAGGGTGCAACAATACTCCCCCTAAGGATTATACAACCTATGCTCTTCAATGTTTGGGAGGTGATTGATGTTGTGAGGTTTCTACTGGGTCTTGTGGAAGTAGTAAAAATGCTGCTTTAGTTGGATCCTGAATAGCTTTAATCATGTTGACAAAATCTGTTGCTTCTAACATTCTTTCCCTACTCAGCACATGTATCTTCATTTTGCTCATATTGTAGATGGCTTCTATTGGTAACTTCTTTAGAGAAATAGGTTCCCAAATAGATACAGTAGAGAGACCATCTCTGTGAATTAGTGACAGGATCAGCGATCACAAGTTTGATGTATTAGGATTCAAAGCAGCGGAATATGAACAAGAATTAGACAAATTGTAGCAAGCAATGGACACTTGTATTCATTAAGAGTGCATACGGTTATGGGGAGAGAATATATATTTCTGATTTCAAGGATTGTTTATAGATGTAGAATATTTCTAATCAAATCATTCATTTATTCCATTCATTCATCCATGTATTACAATAGGTTGTCACTCCTTATATAGAGTGCAACAATCACTGCTGTTATCACGGAAAGTGACAACTGGCAGATCTAATACAAAAATAACTAACTCTTAACAAACTACTGAAATGTTCACAACTACTGAGAACATATCAGAGTGTTAAGTACAAAATATAAAGCTACTGAAACTACAACGACTGAAGAACAAGCTCTTCAGTCGTTTTACAAAACTACTGAAAGTAAATATATAAAACTACTGATATCACAACTACTGAAGAAGTACTCTTCAGCTGTTGTGACAAACTACTGAAACTTCAGTAGTTGGTCTTCAGACTTGAACTTCAGATGTTTCATCAGCTGATGACTTCAGTAGATATCATCAGCTGATGTCTTCAGTCTTTGTCTTCAGACTTTGTACATCAGTTGTTGATCTTCAGTACTTGTAAACTCTTCAGCTGTTGTAGTTCAGTACTTTGATCTTTCAGCTTCAGCACTTGTGTTCTTCAGCTGTTGTACTTCAGCACTTTAGTTCTTCAGCTGTTGAGGTCTTCAGCATTTGATCTTCAGCTGTTGAAGTCTTCAGCACTTGTCAAACTACTGATGAGGCTTTCAGCAGTTGTTGTGATACCATGTGGGACTTAGAGGTTTTCTGATCTTGGCTCATTGGTTCTTTTGGTCCAACAAACTCCCCCTGAACCAATGCAGCCAAAACCTCTAACTTATTTATTATCCCACTTATTGATGGCAAAATGTTGGTCTTTTTCCTTCTTGATCAGTAGAGAAGATGACCCATGTAAGCTCCGGCCTGGAAGAAATCTCAAATATTTGTTTGGCAGAGTATGAATGGGAACTCTGTTTTGGGGAACTGGACACAGAGTTGTTATCCCATTCATGAGATTTACTTCCCCATAATGAGTCTGTATGACTCACGAACATAGGCCTCAAGGAGAACAACTTGTTCCTCCTGAGAGAGTTCTTCTACTCCTCCTTCGAAGAAGAACTCTGGACCATAGTACTCTGATAAGTGCTTCATGGTCCTGCCATTTTTCAGCTCCACCGTAGTTACCTCCCTATATACAAATTCATCAGGATGGTTGCCTTCAAGGAGTAACTGGAGCTCATTCTTCTGGATGTCTTCAAGCTTTTTATATAGCAACCCCTTCTTAATCATCTTGTTTTCTAGTAAAGCTTGAGGGGTCTTCTTTGCTTGGTGAGCTTTCTTGAATTCATCAATGATTTCCCAAGGTGAGACTACAACGGCCAACATGATGGTAGACTCTATTGTTTTTCGTACCTGGCCATTGTATCTGTGTGGAATGTTCTTTTATGGATTCTAGAACTCACCCTGGGGTCTGGCCATACTCTCACTCTCTCCTTCTGATATTGAAAGGTGTGCCTGAGAGTGTACAGCCTTTGAGCATGCCCTTTCATGGCTTGAATAGATGATGACTGAGGAAATTCCTTGTCAACCATCTTCAGCAGTTGCTCATCGTGCTGTTTCTGCTGTTCTTCTTCTTCTATCTTGACTCTTACCATTTCCGTTTGAGAGTCAGATGTGATCATGGGTTGACTTCGGGGTTTTGGTAGCTTCAGAACAGCAGAGAGTGCAGACTATCATCTTCATCCTCCCTCTCCTCTTCTTCTTCCATCCTCAGCACTCGTCTCCTCCTTCTGGGTACATCACTGGATGATGGTTTGTGTTGGTGAAATGGTGTTGGTGAAGGATTTGGTTTTGAAGAATAAGGATGTTTGGATTTTGGCTTATAGATTGGTTGGGAGATTTGAGGGATAGGATCTGTTTGAGTGGGTGGAAGGGAAGGTTGATCCAGCATCTTTGTAGTTAGTTTCGCTTTGTGAGTTTAGCCATCTCTAACCTTTTACCAGCCCCAGCCTCATCAAGGGCTTCCACAATATCCCTTTGTTGAATTGCTCAAACAGACAGTTCTGGTGGCTATAGCCAGAATGCTGTCCCTGGTCCATGCGCGAATCTCCACTAATGATCTTCCTAAATATTTTGCAATGAAGCGGATCATTATTTCCAATCTCTCTTTCTCAAGAGCATCATACCCTGCCCATCGGTTTGTATCTCTTGTACTTCCAACCTTCTGATCTCACTATCCAGTGTGGCTGTGTCAAACCCCTGCCTGAAGAGTTGTTCAATTATTTTATCCATGGATCGGTTGTGTGTAGTGTCAGCTTCTTTGACCAGCTCCTCCAAGGATTTGTCTTCAGCAGTGTGATCATCAGCACTTCTCTTTCGCTTGTAAGTGAGCAGAGGTTGCTTTTTTTCTCCTCCTCTTGGGCTTGCTTCTCTTCCTTCTTCTCCTCTGTTCTTTTCCTTTTCTTTTCTTTCACTGCAGTACTCTCCCCCTTTTTGGTTGCATTGGAAGAGGGTTTGTACCGCAGAAAGAGTCTTTTGGACAGCAGCATCAACCAAGGGCTGTAAAGTTGAGGAAAGCCTCTCATCAATGGCTTTAGTTACATATCAGTGATTATGGGTGTGATGAGAGGGAGGGAATTTTGAAGTGCAGCACCTATTTGCTCAGGAGGGTTCTGTTCCTGAGAAGTAGGGCTGAAGCAGAGGCAGGTGGTTGAGTTTGAAGTGGCTCAGTGTGTGGGAAACCTTCAAGTGAAGGTGCCATCTGTGGGTGGGTAGAGGCAGATGGTCTTGCTCCTTGTGAGAGTTGATCAAGTAGGTTTTGCAGCCTACTGACTTCTCTTCAAGATTGTGTTCTGGGCAAGAACATCGTAGAAAAAGCCGAGTCATCATCAGCCGAAGCTGAATCATCTGACCTCCTGCTTAGAGCAGGATTTACATGCACTGGTGTAGACCAGTTGATGCATGTGCCCCTTGTGCTTGGTACTGGGGACTTCCAGCCTCAGGACAGTGTCCATCATCAGCTGTTGCCTCTAGTGAGTCTTAGCAATTACCAGCCCCACTCTGATCATGTGCTGAGTCAGAGGAGGTGGCAGCCTCACTAGATATTCTAAGCTCCTTGTCTACACCAGGAGATAGAAGTGGTAAACCCCTGTGTTGTGGGTTCTCAAGTGCAATGTGTTCCCCCCCCTCAATTGTAGAGGTATTCCCAGTAGTAAGTGGTTTGCTGGGGAGGGGGTGAGGAGTGCAGTGAGTCAGCACTTGTGCAACTATTAAAGTTGGGCTGTGAGGGGCGGTTGGTTTTGGGGGAAGGGATAGAAGCAGTGTGCACCTGGGGAGGTTGGTGCTCTTCAATGGCAATCCCCTCAAGTGAGGAAGATCCCAGATATGTAGGTACCCCTTTGTGGTTGCTGCAGCTCCTGTTGGGAGGAAGCCTGAGTGGCTATGGCTGGAAGAGTCATTGTATCCACTAAGGGGTTTGGACTAGTGGATATATCCTGCGTTTGTGTTGCAGGGGCATCCTCAGGGACTCAATTCCCTGAGTAGCCGTTTGGGTTTCTTTTTGGTGGGTTTGGTGGGGACTTTGGATTTGGAGGTGGGGCTGTGGGTTCCAGCTGCGCTGGGTTTTCGCAGCTTGACAGCCATTTTGAGTGTCCGGTCAGAGTTGTGCCGGGAGTATACTTCCGGCAGAACAGCCGTAGCACGGACTCCCAAGCCAACAAGTCCCTCAGCATTAAGCTGGTTTGTAATGATGGCCATTATGAACCGTGGTATAGTATCCAACGGTTGGCAGTGAGTTTTTGAGCCATATCCTTGAGCTCCGAAAATATTATTTCTGAAAAGTTTAGCGGTTGTTGCTCAAGAATAGAATACATTACCTGCTGCCATTTTGTCGACATTTGATCCCAAGACGATGTCTTAGGAGCCAAACATACATTCACCATGTGGAAAATTAGGTGCTCAGCGTCATTAAAGTGTTTCTTCAAGATAGTGGAGGCACTGAGATCGCCTTGATATCCATGTTGGCAAAGGATAGATCTGTGGTGCCCTCGGATATCCAGCAGGAGAACTAGCATCATTCAGATGAAGATTTTGCGGATTATTGCAGGAGTGATGACTACTTCTTTGTTATTGACGACCGACTGGAGAGATGGTGTGTTGTTCTCCCTAGTGGTAATAGTAACGTCATCCAAAATTGTTGAAGGGATTCGGCATGTAGTATGGGATTCAGAAGAAATGCCGTATGTATTGGGACTGAACCATAAGAAGATAGCAGTATCGAACTTAGTCCAGATGGCGATTTAGTGAGGTAGGCAACACAGTTGTGTCGCGGTTTAATTTGCATGGACGCCATGGAGAAAAGGAAATTTTGGAGAGGAACGTTAGGTTTGAAGAAGATGAAGCATTGAGAGCTTAGGTTAGGGATATTTATAGGGTACGGGTAAAAAACGATTGAAGGATGTGGTGTTAGTCATCAGTAGTTTTAAACGACCGTTGACATGGTATTATCCTTTCAGACGTTGAAACAGCTGAAGTCTGGTGTTAGGCATCAGTAGTTTAGAACTACTGAAGACCGTGGTTTTGACTTCAGATGATAAATAACTGAGGACTTGGTGTTTGTCATCAGTAGTTATGAAACTACTGAAGACAGTGGTTTTGTCATCAGCTGTTGTAAACAACTGAAGACTTGGTATTAGTCATCAGTAGTTATAAAAACTACTGAAGACATGGTTTTGCTTCAGTTGTTTAGAATGAAACAGTAGTTGTACAACGACTGAAGAGAAGTTCTTTTCAGCTGTTTTCGTCAATTCTTAGCTTTTCAGCTGTTTCATACTGTCCTCAACACATTCATCAGTCTTTTTAGCTGATTTCAATTGTTTCATAGGACATCAGTACTTATCTTTTTTACTGATTGTAGCAGTTGTAACTGCATCAGTAGTTTAGAACAGATGAAGTACTTCAGTACTTTGAGACATTTAGCCTTCAGTAGTTATAAAAACTACTGAGGGTAGAACGCGCATCAGTACTTATATGTGACATAGGTACTAATGATCATCAGTACTTATTACTAAGATCATCAGTAGTTGTCATTATTCTAGCTGCAGCATACCAAGCCTTAACACTAGGTTTTGGAAAGTTGAACTATCCAAAGACTTAGTAAAAATGTCTGCAAGCTCATCAGCACTAGGCACAAACTTAGGATCAATCAAACCTTTTTCAAAACAATCCCTTATAATGATGTCTGATCTCTATATGTTTGGTCCTAGAGTGCTGGACTGGATTTTTGACAATGCAAAGAGCTGAAGCACTATCCATTAACAATGGAGTCTTAGTCTCTGAAATGCCATAATCCAGAAGTTGGTTTTGAAGCCAGAGTACCTGAGATGTACAACTTGCAGCAGCAATGTACTCTGCTTCAGCAGTTGATGTAGCAACTGAGGTCTGTTTCTTGCTCTGCCAAGAAATCAAGCAGTTGCCTAGGAATTGACATCCACCAGAAGTTGATTTCCTGGTCAACTTACACCCTGCATAGTCACTGTCAGAAAAAGCAACTAATTTACCAGAATGTCCAGTAGAATACCATAAACCTAGAGATGGAGTGCCTTGCAGATATCTAAAGATCCTCTTGACTGAAATCAGATGAGACTCTTTAGGTGCAGCCTGAAATCTAGCACAAACACATGTAGCAAACATAATATCTGGTCTAGAAGCTGTTAAATACATCAGGACCCAATCATACATCTGTAAAGTGTTTCATCAACCACTTTACCTTTCTGATCTGTATCCAGTTGTGTGGTGCTGCACATGGGGGTAGAACAAGACTTACACTTTTGTAAATCAAACTTTTGCAAAAGATCTTTTGTATTTTGGACTGATGAATGAAAATTCCATCAGCCTTTTGTTTGATTTGCAACCCCAGAAAGAACTGTAATTCTCCCATGGCACTCATTTCAAACTTCTGTTGCATCAACTTTGTAAAGGCATCACACAACTTTGGATCAGAGGATGCAAAAATGATATCATCTACATAATTTGAACAAGTAGATTATGCTGCCCAGCTTTCTTAATGAATAAAGTCTTATCTATGGAGCCTCTAGTGAAGTTGTTTTCCAGAAGAAAGTTTGATAATGTCTCATACCAGGCTCTGGAACTTGTTTTAACCCATAAAGAGCCTTATCAAGCTTATACACCCAATTAGGATGTTTATTGTCCTCAAAGCCTGGAGGTCGACATACATAAACCTCTTCTTAATTTTTCCATACAAAAATGCACTTTTGACATCCATTTGAAAAACTTTAAGGTTTTGATAAGCAGCATAAGCTAAAAACAATCGAATTGCTTCCAGTCTGGCTACAGGGGCAAAGGTTTCATCATAATCAATACCTTCTTCCTGTGCAAACCCCTGAACAACCAGTCTGGCCTTGTTCTTAATAATAAGCCCATTTTCATCAGTTTTGTTCCTAAACACCCATTTAGTGCCTATTGCACACTTACCTGGAGGTGGAGGAACCAGTTCCCACACTTGCTGTTTCTTGAACTGAAGAAGCTCAAGCTGCATGGCATCAACCCATCCATTGTCCTTTAAAGCAATGTGATAATTCTTTGGCTCTTGCTGACTGATGAAGAGAGCATAGAAGCAGAAGTTTGACAATTGACTTCTTGTTGATACTCCAGCAGTGATATCACCAATGATTTGAGACATAGGGTGATTCTTCAGATCTTGATACACAATGAGATCTGTGCAAGTGTTTATAGCAGGCTCAGCAGCAACAGATGGTGATGGTGAATCATTTACTTGAAACCAATCAGTGGATGGTAATTCAAAGGAAGTTGAATTCAAAGAGATCTCATCAGCATTTGTTGTGGATGGTGCTATTGGAGCTACAGGAACATCAGGTCTAGCTGAGTCAGGCAGCTGATCACTAAACCTGAAGAGGTGAGTACTGCAATCATCATCATCATCAGCAGTACCACCAGGTGGTGAACTGTTGACAGGAGCAACAGCAGGAGTTTGATAAGGAACATATTGCAGTATGTCCAAATCAAATAACTCCACAGGACTTTGTGGAATCTTGTCCTTTGGAGATTCATTGAACTTAACATGTAGAGTTTCTTCAACCATCTTTGTTCTGCAGTTGAAGACTCTGTATGCTTTGCAAGTAGATGAATAACCAACAAAGTACCCTGCATCCACCTTAGGATCAAATTTATGGAGTTGATCCTTTGTGTTGAGAATAAAACAGGGACACCCAAATGCTTTGAAAAATGAAATCAGAGGAGCCAAATGATGGAGGACTTCATATGGAGTCTTCATCAACCTCTGATTTACTAAAACTCTATTTTGCACATAGCAAGCTGTGTTAACAGCTTCAGCCCAAAAGGTCATGGCAAACCTGAGTCAGCCAGCATGGACCTTGCAGCTTCAATGAGGGTCCTGTTCTTTCTCTCCACTACTCCATTTTGTTCTGGAGTCCTTGGAATGCTGAACTGCCTTTTGATTCCCTTTGAAAGATAGAAGTCATCAAGTGTATGATTTCTGAACTCAGTTCCATTGTCACTCCTAATACACTTGACTGGAAGGGAATACTGCTTCTCAATATACAGCACAAAGTGAATAATCTTCTGAGCAGCCTCATCCTTTGAATGTAGAAAGAAAGTCCATACAAATCTGGAGTAATCATCCAAAATTACCAGACAGTATTTCTTCTTTGCCATGCTCATTACTCTCACAGGACCAAATAGATCCATATGCAGTAATTGCAAGCAGGCAGTGGACTTAGACACTTCAATAGGAGAGAATGAGACTTTGTGCTGTTTTCCTTTTAAACACGCAGTGCAGGTTTCATCACAATGGAACTCCTTTATTGGTAAGCCTCTGACTAAACTATTGTGGGTAAGCTGATTCATGTTTTTGAGATTAACATGACCCAGCCTCCTGTGCCACAGTTTAGATTCTTGAGAAGAGGCTTTGGAAAATAGGCAAGGATTGCCTTTGAGATCTATCTTCTTAGAAAGATCTAAGGCATACACTCTTCTTGTCCTGTTGGTTGTCAGGAGAGTGTGATCATCCAACACCTTGTCAATCAAGTGCAAAACTTTGGATGACAGAATCCTACAGTTTTGACTGGTGAAAAGGGCAACATGGCCTTTATCACACATTTGACTGACACTCAAGAGATTGTACTTGAGATTTTCCACATGATTAACATCATCAAATTTGATTTCTCCATTGGAGACAAAGCCCTTACCGATGATCTAACCCCTAGCATCATTGCCAAAAGAGACAAATCCCTTCTTTCCTTGAGAAGTCATGAAGAAGAGAGCTGTTCCCAGTCATGTGCATAGATCCCCCACTGTCTACATACCAGATGCTACTTTGGCATGTTGAAGAACCCTGCAAAAATAAACAATTAGTTAGTTTTAGAGACCCAAACCTCTTGGTTTTGGGCCTGGTCTCATCAATAGATGGTAAACTAACAGGTTTATTTGAAACAACAGCCTGAGAGGAAGAAGATGGTGTAGAAGAGGAGTCCTTTGGCTTGGACCTCCTTTTCTGTGGTTTCAACATAGGAGCATCTAGTTGGTTAACTCTACCCAACAGATGTTGAACCATCATAACCAGCTGTGTCTGATTTTGTGATAAAGCTTTCAGCTCATCAGACACATTGCTAGTGGAGTTTGATAAGTTCCTATGTTGCACCTTCTTCTTCTGAGCACCCTCAGCTGTCACCTGTTTAACCCCTTCCTTTTTGGATTTCTTTGAGGACTTAAGGGTTACAGGATTTGATGTTGCTGATACAAATGTGGTCTCAAACTCAGTTTTCATTTTTACCATTTTCTCATTAATTTCTTCTTTTAGTTTGAGTTTGGAACCTCTTTTGTACCAACAATCATCTGTAAGATGATTGAACAACCACATACTTCACATGGTTTCTTCTTCATCTTAGGTTGATCATCAACTAAAGAGGGTGAAGCAACAGAAGACTTGTTCTTCAATGCTTTGGAAGCATTGTTTGCTTTCTTGATAGCCTCTTTAGTAGTCTTCAAACTCTTTGTACTGCCAGTTTTCTTCTCTTCAGTACTGACAGCAGTTGAAGTTTGAACTTCAGGCGTTAATCCTGCTCTCTAGTCCTATCAGGACCTTAAGAATTGACTCCTGAGTTGATCAACGCATTAATCATGTGAATGTCAGCATTTGAACCATCAACATCAGCTGATAGTTTCAAAGAGGGCTTGATGCTGACTGCTACTTCTGATTGTGCTGTATCAGAAGGTAGATCACATGATGTGATGGATTGGTTATCACTCTCACCATGAGATTCTACCTCTGCTCTTGGGGTAAAATCTGTAGGTGGAGCAGTGTGATTGTAACCAATTCCAAACTTCACATTTGAAGCAGATTGCTTACTCAGAAGCATTTCAAACCTTTGCATGATTGTACCCATCTATCACACTCTACCTGGGTAACTGCAAGGGTTTCTTTGAGATCTTTGTACTTCTCTAGAAGTACTTCTTCTCTAGCCTTATCATCAATTATTTGGCAATTCAGTTTATAAATCTCATCATCTTTATCTTTAATCACAGACTCAAACTCAGCTTTATTTTTGGAAATTGTTTGTTCTAGCTCAATGTTCTTATTATTAGAGCTACATTTGCTTCTCTAATGGAAGCAAATGCTACTATGCATGGTTCAGAACATAATTTGGCTTTTGCCTCAGAGGATACCTGTGATACCTGAGATGTAGAGGCATTAGAAAATGAAGTATCAGCAGACTCCAAGCCATAAGAGCTAGATTCCCAAAGGACTGTCACCACCATGTTGACCAGCACCTGAGAACAGTTGATCATGACCAGACATGTCATCTGGTAAACTGCTCCAGTCAACAACTCCTGGGGTGAAGAAGCTGTGTTGTTGAGGTTGAGTTTGTTGATGAGATTGGGAAGGCTGAGGTTCTGGTAGTGCATGAGGTTGTGGTGCCATAGGAACTTGAACTTGATTTGACTGTGGCTTGTAATAACAAGGGTAAGGATATGGCATTTGACCCTGAGGAACAAAATATGCTGGAGATTATTGTTGAGAATGATGACTAGAGGTAACAGGATGTTGCCCTCTGTGTTGTTGACTATTGCCAGGAAAAGTCACAAAGGGTGCAGTGGAGTTAGATCCAGTTGATCTACACTCTCTTGCAAAGTGTCCAAGCCTTTGGCATTTGTGACACCTCAACTTGCTCTTGTCAAAACCAACTTTGGTTTTGCCAGAGAGTCCTGGGAATTTTCTTCCAGTTCTTTTATAGAACTTCTGAGATCTGATATTTATCAAGGCCATTTGGCTCAAAATATCCATCTCTTCTAAGTCATCATCAGCAATCCCCTTGAGATCATCCATAATGAAGCATAGATTGTCATTATTACACCCAGTAAACTGACCATCAACACTCACAAATGCAGAATCAGAAGTACTTGACGAGAAATTAATATGCTCATCATACTGGCATTCAGATGAAGCATATTCTGACTCATGACCCACCAAGGCAGTGTTGCCTGGTACAAAGTCTTCAGTGAGCTTTCCAGATGAAGACAGCTTTCTCTTCTGTTCTATCTCTCTCTCAAACGTGAGCAGTTTCCCATGGAGTTGGGTGAGAGATAGTTTGTCCAAACTTGCACTGGAGCGTAGGACAATAGTATATGTGTCCCATCTCTCAGGCAGTGATCTGAGAAATCTGTTATTCATCTGAATATTGGTGTATTCAAGTTTGACCATTTTTAGTTCAGAGATCAAACAAGAGAACCACTCATATTGTTGAGTCAGTGTCTCACCCTTTCTATGAGAGAATGTCTCACATTGTTGGGCAAGAATTTCTCTATTATTTGCCAAGACCTCATCTGTTCCTCCAAATTGTTCTTTCAAGGCATTCCAGAGGTCATGGGCAGTTTCATGATGCATTAGCCCAGAATATATTTCATTTGGCAGTGCCATGGCCAGAATTCCATGGGCTTTTGCATCAATTTCAAGCAACTTCTTGTCCTCATCTGAGTATTGCTCCCTCCTCTTCGGAACCATTTGATTGGTTTCCGGGTTATTCACCATAGGCTTGTGTGGACCATGTACCACTGATGTCCAACACCCTGCGCTGTTAACAGACAGGTGATGGAGCATACGTCTTTGCCATATGTTATACTCATTCCTAACCAGCATTGGTGGCTTGGTTGAGGAACCAGTATTGTGAGGATCATTGGAGGGAGTAGTCATTTTCAGTTCAAAAACAATTTAGTTCAAGCTTTTAAATGTTTTAAACAGACCACCACAAACTCAATGAAAACCAAGAGAAGATCTCAGGATGAATGATCAGAAATACAGAAAATTCAATCTCTATAACCGTTTCTTGCAATAACAAAAGCTAATTAAATCAAACTTAGATCTTGAATAGCAGTTTCAATGATCAATTATTAGATCGATCAATGATTAACCTGCTCTGATACCATTTGACAGGATCAGCGATCACAAGTTTGATGTATTAGGATTCAAAGCAGCGGATATGAACAAGAATTAGACAAATTGTAGCAAGCAATGGACACTTGTATTCATTAAGAGTGCATACGGTTATGGGGAGAGAATATATATTTCTGATTTCAAGGAATGTTTATAGATGTAGAATATTTCTAATCAAATCATTCATTTATTCCATTCATTCATCCATGTATTACAATAGGTTGTCACTCCTTATATAGAGTGCAACAATCACTGTTGTTATCACGGAAAGTGACAACTGGCAGATCTAATACAAAAATAACTAACTCTTAACAAACTACTGAAATGTTCACAACTACTGAGAACATATCAGAGTGTTAAGTACAAAATATAAAGCTACTGAAACTACAACGACTGAAGAACAAGCTCTTCAGTCGTTTTACAAAACTACTAAAACATAAAAATATAAACTACTGATATCACAACTACTGAAGAAGTACTCTTCAGCAGTTGTGACAAACTACTGAGGCTTCAGTACTTGATCTTCAGACTTTGACCTTCAGGTGTTTCATCAGCTGATGACTTCAGTAGATACCATCAGCTGATGTCTTCAGTCTTTGTCTTCAGACTTTGTACATCAGTTGTTAATCTTCAGTACTTGTAAACTCTTCAGCTGTTGTACTTCAGTACTTTGATCTTTCAGCTTCAGCACTTGTGTTCTCCAGCTGTTGTACTTCAGCACTTTAGTTCTTCAGCTGTTGAGGTCTTCAGCATTTGATCTTCAGCTGTTGAAGTCTTCAGCACTTGTCAAACTACTGATGAGGCTTTCAGCAGTTGTTGTGATACCATGTGGGACTTAGAGGTTTTCTGATCTTGGCTCATTGGTTCTTTTGGTCCAACAATTAGTAAGCTCCCACCCACATCTACCTCCCGTTTAACAATATTCCTAAGTTGCAATGGAGTCTTCTTTTTCTTTCTTTTGTCTCTCTTGAAATGATACAATCATAAGCCAATTCAGCAACTTGATGCACTTTAGGAAGAAGTGCATATCTTGTTCTCCCAGTTTATTGTTATTTCCCTGAAGTGTTTGGTATATATATAGTGGATGTAGGATTCATCAAGCAATCTTACTTCATATCCACTAAATAGTCTTATTTCAGCACCCTCCTTTCCTCCCCACTTTCTTTCAATCACCATCTCATAAGTTTTTTCATCATAGTACACATTTGAGATGGGTGTAGAGGAAGAGTACCAGACACTATTTTTCTCTTTAAAGCATCTGTTGGTTTCACTTTTAACTCTGGAAACACAACTTTTTCAGCTTGTATTGTCTTCTTCTTCTTAAGGTATTAATAAATGACTTATCTTTCCTTATGCATATTGCCTTTAATGATTTGAAATTGTCAGCCCTTTTGAACATTTTGAGTATGCTTTCAAATTCATATCCCTTGAACATAGCTGAGTGATTGATCAGTTCTAGTTAAGCTAGTTCTTTTAAGTCATGGATCTCCAGGGCATTTACAAAAACAGAGTACTCTGTAAAGAATTGGACCAGCCCGGAGATCCTTTTAACCATAAACATGTTCCAAGTGCTGTCATACTTCCATGAAATTATTTTCTGATCAACATTGCCTTTAGGAGTAGTGTAGAGTCTAATGAAGAGGCTGATGCAACCTAAACATCTTTAGTCTTTCCTGCATGCTGCACAAGTGCATTAAAGTGGAATGCTTCGAAGTTTCACATGTGCAACAGAAATACTCTAAGTGTGAAATCTTCCGAAGCCAAGACCAACATCTTCCGAAGCCAAAGATGAAGTCTTCCGAAGCCACATAGACAAAGTCTTCTGAAGCTTCAAATTCATGAAGATAGATTTCTTCTGAAGACTTTTAGTAACATGCTTTATCTGATGTAGTGTTCCATAAAGCTGGACACCTTTCTGTTGCAACTCAGCAAGTCACCAACTAACATGTTGGTGAAAAGGTCCATGCTTTTGGTAACTGTACATTGAGGTCTTGAGTCTGTAACTTTCTACTTTATGTACTTTATCCTTTTTGTAATAGATAAGCATGTGAGCTATGACATGTCATAGTCACAAGTCAAAAGGCAATCTGCCTTTTGACTCGACTGTTGGTCCATGTGATCGATGAACAGTACAATTGATAGGATATTTGATCAATATCAAACACACAATCCAAATAACACCATTGAGAAGTGAATATGATGAATCAAGACATAATTGGTACTCAAATGAACAAACTCACTCAATAACAACAAGCACAATTGTATTTCAATGAAGTACCTGCTTAGAATGGTAGCTTGCAACAGAATTCCACGATTAGGGTTTTGCAAGCTCTCCGTACAAAGTGAAATGACATAGTATATATAGCAGTCATAGATTCGCTGACAGTTTCGCTACCAGCAAAACTGTCATGCCGAAACTATAGTTTCGCCCGACAAAACACAAGTTCGCCGGGTAAACTAAAACAGCAAACTGTGAGCGAATGTATAGATTCGCTCACAGTTTCGCTGGACTGCTAAAACTGCTAATTACAAACAAAATGAAACTAACAAAAGTCCTATTACAATGTAAAGTAAACATCTATACTAAAGTGAGTCCAACCTAACATGATCTTCAATACTCCCCTAGGTTGGACCTCACTATCTTCACTTCTCTTGATTTGACCCGTCGGCTCCGGTTTCCTCTGCTGCTGTTAGTCTATCTTCATCACCTCCTGCAGCAACATCTTTAGAAGCTTCAGCCACTGATCCTCCAAGGTTAGTTCCTGCATCACCAGCTTCTCAGAATGACCCTAGCTCTAGCAAACTGCCTGGTCATGTCTTGAACATCCATGGCAAAGTCATCTTGTGCTCTCACCTTTTCAGCCAAACTCTTTACCTCCGCCCGTACTCCTCGTATTTTGTTTGCCACATTCATAAACAAGCTTGCCTCTTTTCGTGTTTCCTCTCCTGCCCCAGCCTTAATATGATTTTCACAAAGAGTCAAGAGATCTTCATCACTGAAGCTGAATAATTCCATCGGGTCAAACACCCTAAACTCTTTTCCGTGTTTGGCTCTAATCACCGCCTCGCCAGTGTTATTATCATAAAACCACTTTTCAAAGTCCTGTAAACGTTGGGGAAGAGGATCAGCCAATCTTACCCTGTTTACAGTCTTTGGTGGTTTGACTCTCAAAACAATCCTCCTTTGCCAGTCTCCCAGTCTTTATCTTTCTTTGATCTTTTTCGTTCAGCCTTCATGTATCCAAATGACTCAAAATTATCATTAAGTCCATTTTAAATTACCTTCTCAAGAAATACTGCCTTTTCACTTAAATGAGCATTAATCAAAGGCAAAGTGGCCAACCGTCTCAGATCCCATTTGGGCAAGGTCTTAAAAGCCTTCTCTTGAGCATGTAGCTGATATGACCTCCTCTTCTTTTAATCATAAACATCTTTAAACTAGGATTATAACACCAACTATTATCTTCTTGTCTGCCTCTTTCCTGCTTAAACCTTCCATATTTTGAAACAAAGGAGTAAGTTCTTCAGCCTCCTTCTCCTTCACCAACCAGTCACTCTTATCCATCTCAAAACATCAGCTTCATCATCTCCCTTCTTAGCAACATACACCAGTGGTCTCTCATCTACTTCATAAAACTCTGGTTCAGAATCATAATCAACCAATTGCTCATCCTCCTCTTCTTCATCAATCAAACCTTTTCCTTTATCAGACATTCCCTCAGTGGTAGCAGTAACAACCACTTCTTCACCCACACTATCCTTATCAAAATCAAACTGTAGGTTAACAAACCCTACTTCAATAATATCATCATCCATTTCTTCCAGCATCTTCTCTTGGGATCTCTTGTTCCCCTGCTTCAGTATTAGCTGCTCCAGAAGTGCCCTCTCCTACCTTGGATGAAGTACCCACATTCAAGAATGAGTACTTAGATATATCAGTCATATCATCTAACTCAGATTGAGTTAGTTGACTAGGTAGGCCAGCAGCAGCTTTCATCTGAGAAATTTCTTCAAACAATCTCTTAATCAAATTATTCTGGTCAACCAACATCTTTTCATTCCTTCAATTACCTCATCCTTCTTTTCCCTAATCTCCTGATTCGTCAGTTTAGTCTTTATCATACTCAACTCATTGGCCAATGAAGTATTTAGACTACGAATAACATCCTCATCAAGACCAGCACTAGCCTCTTTCCTTGCTGTGAAACCCTCGTGTCGATGTTTTGATCTCCGTTCAGGCTCAACAAAGTCAGTTTTCTTTTTAGATCTCCGTTTTTTCTCCACCCTTATCTCCTCTGCTTGTGCATCTATATTCTTCAAAATCATAATCTTTCTCTTTTGCATATCTCTTTCTCTTCTTAGCTGCATCAGCTTGTTGCACCCTTGTTTCCTCAGTCCTTTTGTTTTCAGACTCATCGACCCGTCTGATATAATTCCAGCGTTCTGGAGGGTACATATTTTCCCAGAGATGGGTGATTTTACCACTGAAATCATGGCGGATAGCACAGCAATCAGCAAATATCCGAGGGTTCATCTGCACTAATCTCTTGACTTCACCATGTTTAGGAACATCAGGAATAAGATCATCAATAATCATCTGAATAAGCGAGGATATAACAACCATTTATCCTTCTTCACAGCCATCACATTTCTGCCATACACGCAAAGATCAGTCTAGCAATGTTTGCTTTCTCCCCTTTACAACATATCACCATAGCTTTGGCCCAGTCAAGATTAAGTCCATCGGATCCACCCTTACGGTGATCTAAGCACATAATAAAAACATGAGCTATATATCTCCATTCCTTAGAAAAAAAAGACTTTTTAATCTCCTTCCTCGAACCAAAAGCTGTCCCTCATACCCCATTTGTCTGAAAGCTTGGAATACTTCAGACTCCGTCATATCCACTTCATCACTAGTATCATTCTAGTCTAAGAATCCTCGACACGCTCTCAGCAGTAATAGTTATATCATGATCAATCACTCTAGCTGTGATTCTCTGTACATCTCCTCCAGTGTTGTATTCTGCTGATCTCCAAAAATCTCTAATATTAAGATCATAGATAGTGGGTGAGTGAGAGATAGCATATGCAATGGGTGATCTCTGAAGCCATCTAATGCAGTCACGAAATCCGGCCGCCTTTGGAAGAGTATCGTCTAATATGGCAGTAGATGTTATTCCTCTCATCAAACTTGAGATTCGCCATGATAACCTGAGAAGAACAACAAATAAATTTGAATAAGAAATACTGAAAATAAGAAATAAAACAAAAACAAAAGAAACAATCAATTTCGGCAAGCGAAACAATAGTTTCGCTCACTAAGACATGATAGTTTCGCTGAATCAAAGACAATTTCGACAAAGAAAACAAACAGTTTCGACAAGCGAAACTATAAATTCGCTCATTGAAACTTGTTATTTTCGCAAAACAAAAATTAGTTTCGACAAGATTAGAATGAATTAAAGTAGTTTCGCAATTAGTTTCACCAAATATAATTTAGTTTCGCTATTACAAATTAGTTTCGCTGACATAAGAAAATACAAGCGAAACTATGTAAATTAAAGATCAGTCATTGCGAAATTAGAGAAGATATGGCGAAACTGTTAAGTTTGCTCGGACAGCATAACTTTACAGTTTCGCAGAAAAGATGTGAACTTTCGTTCAATTTCGCAGAGAAATTAGTAGTTTCGCTGAACGAACAGCGAAACCACCGAAGAGACACAATCTAGATAACTTAAGAATAGACTATTTAATCCAGATTAGAAAGTGAATCAGTGTTCAAAACTCACATACGAAGTGAATCTCACGAAAAATCAGACCAAATCACAAACACAAGTCAAAATCGCCTAAAAGTTACGGATAAACCCTAAAAGTGAAACTGAGCGATTGTGCGAAATTATGAGAGAAAATTCGCAAACATGACTTATATAGCAAATAGTTTCGCAGACAGCGAAACTATAAATTTGTCTGGCGAATTTACAGTTTCGCCCAGTGAAACTGTAATTTCGCTAATTTACAGTTTCGCCTAGTGAAACTGTAATTTGCTAGGAGGTAACCGACTAAAAACTTATTAGCCAACCTAGCGAAATTGCAGTTTCGCTTTGCGAAATTATTAGCGAAAGAATACTTTCGCACCTTTAATTTTATATTTATTATTATTTTATTTTTTATTTTTATTTTTTATTTATTTTTTATTTATTTATTTATTTTTTTTTATTTATTTATTTTATTATTTTTTTATTATTTTTTAAATTATAATACTTAAAGGAAGCACATCTAATAATGAGATCTAAAATAATCAGAGATCACATTCTCTAAATATTTTAGAACATAAAGATGATCAAAAAATCATCTACCAGTCATGAGATCATACTGAATACAAGATCTGATCACAATCTGCACAGAAACAACTGAAATTAGAACAAATCAATAACGATTGCTGATATAATTGTCCACTTAAACTCATGCCTAACCTTTTTCGAACAACAGCTTATGATTCATTTAAGGTTCGATTAGATGCTTTAAAATGCAAGACCCCACAATCATTTGGTAAAAAAACCCTCACCCAACCTCAGGATTTCTTGAATTATGAATCAATCTTCAAAGAACAAGGTTTGTGAATTAGTGTGCAAATGATTATCAACAGAATATTTCATTCTGAGAGAAATCCATCGATAAGATGATTTGA
Source organism: Flaveria trinervia (assembly GCA_025506515.1). Taxonomy (NCBI): domain Eukaryota; kingdom Viridiplantae; phylum Streptophyta; class Magnoliopsida; order Asterales; family Asteraceae; genus Flaveria; species Flaveria trinervia. The sequence continues at coordinate 29,822,649 of CM046452.1, read as the reverse complement.
CATAATTATATCAAAATGGTGAGAGCTCCAGATCTATACTCACGTATAACAAAGGAGATAACCATTTGAACATGTGCTGATGAGAGCTCCAGGTCAGTACTATCGTACAGTAGAGGAGATCATCACTCCAGGTCAGTACTCACGTACAGCAGAGGAGATAAGCACAGACACAAGAAATCTTGACACTAAATATACCAGCAGAGGATGATGACAAAACAAAGCAAAATGAACGAAAGATTCATTCTCAATCCAATTTTTGTCAGGACTCAGTTTTTGTGCAATCCAAAACGATTGAGTAAATCCAGACATTCTTAAGCATAAAGTTTAATTTAATCAAAAAGCTGCTGTCTACTTCATTCGTCAGGCAGAGTCTATCAAACATATCGTTAAAAAATCTGATCCATTTCCTTTTTTTTAATGTGAAACAGAATCTAGTAACAGTTACTATCATTTCTCATAGAAGTACTGGTCATGTAAATAAAAAATTTTAGAGAATATACAATCATTTCTCATCATGTTAAATTCCAATCTCAGAATAATGATATTACTCCCCCAAATTTTTATTTTCATATTTCTATTATTATCAATGAATTTTCATTTTAATTAAGTTTTTTATATGTTTGTTATAAATTTTTTAAATTAATAAAGAAATAGAAAATGAAAATTTTTTTACAAAGATATAACCCAAGCATAGAAATCAATTCATAAAAATGAGGTTATCAAATGTTTTTGTGAAAAGATCAGCTTTTTGATTTTTTGTATCGATGGGTATAATATAATGAAACCCTTCTCTTGAGCATCACGAATAGCATGGATTCGTGTTTCAATATGCTTTGTACGGGAATGATGAATGGGGTTTTTAGCAATTCCAATGGCAGCCTTATTGTCACAGAATAAAGGTGTATGAAGGAAATTAATGCCATAATCAATCATTTGATGTTGGATCCAGAGAACTTGAGAGCAGCAGCTGGAAGCAGCAATATATTCAGCTTCCCCCGTAGAAAGAGAAACAGTAGTTTGTTTCTTGCTTTGCCAGGATACCAGACAATTTCCCAAATATTGACAACCTCCATACACAGATTTTCTGTTTAACCTGCAACCATTGGAATCACTATTAGAGTAAGCATGTAAATCAAAATTTCCACCATACGGATACCACAACCCGAGACGAGACGAGCCTTTGAGATAACGAAATATTCGTTTGACAGCTTTCTCATGAGATTCCTTTGGAGCCGACTGATATCTAGCACAGTAACCAACAGCGAAAGTGATATCAGGACGACTTGTAGATCCAAAAATTGAGAGTTTGTAGATCCAAAAATAATATCATCGACATACACTTGAACAAAGATCATTTCACCATTCACCTCTCTTTTAAATAAGGTCATATCAATGGTACCACGAGAGTAACCATTGCTTAGAAGATATTGCGTAAGAGAGTCTCATACCAGATTCTGGGTGCTTGATGAAGACCATACAAAGATTAGCAAGTTTATACACTTTATCAGGAAAATCAGGATCTTCAAAGTCTGGTGGTTGACACACATATATCTCCTCATCAATGTCTCCGTAGAGAAAAGCACATTTCACATCCATCTGGTAAACTTTGAATTGTTTATGAGCAGCATGAGCAAGAAATATTCTGATTGCTTCAAGACGAGCAACTGGAGCAAAGACTTCTGTATAATCAATTCCTTCTTCTTGAGCAAAGCCTTGCACTACAAGTCTAGATTTGTTGCGCACCACCACACCCCGATCATCTGGGTTGTTCTTAAATACCCATTTTGTACCAATTGGATATTTGTTGGGAGGTAAATCAACTAAGGTCCAAATCTAAAGCTTTCTAAACTGTTGAAGTTCCAAGCATAGATTCTACCCAACAAGGATCTTGTAGAGCAGCATGAACATTTTTTGGAACAATTGGAGAAGTAAAGCATGAGAAAAGACAAACATTAATCAGACCAGATTGACTTCGCGTGCGAACACCATCAGAAACAGATCCAATCACATTATCGAGCGGATGATCTTTCAAAGTTTTGTAATCACTTGAAGAAGGAAAGATAGTTGAAGAAGTATCAGCCATGTCCGGAGAAAGATTAGATGAAGGTGTATCAATGACAGGTGTGTGGAATCAGGTAAGTTAGGAGATGTAGGAGATAAAGAATCAGATAATGGAGCTTGATCAGGCATTGGAGACGATGAGCTGACATCAGTTGAAACAGCATCATTTACTAGCGGGATGGATGGAACAGACGATGGAGATGATGGAATAATATTCATTTGAGTACTTGGAATTGATGTATCATCATTGAAAACTGGCAAATTAAATGAATTGAACACAGTATTGGAGTCAAAGAACCATGCAGGTTCAGATTTCACTTCAGAAGGATTGGATTCTTGCCAATCAACATAGAATGACTCTTGAATAATACGTGTTCTCTTGTTATAAACTCGGTACGCCTTTTGTGAAGAAGAGTATCCAACAAAATAACACTCGTCAGAAACAGCACCAAATTTTGTCTTTTGAGATTGAGTATTCAGAAGAGTACAAGAACATCCAAATGGTCGAAAGAAATCAATTAGTGGCTTCTCTTATGAAAACGTTCATAAGGAGTCTTCACTTTATCTTTCACAATTAGCACCCTGTTTAGAACATAAGATGCACAATTAACAGCTTCAGCCCAGAAAAAATGGGTAATGAGGATTCTATCAACATTGTACGAGCAGCTTCCACAAGAGTAAGATTCTTTCTTTCTGCAATACCGTTCTGCTGGGTGTTCTTGCAGCACTAAATTGTCTCACAATCCCTTTTTGAGCACAAAATGAATCAAGAATCTGATTTTTAAATTCAGTGCCGTTGTCACTTCTTAATCCCATAACTCTTCTCTTACTGACTGATTCAATAGAAATGATTAATTTCTGCAATTCCTCTGCAACTTCACTTTTGTGTGCAAGAAACCTCACCCATGAATAACGTGAGAAATCATCTGTAACAACAAGACAAAATATTTTTTAGCAATTGATTTAACACTAATTGGCCCAAATAAATCAGTATGTACAACTCAAGAAGACTTGATATGCTATTTAAAAGTTTGGGCTTATGAGGTTTCTTATGTTGTTTCCCTTTGGCACATGCCATGCATTTTTCAGTAACAGAAAAATCTTTTAAAGGAAGTCCTCTAACAAGATTGTTCTTGACTAATTTATAATTATCTTAAAATTGACATGGCTAAGCGACGATGCCACAAGAGTGACTCAGAGGTTGATGCTTTTGAGAGAAGACAAGTTGCAGTAGCCTTTGACTCATTTGAATTCATATCAAGAAGATATGTATCATGTTTCCTTGGAGCACGCATGAGAATTAAATCCTCCGGAATAGCTATCGCTGATTTAAAAATAAACATTCGTCAGATTTAAATAGAACAGGAATGTCTTTATCACAAATTTGAGAGACACTCAAAAGATTAAAAGCCAATTCAGGAACATGGTTGACTTTTTCTAGAGTAAGAGAACCATTGGTAACTTCTCCTTGTCCAATCATTTTTCCACCCTTCTTATTTCCAGCAAATGCCACATATCCTCCATCTATAATCCGATAATTGGTCACAAATCCTTTAATCCGTCATATGCTTGGAACATCCGCTATCAACATCCCACAGACTGTGTACATCTTTGAAGAGGATCCCTGAAATGAATTAACAAATCATTTAGCCAGGAGCAATAGGGACCCAAGATTGAACAATTTTTGTTTTAAAGAAGCATTTTTTACAAAAGAAATTATTAACCAATTTTGTCAATTTATTCCCAAAACAATTCCTATTAGAGGATCTTTGAATCAAAGGGCAATTTTTGATAAGATGATCCTCTTCACCACACCTGAAACAATGATGTTTGCATCTAGGTCGATGATGTGATGAGGTAAAAATAGGATCAATAATAATCTCCTCATCACATTCAGACAAACTAGAATCAACATCACTGAATGTCTCATACATCTCATGATGTTTTTGTTTATTTGAATCAGAGTTCTTCTTGTCAAAATCAAAACGTGATTCTTCTGACAAATCAGTAAAACGTACCATTGGTACCAGTGTCAGATAAAGACGAACTACATTTTTCTGATGATGTCATATTTAATGGTATGAAAGATGGAATAGGTTGAGAAAAGAACTTTTGAAAGAATTAATTTTAAGTTGCTCAGTTGTTTTAGGAGAAACATCAGATTCATTACCAGAACAAAATCATCACTATCATGATTTGAAGTACAAGATGAAATAGAACTATCAAGAGAACATGAGACATTCAAGTCTGTTACATTTGAACTAGAAACAAACACTGAATTGAAACTAGACTTATTATCTAAAACAGACTGCTGATTGTCAGGTGTACTAGAACTAGTGCATCCAAGCCCACTAGTTGGTCCATAGTCGTAGTCTTCACGAATGTACTTAGAGTTATTCCCGACTAAACCTGCAGACATACTGTCAGTATCTGATTTGATTAAATCATTAGAAGGATGAGGAACAGGCATAGGAGAATAACAGTATGTACTAGGAGGAGGATAAACCTGTACATTTTCATAACCCAAACCTGTTTTAATTCTTGCTCCCCGTTGAGATTTACAAAGATCATCATGTTTCATTCCAGAAATAGTCCATTTATCTTACTTTGACTGAAGTTTGCTTGCTTCAAATTCAGTAAGAGCAACCCGTTCAGTCAAAGTATTAACCTCTACATTTCTTTCCAAAACAATTCTTTTTAAATGATCAGTTTCTTTTAAAGCCTCATTTAATTTCACAAAATATTTTGATTCATTCATTTTAAGTTCATCATTAATGCGTTTTAAATCCTTTTCATTATCAATTAACAAACGATTAGCCTTATAAATCCCAAAAAGTCTAATTTTGCAAGCAGATGAGCACATATCCTGTATTACCTCATAAGGATGTCCCATTACCATCCTTTCGGCAGCTAAAGCTTTATCGCACATGCATGCTGGAGTACTTGATTTCCTTTCCTCAACAGTAGCGGCCGCATCATCCTTCTCTTTTCCTTTCGCAACTTTTGAATTCCTTTCTTCATCTGAACCTGTAATTTCTCTTTCTCCTCTCCATATGCCTTCTCTTCTTTCCTTTACTGAAGATTCATTTTCTCCTTTGAATTCCTGAAACAGCACAAATCCATCTTTATCAACTTCCATCTCATCACTTTCCACAACCTCAGCAACTAACGCGTGATTTATTTCAGATCTTGTTTCTTCCACCTCCACACTCCAGTCAAAGTTTGAGATCAAAGCTGACTCCTTTTTTGAATTTCCTTCTTCCTTTTCTTCTCTGCTGTCAATCTTGGTACTCCAGTGTTACTAGGATCTGTGACAATTGGTAATGGACATTCACGTTTAAAATGTCCCAATTGTTTACAGTTAAAGCACCTCAATTTGGACTTATCAAATCCTAGTTTTGAGGTAGATGATTGACCACCAAAGTTCTTTCTTTTGTTCTTTCCATGAATCTCCTGGCTCTTAAAGTTAACATCGCCATTTGCCATTGAATGTCAATTTCTTCTAAATCATCAGGATCAACCTGATACATATCCTCCATAGTCATTCCTTTACCTTTCAATTCACCAGCAACAAGAGCTTCATAGCTCTGAACAAACATTCCAAAAAGAGCCATTGTTTCAGATGAAATTGAAGTTTCAGCATTCACCTTAGAATTTCCCAATTCTTTTCCAACATGATTACTACCACTCGAGAAATTACTTGTATTGCCCTCCTTGAATTGGATTTTGAATGTGAGAGTTTGCAGCGGATGACAACAAAGCAGCATTTTGAGAAAAACCAGATGTGGGCATCATAGTCTGGTTAAATTCTCTTCTTTTCATATCCAACTCAAAAGATTTCAACTTGTTAATGATATCCATCAGCTTATAATCTGTAAAACCTCTTTCTTGTTTGAGCATCCTCACTTGAAGACTCCACTGTGGTGGAAGAGAATCGAGAAGCCTGTTAACTTGTTCACTGTTGGAGAGTCTTTCATCATACTTCTTCAGAGTGCTTGAGACGGTTAAGAAACGATTTGTCAGATCTGTCAAACTTTCATTCTTGTATCCTACAAACGAATTGAACTCCTTTTTAGCTTGAATACTCTTGTCTTTCACCAGATCTGCATTCCCATCATAGAATTCACAGAGAGCATCATAAAGAGATTTAGCATTTTTATGCTCTGCAAAACGATTGTAGATATCTGGAGCCAAGCAGAGGGTTAGAGCACCAAAATCTTTTTGATCACGATCAATCAGTTTCAGATCTCTTTCAGTATAAGAAGATGGGTCTTTGTTCTGAGAAACGACATCACCAACCGTAACCATAGGTATATGAGGACCTGAAATAATCGATTCCCATTGATTATGATCTGTGTAAAAAAGAAAGCTTTGAGACATCTCTTCCAATCTTCAAAATTATCTCCATTAATGAGTCTTGGAGGTCTATTAGGAGCAACACTTTCAAGATCCGCAAGTGTAAGAGTAGTTAATTTCGACATGATAGTTTCGGCAGAAAAATTGATAATTTCGCTGACAAATTCGCTAACAAATTCGCTGAAAGAGGTGACTTGGCTAACAGTTTCGCTGAAACAATACTATCGCAGATACTTTCGCAAAAACAGACACTTTCGCTTGCAATTTCGGCAGCACTTTCACTTGAACAGAGACAACAATTGCTTAGTTTCGGTGCTAAATTCGCAGGAAACAAGCTTGAACTTTCGTTCAAAAATAGATTCGGCAGCAATTTCGCTTGATGATTGGTCAAAAACACTAATGAACTTTCTTTCAAGGGAATACTTTCGCTGAAACTCTAGAAAACAACTTCTGATCCAAAATAACTCATAATTTCACTGAATGAAGATGACAGTTTCGCTGTAAGAATAGTAATTTCGCTGGTCGATCTCAAAACCCTTTTTCACCTCAAAATCAATCTCAAATCATCCAAATCTCAATGAATTTGAGATCTGATGATTGTAGAATCTTCCTCAATCAAGAACAAGCATAATTCAATCAATTTCCATGCCAAAAACAGCTGATAATCCAATGAAAATTGATTGAAACTAGATATTGACCAAAACCACAAAAACTCAACAAATCAAGAGCACTAAGGCTCTGATATATATTGTTGGTCCATGTGATCGATGAACAGTACAATTGATAGGATAATTTGATCAATATCAAACACACAATCCAAATAACAACAATTGAGAAGTGAATATGATGAATCAAGACATAATTGGTACTCAAATGAACAAACTCATCAATAACCAAGCACAATTGTATTTCAATGAAGTAACTGCTTAGAAATGGTAGCTTGCAACAGAATTCCACGATTAGGGTTTTGCAAGCTCTCCGTACAAAGTGAAATGAAAATAGTATATATAGTAGTCATAGATTCGCTGACAGTTTCGCTACCAGCGAAACTGTCATGCCGAAACTATAGTTTCGCCCGGCAGAACACAAGTTCGCCGGGTAAACTAAAACAACAAACTGTGAGCGAATGTATAGATTCGCTCACAGTTTCGCTGGACTGCCAAAACTGCTAATTACAAACAAAATGAAACTAACAAAAGTCCTATTACAATGTAAAGTAAACATCTATACTAAAGTGAGTCCAACCTAACATGATCTTCATCGACAATTGATTTTGTGTGTGTCTAGTCGTTGTATCCAGCTGGCTTTCAAAGTATAGCCAGCTGTAGGATGTGTATAAGTATCTCATGTTTGTATCTTCGAATATGCTTTGAACACTTGTATAGAACATAGAGAAGGCAATATACTGTATTCTTGAAAACCAAACACTTGTGTTCTTGTGTTTGTCTCTTATATTACTTGTGTTCTTAGTATCACTACTTGGTTAATCCAATTTACTGTTTGATCTAAGTTTGTTTATCTCCTCTTTCTGTTGTTGTGTTGTAACTTATACCCTTCAACGATCCTGCATTGGTATCAAAGCGTTCTAGGCTCTTGATATAAGATCTCACCATCTTAAGATCCCTCACACACACAAATACTAAACTTTTCAAATGACAGCTATTTCCAAAACTGATATGGAAACTGGAACCATGAACAAGTCCCCACTGATCACTCTTGATGAGTTTGACACCTGGGTTTTAAGAATGGAAGGTTTCATCAGGTCTCTTGATTCAAGAATATGGGAGTCTATTGAGAATGGACCTTCATACCCAGCACACCTTCTCCCACTGGTGCTGGTATGATCCCCAAAGATGTGGCTAACTACTCTGATGAAGATAGGAATAGAGTAGAGATAGATAGAAAAGCCATGACAGCTCTTCAAACTACCCTTCCAAACTCTGTGTACAGAGGTTTCAGGAAGTGCAAAACAGCCACGCAGCTATGGGATGCACTGAAACTGATGTATGAGGGTTCTTCTGAAGCCAAGGAGAACAAGAAGGATCTCCTGAAGTAGCAGTTTGAAAACTTCACCTTCAAAACAGGTGAGACCATGACTCAGTAGTACTTCAGGTATGTTGAGATTGTGGATACCCTTCTGGATGGAGGAGTTTTTCTTGAAAACAAAGACATTGTAAGGAAGTTCATGTCCTCACTTCCTAGGCAATGGACACACTACTGTGTGGTGATCAAGAGAACTAAAAATCTCAAAACTCTTACTCTGACAAAGTTATATGGGATTCTCAGGGGCTACCAGATGGAGATGAACATGCAAGGTTCATCTGGAAACTCCAACAATCAGATGGGTTCTGCCCTACATGTGGTTGAAAGGGATAGCATAGAACCCAAACATCATCTCTTATGCTACCCTGACAACTCACCCAAGGGTCCTTTTATCACCTTCCTAGAGACACCAAAGGAGAACTACACTCAAGGAAGCCCATTCAAAGAGACAAGCTCTTCTCAAGCTTTTGTGTCTTCTGATGAAAGTTGTGGAACTCTCTTTTCACTCTTGAAGACCTAGATTGTATCCATCTAGATGATCTGGAATACATGGAAATAGTCCAGCAGATGGCTCTTCTCACTCACAGAGCCAAGAAGTTTTACCAGAGGACTGGAAGGAAGTTTCCAAGCAATGCAACCAGTGGAAAGTTTGGACTGGACAAAGGCAAAGTCAAGTGTTACAACTGTAACTTGATGGGCCACTTTGCCAGACAGTGTAAGGCACCTAGAACAAATGGTGGCCAAACACAATCCAGACCAAACTACACTGACAAAGCTCTCCATAATGAGAAGTCAAAGCAGCAAGCTGTTGTTGCTGTTGAAGAAGGAGGCTTTGACTGGAGCTTTCAGGTGGAAGATACTTCTCCAAACCAAGCACTGATGGCAGATCATGATGAAGCCAAGGTATTGGAACATCTCTGTACTCTTGAATGTATTGCTAAAGTTAACAGGTACAGGTCCTATAACTTGGAACTGTGATCTGATGTTGAGTCCTTAAACATTTTAAAATCTGATTTTAGAAAGTTTGAAAATGATTATAAGCTGAAAATAGAGGACTTAGAGAAAACCATTTCAGTTCTAAAACATGAACACACAGATTTTAGGACTTAAATTAAAGATCTCATAACTAAGTTAACTGAGTGTTAGGCTGAGCTTGTGATCAGCAAAGCCAGGGTAGAAAAGACTGTTCTTGAAGAAGAGACCTTCAAGAACATGATATCCTCATCCCTACACAACAAAGTGTGCTATCAAAACAGGCAAGGACTGGGATCCAATGAGATAGCTCCTCCACACACAATCTTGTCACTAAGATCTCCTAGGTGTGGAACTTGTGAAGATGAGCTTCCTCTCATAGATCCTATGAGTGAAGAGGATGAAGAAGAGATAGTGAAGAATTCCTCTACAAAGAGTGAAGAGGAGGATTCCAAGAAGGGCCACTATCCTTCTAAGGAGAAAGTGAAGACTATGATGACCAAGTCCATGAGAAAGAACTTGATTAGAAAGAGCAAAAGAAAGGCAAGGAAGGCTCAAGAGATCAAGGCTACTTTTGACTCTAAGCAGAAACAAGTTTTTATTTTTGCAGGGTTTAAAGTGGTAGGGACTGAAGACATCAACCAAAACTCCTCTGCTAAGAGTTCTGGTTCTTGTTCAACTCATCTCAGTAGCAAGAAGAAGACTGGTTTGCTGTGTACCACTGCTGCACAGCCTGGACCATCAAACTCCAAGCACAGTCCTCAGCCCAAGAGGACTGTCTCAGCATCTACAAAGATGAAGGTGGAGAAGGGAAGTGACCAAAGACAGTCTTACTCTCAAGAAAAGGCTCCTGTGAAGAAGAAGATGAATTGTGTTATGTGTGACAGCACCACTCACATTGCCAAGGATTTTCCCTTCAATCCTAAAGATATTGTCCATATGGCCAAAATAAAGGCTTCAAAGAGTTCTAAGAAGATTCAAGCTTCGGAAGGAAAACCTTTTTCCTTCGGAAGTTCCAAATCTAACAAGAAGGGAAGTGGAAAATTCTCTTCGGAAGAATATTTGGTCTCGGAAGAAAGGAGTTCTTCCGAAGCACTGAAGTCTGCTGCAGTGTTTGCAGAATCTTCCGAAGGTTCAGTCATCAAAACTTCTGAAGTTCTAAAAGCTTCTAAAGTTTTGAAGGTCAAGTCCAAGACTCCAAAGGTGGTGTGGACGTCTAAGAAAGACCAAGTGACTAAGATTTCTCCATCAACAACAGCTCAAGATCCTCTTAGTACAACCATAGGATCTATTACTATTGAATTACCTTCTGCAAATGAGCCTAAGACAAGCAAGGCTTGGATTTCCAGATGTAACTAATCATTCTCTTTGTGCAGGGACAACTGAAGACAGACAGAAATGTCTGGATCATAGACAGTGGCTGCTCCAGGCACATGACAAGCAATAGGTCACTACTCCAGAACTTTGAAAGGATTGATGGAGGACCAGTTGCTTTTGGAGAAGATGAAGGCGGTTACAATTCTGGAAGGGGCAAGGTCACAAATGGTAAGCTCAGCATAGAAAAGGTAAACTTTGTAAAGGAGCTTGGATACAATCTTCTGAGTGTATCTCAATTTTGTGATCAGAATCATAACATGCTCTTTAATCATAACATGCTCTTTACTGAGCATGAGTGTATTGTTCTTAAGCCTGGTGTGGTCATTCCTCATGAGCATATCCTGCTTAGAGCCCCCAGGAAAGGAAACATGTACAAGATGGATTTGCAAGAAACCTCTCCCTCTGGAGAAGTTTCATGTTTTCTGTCTAAAGCCAATAGTGATAAGTCTTTCCTAAGGTATAAAAGAATATGCCATGTAAACTGTAAGAACATGAACAAACTGATTAAGCATGATTTGGTAACTAGAATGCCAAAGAAAGAGTTTACAAGTGATGACCACTGTGTTGCATGCCTGAAAGGCAAGCAACATAAGGTATCTCACAAACCTAAGGAAAAGAACTCCATCACTACACCCCTACACTTGTTACATATGGATCTCTTTGGCCCTACCAGTGTAATGAGTTTAGGAAGGACCTTATACTGTCTAGTGATCATAGATGACTTTACAAGATTCACTTGGGTTTTCTTCCTTAGAACTAAGGATGAGACTCTTGAGATTCTGAAGAATTTCATCTTAAAGACTGAGAATCAATCTGATCACAAGGTCAAGATCATAAGATGTGATCAAGGAACCGAATTTAAGAACCACATCCTTGATACATTCTGTGATGAAAAGGGTATTACAAGACAATTTAGTGCTCCCAGGACTCCTCAGCAAAATGGTGTTGCTAAGAGGAGAAACAGCACACTAATTGAAGCTGCAAGAACCATGTTGTCGAACTCTAAACTGCCCATCACCTTCTGGGCAGAGGCAGTCAACAAAGTTTTAGTAGTTAAGACTCATGGCAAACTCCTTATGAACTTTGGCACTAACCACACCATAGATGAGAACATCAATGATGTCACACACTGCTTGGATCAAGTTTCACTTGAAAAGTGTGCGATGTGGTGGGAGAAACATCTGTGCCAGATCTAAATTTCTCTAATTTAGATCTTTCTCAACAACTTGTTGTGATCCCTCAACTTAGGATCCACAAGTCTCACCTGACCACAAACATCATTAGAGATGTCTTTCTCAGGGGTAAAGACAAGAGGACAAACCATGAAGCAAATGTTTGTCTTCACTCTTGTTTTCTATCCCAAATAGAGCCAAAGAAAGTTGATGAAGCTCTAAAGGATGGAAGTTGAGTTAAAGCTATGTAATAAGAGCTGCTTCAATTCAAAAGGCAGAAAGTTTAGAACCTTTGTCCTCTTCCTTCTGGGAAGACTACCATTAGAACCAAATGGGTGTTTAGGAACAAGAAAGACGATAGAGGCATCATCATCAAGAACAAAGCTAGACTGGTTGTTCACGGATACACACAAGAAGAAGGGATTGACTACACTGATGTCTTTGCTCCAGTGGCAAGATTAGAAGCTGTTAGGATATTCTTGGCATTTGCTGCATCCAAGAACTTCAAGGTCCTTCAACTTGATATGAAGTGTGCCTTTTTGTATGGAGTGATAGATGAAGAGGTTTATGTCAAATAGCCACCTTGTTTTGTAGATCATGATCATCCTGATTATGTCTGCAAGCTTGACAAAGCTCTCTATAGGCTGCATTAGGCACCCAGGAAGTGGTATGAAACACTGTCTGAGTATCTCCGTAAACATGGATATAGGAGGGGTACTATAGATGGAACTCTATTCATCAAAGGACAAGGAAAAGACATATTGCTAGTTCAAGTATATGTGGATGACATCATCTTTGGTTCAACTAATCCAAAGCTCTGCAAAGACTTTGTGAAGCTGATGAAAGACAGATTTGAAATGAGTGCCATGGGGGAACTCAGTTTCTTTCTGGGAATTCAAGTTTAGCAAGTTGAAGATGGCATCTTCATAAGTCAGTCAAAGTATGTTTAGGACATACTCAAGAGGTTTAATATGACTGACTATAAGATTGCTAAGACACCCATAGCCAGAAACCACTCTCTTGGTCCTGATCTTGAGGGGGACTGTGTAGATGAGCATTTATATAGGGCTATGATTGGGTCTCTTATGTATCTTACTACTAGCAGGCCTGATATCATGTTTTCTACATGTATTTGTGCAAGATATCAAGCCAACCCTAAGATGTCTCACCTCATCACTGTCAAGAGGATTCTAAGATACCTCAAAGGTGCATCAACACTTGGACTATGGTATCCTAAGAATTCTGACTTCAATCTGTATGCCTATACAGATAGTGATTATGGTGGTTGCAACATGACTGCAAAGTCTACATCTAGGAGATGTCAATTTCTTGGTGGAAGGGTTGTCTCATGGCAATGCAAGAAACAATCATGTGTCTCTGCATCAACTGCTGAAGCTGAATACATTGTTGCTGCAAGCTGCTGTGCTCAAGTACTTTGGATTCAGAATCAAATTCTAGACTATGGGTTAAACTTCAAGGAGACTCCCATTCACATAGACAACAACAGTGCTATCTCAATCACAGAGAACCCTGTGCAGCACTCAAGGACAAAGCACATCAATATCAGGTATCATTTAATAAGAGATAACTATGAAAAGGGATTAATTAAACTAGTCAAGGTTCACACAGATGAACAATATGCTGATCTGTTTACAAAGGCCTTTGATGAACAGAGATTTAAATATCTTATATCAGCTATTGGGATGATCAACCTTAAGTAGATATTTGTTAAAACTATTTCTTATTATTTCTTAAAATATGTGTGTCCTAAGTTGTCTAGTTCATCACTTTCATAAGCTCATGTTTTCTTTGGATGAAAATTTCTTTTTGAAGACTTTTCTTAGATTTTTGAAAATTTCTGATACTTCGGAAGTTATGCCTCCAACTTCGGAAGTAAACCATGCCTTCAAAATAAATAACTGTCTGAGAAATTTACCTTTAGAAGAGTTTTCAAATTTATCTTCCGAAGCTTAAATACCTGTCTCAGACACTTACTCATTTTCAAGGACCATTTACTTCCGAAGCAAAATTAACTCTCGGAAGCTTTGTTAGTTTCTACACAAAGCACTCAAGTTTTAATTTTTCTTCTGAAGCAAAATTTTCAAACCTCTTAGGAAATTCTTCTGAAGTCATTTTACCTTCGGAAGCTTTTTAATTAAAACTTCCGAAGATAATTAACCTTCAGAAGCTTTTTGTTTTCCAAGAAAACTACTTTTTGAGCAAAAAGTAAACTACTTTTCAAAGGTGGGACCGACATCCGGATTTCAAAGTTTATCCCCTTTCATTAAACTTTATTTGAAATCCTTCTCACATATAAACCCAATGGTTTCCCCCCTCTTTCTATCATTTGTTCTTCCTCCAAACCTATAACCCAAATTTCCCTCTGAAATTTCTTTCTTTCTTCTTTCTTCGTCCCTAAGCTACTTCAAAATGGCCAACCTTGCTCACAGAAATGATCCCAACTTTACCATGCAGCTACACAGACAACACAATCAAGTTGCTCTGTTACGCTCTGAGAAATATTCTCTTTTCTCAAAGGTTTGCTGTTTCTTATCTCTATCCAACTAATTCACCTCCCTAACCATTGATCCTCCACTCTATGAGGATCAGTTGCTTGAATTCTGGAAGACCTGCCAAGATGTCATTATGGATGGGGAGAAGGCACTGTCTGCCACAGTGCAGGGGAGAACAATCTTCATCACTCTGGCCATCATCAACCGACATCTTTAGCTGGATGATGAAGAAGGTGAGGTGTTTTTCCCAAAGGAAGCTGTCAATCATTCCTTTGAGCAGATGGGGTATGAGGGAGATTTCTCTGTAAAGACCTTCAAGAAAGGGAAGGTCTCATCCCAATGCAGATTCCTGCTCCATGTGGTCATCCACAGCTTATCAAACAAGCATGGTGGATGGGACCAGATTCCTGAAGATCTCTCCTTCATAGTCCATGGAATGGTTCAAGGGGTCAAATTCAGGTACTCTCAGTTTATTTATACAAATTTACTTGCAAATTTAGACTCCTTAGAATATTACATGTTTCCTAGATATGTCCAGTACATTCTTAACTGTGAACTGGGCTCACAGTTAAGGGAAACAAGTAACATTCTTCAATTAGGACAGATGAAGCCTGGCATCTTTAAAATACTAAAAAAGTCCACTGTTGGATTCTCTAGGGTAGAAACAGCCCTAGTCCCAAAAATGTTAGAGTTCATTGCTCAAGATGACAACCTAGCAGCATAAGCTAGTGTTGAACCCACACCTGTTACTTCCCAACCACCCACACAGCCTCAAATCTCCATCACCTACCGAAGAAAATCCAAACGAACCCCTGCTTAGACTATTCAGTCTGTGGAGGCCCCTATATACTCACCCATACAAGAAGTGGACACTGGAGCTCCCACTTCTCCTGAGGAGCAAACCACTCCCATCTCTTCAAGAATCAGTGTTGAGGTTCCTCATGCTTAGCCTGATGAGCTCATTAGCCCTACTACCTTAAGCCATCACTCTGAGTCTCAACACTCAAGTGATCAACCTTCAAGGGACAGTTACTGTTAGGATCAGTGATCTATGTTTGATTGATTAGAGAGTATAGCAGCGGAAATCGAGCAATGAATTAGTCAATTCACAAGAACAAAACGATATTCAATGAAGAACAAAGACGGTTATAGAGAGAGAATTTCTGCAAATATATTCATTCAATATTCGCTTTCGTGGTAACAGAATGTCACAATTACAATTAGGTCGACACCTCTTATATAAGAGATGTGACGTCTGCTGATGTCACTTGATAGTGACATCTAACAGATTTATTACAACTGAAACACAACTACTGAAGATGTCAAAACAGCTGACATCTCCTTACAAAATGCTAAGTGTTATCAGTTGTATAACTACTGAAAAACATAAAACTACTGAAACTACAACGACTGAAGAACAAGCTCTTCAGTCGTTTTACAAAACTACTGAAAGTAAAAATATAAAACTACTGATATCACAACTACTGAAGAAGTACTCTTCAGCTGTTGTGACAAACTGGTGAAACTTCAGTAGTTGGTCTTCAGACTTGAACTTCAGATGTTTCATCAGCTGATGACTTCAGTAGATATCATCAGCTGATGTCTTCAGTCTTTGTCTTCAGACTTTGTACATCAGTTGTTGATCTTCAGCACTTGTAAACTCTTCAGCTGTTGTACTTCAGTACTTTGGTCTTTCAGCTTCAGCACTTGTGTTCTTCAGCTGTTCAGCTTCAGTACTTGTGTTCTTCAGCTGTTGTACTTCAGCACTTTAGTTCTTCAGCAGTTGAAGTCTTCAGCACTTGATCTTCAGCTGTTGAAGTCTTCAGCACTTGTCAAACTGCTGATGAAGCTTTCAGCAGTTGTTGTGATACCATGTGGGACTTAGAGGTTTTCTGATCTTGGCTCATTGGTTCTTTTGGTCCAACAAACTCCCCCTGAACCAATGCAGCCAAAACCTCTAATTTATTTATTATCCTACTTATTGTTGGCAAAAGGTTGGTCTTTTTCCTTCTTGATCAGTAGAGAAGATGACCCATATATGCTCCGGCCTGGGAAGAAGTCTCTGATATTTGTTTGGCAAGATATGAATGGGAACTCTGTTTTGGGGAACTGGACACAGAGTTGTTATCCCATCCATGAGATCTACTTCCCGTGTATGAGCCTGTAAGATTCTCTGGTGTAGGCTCTGAGAAACATGATTTGTTCTTCCATGGTCAGGTTCTCGGCTTCACCATCAAACAATCCTTCTCACCCATACAGCTCTGAGATGTACTTGGCCTGTTTGCCATTTTTGAGCTCAACTGTTGTAATTTGTCTATATGCAAACTCATCAGGATGATTCCCTTCGAGTAGCAGACTGAGCTCATTCTGTTTGAAGTTCTCAAGCCTCTTGTAGACTAACCCCTTTTTGATAATTCTGTTCTCTAGCATCTTCTGGGGTGGTTGTTTAGTCTCGCAGGCCTTCTTGAAATCTTCGACAATCTCCCAGGGTGATACTACAAGGGCCACTGTGATCTCTTCATCTACGATCCTCTTGACTTGACCCTTGTATCTCGAAGGAATGTCTTTCTTTACAATCCTGTGAGCCACCCTCGGATCAGGCCATACTCTCACCCTTTCCTTTGATATTGAAATGTGTTGGCGAGAGTGTACAATCTCAGAGCTTCTTTCTTCATGCTGATAATTGATGAGGAGGCAGCATAGGTTTTGTCAATGCTTTTCAGCATTTCATCATCATGAAGCTTTTGCTGCTCTCTTCTTCAATTTTTACTCTCACAACCTCCATCTGTGAGGTGGGAGTGATGGGCATAGGTTTGGCTTTCGCCAGTGTTAGGACTGCAGACAGAGGCATCCTATCTTCTTCACATCATCCTCTTCTTCTTCTTCTTCTAGCCTCAACACCCTTCTCTTCTTCTTCTTGGGTGCATCATCGGCGTGGTTTAGATGGTAAGGGAGTTGGTTTTGTGGGTTGTGATTGTGGTTGTTTGGATTGGGCTTTGAGATTGGTTTGGAGATTTGAGGGGTAGGCTGTTTTTGAGTGGGTGGAAGGGAAGGTTGTTCCAGCATCTTGGTTGTGAGTTTAGCCTTTGTAAGTCTTGCCATTTCAAACCTTTTCCAGCCCCAGCCTCATCAAGGGCTTCAATGATAATCCCCTTGTGGAATTGCTCAGACAGACAGATTCTGGTGGCTATAGCCAGAATACTATCTCTGGTCCACGCGCGAATCTCCATCAAAGATCTTCCTAAGTATTTGGCAATAAAACGGATCATGATCTCCAATCTTCCTTTTCAAGTGCATCATACCCAGCGCATCGGGTTGAATCTCCTCCACTTCCAACCTCCTGATTTCACTATCTAATGTGGCTGTATCAAAACCTTACCTGAAGAGTTGCTCAATGATGTTATCCATGGATCGGCTGTGTGTATCATCAACATCTTTTACCAGCTCTTCCAAGGATTTTTCTTCAGCAGTAGGTGATCATCAGCATTTTTCTTTCGTTTATAGGTGATCAGTTGTTGCTTTTTTTTCCACCTCTTGGGCTTGCTCTTGGGCCTTCTCATCCTCTGTTCTTTTCCTCTTCTTTTCTTTCACTGCAGTACTCTCCCCTTTTTGGATCCATTGGTGGTAGGGGTTTGTACCGCAGAAAGTGTCTTTTGCACAGCAGCATCAATCAATGGTTGTAAAGTTGAGGAAAGCCTCTCATCATGGCTTTAGTCACAATGTCAGAGATTATGGGTGTGATGAGAGGGAGGGAATTTTGAAGGACAGCAACTATTTGCTCAGGAGGGTTCTGTTCCTGAGAAATAGTGCCAGAAGCAGAGGCAGGTGGCTGAGTTGTTGGGAGTGGCTCAGTGTTTGGGGAACCTTCAACTGAAGGTGCCATCTGTGGGTTTGTATAGGCAGATGGTCTTTCTCCTTGTGAGAGTTGGTCAAGTAGGTTTTGCAGCCTACTGACTTCCTCCTCAAGGATTGTGTTCTGGGCAAGAACATCGTAGAAAAAGCCCAGGTCATCATCAGCCGAAGCTGAATCACCAGACCTCCTGCTTGGAGCAGGATGTACATGCACTGGGTGTAGACCAGTTGTAGCATGTGCCCCTTTGTCTTGGTACTGGGGACTTCCAGCCTCAGGACTATGTCCATCATCAGCTGTTGCCTCTAGTGAGGTCTTAGCATTGTTACCAGCCTCATTCTGATCATGTGCTGATGCAGAAGAGGTGGCAGCCTCACTAGATATTCTAAGCTCCCTATCTACACCAGGAGATAGAAGTGGTAAACCCCTATGCTGTGGGTTCTCAATTGCACTGTGGTCCTCCCCCTCAATGGTAGAGGTGTTCCCAATAGTAATTGGAATCTGGGGGGGGTGAGGAGTGCAATTGAGTTAGCACTTGTGCAACGATCAATGTTGGGCTTTGGGGGGCGGTTGCATGGGGTGAAGGGATAGAAGCAGTGTGCACCTGGGGAGGAAGGTGCTCTTCAATGGCAATCCCCTCAAGTGAGGAAGATCCCAGATGTGTGGGTACCCCTTGTGTGGTTGCTGCAGGCTCCTGTTGAGAGGAATCCTGAGCGGCTATGGCTGGAAGAGTCCTTATATCCCCTAGGGGGTTTTGACCAGGGTATCTCCTGCGTTTGTGTTGCAGGGGCATCCTCAGGGGACTCATTTCCCTGAGTTGCCGTTTTGGGTTTCTTTTTGGTGGGTTTGGTGGGGACTTTGATTTGGAGGTGGTGACTGTGGGTTCCAGCTGCGTAGGTTTGCGCAGCTTGGCAGCCAATTTGAGTGTGTGGTCAGAGTTGTGCCGGGAGTATACTTCAGGCAGAACAGCCGTAGCAGGGACTCCAGGCCAACAAGTCCCTCAACTTGAAGCTGGTTTGTAATGATGGCCATTATGAACCGTGGATATAATATCCAACGGTTAGCAGTTAGTTTTTGAGCCATATCCTTGAGCTCGGAAAATATTATTTCTGAAAAATTTAAAGGCTGTTGCTCAAGAATAGAATACATTACCTGCTGCCACTTTTGTCGACATTTGATCCCAGACGAAGTCTTAGGAGCCAAACATACATTTACCATGTGAAAATTAGGCGTTCAGCGTCATGGAAATGTTTCTTCATTATAGTGGAGGCACTAAGATTGCCCTGATATCCATGATGGGCAAGGATAGATCAGTTGTGCCCTTGGGATATCCAGCAGGAGAAATGGCATCATCCAGATGTAGAGTTTGGCGAAGTATTGCGGGAGTGATGACCACTTCTTTGTTGTTGACGACCGACCGAAGAGATGTTGTGTTGTTCTCCCCAGTGGTAATGGTGACGTTCATCCAAAACTGTTGGAGGGATTCGGCATGTAGGATGGGATTGAGAAGAAATGCCGTTTTGTATTGTGACTGAACCATAAGATCGATAGCAGTATCGAACTTAGCCCAGACAGGCGATTTAGTAAGGTAGGCTACACAGTTGTGTCGCGGTTTGATTTGCAAGGACGCCATTTAGAAGAGAGAAGTTTTGGAGAGGAACGTTAGGTTTGAAGAAGATGAAGCTTTGAAGGATTAGGTCAGGGAATTTATAGGTACGGGTTTAGAAAACGACTAAAGGATGTGGTGTTAGTCATCAGTAGTTTTAAACGACTATTGACATGGTATTATCCTTTCAGACGTTGAAACAGCTGAAGTCGTGGTGTTAGACATCAGTAGTTAGAAAACTACTGAAGACCGTGGTTTTGACTTCAGATGATGAAACAACTGAGGACTTGGTGTTTGTCATCAGTAGTTGTGAAACTACTCAAGACAGTGGTTTTGTCATCAGTTGTTGTAAACAGCTGAAGACTTGGTATTAGTTATCAGTAGTTATAAAACTACTGAAGACATGGTTTTGCTTCAGTGTTTAGATTGAAACAGCAGTTGTTGAAACAACTGAAGAGGAAGTTCTCTTCAATAGTTTTCGTCAATTCATAGCCTTTCAGCTGTTTCATACTGTCCTCAACACTTACTCATCAGACTTTGCATCTGCTTTTCAGGTGTTCATAGGACGTCAGTACTTATCTGTTTATACTGATTTCAGTAGTTGTAACTACATCAGTAGTTGTACTACATCAGTAGTTTTAACTACATCAGTAGTTTGGAACAGATAAAGTACGTCAGTACTTGTGAGGCATTTAGCCATCAGTAGTTATAAAAACTACTGAAGGTGAAAGGACTCATCAGTACTTATATGTGACATGGGTACCAATGATCACCAGTAATTATTACTGAAATCATCAGTAGTTGTCACTTATTCTAGCTGCAGCATACCAAGCCTTAACACAAGGTTTTGGAAAGTAGAACTATCCAAAGGCTTAGTAAAAATATCTGCAAGCTCATCAGCACTAGGCACAAACTTAGGATCAATCAGACCTTTTTCAAAGCAATCCCGAATAAAATGATGTCTGATCTCTATATGTTGGTCCTAGAGTGTTGGACTGGATTTTTGACAATACACAGAGCTGAAGCACTATCCATTAATAATGGAGTCTTAGTCTCTGTAATGCCATAATCCAGAAGTTGGTTCTGAAGCCAGAGTACCTGAGAAGTACAACTTGCAGCAGCAATGTACTCGGCCTCAGTAGTTGATGTAGCAACAGATGTTTGTTTCTTACTCTGCCATGAAATCAAACAGTTGCCTAGGAATTGACAACCACCAGAAGTTGACTTTCTAGTTAACTTGCACCCTGCATAGTCACTATCTGAAAAAGCAACAAATTTGCAAGAGTGTCCAGTGGAATACCATAAACCCAGAGATTGTGTACCTTGCAAATATCTAAAGATTCTCTTGACTGCAATCAAATGAGACTCTTTAGGAGCAGCCTGAAATCTAGCACAAACACATGTAGCAAACATAATATCTAGTCTAGAAGTTGTTAAATACATCAAGGACCCAATCATACATCTGTAAAGCGTTTCATCAACAGCTTTACCTTTCTGATCAGCATCCAGTTGTGTGGTGTTGCACATGGGAGTAGAACAGGGCTTACAGTTTTGTAAATCAAACTTATTCAAAGATCTTTGTATATTTTGACTGATGAATAAAGTTCCATCAGCCTTTTGTTTGATTTGCAAGCCTAGAAAGAACTGTAATTCTCCCATTGCACTCATTTCAAACCTCTTTTTCATTAATGTTGTAAAATTATCACACAACTGGGGATCAGAGGATGCAAAAATAATATCATCAACATAAATTTGAACAAGTAGCTTATGCTGATCCACCTTCTTAATAAACAAAGTTTTATCAATGGAGCCTCTAGTGAAATTATTCTTAAGAAGAAAAGTAGAGAGTGTCTCATACCAGGCTCTAGGAGCTTGTTTCAACCCATAAAGAGCCTTATCAAGTTTATACACCCATTCAGGATGTTTATTATCCTCAAATCCTGGTGGTTGACACACATAAACTTCTTCCTTTATTTTACCATATAAAATGCACTTTTGACATCCATTTGAAAAACTTTAAGATTGTGGAATGCAGCATAGGCTAAGAACAATCTGATTGCCTCTAGTCTGGCTACAGGGGCAAAGGTTTCATCATAGTCAATACCTTCTTCTTGTGAAAACCCTGTACAACCAGTCTAGCCTTGTTCTTAACAATAAGCCCATTTTCATCAGTTTTATTCATAAACACCCATTTAGTGCCTATTGCACACTTACCTGGGGGAAGAGGAACAAGTTCCCACTTGCTGTTTCTTGAACTGAAGTAGCTCAAGCTGCATAGCTTCAACCCATCCATTGTCTCTCAAAGCAACATGGTAGTTCTTGGCTCTAGCTGACTAATGAAGAGAGCATAGAAGCAGAAGTTAGACAATTGACTTCTGGTTGAAACACTAGCATTGATATCACCAATAATCTGAGACATGGGGGATTCTTCAGTTCTTGATAAACAATGAGATCTGTGCAAGTGTTTGTAGAACCTTCAGCAGCAGCAGATGTTGATGTAGACTCTTGAAACCAAGAATTAGATGGTAACTCAAAAGATGTAGAGGAAACAGAGATCTCATCAGCATTTGTTGTGGATGGACTGCTGAAGCTACAGGAACATCAATTTAGCAGACACAGGCAGTTGGTCACTAAACTTGAATAGGTGAGTATTGATATTATCTCATCATCATCAATACCACCAGGTGGAAGACATGCTGCAGAAGATGATTTATCCACAGGATCTGCAACAGCTGGAGGTTGATAAGAAACATATTGCAGTATGTCCAAACAAACAACTCCACAGGGTTTTGTGGAATCTTGTCCAAAGGAGATTCATTAAACTTCACATGCAAAGTCTCTTCAACTATCTTTGTTCTGCAGTTGAAGACTCTGTATGCCTTGCAAGTAGATGAATAACAACAAAATACCCTGCATCCACCTTAGGATCAAATTTATGGAGTTGATCCTTTGTGTTGAGAATAAAACAGGGACATCCAAATGCTTTGAAAAATGAAATAAGGAGCAAATGAGGGATTAGAACTTCATATGGAGTCTTCATCAACCTCTGATTTACTAAAACTCTATTTTGCACATAGCAAGCTGTGTGTTGACAGCTTCAGCCCAAAAGGTCAGTGGCAAACCAGAGTCAGCCAGCATGGACCTTACAGCTTCATGAGGGTCCTGTTCTTTTCTCCACTACTCCATTTTGTTCTGGAGTCCTTGGGATGCTAAACTGCCTTTTGATTCCCTTTGAGAGATAGAAGTCATCAAGTGTATGGTTTCTGAATTCAGTTCCATTATCACTCTGATACACTTGACTGGAAGGGAATACTGCTTCTCAATTACACACAAAATGAAATCTTCTGAGCAACCTCATCCTTTGAATGTAGAAAGAAAGTCCATACAAATCTGGAGTAATCATCCACAATTACCAGACAGTATTTCTTCTTGCCATGCTCATTACTCTCACAGGACCAAATAGATCCATATGTAGTAATTGCAAGCAGGCAGTGGACTTAGGCTCTTCAATAGGAGGGAATGAGACTTTTGTGTGTTTTCCTTTTAAACAAGCAATGCAGGTTTCATCACAGTGGAACTCCTTTATTGGTAAGCCTCTAACTAAACTATTGTGGGTAAGCTGATTCATGTTTTTGAAATTAACATGACCCAGCCTTCTGTGCCATAGTTTAGATTCTTGAGAAGAGGCTTGGAAAATAGGCAAGGATTGCCTCGGAGATCTATTTTCTTGGAAAGATCTAAGGCATACACTCTTCTTGTCTTGTTGGCTCTCAGGAGAGTGTGATCATCCAACACCTTATCAATCAAATGCAGAACTTTGGATGACAGAATCCTACAGTTCTGACTGTGTGAAAAGAGCAACATGGCTTATCACA
Source organism: Flaveria trinervia (assembly GCA_025506515.1). Taxonomy (NCBI): domain Eukaryota; kingdom Viridiplantae; phylum Streptophyta; class Magnoliopsida; order Asterales; family Asteraceae; genus Flaveria; species Flaveria trinervia. Next base: position 29,798,824 of record CM046452.1, on the reverse strand, counting down.
CATTTGACTGACACTCAAGAGATTGTACTTGAGATTGATTTCCACATGATTAACATCATCAAATTTGATTTCTCCATTGGAGACAAAGCCATTACCAATGATGTAACCCCTAGCATCATTGCAAAAGAAACAAAACCCTTCTTTCCTTGAGAGTAGTCATGAAGAAGAGAGCTGTTCCCAGTCATGTGCATAGATCCCCACTGTCTACATACCAGATGCTACTTTGGCATGTTGAAGAACCCTGCAATAAAAACAAGCAGTTAGTTTTGGAGACCCAAACCTTTTTGGTTTTGGGCCTGGGCTCATCAATAGATGGTAAACTAACAGGTTTATTTGAAACAACAGCTTGAGAGGAAGAAGATGGTGAATAAGAGGAATCCTTTGGCTTGGCCCTCCTTTCTGTGGTTTCAACATAGGAGCATCTAATTGGTTAACTCTACTCAACAGATGTTGAACCATCATAACTAGTGTCTGATTTTGTGATAAAGCTTTCAGCTATCATCAGACACATTGCCAGTGGAGTTTGATAAGTCTCCTATGTTGCACCTTCTTCTTCTGAGCACTCTCAGCCGTCACCTGTTTAACCCCTTCCTTTTTCGATTTCTTTGAGGATTTAAGGGTTACAGGATTTGATGTTGCTGATACAAATGTGGTCTCAAACTTACTTTTTATTTTTACCATTTTCTCTTTAGTTTCTTCTTTTTGTTTGAGTTTGGAACCTCTTTTGTACCAGCAATCATCTGTAAGATGATTGAACAAACCACATACTTCACATGGTTTCTTTTCATCTTAGGTTGATCATCAACTAAAGAGGGTGTGAAGCAACTGAAGATTTGTTCTTCAGTGCTTTGGAAGCATTGTTTGCTTTCTTGACTTCCTCTTTAGTAGCCTTCAAACTCTTTCTACTAACAGTTTTCTTCTCTTCAGTACTAACAGTAGTTGGAGTTTGAACTTCAGGTGTTAAATCCTGCTCTCTAGTCCTTTCAGGACTTTCAGAATTAACTCCTGAGTTGATCAACTCATTGATCATGTGAGTGTCAGTATTTGAACCATCAACATCAGCTGATAGGTTCTGAGAGGGCTTGATGCTGACTTCTACTTCTGATTGTGCTGTATCAGAAAGTAGATCACATGATGAGATGGATTGGTTATTACTCTCACCATCAGATTCTACCTCTGCTCTTGGAGTAAAATCTATAGGTGGAGCAGTGTGATTGTAACCAATGCCAAAACCACATTGGAAGCAGATTGTTTACTAAGAAGCATTTCAAAACCTTTGCATGATTGTACCCATCTATCACACTCTACCTGGGTACTGCAAGGGTTTCTTTGAGATCTTTATACTTCTCTAGAAGCATCTCTTACCTAGCCTTATCATCAGTTATTTGGCATTTCAGTTTGTAAATCTCATCATTTTTATCATTAAGCACAGACTCAAATTCAGCTTTGCTTTTGGAAATTATTTGTTCCAGCTCAATGTTCTTGTTGATTAAAGCTACATTTGCTTCTCTAATAGATGCAAATGCTACTATGCATGTGTCAGAACATAATTGGCTTTTGCCTCAGAGGATACCTGTGATACCTTTGGTGTAGAGGCATTAGAGGATGAAGTATCAGCAGAGTCCAAAGCCATAAGAGCTAGATTTCCAAAGGGACTTTCACCACCATGTTGACCAGCACCTGAGAAAAGTTGTTCATGACCAGACAAGTCATCTGGTAAACTGCTCCAGTCAACAACTCCTGGGTGAAGAAGCTGTGTTGTTGAGGTGAGTTTGTTGATGAGATTGGGAAGGCTGTGGTTCAGGCAATGCTTGTGGTTGTTATGCAATTGGAGCTTGAACAGGATTTGGTTGAGGCACATAATAGCAGGGACAAGGATATGACATTTGACCCGGGGAACAAAGTATGCAGGAGATCTAGAATGTGAATAATGACCAGAACCAGCAGGATGTTGCCCTCTGTTTTGTGGACTAGTACTAGGAAAAGTCACAAAGGGTGCAGAAGAGTTAGATCCAGTTGATCTACACTCTCTTGCAAAGTGTCCTATCCTTGGCATTTGTGACACCTCAACTACTATGTCAAAACCAACTTTGGTTTTGCCAGAGAGTCCAGGAAATTTCCTGCTAGTTCTCTTATAGAACTTCTGAGATCTGATATTAATCAATGCCATTTGGCTCAGAATATCCATCTCTTCTAGATAATCATCAGCTATTCCTTTCAGATCATCCATGATGAAGCATAAATTGTCACTATTACTTCCAGAATGACTCTCAATACCAACATGCATGATCAGAACTATTTGAAGAGAAATTTATATGCTCATCATAATTGCTTTCAGATGCAGCATATTCTGACTCATGACCAACCAAGGCAGTATTCCCTGGTACAAAGTCATTAGTGAGCTTTCCTGATGAGGATAGTTTCCTCTTCTTCTCTATCTCTCTTTCAAATGTAAGCAGTTTCCCATGAAGTTGGGTGAGAGATAGGCCTTCCAGATTTGCACTGGAGCGTAGGACAATAGTGTATGTGTCCCATCCTCAGGCAGTGAGTGATTTGAGGAATCTGTTGTTCATCTGGCTATTGGTGTATTCCTGTTTCACCATTTTTAGCTCAGAGATCAAGCAGGAAAAAACGGTCAAACTGTTGAGTCAGTGTCTCATCCTTCCTATGAGAGAATGTCTCATATTGTTGGGCAAGGATCTCTCTATTGTTGCTAAGACCTCATCTGTGCCATCGAATTGTTCCTTCAGGGCATTCCAGAGATCATGAGCAGTTTCATGATGCATAAGCCCTGAATAGATTTCATTAGGCAGTGCCATGGCCAGAATTCCATGGGCTTTAGCATCAATCTCAAACAGTTTCCGATCTTCATCAGAGTATTGTTCCTTCTTCTTTGGAACCATTTGATTGGTTTCCGGATTGTTCACCATAGGCTTATGTGGTCCATGTACCACAGATGTCCAACAACCTGAACTGTTAACAGACAGGTGATGAAGCATTCTTCGTTGCCATATGTTGTACTCGGTCCTAACCAGCATCGGAGGCTTGGTTGAGGAACGGTATTGTGAGGATCATTAGAAGGAGTCGTCATCTCAGATTCAATCAAATTCGGTTAAGCTAAAACAGATTTAGAACAAAACGCAACAACCAATTGAACCAGAAGATCTCAAAATAAATGAACGAAAGCGACAGAAATTCAATAATCTATAACCAGTTCTTGCGAATACGCTAATTCAATCAAACACAGATATCAATTAGCAGTTTCAATGATCAATTGTTAAATCGATCAATGATTAACCTGCTCTGATACCACTTGTTAGGATCAGTGATCTATGTTTGATTGATTAGAGAGTATAGCAGCGGAAATCGAGCAATGAAATAGTCAATTCACAAGAACAAAACGATATTCAATGAAGAACAAAGACGGTATAGAGAGAGAATTTCTGCAAATATATTTCATTCAATATCGCTTTCGTGGTAACAGAATGTCACAATTACAATTAGGTCGACACCTCTTATAAGAGATTGGACTTCTGCTGATGTCACTTGATAGTGACATCTAACAGATTATTACAACTGAAACACAACTACTGAAGATGTCAAAACAGCTGACATCTCCTACAAAATGCTAAGTGTTATCAGTTGTTATAACTACTGAAAAACATAAAACTACTGAAACTACAACGACTGAAGAACAAGCTCTTTAGTCGTTTTACAAAACTACTGAAAGTAAATATATAAAACTACTGATATCACAACTACTGAAGAAGTACTCTTCAGCTGTTGTGACAAACTACTGAAACTTCAGTAGTTGGTCTTCAGACTTGAACTTCAGATGTTTCATCAGCTGATGACTTCAGTAGATATCATCAGCTGATGTCTTCAGTCTTTGTCTTCAGACTTTGTACATCAGTTGTTGATCTTCAGCACTTGTAACTCTTCAGCTGTTGTACTTTAGTACTTTGGTCTTCAGCTTCAGCACTTGTGTTCTTCAGCTGTTCAGCTTCAGTACTTGTGTTCTTCAGCTGTTGTACTTCAGCACTTTAGTTCTTCAGCTGTTGAAGTCTTCAGCACTTGATCTTCAGCTGTTGAAGTCTTCAGCACTTGTCAAACTGCTGATGAAACTTTCAGCAGTTGTTGTGATACCATGTGGGACTTAGAGGTTTTCTGATCTTGGCTCATTGGTTCTTTTGGTCCAACAGTTACCATCCCCAGCCTATAGATCTAAACCAACCAATTCCTAACCTTGAGTTCTATACTGATGAAGGTATAGGTTTCAGTGAGTATAATGAATCTCTCTTCTTTCCCTCTACTCAAAGAGAGATGAGTACTCCTGAGTCTCCTACATCTATCCCACATCAGTCACCTACAACTAAGATGGACACTCCTGAACTGTTCAGGATGTCCATATGGAAAAGGCTCTCACTTCTGAAAGTGATTACATCATTAAGACCTCAACCATGGCAACTCAGCCCACTGACATCTCAACTAAGACTGCTAGTGAGCAGAGGAAATCCAGTAGCCAAGAACTTAGAAATGGTCATGAGAGAAAGGACTCTGGTTGAATCTTCTCCACCCCTAGTGATTCTTCTAATGAAGATGAGGGGGATCTGAGACTGAAAGTTCAAAAATGTCTAAAACATGCACTTACCTAGTCTCAAAGGTCAGTCACCTTGAATCTCAGGTGACTACCTTATAAAACAGGATCAATGATCAACAACTTGAGATTTCATATCTTAAGGAAAAACTAGTTGGGAGACCCTTAAGGAGAGCTCAACCAGAAACACAAGAACCTGTGGATGTGATTGACCTATCCTCCAGCTCACCTATGCAAGTGGGTGATGCTACCAAAAAGGGGGAGAAAGTCATTCAGCCACAGAACCTAGGAGTTCCTCTAAGAGAATGGACATTGAGGACTCACCATCCTCACTTGCAACTGTGCATTCTCAGCAACCTCTTCTAGTTCACATTGATGTGAACTACACAGGCTCCTTAATATAGAGTCTGTTTGAGGATGGGATACCAAGGGCTATGTCACCTTCACCATCCTTCAATCACATCATTGGGTGGAGGTATGACAACAATAGGAAGGCCCTCATCATAATAAGAGTTCAAGGATATTAGAAGTCTTCAATTTTCAGAACTTGGACTACTATGAAGGTCTGGATCTAGTCAACATGCCACTTGTCAACCTAAGCCAATCAAGACAAGCTAACAGACTGGCTAAAAGAATCCAAGACAGGATCATTGCAGAGTTCAGCCTAAGAAGGAGACTAAGGAAATCAGACAATGTCATCGGTCAACTGGATATTGAGGCAAACCCTAAGATTAGCTTCATAGGGGAAACCTTGACTGAAGGCCTAGTGACAGAACCTGAGAGCCCTGTCTCATCATCTCCAACTGCTGCAGAGATCCATATTCCTTCTGAGACAACTGCTGATGAAGGTGCTTCTCAACCTCTCTCTGGCCTGAGCTCAGATGCTGCAACGAGCAATGAAGGCCAAAGCTCTCTCCACCCTGAGTCACAAAGGTCTGTGAGTGACAAAGGGAAAAGAAAGATGACATCGGAGGAGATTGAGGAGGAGGAGAGAGAGACGAAAAGGATGCTAAGGGGAGAAAGTTCCTTTACTGGGTCTCCAAGACTCATGGAGTCTGCAATCAGGGCTACCCCCAGACCAGATACTCAGAATGATAAGTTAAGGGCAGTCAGGATTAACTAACTGCAGACTAGGAACTATAACATAGATAGTGTCATTTCTCTTTCCTTGGATGAATTGAATGAGCGGGTTGATCTGGAAAGGTCAAGAGAGAAGAAGGAGGCAGAAGATGCAGAAACAAGTCAAAGAAGAGAGAAGAAGAAAAAGACTATACAAAGGTATGCCTACCCTCTCACCAGTTCAAGAAAGTCCTGAACAAGAGGATGTGGTCAACAAGAACTTCAGGTAGATAAGGAAGAAGACCGAATCAAGATGATTAACTACCTGAGTGCCACAGGCCTCTATCAGGCATATGCACTCCTGCCCTTACCTTATTACTATATTGAGTTTGAGTACTTAAAACAACTTGAGCTTGAGTTAGTCAAGGAAAGAAAGACAACAAAGAAGAAGCTGAGGGAAGAAGCTGCAAAATCAAGAGCCATCATCCAAAAGAGCATGAAGAAGTCTGCTGATAGGCAGAGGATGATGAGCTTCTTGAAGTTGTATGGATTCTCCGGAAGGAGACTTGGACCCATGTCTCTATTCACTATGGATGACCATATCAGGGTAATCAAGCAGAAGATTAAGAGTGGAGAGCTCACTGACTTACACTCCACTCCAAGTCAGGCCCTACCTAAAGTGGAGGTTAAGGTTGAACAACGAGACCCAACACAACCCAGACCTCCTGCTAATGCTCAGCAAGCTTCATCTTCTGATCCACAGCAGGGTCAACCTCCCTCTCCATCTGAACCTGAGAGAGAGAAGTCCCAACTGAGAAAGACAGTGAAGATCAATATAGTGTTGCAGGCCAGTCTTCTCAGTTAACATTGGAAAGAGAAAGAAGAGGATGGCCTCAAAACCAAAGTCTAAGAAGAAGAAGACGCCTACATCCCCTTCTGAACCTCAGGATGAATCAGAAGAGCCTGAGGATGTGTAGCCAGAGGATGCTCAATCAACTCCAACTTCAGTAGCTCCTTTAGCATCAGGAAGACCCATCTTGTCTTAGACATACACCACAAATCCAGAAAGGTGACATGTTATTAGAGATCAAGGAATTGAAGACATTTATACATGGCAAGATATGTTTCAGTTGCCTCTGCATGACCTCTTTGACATGAGAAGACACTTTGACAGCCTCAAGGATCCTGATCATCGTATGAAGAAAGGAATGGTGATCATCCTAATGAGGACTGTTAATATCTGAAGTTTTCTAAGTGTTTTGGTAGCATCAGCCTAGGGGGAGTTTGTAGAGTCTAATGAAGAGGCTGATGCAACCTAAACATCTTTAGACTTTCCTGCATGCTGCACAAGTGCATTAAAGTAGAATGCTTCGGAAGTTTCACATGTGCAACAGAATTACTCTAAGTGTGAAATCTTCCGAAGCCAAGACCAACATCTTCCGAAGCCAAAGATGAAGTCTTCTGAAGCCTCAGAGACAAAGTATTCCGAAGCTTCAAGTTCATGAAGACAGATTTCTTTAGAAGACTTTAGTAACATGCTTTATCTGATGTACTATTCCATAAAGCTGGACACCTTTCCACTGCAACTCTGCAAGTCACCAACTAACATGGTTTGGTGAAAAGGTCCATGCTTTTGGTAACTGTACATTGAGGTCTTGAGTCTGTAACTTTCTACTTTATGTACTTTATCCTTTTTGTAATAGATAAGGATATGAGCTATGGCATGTCATAGTCACAAGTCAAAACGTAATTTGCCTTTTGACTCTACAATTGATTTTGTGTGTGTCTAGTCAATTGTATCCAGCTGGCTTTCAAAGTATAGCCGGCTATAGGATGTTGTATAAGTATCTCATGTTCTTGTATCTTTTGAATTTGCATTTGTAAGACTTGTAATAGAACATAGAGAAGGCAATATACTACATTCTTGAAAACCAAGCACTTGTGTTCTTTGTGTTCTGTCTCTTATATTACTTGTGTTCTTAGTATCACTACTTGGTTAATCTAGTTTACTATTTGATCTAAGTTTAGTTTATCTCCTCTTTGTGTTGTTGTGTTGTAACTTATACCCTTCAACGATTCTGCAAGTAGACACCCCTCTAATTAACTCAGTAGTGGTTAACCCTTCTTTTATTTTTAGTCGAGAGGGTTCTACAAACCATTCAGGGTATTTATGAAGTACAGGAGCCAACAATTCTTGATCTTTTTGGTTTAGCAGCATGTCTTGAGCTGTTTTCTTGATCTTGGCCTTTTGTTTATGACTTCTTCTTCTATGTGCTTGAGTCTGTCTTTCTTTTCATTAATCAGTTGGAGAGTTGCAACCCTTAATGAGTTTGTTTTCATATTCCCAAGCTTCCTCTTGTGAAGCCTTGGCTTGAAAGATAAACCTTCATTTCCTTATCTGACAGGCTATACGGATCAGGAAATAGTGGTTCAGGAGTGAGGTTGATTTCTTCATGGATGATAGTTTGGGCACATGAACCTTTCTAAAAAATGATCTTTCATACTCAGTTTCAAAGTTTGGATCCAGCAGTTTATTAACCTTTTCTTCTTCTGCTTTCATGCCTTCATATGTCATACTAAAGACTTCATCTGCATCATACCCGTAATTGATCAAAAGCATTGCTTTTATCATCAGGTCATCAGTTTGAGCCTTTAATACCATTTCATCCACTCATCTTTCTTTTACCAAAGGGCTGCCAACATCTACAGGCTCATTAGCATTATATCCTCCCTCAATCTCTCCTTCTTCAAGATCAATGAATACAACTGGTGTCTTCAATTATGCCTCAGCTTTTCATGTTCATCCAGGAATTCTGCTATTGCAGCAAGATTTCTGGGATCATCTGGTTTGGTTTTCTTTGCTGGTTCTTCTTCTTTCATGGGTCTTTTTCCTTTAGCTTTCTTAGATAAGTATTTCCTCTTTCTGGTATAAGTTTGAAGTGGAGGACCCGAAGAGGATTCAGCCTTTTTTATCTCCTGAGGCAATTTCAGCCCCTTTTTGTACTTTTTCTTGATCATCAGCCTCTTTTTCTTCCTTTTCCTTTTCTTGTTTACAAAACTCTCTGATCATTTCTTTTTGTTCCTCTGATAATGACATAGCAGGTACCATTTGCATGCTCAACTCTTTCTCCAATGGAACTGGAGATTGAGGAATGACCATAATGGGTTTAGTGTTGGTTCTCTGGTCTGCAACAAAATCCCAAAAATCCTCATCTATAATGAATTATTTAGAAGTAAAGATATCCAGAGCACTGATTAATTCTTCAAATTCAGCTTTCTCGGTTTGAGTAGCATCTGATTGCCCAGAATAAACCACAATCTCTAGACTTGATTCTTCATTCTTTGTTTTGCCTGCATCTTCTCCTTTTTCAACATTTTTAGTATAGGATTGTTTCTTATCAGTCATCATTTTTTCTTCATTCTTTTTATTTTCTTTAGCATCAGCACATCTTTGTATTTTAATTAGCATCTCAAGTTCAGAGATTCTTTTATTTTGGCTATTAATTTGACTTTGGAGATTGGAGATGATCTCTGCTTGTTCTTCAATCATATCTTCTTGCTCTTCCATAGCTATAGTTTGAATGGCAAGTGTATCAACATGGCCACTTACTTCTTCTCTAGAATGTTTAAGTGTAGCTTTTAAGTTTTCAATCTCTTTCTTTTTCTCCTTCTTTTCAGCTTCATGTTTTTCTTTAAGCTCTTTTAACTCATGCTCCTTTTCATCAAGCTCTAGAATCCTATCATCAATGATTCTAGCCCTCCTATTCAGTATTCTTTCTATCCTTTCAATTTTTTGTAAGAGCTCAGAGATTAACTCATCTTTTTCATCTGGTCTATTTACATGAGATTCAGTAAAACTCTCTGAGAAAGCAGTCTCAGAAGTGACTCTCCTTATAGGCATTTAAGCACGATGATCTTCCTCATCCGAAGATGATTTAGAAGCTTTAGATGTGCTTGTTGAGTCTCCAAACTCAGATGGAATTTCATGGGTAGGCAATGGTTGAGGTGGTGATATTGGTGAGTGATGAGGTGGTGATATTGGTGATTGATGACGTGGTGATATTGGTGAGTGATGAGGTGGTGATATTGGTGGTTGGGATATTCGTGATAGTGGTGGTGATGGTTGTGGAGATGGTTGTGGAGATGGTTGTGGAGATGGTTGTGGAGATGATTATGGAGATGGTGGTGGTGATGGTTGTGGTAAAGGCACAAATGGAGATGCATAGTCATGAATTTCAGGTTCAGTATGAGAATCACCCCCTATACCATCATGGGTGATATTGACCTTTGCCTATTAGCACCATCAGTTTGCTCATCAACAGCTTGTTCATCGTTGTGATCTTGAGCATCTTGTTCTTCTCCTTGTTCTTCTAGATTGATCTGTTGAAGCATCCAAGGAAGAAGAGGTGAGTGAGCTCCACTGTAAAAGTTTTTGGGATCCCTCTTCTTATGTACTTGCATGATTTTGCATCATAATAAGGAATATCTAGCACTGGTCCCTCAGTAGCAAGATCTGGTAATTCTTCATTTATTAGGCACTAAATGAATCTTGGATACATCAAGAACTTGTATCTTCTCCCCTCTTGTATGTTTGAAATCATGCCATTAAATACATAGGCAGACATGTTGAATGGTCTGTTTGTGCATAGAGCACAAATTGTTGATGAAGTGGTGAATGGAATATCATTCCACCTATTTTTCTTTTGGATAAGCAGCACTAAAAGAGGTGGATTAGAAATCTCCAATGCAAATCAACTAATCCTTTTACAATCTGCTTAACTTCAAATCCCCCTTCATACCCAATCTCTTCAAAGAAGGTGGTTATGTCATCCTCATCAAGCTCTAGTGGTGCTTCAGCATCATCACCAAAATGCAAACATCTTCTTACAGAATCTTCAGTTATGCTCAGAGTATGATCATTATCAATTCTTCCAGATAAAGTGCTAACACCATTTGCTTCAATCACTTCAGCTGAATTCCAGAAAGAACTTATGAGGTTCTCATAGATGGTGGGTCTAACAGTGATAGTATAAGCTACCCTTGTTGTAGAGATGAATCTGATAATATCTGTGAGTCCCTCAGCTTCTGGTACATCAGGGTCTAAATAACCACTGACGGTATGGAGCTTGCTCCATGAAAGATTTGCCATTTAATGTGCATAAGAGGCATATGTGTTAGTTTTAATGAGAAAGCATGTGCATAATTGATCAGTTTGACTTTTAGTGGTCAAAGATGAACGTTTGAAGTCACTATTTCATTATTGTCACATCAAATGGTGAATTTGTTTGTAGAACAATCACATTTTCTCTATTTTTCAAGTTTAGATAAACTATTTATTAGATGTTACTTCATTAGTTTGTTACATAAATTCGTTTTTCATCAGACTCTATTCTTGTGATGAACACAACTATGAAGGTTTTTCATGCTGATTAAAATTCCTCTTAGCTTGCATGCTCATTGATGTCAAAAATGTATAACATATCTTTGAATAAGTTTTATTTTGTGTGTTATTCATTATCATATGGTTCTTCGTTCACTTTTGGTTCAACAGTCTGAAAGTTAGGTCATGAAAAATTTATGGAAATTTCACCTTTCTATCAATGCTAGTGTTGTTTGGAATCGATTACAATAACAGGTTGATTTGAACACATTGAATTCTTTGGTTGTTGATAATGATGATGATCAAAGAAGGTTTACTATGTTTTTGCGCTCGACTCACTATGTAGTCTCTCATATTTGAAAAGTATTAAATGACCTTCTGAAATTTCTTTAAATAGTCAAATAATGGCTTTTACAAAATTTTACAAGTTTCAGAACAAATGCGGTCACATTTTTAAAACACTGTAAAAAATGCGGAAGGGTAAATTTTAAGTCTTTGGGTCATCCGCATTTGTTTACTGTTGTAAATGCGAAAGTGAAAATTCAATAACTTTACAATCCGCATTTTTTTACTATTTCTAATGCGGAAGAGTTAACTTGTGATTTTGGGCATCCACATTTTCATACTGTAGCAAATGTGGAAATTTTGTTACTTCTGTTTTCTTCCATCCGCATTTGTGTACTGTTGCAAATGCGGAAGAACTAAGTTCATCAGCATTTGTTCACTGTAACAAATGTGGTTGACAAAACTTGTTCAGTATTGCTCACTGTAGAAAATGTGGTTGAACAAAATTTGTCAGCATTGCTCACTGCAGCAAATGCGGAAGATCTGACTTTGTCAGTATTTGCTCACTGTAGCAAATGCAGAAGACCTTACTTTGTCAACATTTTCTCACTGTAGCAAATGCGATAGAATAAAATCCACAATTACTTGATCATCAATCATTGATAGGAGATTAATCACTTAATTATTTCTGCTTGAAAATACATGAGCATTGATATAAAACAAATACGAAAGTGTAAATTTAATCCATATTGACAAATGCGGTTGAAGACTTAAAAGTTTACCCGCATTGGCAAATGCGGATGAACACTTGAAAATTATTTTATCCGCATTGACAGATGCGGTAGAAGAATTTTTATCCACATGGGTTTTAACACTTCAAATTTTCATGTACACTTGTAACACACTAATGCGGTAGAGTATAATCATTGTCCGCCTTAGTTTCACTTGGAAATAAAAAGCTACCCGCATTTGTTATAAGCATGGGTTACCTTCACCCGTATTAACCAACGCACTTACCTGCATTAACTTGTGAACTTAATCATAAGTTAATGTGACTGTTTTGATTTTTATGTTATGAAAAGGTGTCATTGATTGATTTTTCTTATGAAGTAGTTGGCTGTTGAGGTTGTCAATTCTTGCTTGGATTGACTTATATATCAGAAGTGATACAAGTTTCCTGTTGTTTGACTGATCTTGGACTTTTCATGGTTACAAGAATCTGCATAGGCTTAGATACTACGATATAACTTCTGCAACAACACATGCATTTTCATTTTCTTTTGTTTTTAATGTTTTTAAGAAAGTATTTTAAGATAGTAACAATCTATAAATATTTAATCAAAAGTTTTAAATTAGTCCTCCTAAAGTTTATATCCATATCTGGATAAAAACTTTAAGATTGAAATTTTTTTTGACAATTATATACATTGATTATTGATAATGAAGAGAAGTATATCTTTTGTTGGGAACATATCAATCTTACATTGCACATGTGCATCTTTTATGATAAAATGGACATGTTTATGAACTTAATTATTGAAGTTATGTTTATCATCTTAAACTCATACCCGGTTGATATTTTGATGCAAATGATATTTATCATGTTTTTGATTGATTTAATTATTTAATATGTACCTCACACACACAAGCATTGAATGATCAACCATCCTTTTACAATGCATGGTAGAACGTTTTCACAAGTTTCCTTACCAGGTTACTTAAATTATGAGAACTCATTTTCACTGATCCTCAGTGGGATTCTTTTACTTTGATCCTTTTTCATGATGATCCACATTGGGATTCTTTTCACTTCACTTGGAAGGTGATCCATGATAGGATTCTTTTGTTCATTCACTTGGAATGTATTGCTTTTGTAGATTCATCCAATTTGGATGTGTTCCTCATTGGAAAATATTTTGGATCATTCCATCTGCACTATGTGCTTGTTTCATCAGGTCTTTGCTTAACAAAACAAAGATGAAACTTGATGTGGGTGAAAGAGATTCATAAAGCATCATTACCTGGTGTGTTTAGGTTACTACACACACATGCACTCAGATAAGCCAATACATACCTGAACTTTGTGATGAGTGTTTCACTATTGAATAAGATTTTTAATTCATCACTGTATGTACCTTCTCTTCCAAGTTGAGCCTACCAACATATCTGGTAAGTCATGACAATCTTGCAATTTTTGAAATTAAGCACAGTGAATGATATAATGACTATAAATATATCATTTCCCTTATGATATTCTACTTTTTATAAAATTGATTTGTTTTTGATGTTTTGAATTATTTTTACTCACGGTTAATCATGCCAATTGACTGAACCAGGAATTCAAACCTACCAGGTTCAAATGCGTTAGTAAACAAATCAGCTAATTGATTTTCATTGGGTACTTGAATCAATTTGATTAACCCTTTTTCAACAAAGTCTCTCAAAAAGTGATATCTAATTTCAATATGTTTTGTTTTTGAGTGTTGGACTGGATTATTGGTTATGAAAACAGCTGTAGTGTTGTCAATGTGAATTGGTGTGTGCAAGAAGTTATAACCATAATCAAGCATCTATATTTGAATCCAGAGTACCTAAGAGCAACATGCTGATGCTGCAATATACTCAGCTTCTATTGTTGATACAGACATGTTTGTCTGCTTCTTGCATTGCCAAGAGACCAGTCTTGGACCAAGAAATTAACACCACCAGAGGTGGATTTTTTGTTGAAGTTGCATCCTCCATAATCACTGTCTATAAAGGCATAGAGATTGAAGTCTCCTTCCTTTGGATACCATAATCCAAGAGCTAGTTTGCTTTTCAAATATCCAAATATCCTCTTGACTACATTCACATGTGATTCTTTTGGATCAGCTTGATATCTGGCACACACACAAACACCAAACATAATGTTAGGCCTACTGGCTGTTAGATACATAAGTGAACCGATCATAGATCGATAGTGAGTCTAATCCACTGATTTGCCTTCAGGGTCAGGTCCAATCTTCATTTTAGTATCCACAGGATTTCTTATAGACTGACAGTCAGCAAAGTGGAATTTCTTCGGTATACTTTACACGTATTTTGATTGATTGATGAAGTTTCCATCTGCTTTCTGTTGGACTTGCACCCCTAGAAAGAAAGTGAGTTCCCCCATTGCACTCATTTGGAATTTTGAATCCATAAGGTCTTCAAATTCTTTGTAGACCTGCTTGTTTGTTTAGCTAAAAATTAATGTGGTCCACATAAATCTGGACTAATAGCATGTCTTTTCCTCTTCTTCTTCAGAAGAGAGTCTGATCAATCTTTCCTCTTTCATATTCATGTTCAAGAAGAAAAGATGATAGAGTCTCATACCACTTTCTGGAGCTTGGTGAAGACTATACAAAGCTTTGTCAAGCTTATAGACTCTGTGAGCGAAATCTGGATCTTCAAATCCCAGTGGTTGACTCACATAGACCTCTTCAGCAATCTTTCCATAGAAAAAGGCACACTTCACATCCATTTGATAAACAGTGAATTTCATGGATGCGGAATATGCTAGAAAGATTATGATTACTTTGATCTGGCAACAGGTGCAAACACTTTGTTATAGTCGATTCATTCTTCTTAAGTGTATCCATGCGCCACTAATCTTGCTTTGTTTCTGATGACAATCCCTCTATCATCAGTCTTCTTTCTGTACATCCATTCGGTACCAACAGGATATTGTCCTTCGGGAAGATCTACCAGTTTCCATACTTCTTACTTCTTGAATTGGAGCAATTCTTCCTGCATTGCTTCAATCCAGCTATTGTCTTGAAGCGCCTCTTTGATATTTCTAGGTACTGTTTGACAGAGGAAGCATGAGAACAAACAAATGTTTGCAATACCAGACTTGCTTCTTGTCACCCTCTCATTAAGATCACCAATAATGGTTTCAACTGGATGATTCTTGTGTATTCTAGTGGTTAGAATGGAGTCACCAACAATAGTTACATCAAGATTGGAGATATTCAGTTCATTATGGTCAAAGGCATCTTCATCTTGTACTGTTGTTGAATTATGAAGGTTGTCAAACTCTGTTCAGCTCCTGCTTCAGCTTCAGCTTCAGCAGCACTGTGGTTCCTTTCATCATTTGATGTTCTTTGTGTTTCAAATAGAGGAGTGGCTTGTTTCTAATTTTTGATCTCAGTTGAAAGGTCATCTGAGTGTGATGGCAACAAGCTTGGAAAACACTCTGATTTAGTGAAGGTTGTCTGATAGGATCAGCTTGGAGAGGAACATCTTCATTCATGTATTCAGCAGATGTTGGAGGAATTAATGGAAAGTCATTTCTTCTTTCTACAACTGAAGACGTGTCATCTGAATGGAGATTTTCTGCATCAGACAAATGAAATTGATCAAATGATTTTGTAAAAAAGTCAATATCAAACAACTAGTCGAGACCATTTGTAGATTTGGGAAATGAATGTTCCTTGAATTGAACATTTGTTGATTCATCAATAATGTTTAATCTAGGATTAAACACTCTGTAAGCCTTTGAAACAGAAGAATAACCTACAAAGAGTCCTTCATCTGACTTAGATGAAAACTTTCCAAGATAGTCTCAGGTGTTTAATATTAAGACAGGACTACCAAATGATTTAAGAAATCCAATGAATGGTTTTTTATGAAAAAGTTGTTCGTATGGAGTTAAGTTGCTTTCTTTTACAATTGGAGTTCGGTTTTGTACAAAGCACGATGTGTTAACTACCTCTGCCCAAAAGGTTATTGGCAGTTTAGCATCGGCTAGCATCGTTCTTGCTACTTCAATCAGTGTTCTATTTCTTCTTTCAGCTACCCTATTTTGTTAAGGAGTTCTAACTACACTGAATTGATGAGCAATGCCTTTGGTTGTACAAATAGAACTCATGTCTTCATCTTTGAATTCAGTTCCATTATCACTTCTGAATGTTTTGACCTTAAGATCAAGTTGATTTTCAATTTGTGTGATAAAGTTTTGAATTATTTAGGATGCCTCATTTTTATGAAGTAAGAAGAACACCCATGTGAATCATGAAAAGACATCAATAATCACCAAACAATACTGTTTCTTTCAAATACTCATGACACGAGTTGGTCCAAACAGATTCATATGAAGTAGCTTCAATGGAGTATTGTTTGTGTTCACCAGCTTGGATTTATGAGAAGATTTGTGTTGTTTTCCTTTGAGGCACACTGAACAGTGATCAACAAAGTGAAATTCTTTTTGTGGAAGACCAATGACATGGTTTTCTTTGACCAATCTGTTCATGTTTTTAAGTTGGTGTGCTCCAAATGTTTGTGCCAAAGCTATGACTCATCAAATAACGCTTTTGACAAAAGACATGATTCTTCTTTAGGTGATGCAGAACACAAGTTAAAACATAAGTATTATTCTTACTCGGGGTCTTTAGGACAACCCATTCTTCAGAGATCTGAAATCCAGGTTTCAGAATGTAGCAATGAGTGTCTGTAAAGTGAATTGAATATTTCTTTTCACAGATCTGAGACATGCTTAACAGATTGAAGTTCAGTTGATCACAGTAGTTCACTCTATTAAAGCTCAGCATCCCATATGTCACAGATCCTTCACCTGTAATTCTACCACCTTGTGAATCTCCTCCAAATGCCACCGTATTTCCTTGTATGTGCTTGAAGTCATGAAGGAGGGAACGATCTCCAGTCATGTGTTGGGAGCATCCACTGTCCACATACCATAAGCTGTTAGACCTATATGAATGACCCTACAAGCATAAAAGAACTAGATAGAATGTGGAACCCAAGCCATGGTGGTCTTGGATTTCTTGTTTCTATCTATTATGGTGACTTCTTGATACTTTCCACTAAATAGTGATCTATTTAGAGGAGATCTGGGAGATTGCTTATGAATCTTGCTGGAGTCTTCTTATCAACATCAATAGAAGAGTCAGATGAGTAGTAAAACCTTTGATCTCTATTCTTTTGAAGAAATTTAAGTTGTTTTTTTATTTTCAAAGATCATTTTGGGTTTTGAAAAGTCAGACTTTTGATTGATGGAATGGTTATTTCTTTGACTTTTCCATGCTTCTTTTGTTTTACTCATGTCATTGTGTAATCTAGATGTTCTAGATTGATCGTTATGCAAATGACTCCTGACTTGAGTTTTGACTGATGATGTTGTTGAGATGGGTCCGTTTTGCGGAATTCTCAATTCCTTCTGATTGAAATAACAATCAGATGTATTATTATTATTAATATCACAAACTAAACAATATTTATTGAAACAACAATTTTTGGTTGAGTGGTTGTTCATGTCACAGATAGAGCAGTATTGATTATAAAAGCACTTTTCTGTCTTGTGATTGAACATATCACAAATGTCACAATACATTTGCTTGTTGCTTGAATCAGATTTTGATTTGTGTGCCTCAGCTGATTTTCTCATTTGCAGCTGAGCCACTTTCTGTGCTTAGGAGATGAATCAAAATCAGCCCTTTTTGTAGTTTGCTTCACAACACTACATTTGTTTGATTTTCTAGGCTGTTTTTGTTTCTTCAACTCATTTCTCGCCTTTTTCTCAAACTAGTCAACGTGTTCCTTGTTGCAAATATCAAACCCAACTCCCTGTCTTAGTTTTGAAGACTGAGGGTCTGATAGAGTTTTATGTGTTGAACTCAATGATCCTTTTTGTTTCTTTTGTAGTGAAAACTTTTCCAATTTGCTTGAATTGTTTGGAGATATAATCTCATTATCAGAACTGCACTTAGCAGTTGGTTTCAATGACTTCACATACTTCTTTTTACATTTTAAAACAGAAGGTATAAATTTTATAAAAGGAACAATTGCTTTTATGGGGCTTGTGGGTTTCATGACACTCACTGCCTTGTCTGAACGTTCTTTGATTTTGATTGGGTGACCTAACTTGATTTTATCCTTATTTTTTTCAATATAAACATCAGGTTTCTTTTGAGGATTGGTCACTTGTTTTACTATAGATTTTGGTTCCATAGTTTTAGTTTCAATTTCCTCATTGAGTGAGACATATTTAGGCATGACAGTGTAGTTGTCATTGTATGGTGGAGGATATGAATTATACCCAATCCCCGACATGTCCTTTCGATTCTTTTGAGAATCAAGCATCTCTTGCAGCTTGCTGAAGACATTTGAAACTTTTCAAGTTTCACTTCAGTTAGTGTATGTTCAGCCTTAGATTGAGCTAACTTTTCAGTAAGTTGCTTATTCTCAGCTGCAAGAGTGTACTTTTCACCATGCAGTTTTTCAATATCAAAGATAAAAGATTTAATTTTGATTTCAAAGCCTTTTATCTCTCTTTTCATCATCTCTGACTTCACCTTTTCTCTTTAACTTTATCAGTCAGTTTATGGTTATGCTCTCTATAACCTTGCAATTCAGTAATACATTTTTCACTACAAGGTTAGATTTTACCTCATTAGGCATTGGAGATGGACCATCGTTGATGTTAGCCATAAGTGCATGATTTTGAAATTGAGGCTTGACTTCCTCTGCATACATGCTCCATTCACATACCCCATCTTGCTTTATCACGAGAGCATTGGAAGATGATTGACTGCTTCCATGAGCTTGGTTTGTCAGTTGAGGTGGATTTTGATATGATTGATGTTGTTGTGGATGATGATACAGCTACTGTTGATTGTTGGAGTGAAAGATTGAGTTAGATTGTGAGGATGACTGGCCTTGATAGTTCCTTTGAAAGTTGTTTCTCTTGGGGGCATTGCATTCTCTGGAGAAGTGGCCAGCCATGCCACAGTTGAAGCATTTCACTTTGGATTTATCATATCCAAGTTTTGTATACTCATTAAGGCTGAGCTTTTTGCATTTTCTGAAGAATTTCTTTGCACTCATAGCAATCATGGCCATTTGCCATTGCAGATCCATTTCTTCCAAATCATCTGGATCCATTTCCTCTAGATCTTCTTGGATCAGATGAGTAGAAGTGAGTCTTCCTCCTAAGTATGCTTCAAAGCTTGCAACAAAGGCATTGTAAGTTGCCTTTTGTTCTTCTGATCTTATGTCTTCAGGAGTGGTTGTAGGCGCAGTAGTGACTCTGGACGTTTGGGATGATGTTGATGTATGATTGGTTAGTGGAGTTGTAATGAACCCTGTGTTGTTTAGTTGATCTCTTGATGAGATGAAATCATCCTCCTCAATGATGAAGCATTTTCCAAAGAATGAGATTCTGATGGAAATTTGTAGGCCCCAATCACTCTTGGTCCACCAAGATTTCTGCTTCTTTCATCAAGTTCCAATGCTTCTATTTTGGCTAACATGATATCCAAAGTAGTACCCTCGAGATCAAGAGTATTTTTCAGCATTATTAAATTCTGTTTCCAGCTTTCAGGGAGGCTGTGTAGCATTTTCTTGTTTAATTCCTTGATCTTGTAAGTGACTCCCATGATTTCCAAGTCATTACCAACTGTACAAATATGTGCAGTTGTTTGGATATGGAATCCCCCTTGGTGTGATGAAATGTTTCATACTTATTAACAAGCTTATCCTTGTTAATTTCTGCTACCTCACTGCTTCCTTCACACATAATTTCAGTGCATCCCACATAGCTTTTGCAGTACCATACTTCTCCAATCTTTTCAGCACATCCATCTTGAGTGCTTTAGTTAGGATAGAGTAAGCTTTTAGATCAATCTTGATTTTCTTATAATCTTCATCATCAAGAGTTAGATCTTCAATAGGTATCCTTGCAGTTTTGTAGATTGCAGCTTGATCTGCAGACAGGGTGACAGGGATGTGGGGCCCCTGCATATTGAGATCCAAAAATCAGGATCTACACCTGTGATGTAATTCCTAAACCTAATTTTCCACTGTTTAAACTCAGATTTATTTTTAAGCATAAGAGGTTTAGGTGTATGACCAAGTTCTGAGAAACTGTTAGAATCCATTTTAACAGGTAGTTTTTGACTTGTTTTAATTACCGATTAGATGAATTTTAAGATTGATTAGTCCAACTTGTCCAAATAATCCAACATATTTAAGAATTAGATCTGTTACTTTAGTGAGTTTCTTGGTGTTGGTTTCAGCTGAGTTCTTGAAAGAAATAGTTTGAACAGTAATTGGTTTATGTGAATGTTTTGGTAAGAACTTGTTGACAGAAGTATTTTCTGCTGTTTACTAATTAGAGATGAAGAAATACTCAATTAGCAACTCAATCACCAGATCAATCGAATTCTATTCAGGTCTTATGTGGATCTGAAAAAGAATCGAGAGCCAAATCTCTGATACCAATTGACTGGGTTAGTGAGATTGAGAATCTCACTAAGGATCGAGTATGGTGACTAAGTTAATGATTGAATGGCGGAATCAAACAATCAAGAAACATTCAATGCGGAAGAAATACTCATAAATGCTTGTGTGTATATTAATAAAGGAGATTGATTACAAATACTCTTAGGGTTAGCAAGAAACGTAATAATGCACGTAGAGAATACATATATTCTGATTGTCTTAAATTCTGTAACCACATGTATGAGGATATCTATTCTATTTATAGGCAGACAAGATGCCTTTACAAAATGACTAAACTACCCCTGACCTATTACATCAAAACTAGTCTAAGTTCTTATCTGCATCTCTGCTTGTTCATCCGCATTGGCAAATGCGGATGAGTTGACTTGATTAACATTTCTTCACTTGATCATCATGTTGGTCATCAGCATTGGTTAATGTGGATGAACAAATACTTCTGCGCATTTGTCCGGTCATCCGCATTGGCAAATGCGGATGAACAAAGTCTTGTCCGCACTACTAATTGGTCTTCCGCATTTGTCAATGCGAAAGAACAAATACTTTTCCGTATTTGTTTTATGTCTTCCGCATTGATAAATGTGGAAACCATACTTGGTTTTTCTTTTGCAGGATCTTCATCCGCATTTCTTCTTGGACTTTATGGGATTCCAGCAAAGCAACCATCAACTCACCCATTGAATTGGCATGTATGATCCTTTTAGGGTGCAACAATTGTCATCCCAGGTTTGGGGATAATGCACTCATGTTCTATGAAGAGCATTTGATGTTTTTTATCACAACACTGAGAAACACTTACCAGATTGTGTTCAAGCTGTTTGACAAAGTTAACTTTGTCAACTTTTAGTTTTCCATTGGATATACTTCCTTTGCCAGAGATATATCCTCCGACTCACCTCCAAACTAGACAAGACCTCCATCATAATGTTGAAATTGTTGAAGGAGAGATCTGTTCCTTGTCATGTGCCTAAAGCATCACTATCCACAATCCAAACATTGTTATTCTTGTCATATGGATGTCCCAGCACATAAGATGAGATGATTTGTTTTGATTGGAAGCCCAAGACTTGTTGGTCTTGGGTTCTTCCAATGATAGTGACATGATTGAACCAAATTTTAAGCATGGGGTTTCAATGGGTGTTGTTGAAGAAGAGGTTTGAGCTGTAACATCTTTCTTGATCTTCTAATCCATCTTTTGGTTGATCATGGAGGATGAACTTGTTGATGCTTTTGCAGCATGGCATTCTTCCAAAACTTCTTTCTTTTCAGAAGAAGCCTTCACCACCTTTTCTTCTGAAATTGTCTTCTTCTGGGATTGTTTCAAGGGAACTCTTTTGTTCTTATGATTCTCGACAGTTTTAGCTTCCGAAGCCATTTTCCCTTCGAAAGAAGGATTTTCTTCCGAAAGCAACCTTGCCTCGGAAACCAGCTTTCCCTTTTTCATCACTTGGACCATTTGATTGGGTCCAAATGAGAAGCCTTCCCTGACTCCTTCCTTTTTAACATTATTTGCATAATGTGTGCTAACATGATTGTAATAACAATCTTTGGCCATATGGTTTTGCAGACCACACATTATGCATGCAATGTTAGTCTTCTAGGAACCTGAGGATTGTTGTTTCTTGTTCTTTTTCTTTTCATGAGCAACCTTTCCTTTTAACTTCTGATCCTTTGGTAGGACAGGAGTGTTGGTACTACACCCCTTTCCTGAATCAGAGTTACCTACCACCTAGAATCCAGCTAAGATGTACACCCTTTTGTTTTGGATCAATCATTAGCTTAGACTCAGCCACTTTCTTGGTAGTTCTTCTTTCTACTTTAGCTCTGCTTCTTCTAGCCTTGGTGGTTAGGATTTTATCATCATTGGGAGAAGTGGATTCATTTGCCTGTTCCTTCCCTATGGTGGCCTTTATTATTGCATCATTTTTTAACTCAAGTAAAGATGGGTTAGCATATGGACCTTTTGCTCTTCAGTACCACACCTTGGTTGTCTTATGGACTCATAAGAGTATGGTGGAGCAATTTCATTGGTACCCAACCCTCCTTTTTTTATAAAAAATTTTGGAATGGGAGGATGATGCAATAATAGCTTGGAAGTTTTGCTCAAAAATAGCATACTTCCTAGCTTGAGCCTTAGCAGTGACAAGTTGGGCTTGAGCCTCAGACAATTTGGATATCAAATCCTTTATTTGATTCTTATAGTTTGTATGTTAATGTTTTAACAAGGACATAGTTTTATCCAACTCTTCAATTTGTCTTTGATAGTCAGATTCAGCCCTTTTAAAATCAGATTTTAAAACATTTAAAGACTCAATATCAGATTTAATCTCCATATTATTGTCCTCATACAGTTTAACCTTAGCAATACATGCAGGAGTACAGAGATGCTCATATACCTTATTGTCATCTGTTCCTGCCATGAGTGCTTGAGCAGGAGTCACATCATGTACCATAAAGCTCCAGTCAACTTCTTGAGCCATTGTAGTTGTCTCTGTTGACTTTTCAGTGGGCTTTGATGTAGAAGGATGTGTGGAGGCCTATGGGGTTCCCGGATTTGACTTTGGAACCTTGCATTCCCTTGCAAAATGATCAAGTTGGTTACAGTTATAACATTTGGCCTTAGTTTTGTCAAACTCAAATATGTTGGTTGGGTTTTGGGGAAACTGCCTTCCAGTTCTCTTGAAGAACTTCTTTGCTTGGTAGGTTAAAAGATCCATTTATTGGACTATGTCGACATACTCCACATCATTTGGACTAAAGCACTCTAGATCATCAAAGCAGTACTAAAAAATGACTAGAGTGTCCACTTCCTGAGACAAATACACAGTTGTCCTGAAAGGAACTATGCTGAGCTTGTTGAGACCTTGGAGTCTCAGGAAATGTAATGTATGGTACGGATGAGCAAGATGGTTGCTAGGTATAAGTGAGGTATTGTTGAGGTTGTGTGGGTCCTGAGCCTTTTGTAACCATCAAAGTGTTGCTAGCAGGAAGACTCAGGGGTCTGCTTGTCTGATGGCCTCTCTTGCTCTCCATCTCCAAACGGTATCCATCAAGGATGCCATAGAGTTCGGTCATGGTGAGGGTGTTCAGAATTTTTGTTCTCGTGATAGAGACACTGTAGAACGTCCACTCATTAGGGAGTGCACTCATGAACTTTCTTATGAGGTCTCTAAGTTCAGGAGTAATTCCCACAGACTGAAAGGAAGAAATGAGATCCATGTACCTGAAATATTGCTAGCTGAGAGTCTCTCCAACAATGTAGGTGAACTTCTCAAACTATTGCTTTAGTGAGTCCTTCTTGGAATCATTGGAACTAGAGTACATTTGAGCAAGTGCATCAAACATTTCTTTGGCTGACTTTCAATGCTCAAACCCCACCATGATGGAGTTGGGTATTGCACTCATAAGAATAGTCATTGCATTGTTGTTAATGTCCATCTTCTTCCAGTCCTCATCAGAGTAATCTTTAATGGCCTTCTCTATCATAGCACCGTTTCCACTGGGTGTTGCCACCTTGGGTTTATACAAGCCATTGTTGTCTTCATACCTGATAAAGCCTTCCATGCATCTACTCCATGACCTAAAGTTTTCAAAGGTAATGATGGGAGCTTTAGTCATCGTTCCCATCTCTACTTCAGACTTGTTGAGGGCCATTTTGAGTGTGGTGTAGGGAGGAGTGAAAAATAGGTTGATTAGGATGGTAAGATCTCACAATCAAGAGCCTAAGAAGCTCTGATACCAATTGCATGATCGATTTTATCACTTAACACTTGGTTTTTCTCTCAAACTCACTTATACTACACTCGGATCAGATGAGGTAGAGTCTCTTCTAAGAGTTGATAGGAATATAATAAGTAGCAAAGAATGCAAAGATATAATTTTCAAGATACTTGCATATATTGCTTCTCAACTCAAAGTATTACAAGACTCTTACAAGCATGTTGCCCAAGTTACAATGAGAAACTATATATAATACTACCTACAACTGGATATACTTTGACACTAGCTGGAATCCTCTAACTAAAGCAAATACTACAAAGCTATAGTATAAGGTATATCAGATAAAGTCTTATTTAAGATATGGTAGTCATGACATGTCCATGACTTACCTTTTGTCACTAACAAAAGTTGGCAACTGTACTAACTACTAAAGGTGAATAGCGGAATAAAGTATGGACAACTACATGGATTTTCAGAAAACACCATGTAGTATCTCAGAGGTCTGTAGCGGAGTGACAGAGACCATAGTTATGTCCAGTGGTTCATAGTAGTGTCTTCCGAAGGCTAAATGGCTTCAGAAGAACAAGTTCTTCCGAAGCAACTTATACTTCGGAAGAGGCTACTTCTTCCGAGGCTTGATGGACTTCTTCTGTTCTCTATATTTCAGAAGTTCACTTCTGATCTTTTCTTGTAAGACTTGATCTTCAGAAGTGAACACTTTGTCTTCGGAAGTAGAGTTTGTCTTCGGAAGTTCAACTTTCACTTATCTTCAGAAGAACTCTATTTCCTTTGGAAGTTCCATACTTGGCTTCGGAAGTCTTTTATTAGATGCACCAAAATATTCTAAGTGATTTGGTTTTGGTTGCACCAGCCTTCTTCTTGAACCAACATAAACTAATCAAATGATCTTGTAAAAGAGTCAATATCAAACAACCAGTCAGGACCATTTATGGACTTAGGGAAGGAGTGCTCATTAAATTGAACATTTTTTGATTAATCAATAATGTTTAATCGAAGATTAAACACTCTAAAATCCTTTAAGGCAGAGGAACAACCAATAAAGAATGTCTCATTAGACTT
Source organism: Flaveria trinervia (assembly GCA_025506515.1). NCBI lineage: Eukaryota > Viridiplantae > Streptophyta > Magnoliopsida > Asterales > Asteraceae > Flaveria > Flaveria trinervia. The sequence goes on along the minus strand of CM046452.1, from coordinate 29,773,427 downwards.
AGAGCAAATTTTCCCAAAGAGTCTTGGGTGTTTAATATTAAGACAGGACTACCAAATGACTTAAAGAATCCAATGAATGGTTTCTATAAGAAAGAATTTTATAAGATGTCTTGTTGCTTTCTTTAACAATCAATGTTCGATTTTGTACAAAGCACATGTTAATAGCTTTTGCCCAAAAGGTAATAGGCAGTTTAGTATCAGCTAGCATTGTTCGTGCTACCTCAATTAGTATTTTATTTCTCCTTTTAGCTACCATATTTTGTTGAGGAGTTCTAGCTACACTGAATTGATGAGCAATGTCTTTGGTTGAACAAATTGAACTTAGATCTTAATTTTTGAATTGTGTCCCATTATCACTCCTAATTGATTTAACTCTATGATCACGTTGATTTTCAAATCTTATAATAAAATCTTTTTATTATTTGGGACGCTTTATTTTTATGAACTAAAAGAGAAGACCCATGTGAATCTTCAAAAGTCATCAATGATCACCAAACAATAATATTTCTTTCCAATGCTCAAAACATAAGTTGGATGAAACAGATCCATATGAAGAAGTTTCAATGGAGAATTGTTTGTGTTCACAAGCTTTGGTTTGTGGGAAGATTTAAGTTGTTTTCCTTTAAGACATGCTGAACAATGGTCAATGAAATTAAATAATTTTTTAGACCAATGACATGGTTTCCTTAAACCAATCTAGTCTTGTTTTTGAAATTTGTATGTCCTAAACATCTATACTATAGTTGTGTCATCAAATGATGTTTTTGACAACAAACATGTTTCTTCTTTAGGTATTGTAATATTCAGGTTTAGGACATATGTATTATTCTTCCTAGGGGTCTTCAAGACAACCCATTCTTCAATAATTTGAAATCCTAGTTTTAGAATGTAGCATTAGGTCTCTGTGAAGTGAGTAGAATATTTCTTGTCACAGATCTGAGACACGCTTATAAAACTGGACATCAGTTGCTCGTAATAGTTTGCTTTATCAAAGCTCATCAACCCATTTGTGACAGATCCTTCACCCATAATTCTTCCACCTTGTGAATCTCCACCAAATGCCATAGAAGAATGGAAATTTCCTTGAATATGCTTGAAATCATGAAGGATGGAAATTTCTCTAGTCATGTATCGGGAGCATCCACTGTCCACGTACAACAAACAGTTGGGCCTGTATGGAGGACCCTACAAGCAAAAAGAACTAATTCGAATATGGAATTCAGCCATGATCGTCTTGCGTTTCCCGTTCCTATCCATGATACTATGTAACACCCGGATATTATCTTTGAAGCCGGCAAAAGAATAAAAAAAAGAAATAAAGTCCAAAGTCGAGGGACCAAACTCGCCAACGAGAGAAAGTTGGGTGAGTGGGGGTATTTAAAATGAGAGGGCAGCCCTCACCCTCTCCCCACACTTGTAAAATCAGCCAAAGAGAGGAAGAAAGAGGAGAAAAGGGGGTTTTCGAGCTCGTTTTCGTGATTTCGGGCATGAAAGTTGAAGTGTGGCGGGTTGAATCGAAGCTCTACTCGACGGTATCGTTTGTGTGAGTTATAGGACCCTTCTTTTACACGTTTTTGAATGATTTTAGGGCTGCAACACATCTGAAAATCATTTTGAAATGTGTATGTGTTTGACCCGTGTGTATGTGTTTGTGTATGATGCGGGTGATGTATGATTTTGGGCTTGTGTGTGCTTGTATGGTGTTGTGGTATGTTTTCCTAAGGTTTAGGATGGTTTATTTGGGCTTAGAATGGGTTTGGAAGAGCTTGGAGTTCAAAAATGGGAGATTGGGTTCAGGATGAACTGCATTCTGCATCAGTTAGGGCTAGGCGACCGAATGGAGGCCATACGGCCGAATGAGGTGTGATTGAGGTTCATTCGCACGATTAAGGTTCAATTGCATGTGAGACGTATGACTGAGGCCCATACGCCTTCCAGTCGTGCGATTACGGGTCAATCACGCGGAGAGTCATGCGACTGAGGCCCCATACGCCTAGTTCCATCCGCATTAGGTCCATTCGCACATGTATTCATCCGCATTGGTTCATTCACATAGGTGTTCAATCGCATATTGTCCATTTGCATGATGTTCAGTTAGATGAAAGGCCATGCGACTGAGAGGTGCCCATACGCCCAAGTAGGGCTGGTGTACTCGAGGAAAACATAGTCTATTTACTGACTTTCGGGGGAAAATGCAAATGTAAGTTTTGACGTGGAAGGTTCCTGTAAGTTCATGTAAGATGGCTTTTGAGACCTTAGAGGTTATGTTAGGCATGATATTGTTTGATTATGCATGATGTATGCTATGTATGTATGATGATGCCCTGTATGATGATGCTATCTGTTTATGATGATGTTCCTTGCTTTGTATGTTTATCTTTCCCGTGACTTTACGTTGAATGTTAATGAATGAATGAAAGTATTATGTAATGTAAAGTGGAAGATAATGAAAAGAGGAACATGATGAATGCATCCATTAATGAATGATGAAAGTAATGAAAGTCTCGCAAGCCTTGTATGTTGAGACACGCCCCATTGTAGGGTGTTAGCCTAACGGTGTGTGGGTTCTCTACCCTAGGAGGATGCACATCGGGGTCTGTCTTTGTGATTGATCATTTGTATAGAACCATTGCTGCATACCTTAGGTGCTATGACCAGAGGTGCGGAGCACCGTTATAGAGGGTCTATGATAGGCCTAGGTCCAGTACCAGAAAACAGAAGGGTATTGCACATGGCAATGGTACACCTAAACTTTACCTTACGTACTGTGGCTAGAGGTGTTGTGCACCGTGATAGAAGGTCTTTGATAGGCTTAGGCCTAATACCAGGAAACTGAAGGGTAAAGTTTATGGTTTGATGGAAAGAAAAGATGTAATGATGAAAGAATGTGAATGTTAATGACGCACGATGAATGAAAGAAGTTAACGAATGAATGATGAAGATAATAATGCTATTATCTATGTGTACGTATGTTGTGATCGCATACGAAAGTAAAGAATAGTTTTAACAAAAGAAAAGTATGTTTTATTTTAAAACTAGAACTTACTCAGCAACGCTGACTTTTATGTGTTTCCAGTTAGTAGGTAATGATTGCTGAGGATGGCATCCATTTTTATAATGCTTTTATGATGTAAAGCAAAATATATTTTGTAACTGGATAACGATGTATTATTTTCCAAAAGCCATTATAATGAAATGAAATGTCATTTTTGAATGTTTCCACTATAGCAATTATTTAAGATAAATGTAATTATATGTTTTATGTGCAATGATTTACCAACTGTAAGCGTCCCGGGAACGGGGCCTTACAAGTTGGTATCAGAGCCAAAGTTTAAGTGAAATGGGTAAAATTTTAAAATAAACCTTAACTTAAACTGAGAATGGGACGGAAAGGGAAGGGATGCCAGTTTGAGTAGTTGCGTGCCATCAGGTATTTTCATAATGTTAACTAGTATTATATGCGCATGTTATGTGGTTATGTGTTGTTTGTAGATTTAATACTAATGTAGTCAGGACAGGTAATGCTTGGGGTATGAAGAGGGGAAGACCCAGAGCTGAAAAGGTGGTTCCTGAAGAACCCGAGACTCCTCATTCAGAGGGTGGTGATGAGAGCGCCAATCTGAGAGCCTCAGTAAAGGAGGCTCTTATTGAAAAAGTCCATCGGGTCATGCAGACGATCTTACCGTCTGTAGAGACCAAAGTTATCAAGTTTGTATGGGAAGGGGAAAGGGGAATAGGTCCTTGGGAGAACGGGAGCAACCAGAGCCTGAAACGGTTCTCTCTGATGAAGAAGAAGAAGAATAAGAAGAGCATGCGCCAGAGGTGGCACAAGGCTATAATTATGAGACGTTTCAACGATGCAAGCCCCCTACCTTTGATGGTAATGGCACTATTGTTATTGCTCACCGGTGGGTGAGAGAAATGGAAGTTGTGTTAAATATCAGCAATTGTTGGGAGGATCAGAAAGTAAAGTTTGCTGCCCATTCTTTTGTGGACTCGGCTCTGTGCTGGTGGGACAATATAGTCCAAGCCGAGGGTAGCAGGGCTATTGGGAGAATGAGATGGTCAGAGCTGAAGAAGTTGGTGATCGAGGAGTTCTGTCCTCATAGAGAAATGGATAAAGTTGAGAGAGAGTTCCTGTAACTGGAGGCGGGAACCATGATACATCAGCAGTACACTACAAAGTTCAACAAGATGGCACGTCTGGTGCCGGATTAGGTGACACCTCTATCTTGAAAGATCAAGAGGTATATTCAGGGTTTGTCGCGGATATTCACAGGCACATGATCGCTGCCCGACCAAGCACGTTTAGGTCGGTAGTGGATTTAGCGGGGAGACTGTACGATGAGAGGGCCGTGGTGATGGTGTTTGAAGGTAGCAGGAAGGGTGATGGTGATCGAAATTGGAATGGGAAGAGGTTTGGTCGGGGTGATGCCTCGACGGGTAACAAGAAGGCACGGGTGGACGACCTTCGTGTGGTCACATCGGGTGTGGGTATGAAGAAGTGTGGTAGGTGTGGGAGAGAGCATAGTGGGGAATGTAGGCTGGGGTCGAACGTGTGCTTCAAATGTGGGAAGGTGGGGAATATAGCCAAGGACTGCCATACGGTCCGATTCTTTAACTGTGGCGGGGAGGGCCACATAAGTAAGGATTGTAAGAAGACAAGAGCTAAGGGTTTCAGAGCGAAGAAGATGAGGAGTGAAGGACCAAGGGCGAGCACCAGGGCATTCACTATGACACAGGAGGAAGCTAGGACGGACCCTGATGTTGTGTCAGGTACGTTTCTAGTTAACCAAACTTTAGCTTCTGTATTATTCGATTCTGGTGCTAGTAAAAGTTTTATTTCTGCTACTTTCTGTGCTAAGCTGCCTCTTAGTTGTAGACGTGTTGATGCGCCCTTTGATGTAGAAACTGTCATAGGTAAGTCTACCAGAATTTCTGAGATGATAGAGGGTTGTGACGTGAAGTTAGAAGGTCATAAATTTTCGGTTAGACCATTCGTGATGACCTTAGGTGGTTTTGATGTGGTTCTTGGGATGGATTGGCTAGCAGACCATGAGGCGAACATTGTGTGTCGTAGAAGATGATCTGTTTGACAGCGCCTGATGGTAGTTGGGTGACGGTTTATGGTGATCAGGTTACTACGATTCTGAAGGTGATTTGAATGGCGGTGGCAGGAAAGTGCATGAGGCGTGGATGTAACGCCTATCTGGCTTATGTGAAGGATGTGGATAGACCAACACCACAACTATCTGATGTACCAGTTGTGTGTGAGTTTCTAGATGTGTTTCCTGAAGACTTACCAGGAGTGCCACCTGACAGAGAGATCGAGTTTCAGATTGATCTGATACCGGGTGCCCAACCTGTTGCCAAGGCACCATATCGGTTGGCTACGACAGAGTTGAAAGAATTGATGGAGCAGTTGCAAGAGTTACTTGATAAGGGGTTTATTAGACCGAGTATCTCTCCTTGGGGTGCTCCTGTCCTATTTATGAAGAAGAAAGACGGTAGTATGAGGATGTGTATTGACTACCGTGAGCTGAACAAGTTGACGGTGAAGAACCGATACCCCTTACCGAGAATCGATGATTTGTTCGATCAGCTTCAAGGTGCCAATTGGTTTTCAAGGATAGATCTTCGATCTGGTTATCATCAGTTGAAAGTGAAAGAGCAAGACATTCCTAAAACAGCTTTCCGTACGCGTTATGGTCACTACGAGTTTCTTGTCATGTCTTTTGGTTTGACCAATGTGCCAGCTGCTTTTATGGATCTGATGAATCAAGTGTGTTGGCCGATGTTGGATAAATCAGTGATTATGTTTATTGATGATATCCTGATTTATTCGAAGAGCGAGATAGAGCATGTCGGTCATATTCTGGAGGTTCTAGAGACTTTGAGAAAGGAGAAGTTGTACGCTAATTTCTCCAAGTGCGCGTTCTGGTTGCACGAGGTTCAATTCTTGGGTCATGTGGTGAATCCTGATGGGATTATGGTGAACCCGGCAAAGGTGGAGGTGGTGATGCAATGGAAGTCCCCAAAGACGCCATCCGAGATTCACAGTTTCTCGGGTTTGGCGGGCTACTACAGAAGATTCATTCAACACTTCTCTAAGATCACTTCTCCACTAACCAAGTTGACCCAGAAAGATGCGAAATTTGTATGGGGTCAAACTCAATAGGAGGGGTTCGAAGAATTGAAGGCGAGGTTGACTAAAGCTCTTTTTCTGTCATTACCTGATGGAAGTGAAAATCTAGTGGTTTATTCTGATGCTTCCTACTCGGGGTTGGGGTGTGTGTTAATGCAGAGAGGAAAAGTTATAGCCTATGCATCCCGACATTTAAAGGTTCATGAGGTCAATTATCCTACTCATGACTTGGAGCTAGTAGTTGTGGTCTTTGCACTAACAATTTGGAGGCGCTATCTTTAAGGGATGAAGTGTACCATTTTCCCTGACCACAAGAGCTTGAAGTACTTCTTTAAGCAGAAGGACCTAAAACATGAGACAGAGACGATGGTTGGAGCTCATAAAAGATTATGATTGTGAGATCCACTACCATCTGGGCAAAGCTAATGTGGTGGCGGATGCCCTTAGACGAAAAGAGAGGCCCGAGCCGATTCGAGTGAAAGCGTATCAGCTAATCATGACCTCTGACATGATGAAACAAGTTAAAGAGTTTCAAGATGAGGCACTAAAGGAAGATCATCTTAACTCGGAAAGAATGAGAGGTCTGGTTGTGGAATTGGGTGAAAACACACTTGGTGTTAAAACCCGATTTGGACGGGTGTGGATTCCTTATTTTGGGGATCTACGAGTGAAGATTATGGATGAAGCTCACAATACTCGATACTCCATTCATCCAGGTGCCGCAAAGACGTATCAAGACATGAAGAAGGATTATTGGGTGTCGGGTATGAGACGTGACGTGATGGAGTATGTTAGTAAATGCCTTACTTGTCTACAGGTGAAGGCCGAGCATCAGAAGCCGTATGGGAAGATCCAACCTTTGGGTATACCGGAATGGAAGTGGGAGCACATCATCATGGATTTCATTACGAAGCTGCCACGTACTCCGAAAGGGTATGATGCTATATGGGTGATTGTTGAACACTTGAAGAAGAGTGCTCACTTCCTACTGATCCGCGAGACATATTCATCTGAGAGGTTAGCGGATCTTTTCATCAAAGATATTGTAACTCGTCACGATGTGCCGGTGTTATTGTGTCTGATCGTGACACCAGGTTACATCCAAATTTTGGAAGAAATTGCACGACACTATGGGGACGAGGTTACATATTAGCACGGCTTACCATCCCCAGACTGATGGTCAGTCGGAGAGGACCATTCAGACCTTGGAGGATATGCTTCATGCTTGTGTTATTGATTTTGGGGGAAGTTGGGATGACCACTTACCGTTAGCCGAGTTCTCATATAACAACAGTTATCATGCCAGCATTGGTATGCCTCCTTATGAGATGCTATACGGTAGGAGATGCAGAACACCCGTTTGTTGGGGTGATATTGGTCAGAAAGAGTTAGGGAGCATCAAGGTGATCGAGGCTACGACTAAGAAGCTTGAAAAGATCAAGGCCTTCATGAAGGCAGCCAAAGATAGATAGAAGTCGTATGTTGATAAACGACGCAGACCGATTGAGTTCCAGGTGCGTGACCGGGTTATGTTTAAGGTCTCACCTTGGAAGGGTATCATCCGGTTTCGAAAGTGGGGCAAGTTGAGCCCGAGGTACATAGGCCATTTCCGAATCATTGCTCGAGTAGAAGAGGTGGCCTATACATTGGAGTTACCAGATGAGTTAAGTGGAATTCACCCGACATTCCATGTGTCTCATCTGAGAAAGTGCTTGGCAGATGAAGATATGATTGTTCCGCTGGAGGATATCGAAGTGGAAGAACGGCTCAATTATGTGGAGCAACCAATGGCAATCATTGATTGAAAAGAGAAAAGGCTGAGAAATAAAGTGGCTCCTCTTGTGCGTGTACGGTGGAAGCACAAGAAGGGATCCAAGTCAACGTGGGAGACTGAAGAAGAAATGAGGCACCATTACCCACGTTTGTTCGAGGAATAAGATGTTTCGGGGACGAAACATATATAAGGGGGTCGACTTGTAACACTCGGACATTTTCTTTGAAGCCGACAAAAGAAGAAAAAGACATAAAAAATAAAGTCCAAAGTCGAGGGACCAAAATCGCCAATAAGAGAAAGTTGGGTGAGTGGGGTATTTAAAGGGAGAGGTCAGCCCTCACCCTCTCCCCACACTTGTAAAATCAGCCAAAGAGAGGAAAAGAGGAAGAAGAGAGAGAAAAAGGGGTTTTCGAGCTCGTTTTCATGATTTCGGGCATGAAAGTTGAAGTGTAGCAGGTTGACTCGAAGCTCTACTCGACGGTGTCGTTTGTGTGAGTTCTAGGACCCCTCTTTTACATGTTTTTGAATAATTTTGGGGCTGGAACACATCGGAAAATCGTTTCGAAGTGTGTGTTTGACCCGTGTGTATGTGTTTGTGTATGATACGGGTGATGTATGATTTCGGGCTTGCGTGTGCTTGTATGGTGTAGTGGTATGTTTTCCTAAGGTTTAGGATGGTTGATTTGGGCTTAGAATGGGTTTGGAAGAGCTTGGAGGTCGAAAATGGCAGATTGGGTTCGGCATGAACTGCATCCTGCATCAGCTAGGGCTAGGCGACCTAATGGAGGCCATACGGCTGAATGAGGTGCGATAGAGGTTCATTCGCACGATTGAGGTTCAATCGCATGTGAGACGTACGACTGAGGCCCATACGCCTACCAGTCATGCGACTGAGGGTCAATCGCATGGAGAGTCATGCGACTGAGGCCCATACGCCTAGTTCCATCCACATTAGGTCCATTCGCAGATGTATTCATCCGCATTGGTTCATTCGCATAGGTGTTCAATCGCATATTGTCCATTCGTATGGTGTTCAGTCGCATGTGAGGCCATGCGACTAAGAGGTGCCCATATGCCCAAGTAGGGCTGGTGTACCCGAGAAAAACGTAGTGTATTTACTGACTTTCAGGGGAAAATTCACATGTAAGTTTGGACGTGAAAGGTTCCCGTAAGTTCATGTAAGATGACTTTTGAGACCTTAGAGGTTATGTTGGGCCTGATATTGTTTGATTATGCATGATGTATGCTATGTTGTATGATGATGCCCTGTATGATCATGCTATCTATTTATGATGATGTTCCTTGCTTTGTATGTTTATCTTTCCCGTGACTTTATGTTGAATGTTAATGAATGAAATGAAAGTATTATGTAACATAAAGTGGAAGATAATGAAAAGAGAAACATGATGAATGCATGCATTAATGAATGATAAAAATAATGAAAGTCTTGTAAGCCTTGTATGTCGGGACACGCCCCATTGTAGGGTGTTAGCCTAACGGTGTGTGGGTTCGCTACCCGGGGAGGATGCACATCGGCGTCTTTCTTTGTGATTGACCATTTGTATAGAACCATTGCTGCATACCTTAGGTCCTGTGACCAAGGTGCGGAGAACCGTTATAGAAGGCCTATGATAGGCCTAGGTCCAGTACCAGGAAACAGAAGGGTATTGCACATGGAAATGGTACACCTAAACTTTACCTTAGGTACTGTGGCTAGAGATGTTGTGCACCATGATAGAATGTCTATGTTAGGTTTAGGCCCAGTAAGAGGAAACTAAAGGGTAAATTTTATGGTTTGACAAAAAGAAAAGATGTAATGAAGAAAGAATGTGAATGTTAATGACGCACGATGAATGAACAGAATTTAACGAATGAATGATGAAGATAATAATGATACTATCTATGTGTATGTATGTTGTGTGATCGCGTACGAAAGTAAAGAACGGTTTTAACGAAAGAAAAGTATGTTTTATTTTAAAACTAGAACTCACTCAGCAACACTAATTTTTATGTGTTTCCAGTTAGCAAGTAATGATTGCTCAGGATGACATGAGGTGGCTACTCAGCTCTCTTGGATGGCATGAGGTGGCTACTCAGCTCTCTTGGGATGGCATCCATTTTTTTAATGCTTTTGTGATGTAATGCAACATATATTTTGTAACTGGATAACGATCTATTGTTTTGCAAAAGCCTTTATAATGAAATGAAATGTCATTTTTGAATATTTCCGCTGCATCATTTATTTAAGATAAATGTAATTATATGTTTTATGTGCAATGATTTACCAGCTGTAAGCGTCCCGGGAACGGGGCCTTACATACTAAATTCTTGGTGTAACATCTGGCCCATTTTTAAAATAAAAACCCAAAGGCGAACCTGTTTTAGTCAATATTGTAAATCAAATTCATTATTTAGTCATTTTATTTATTTTAATATTCAAAAAACAATAAATGTGTCACTTAGTCAATTTAACTTTAACTCTATAATTTATAAAATAAAATTTATTAGGTTATTAACATTTATAGAATTTTAAATATTCAATAAAAAATAAATATTCAAATTGTAAAGATTTTGTGAGTTTATAAAGTCTATATTGATTGTATAAAAAATAAGATTAATAAATTAAATTTGGTTTTAATATATTTAGAGTTTAAATTGTAATATTTTGTTAATTAGTTATTTTTTTAAGTTTATATTTATTTCAAATTTCAATCATAACCCCTTTTGAAAGACTTATAACTCACCACTAACATTATTCATAGCCTCCTCCTAACTTTAACTATAAAAACAACTTTAGGCCTCACTTTTTATTTGCTCATTCTTCAAAAATCTCACTTACAAATCTTTCTTTCATTCATTAGTTTTGATCAATTTCAATAATTTTCTTTTACAAGTAAATATTAAAGAGTTTTCTAATACTAAGATAAGCTTATATTGCTTTTATTTTATACATTTTTATATTGTTTCAATCAGCCTAACATCCAATTGTTTTCATGATTTTATGTTCTTATTTTTTTTCTTTCTTCTACTAAATCTCTTTTAAATATAATCATTATTATTTGATCATTAATCTTCTAACATTCACTACCCTTATAACAATCACTAACATTTCTAAATCAAGCGAACAACACGCAAACGTAAACAAAGAATCCCGTTTGCATATGGATGGCTATGCCGCCACATTCGGTTATTCCACGATATTATTTCTCTAATGATGGCAATGAAAAAGTATTAGAATATTTTTTTATAACTCAAATGAAGTCTAACACACCATATATTGACACAATAATTTTTTTCTAACCAGTTTTATGCTTTAACAGTTTTAAAAGTGCACATAAGGTCTTTACTATAAATTTCGCAGGATATAGTCTGACTTTTACTAACTATAACTTGTTCATAAAAAAACTAAATCTGAGTAAACTCAGACTCCAATAATAATTTCATTATATTAACTTTTAAACGATAGATTTTACAAATTCAAACTCAATCGGATAACTCAATGATAGCCTTCACAAGATAAGTCTGCATCTCAACATCTTCTAACTTATACTGCTGTTTTGACCTATTTACGGGTCTTTTCATAAAAATGTTTCTAAACAAAAGTTATCCAGAAAACTTTGAACTCTTCAACCATAAGTTTTTATGCTTTTATGAAACTGTTTGCTATTTTTAAAACCTGTTAAAACACGTACCAAATATTCTGTCCAGAATCTAAAATTGGCGCAATAATCCTTTTTCAATCTACCTTTTGCATTTTGGCATTCTCTAAATGTCCTAACTTCTTATAATAAATACTAACCTTGTGTTATTGTTTCTTTTTATCTTTTAGGACACCACCTTGATTTTGAACATCCAAACTTTCTTATGAACCCTACAAGCATCGTTATACAATGTGAGTATTCATAGCCCTTTTTATATGTTTTATATTTTAGGTAAATCATGTAATTCGATATTCAATCATTGATATTTATTGGTGTTCTATTTAATTCTGAATTCAATTCAAATACATGGTATGTTATTACTTGCAATTATGTGTCCATAACTAGATAAAGTTGATGATATCATAATCATTAATTCATGCAACCATGGTAATAACGATAGATCTATTGGTTTGACAAACCCATCCCATTTGTTTAATATGTGGTGATCGAAACCAGAATCATTCATTCTATAAGGCTTCATCTGCGGACTGAGTCAATTCAACTATTAGGTTTTATTGTGTTGGTTTGTCTTTTATTTTACATTGTTACATTATAAGTCTTGACATTGCCATACGAATAAAATCGTTTGCAATCTAGTTAATCAAACTATATATGTATTCAAACCTGTGTTTACTCACTGGCTAATGTGGTAGCTGACTCGTTACTTTCTCAGATGATTTCAGTAATGTTTATTAGTGGATTCTTCATGCTCATTTAGGACTTGGACATAGTTTAATAAAAGGGTTTCATTATATTTAATTGAATATTGTGTAATTATAATGTATCATTTGATTACTATCATTCAATTGAAATGACATTTAATATTATTTAAACATATTTACTACTATGTGCTATGAGTAATCGATTCATATTCATCCACCCCGATGATTCCGCCATCAGTCAGGGTGTGACACTTGGTACTTTCCTCTAGGTTTTGATTTATAGGATGACACTTTGATGGATTTATGTTGGTGTCCTTTTGATTTCATCTAATCATAGAATTCATCATTAAAAGTTGAAACCTTGGATTGTTTGTTGTATGATGAAATTTTAATTTTGGGATTCTCTGTTGAGATTGGTGAGATGGACTTGTTTTGTGGAATTATCAAGCTTTTTTGTTTGAAGAAACAATCAAATGTGTTGTGATTGGTCATATCATAGACTGAATAATATTTGTTGAAATAACAGTTTTGGTTGAGTGATTGTTCATGTCACAGATTAAGCAGTATTGGTTGAAATAACACTCATCTATTTTGTGATTTGACGTATCACAAATGTCACAATACATATGTTTGTCTTTTGAAGCTGATCTTGATGTTAAGCCTTCAATTGATTTACCAGATTTTAATTTTGGCTCAGTTTTTGTTTTTAGTGAGGAAAAAACATCAACCAATTTTGTTTCGGTACATTGCTTCACAATTCTACTTGGTTTGGTCTTTTCAGGCTGATTTTGTTTCCTTTTGCTTTTACTTTGCTCTTTATCAAATTTAATGCCATGTCTTTGTTAAAATTGTCAAACAATCCTTGCTTTTGACTTATGATGGTGGAGATTTGATATTGACTTTTAACTTTTGAATAAGGGAGATTTTCCTTTGGTTTTCTGTGAATCTTTTCTGTACTGATTGAATTCTTGAAGATTTGATCTCATTATCAGAACTGCTTTCCAGTAGAGGATTTCACAGAACTTCATTTTTCTTCTCCACCTTGAGAATTTCAGGATGAACTTCACGAATGGCATAATTTCTTTGATTGGGCTCCTTGGATTTAACTGTTGGACCAAAAGAACCAATGAGCCTGATCAGAGAAACCTCTAAGTCCCACAGGACATCACAACAGCTGAAGAAGACCTGATCAGCTGTTCTACAAAGTCTGAAGAATACAACTGCTGAAGTACGTTCTGAAGTACTGAAGACAAAGACTGAGACAACAGCTGAAGATCTAAAGTCTGAAGACTTCAAAGTACTGAAGACAAAGACTGAAGATCAACAGCTGAAAGACAAAGTCTGATGTTCAAGTACTGAAGACATCAGCTGTTGCTAACAGCTGATGACAACAGCTGAAGAGGGCTTCTTCAGTTGTTGTGATGTTTTTTCTTCATCAGTAGTTTTCTTTTCCTTTCAGTAGTTTGTTTGCTTTTCTGTAGTTTATCCTTTTCAGTACTTGTAAACACTGAAGAGGTTGTTCTTCAGTTGTTGTAGTATCAGTAGTTTTATGTTTTTCAGTAGTTGTAAATAAGATGTTTAACACTTAGGAACATTTGTAAGAAGATGTCAGTTGTTGACATCTTCAGTAGTTGTTAAACATCAGTAGTTATAAACGGTTACATGTCACTTTCAAGTGACATCAGCCTACGTCACTCTTTCCTTTATAAGGAAGGATGACTCACCTGTAATCGTGCCTTTGAGGCCGACAATCTTAATGCAATATTCTTTTGTCGATATTTCTCTCTCTATAACAAATTCTTTTATCGTTTTATATCGAATGTTCTTGCTTGAATTTGTCTAATTCTGAGCTATTCCGCTGCTATATCTGTTCAATCGATTAAACCAGAGGCTGAGATCCTAACAAATGGTATCAGAGCAGGTTAATCATTGATCGATCTAACAATTGATCATTGAAACTGTTCAATCGCTCTAAGTTTATCGAATTAGCAAATTCGCAAGGATCTGTTATAGAGATTGAGAGTGTATCGCTTCTGGCCGTTTTTTTGAGGTTCTGTGTGGTTCTGAGCTAAATTTATTGTGATTTTACTTGAATCTGTCTGATTTTCACAATGACTACTTCTTCGAATGATCCTTTCAATACTGGATCCTCTACCAAGCCTCCGATCTTGGTGAGGAATGAGTATAACATTTGGCAGAGAAGATTGCTCCATCACCTGTCTGTCAATAGCTCAGGTTGTTGGACATCTGTGGTACATGGACCACATAAGCCAATGGTGAATGATCCGGAAACAAACCAGTTGGTTCCAAAGAAGAAGGAGCAATACTCCGATGAGGACAAGAAGTTGTTTGAAATCGATGCAAAAGCCCATGGAATTTTGGCTATGGCTATTCCTAATGAGATTTACTCTGGGCTTCTGCATTGTGAGTCTGCTCATGACCTCTGGAAAGCCATCAAAGAACAATTTGGTGGTACTGATGAGTTTTAGCAAACAACAGGGAAATCCTCGCCCAACAATATGAGACTTTCTCTTATAGAAAGGGTGAGACTCTGACTCAACAATTTGAGCGGTTTTCATGTTTAATCTCTGAATTGAAAATGGTTAAACATGAATATACCAGGAGTCAGATGAACCATAGATTCCTAAGATCACTGCCTGAGAGATGGAACACATATACCATTGTTCTACGCTCAAATGCTGATGTTGATCGCCTATCTCTCACCCAACTTCATGGGAAACTGCTTACATTTGAGAGAGAGATGGAGCAAAGGAAATTGGTTTCATCTGGCAAGCTTACTGAGGATTTTGTCCAAGGGAACACTGCCCTGTTTGGACATCAAGAGTCAGAATATGCGTCATCTGAAAGCCAGTATGATGAGCATATTGATTTCTCTACAAACACTTCTGAGCCTGCCTTTGTGAGTGTTGATAGTTATTCTGCTGGTAGTAATAGTGACAATCTATGTTTCATCATGGATGATCTCAAGGGGATTGCTGATGATGACTTAGAAGAGATGGATATTTTGAGTCAAATGGCCTTGATAAATATCAGATCTCAGAAGTTCTACAAAAGAACTGGAAGGAAATTCCCAGGACTCTCTGGCAAAACCAAAGTTGGTTTTGACAAGAGTAAGTTGAAGTGCCATAAATGCCACAGGCTTGGACACTTTGCAAGAGAATGTAGATCATCTGGATCTAACTCTCCTGCACCTTTTGTGACTTTCCCTGGCAATAGTCAACAAAACAGAGGGCAACAACCTGTCAATTCTGGTTATCATCATCAACCACAATCTCCTGCATATTTTGTTCCACAGGGGCCAATGCCATATCCATACCCCTGCTATTACATGCCACAACCAGGCCAGGTTCAAGCACCCACTGCTCAGCAACCACATGCACTCCCTGAGCCTCAACCATCCCAATCTCATCAACCTAATCAACTTCAACAACACAGCTTCTTCACACCAGGAGTTGTTGACTGGAGCAGTTTACCAGATGATGTGTCTGGTAATGAACAACTGTTCTCAGGTGCTGGTCAACATGGTGGTGAGCATCTTTTTGGAAATCTAGCTCTCATGACTTTGGAATCCTCTGATGGATCATCTCAAGTACCTCTTCAACAAGGTATCACAGGTATCCTCTGAGGCTAAGGCCAAATTATGTTCTGAAACTTGCATAGCAGCATTTGCCTCTATTAGAGAAGCAAATGTGGCTTTAATCAATAAAAATGTAGAGCTAGAACAAATAATTTCCAAAAATAAAGCTGAGTTTGAGTCTGTGCTGAAAGAGAAAACTGATGAGATTTTAAATTAAAATGCCAAATTTTGATGATAAGGCTAGGGATACTCTTAGAGAAGTACAAAGACCTCAAGATACTCTTGCTGTCACCCAGGTAGAGTGTGATCGATGGGTACAATCTTGCAAGGGCTTTGAAATGCTTCTTAGTAAGCAAACGCTTCCAATGTGAAGTTTGGAATTGGTTATAATCACTGCTCCTCCTACAGATTTTGCTTCAAGAGCAGGAGTAGAATCTGATGGAGAAAGTAATGACCAATCCACCTCATCATGTGATTCACTACTTGATAAAGCACCATCAGTAGTTGAAGTCAGTAGTAATCCCTCTGTGAACCTATCAGCTGATATTGATGGTTCAACTGCTGACACTCACATGATCAATGAGTTGATCAACCCAAGTGTTATCCCTAGAAGTACTAAGGGTACTGGAGAGCAGGGGATAACATCTGGAGTTCAAATCCCAATGACTGACAGCACTGAAGAGAAGAAAACTGTCAGTAGGAAGGATTTGAAGCCTACTAAGGAAGTTGACAAGAAGGCAAAAAGTGCTTCTAAACTGCTGAAGAGCAAGTCTTCAGTAGTTTCATCTTCTTCAGTTGATGATCAACAGAAGATGAAGAAGAAACCATGTGAAATATGTGGTCTATTCAATCATCTCACAGATGATTGTTGGTACAAAAAGGGATCCAAACTCAAACAAAGGAGAAAATTAAAGAAAACTTGGCTAAAATGAAAACTGAGTTTGAGTCCAAGTTTGTACCAGCAGCATCAAATCCTGTTACTCCTATGTCCAAAAGAAATCTAAAGGGAAGGAGTGCAACAGGCAATAGCTGAGGTTGCTCAAAAGAATGGTGCAACACAAGAACTCATCATCAAACACCAATACCAATGTGTCTGAAGAGCTGAAAGCTCTTTCCCAGAATCAGACACAGCTGGTAATGATGGTTCAACATCTGTTGGGAAGAGTTAACCAACTTGATGGCCCTGTGTTGAAACCCCAGAAAAGGAGATCCAAGCCAAAGGATTCCTCTTCTACACCATCTCCTTCACCTCAAGCTATTGTGCCCAATAAACCTGTTAGTTTACCATCTATTGATGAGACCAGGCCCAAAACCAAAAAGGTTTGGGTCTCCAAAACTAACTGATTGTTTATTAATGCAGGTCTCTTCAACATGCCAAAGTAGCATCTGGTATGTAGACAGTGGGGGATCTTGCATATGACTGGAAACAACTCACTTCTTAATGACTACTCTCCAGGAAGGAAGGGTTTTGTTTCCTTTGGCAATGATGCAAGAGGTTACATCATCGGGAAGGGCTTTGTTTCCAATGGGGAAATAAGGTTTGATGATGTCAACCATGTGGAAAATCTCAAGTATAACCTCTTGAGTGTCAGTCAATTGTGTGACAAAGGCCATGTTGCTCTTTTCACAAGCCAGAACTGTAGGATTCTGTCATCCAAAGTTCTGAGTTTGATTGACAAGGTATTGGATGCTCACACTCTCCTGAAGGCCAACAGGACAGGAAGAGTGTATGCCTTAGATCTTTCCAAGAAAATAGATCTCAAAGGCCATCCTTGCCTATTTTCCAAGGCCTCTCCTCAAGAATCTAATCTATGGCATAGAAGGCTGGGACATGTTAACTTCAAGAACATGAATCAGCTGATACACCATAGTTTAGTAAGGGAATGCCTATGAAGGAGTTCAAGTGTGAAAACAACTGCACTGCTTGTTTGAAAGGAAAACAGCACAAGGTTTCATTCCACCTATTGAAGAACCAAAGTCCACTGCCTGCTTACAACTTCTTCACATGGATCTCTTTGGTCCTGTGAGAGTGATGAGCATGGCACAGAAGAAATACTGTCTGGTAATTGTGGATGATTACTCCAGATTTGTATGGACTTTCTTTCTACATTCAAAGGATGAAGCTGCACAGAAGATCATAAACTTTGTGTTGTATGCTGAGAAGCAGTATTCCCTCTCAGTCAAGTGTATTAGAAGTGACAATGGAACAGAATTCAGGAACAATACACTTGATGAGTTCTACCTTTCCAAGGGAATAAAGAGGCAGTTTAGTATTCCAAGAACTCCTGAACAGAATGGAGTTGTGGAGAGAAAGAACATGACCCTCATTGAAGCTGCAAGGTCTATGTTGGCTGATTCTGGACTGCCATTGACCTTTTGGGCTGAAGCTGTCAACACAGCATGCTATGTGCAGAATAGAGTGCTAATAAATCAGAGGTTGATGAAGACTCCATATGAAGTTCTACATCATTTGGCCCCTCTCATTTCATTCTTTAGAGCATTTGGTGTCCCTGTTTCATTCTCAACACAAAGGATCAGCTCCAGAAATTTGATCCTAAGGTGGATGCAGGGTACTTTGTTGGTTATTCATCAACTTGCAAGGCATACAGAGTCTTCAACTGCAGAACAAAGATGGTTGAAGAGACTATACATGTCAAGTTCAATGAATCTCCAAAGGACAAGATTCCACAAAGCCCTGTGGAGCTCTTTGATTTGGACATACTGCAATATGTTCCTTATCAATCTCCTGCTGTTGCTCCTGTCAACAGTTCACCACCTGGTGTTACTGCTGAAGATGATGATGATAGTAGTAATCACCTCTTCAGGTTTAGTGACCAACTGCCTGAGTCCTCTAAACCTGATGCTCCTGTAGCTCCAGCAGCACCATCCACAACAAATGCTGATGAGATTTCTGCATCCTCAACTTCATTTGAGTTGCCACCATCTTCATGGTTTCAAGAATCTGCATCAACATCTGCTGCTGCTGAAGGTCCTACAAACACTTGCACAGATTTGATTGTTTACCAAGAGCTGAAAAATCACCCAATGTCTCAAATCCTTGTGATATCAATGCTGGTGTTTCAACCAGAAGCCAGTTGTCCAATTTCTGCTTCTATGCTCTCTTCATCAGTCAGCTAGAGCCAAAGAACTATCATGTAGCTTTGAGAGACAATGGATGGGTTGAAGCCATGCAGCTTGAGCTTCTTCAGTTCAGAAACAGCAAGTGTGGGAGCTTGTTCCTCTACCCCCAGGTAAGTGTGCAATAGGCACTAAATGGGTGTTTAGGAATAAAACTGATGAAAATGGGCTAATTGTTAAGAACAAGGCCAGACTGGTTGTGCAGGGTTTGCACAAGAAGAAGGTATTGATTATGATGAAACCTTTGCCCCTGTAGCCAGACTGGAGGCAATCAGATTGTTTTTAGCCTATGCTGCACTCCAAATCTAAAGTTTTTCAAATGGATGTCAAAAGTGCTTTTCTATATGGTACAATAAAGAAGAAGTTTATGTGTGTCAACCACCAGGCTTTGAGGATAATAAGCACCCAGAATGGGTATATAAGCTTGATAAAGCTCTTTATGGGTTGAAACAAGCACCTAGAGCCTGGTATGAGACCTTATCAAACTTTCTTCTACAGAATAATTTCACTAGAGGCTCCATAGATAAAACTTTATTTATTAAGAAGGTGGATCAGCATAAGCTACTTGTCAAATTTATGTTGATGATATTATATTTGCATCCTCTGATCCCCAATTGTGTGAGGATTTCCAAAACTTAATGCAACAGAAGTTTGAAATGAGTGCAATGGGAGAATTACAGTTCTTTCTAGGTTTGCAAATCAAACAAAAAGCTGATGGAATTTTCATTCATCAGTCTAAATACACAAAAGATCTTTTGAATAGTTTTGATTTACAAAACTGTAAACCCTGTTCTACTCCCATGTGCACACCACACAATTGGATGTTGATCAGAAAGGTAAAGGTGTTGATGAAACCCTTTACAGATGTATGATTGGTTCCTTGATGTATTAACAGCTTCTAGACCAATATTATGTTTGCTACATGTTTTGTGCTAGATTTCAGGCTGCACCTAAGGAGTCTCATCTGATTGCAGTCAAGAGGATCTTTAGATATCTGCAAGGTACACAATCTCTAGGCTTATGGTATTCCACTGGACATTCTTGCAAATTAGTTGCTTTTTCTGATAGTGACTATGCAGGGTGTAAGTTGACCAGGAAATCAACTTCTGGTGGATGTCAATTCCTAGGCAACTGTTTGATTTCTTGGCAGAGTAAGAAACAACATCTGTTGCTACATCCACTGCTGAAGCCGAGTACATTGCTGCTGCAAGTTGTACATCCCAAATACTCTGGCTTCAGAATCAACTTTTGGATTATGGCATTACAGAGACTAAGACTCCATTATTAATGGATAGTGCTTCAGCTCTTTGCATTGTCAAAAATCCAGTCCAGCACTCTAGGACCAAACATATAGAAATTAGACATCATTTTATAAGAGATTGTTTTGAAAAGGGTCTAATTAATCCTATGTTTGTGCCTAGTGCTGATGAGCTTGCAGACATTTTTACTAAGCCTTTGGATAGTTCAACTTTCCACAACCTGGTGTTAAGGCTTGGTATGCTGCAGCTAGAATAAGTGACAACTACTGATGATCTCAGTAATTACTGATGATCATTGGTAACCATGTCACATATAAGTACTGATGTTTATTTTACCCTCAGTAGTTTTTATAACTACTGAAGGCTAAATGCTTTAAGTACTGTACTTTATCTGTTCTAAACTACTGATGTAGTTACAACTACTGAAATCAGTAGAAACAGATAAGTACTGATGTCCTATGAAACAACTGAAAACAGCAAAAAAGCTGATGAGTACGTGTTGAGGACAGTATGAAACAGCTGAAAGGCTATGAATTGACGACAACTACTGATGAGTACTCTCTCTTCAGTAGTTCACAAACTGCTGTTTCTTCATAAACAACTGAAGCAATACCATGTCTTCAGTAGTTTCAACTACTGATGACTAACACCAAGTCTTCAGTTGTTTACAACAACTGATGGCAAAACCACGGTCTTCAGTAGTTTCACAACTACTGATGACTAATACCAAGTCCTCAGTTGTTTCAACACCTGAAGTCCAACTTGTCTTCAGTAGTTTTTAAAACTATGATGCCTAAATCAGAGACTTCAGTTGTTTCAACGTCTGATTGTAAACACCATGTCTTTAGTTGTTTTATAACTGCTGACCACACCAATACCATCAGTCGTTTCAAACCTCTGAAAGTTAATACCACGTCATCAGTTGTTTCAAATACTGATGACTAACACCAAAACCTTCAGTCGTTTCATAACCCGTACCCTATATATATCTGATCCCTCTTTCAGAGTTTTTCATTCTTTCACGACCTAAATTTCAAAAGCTCTGAAAACCTTTCACCTTCATTAATGGCGACCATGCAACTCAAGCCTCGACACAACTGTGTCGCGTACCTCACTAAATCGCCCTTCTGGACCAAATCGATAATGCTATAGATCTTATGGTCCAATCACCACTGAAAACGGCTTTCCTCCTAAATCCAATCATTTATGCCGATTCGCTACATCAGTTTTGGACGAATGCAACTGTTAATGGAGAATCTATCCATTCGTCCATCAACTCTCATACGGTGGTCATCTCTACTGCTACCATCCGCCAGATATTACTGTTAGATGATGCTGCCTACCCTGTTGGATATCCTAAGCGCCAACTTGATCTTTCATTTGGACAACATGGATATCAAGGCGATCTTAGTGCTTCGACCATCCTGAAGAAACATTTTCCAGATGCTGAACGCTTGATATTTCATATGGTAAATGTTTGCCTGGCCCCGAAGACTTCTTCTTGGGATCAACTGTCTTCCAGATGGCAACAGGTACTGTTCTCTATCCTTGAACAAGAACCACTAAACTTTTCTGAAATAATTTTTCTTGAAATCAAGGATATGGCCACAAAACCACTTTCTAACCGTTGGATACTATATCCTCGGTTTATAATGGCCATAATAGAGAATCAGCTTTCTGCTGAGGGACTAGTTGGTCTGGGAGTCCCTGCTTTGGCTGTATTGCCGGAGGTATACTCCGACACAACACTGACCAAACTCTCAAACAGGCTGCCAAGCTGCGCAAACCCACGCAGCTGGAACCCACAGCCTCCACTTCCACATCCAAAGTCCCCTCCAAACCCACAAAGAAGAAGCCTAAGAAAGCTACTCAGGGAGTTGAGTCCCCTGTGGATGCTCCTGCTGCACCAACGCAGGTTATCTCTACTGAAAATAACCCCCCAGTAGAGACTATGACTCCACCAACCGAAGCCGCTCAGGTTTCCTCTCAAAAGGAACCTGATGCAACCAATCAAAGGGAAGCCACACTGCTGGGATCCTCTCACTTGAGGGGATTACCATTGAAGAGCACCACTCGTCCCGGTGCACACTGCTTCCACACCCTCTCCTGATGCAACCGCCCCTCAAAGCCCTACAATAATTGTTGCAAAATGCTGACGCAGTTGCATTCCTCACCCCCCACCCAGACACCAATCACTACTGGGATAACCTCAACACCTGAGGGGGAGGATCACAATGCTTCTGTCAACCCACAGCACAGGGGTTATCATGTTTCATCTCCTGGTGTAGATAAGGAGGTGCGACCTTCTGGTGAGGCTGCCACTGCTTCTGACTCAGCAAATGACCAGGATGCAGTTGGTAACATCTCTAAGACCTCACCAGCGGCAACAGCTGTTGAAGGACATAGTCCTGAGGCTGGAAGTCCCCAGAACCAGAACAAGGGGCACATGCTATAATTGATCTACACTCAAGGCATGTTAATCCTGACTCTGTCAGGAGGTCAGGTGATTCAGTATCAACTGATGATGACCTGAGCTTCTTCTATGACGTAGTTGCTCAAACACCATCCTAGAGGATGAGGTTAGCAGACTCAAAGAGCTGCTGGCCAAGATGTCTCAGGATGCAAGTCCATCTGCCACCACAATACACCCACAGATGGCACCTTCTTCTGAAGGTCCCCTAAACACTGAGCCAATACATACTTCCAAGCCACCAGCCTCTGCTTTTGGCACTGATTCTCAGGAACAGAACCATCCTGATCAATCAGTTGCTAACCTTCAAAAATCCCTACCTCTCATCACTCCCATGATCACAGATTTAGTGATCAAAGCCATTGATGAGAGGCTTCCTTCAATAATACAACCCCTGGTGGAGGAGTTGGTGACCAAATCACTTTCTATGCTCAAACCCTTGCACCCAATGCAACCAAAACGGGGGAGAGTCAGTCAGTTAAAGGAAAAAGGAAGAGGACAGATGGGGAGAAGGAGAAAGAATCAGAGAAGGTAAATGAGAAGGAGTTGGCTGTTATAAGTGTGGAGGAGACTGAGTTTGTTCATGAGAAGGAGAAGGAGAGTGAGAAGAGAGCTGAAGTGAATGAAAGTCAAAAAGACTTTCATGTCACATATCAAAAGAGGAAAGGAGAGTCTGAGAAGGAGAAGGAGCTGAATGATATGGTGAAAGAAGCTGATGCCAACCATAACCGTTCAATGGATAAAATCATTGAACAGTTATATAGGCAGGGTTTTGACATCCAACAACTAGACTCCAAGATCAGAAGGTTGGAGACAGAGGAGATCAACTCAAGATGGGCTAGCTATGATGCCTTAGAAAGAGAAAGGCTGGAGATAATGATTAGATTTATAGCAAAATACTTGGGAAGATCTCTGATTGAAATAAGGGCCTGGACCAGGGACAACATCTTGGCAATAACCACCAAGATTTGTTCGTCTGAAGCATACTCCAAAGGTTTAGTGATTGAGGCATTGAATGAAGCTGGGGTGGGAACCGAAAAGAACTGACAAAATTTACAAAAGTCCCTTACAGCCAAAATGCTAAAACAGTCTGAAAAGCCTCTATCCTCAAAATCACTACCTCCACAACCCACTAAAACAACCCCTTTACCCTCTAAACCAACCATCCAACCCACAAAACCAAATCCTTTACCCCCAAAACCCACTGCCAGTGATGTACCTAGACAAAAGAAAAGAAAGGTACTGAGGCCTGATGAAGAAGAAGAGGAGGATGAAGACAGACTGCCACTCTCTGCAGTTATTACTTTGCCTAAGGCTAAACCAATGTCCATCACTCCTGCTTCTCAAATGCATGATGTGATGATAAAGATTGAAGAGGAACAGATGCAAAGACATGGTGAGGAAATGCTGAAAAGCATTGATAAAGCATATGCCACATCCTCTTCAATGATTAGCATGAAGAAAGAAATCTTAAGATTGTACACCCTTGCTAATACCTTTCAATACCAAAGGGAAAAAGTAAGGATATGGCCTGATCCTAGGGTGGCACACCGGATTGTCAAGAAAGAAATTCCTTCAAAATACAAGGGCCAAGTGAAGAGGGTTGTCGACGAAGACATCACTGTGGTTCTTGTAGTGTCCCCTTGGGAAATTGTAGAAGAATTCAAGAAAGCTTATGAAGCCAAACAACCACCCAAAAGATGTTGGAGAATAAAATCTTAAAGAAGGGATTGGTTTACAAAAGACTTGAAAACTTCAAACAAGAGAGCTCAACCTGCTCTTAGAAGGGACTCATCCAGATGAGTTTGCTTACAAACAAATAACCACGGTGAGCTCAAGAATGGAAAAACGGCCAAGTACATCTCTGAAGTGTTTATGGCCGAGAAGGATTATTGATGGATGTTTCTAAGGGCTTACACCAGGGAATCATATAGGCTGATACACGGGAAGTAGATCATGGTTGGGGTAACAGCTCGGTGTCCAAGTCCCCAATACAGAGCTCCCAACCATATCATGCAAAACAGATCATTAGAGACTTCTTCCCAGGCCGGTGCTGAAAAAGGGTCACTTCTCATCTGAACAAGAGGATATAAAAGACCAATCTATCTCCAAAATAAGTGGGACTCGTCAATAACTTAGAGGTTTTGGCTGCATTGGTTCAGGGGGAGTTTGTTGGACCAAAAGAACCAATGAGCCTGATCAGAGAAACCTCTAAGTCCCACAGGACATCACAACAACTGAAGAAGACCTGATCAGCTGTTCTACAAAGTCTGAAGAATACAACTGCTGAAGTACGTCTGAAGTACTGAAGACAAAGACTGAGACAACAGCTGAAGATCTAAAGTCTGAAGACTTCAACAAGTACTGAAGACAAAGACTGAAGATCAACAGCTGAAAGACAAAGTCTGATGTTCAAGTACTGAAGACATCAGCTGTTGCTAACAGCTGATGACAACAGCTGAAGAGGGCTTCTTCAGTTGTTGTGATGGTTTTTCTTCATCAGTAGTTTTCTTTTCCTTTCAGTAGTTTGTTTGCTTTTCTGTAGTTTATCCGTTTCAGTACTTGTAAACAACTGAAGAGGTTGTTCTTCAGTTGTTGTAGTATCAGTAGTTTTATGTTTTTTAGTAGTTGTAAATAAGATGTTTAACACTTAGGAACATTTGTAAGAAGATGTCAGTTGTTGACATCTTCAGTAGTTGTTAAACATCAGTAGTTATAAAACGGTTACATGTCACTTTCAAGTGACATCAGCCTACGTCACTCTTTCCTTTATAAGGAAGGATGACTCACCTGTAATCGTGCCTTTGAGGCCGACAATCTTAATGCAATATTCCTTTTGTCGATATTTCTCTCTCTATAACAAAATTCTTTTATCGTTTTATATCGAATGTTCTTGCTTGAATTTGTCTAATTCTGAGCTATTCCGCTGCTATATCTGTTCAATCGATTAAACCAAGAGGCTGAGATCCTAACATTAACAATCACAGTTTTGTTTGAGCACTCTTTAATTTTGATAGGATGACCTAATTTCATTTTATCCTCATTTGTTTTAATGTAAACACTTGGTTTATTTGAGGATTTGTAATTTATGAAACTATTGATTTAGTTTTGATAATCTTAGGTTCATTTGGTTCTGAAAAAGTGAGCCACTCATGTATAAAAGTGTAATTGTCATTATAAAGAGGAGCACATGAATTGTATCCTATTCCGGTCATGTTTTTTGGATCCTTTTGTGAATTAAGCAACTCTTGCAGCTTTGCTGAAGACAATGAAACTTTTCAACTTTCACTTTAGTGGTTGATTGCTTAGATTTGGATTGAGTTAACAACTTAATTAACTTTTTATTTTAGGCTGCAAGAGTATACTTTTCCCCATGCCATTTTTCATGTCTGAAAGTAAAGATTTGATTTTAATTTCAAAGCTCTTTATTTCATGTTTTAGCATTTCAGATTTTACTTTTTCATCTTTAATTTTAGCAGCCAGTTTATGATTATGCTCACGATTTCCCTTCAATTCATTAATGCATTTTTCACTATAAAGATTTGATTTTACTTAGACGGAATTGGAGTGGGGCCATCGTTTATGTGAGCCATAAGAGCATGGTTTTGAAATTAAGGCTTCACTTCTTTAGTATACAAGCTCTAATCATATACTCTATCTTGTCTGATCACAAATGCATTTGAAGTAGTTCAACTACTTCTATGAACTTAATTAGTTAGTTGAGGCTGACTTTAATGAGAATGTTGATGCTGACTTTGATGATGAAATTGTTGTTGATTGCTTATTGGAAGCTTGAACTGGGTTATGATGATGACTGACCATGAGAATTTCTTTGAAAGTAGTTGTTGATTCTTCTTGGCGCATTACATTCTCTTAAGAAGTGGTCGGTCATTCCACAGTTGAAACATTTAACCTAGGACTTGTCAGATCCAAGTTTAGTATTTTCATTCAAGCTCAGCTTCTTTCCTTTTTGAAGAAGTTTTTAGTCCTCATGGCCATTTGCCACTGTAGATCCATTTCTTCCACATCATCTGCATCCATTTCTTCTAAGTCTTCATGGATTAGATGGGTTGAAGTGAGTCTTCCTCCTAAGTATGCTTCAAAACTAGCAATAAAGGCATTATAAGTTGCCTTTTGCTCTTCAGATTGCTGATCAGTTGGCACTCTTGAGGGTGTGGCAATAGATTGAGTTGAAGTTGAAGACTTGCTTTGTAATGGAGGAGCAATAAATCCAGTATATCTAGCTTAATCTTTGGAGGAGACAAAGTCGTCTTTCTCAGTAACAAATGTATTTTCCTAGAATGAGTTTTGATGGAAATTTGTAAGCCTTAATGATGTGTGGTTCACTGAGGTTCCTGCTCCTTTCATCAAGTTCTAGAGCTTCAATTTTTGCGATCATGATATCCAAACTGGTGCTCTCTGGATCAAGTGTGTTCTTTAGCATGTTACATTCTGCTTCCAACTTTTAGGGAGACTACGTAACATCTTTTTGTTAATTTCCTTCTCTTGTAAGTAAGCCCCATAATCTCCAGATCATTTACCAACTGCACAAACCGATGCTGTTGCTTTGAGATTTATTCACCCTTGGTGTGATGGAAGGTTTCACACTGATTCATAGGTTTGTCTTTATTGATCTTAGCTACTCCATTGCTTCCTTAACACGTTATATGTAATGAATCCTGTACTGCTTTTGTTGTTCCATATTTTTCTAGCCTTTTCAAAACATCCATTTTCAAGGATTGTGTAAGGCTGGAGTATGCTTTGAGACCAATCTTGATTTTCTTGTACTCATCATCATTAAGATTTAAGCTTGGATCTTCAATGGGAATTCTTGTTGTCTTGTATTGTGCATCTTGATCAGGAGTGACTGACACAGAGATGTAAGGTCCTTTACATATTAAAATCCAATCATCCGAATCTACACATGTAATATAATTCATAAATCGTATCTATCATTGCTTAAACATAAATTTGTGTTTAAGCATATGAGGTTTAGAAGCATGACTTAATTTAGAATAATTAAATGAATCCATTTTAATAAGCTTGCTTTTTAAAAGTTTGAATATGGATTAAATTGATTTTAAGTCTTAATAGTTCAAACAGTCTAAAGTCACGGTTTTCTAGATGGTTTCTTCAAGTACTGTAGCAGAAGTACGTTAGTCTGATGAACAGTTCACAGTTGCATTATTTTTGTTGATTTTAGGTTAGAAATATTTGATGATGAAGATGACTTGTTTGATTTTGTTGAGAATTCCCTGTTTTGATATGTTATTTAGTCTTCGGTTTTGATGATCAGTGAAGAATGTCTATGTGTTAGAAGAT
The DNA here is from genome assembly GCA_025506515.1 of Flaveria trinervia. Lineage (NCBI taxonomy): Eukaryota > Viridiplantae > Streptophyta > Magnoliopsida > Asterales > Asteraceae > Flaveria > Flaveria trinervia. The sequence continues at coordinate 29,745,358 of CM046452.1, read as the reverse complement.
TTTCAGCATGGATACATATTAGCAGTCGAAGAACATGCTAATAGTGACTCAAATCACCTGATTAATCGGGTTTCATTTAGATCTGGACAGATATGTAGCGAATCCAAGAGCCAAAGCTCTGATACCAATTGACTGGGTGGTGAGAATGATATTCTTTGTAGATGTGAATCAACAAGGATCGAATATGATGATTGTGTTTGTGATTATGTAGCGGAAATAACAATGCTGAAAATACTCATAAATGCTTTCTATTAATAATGGTAAACATGTTACAATGAATGCTAGGGTTTTAGAAATAAAGTAACTTGACACCTTTGATACATAAGATAATCGAAGATTTTGATATTCTAGTTATCTCAAAAGTAAGGTTTTCTATTCTATTTATAGGCTAACAAAAGGACTGTACAAAATGACTAAACTACCCTGAATCTATACATCAGATGTCTAGACTAAGTACAAAACTAATCAACATTTCTTTTGTTCATCCGAATTGACTAATACGGATATCTTGTTCTTCATCAGCATTTCATCCTTGACTTTAGCATTGGTGTTTGGTTATCGGCATTGACAAATGCGGATCAACAAATACTAAGCGCATTTGTCTTCTGAACATCCGCATTAGTTATACAAATGAACAAATACTTGACAGGATTTGTTTAGACCATCTGCATTTGTCTATGCGGATGAATAAATATTTGTCAGTATTTGTTCTTGATCATCCGCATAAACAAAAGTAGATAGCCAACATTTGTCTTCTATTCAACAGTTTTCACTCACATTTCTTCTTGGACTTGTGAGAGTATACTGACATGTATGATCCTTTTAAGGTTCAACAAGATGATAGTTGTGATTAGTAAAATCCAATAACCCATTTTAATGATCATACATATTTTACTAGCTTAGGTACTTGTGTGTATACACGAGTTAAAAAAAGAATATTATATTCAATTATTATTGAGATTTAAAATTTGTAAAATGATTTATTAAGATAATATAGAACTGAAGTTACGTATTAATAAGAGGTTTTAGTAATAAAGTAATGACATTAATATTATAAAGGGTTACAGTTCATAATATAAGTATTATTTGTATTGAAAAATCTGCGAAAAAAAACTCTCTTAATTGATTAACCCTTAAATTTGATTTAAAAAAAGAACTCTGAATTGTAACTCATTTTTCTCCCATTGCTTCTTATAAACATTAAATGAATTTTGTATAATGAATCTCCGTTGACTTATTTCTTAATATCTGAATGAGAATTTACTTTGAAGCTTGGACGATATTAACCTAAAAATTGAAAAAATGAATACTTATAGTGTAATAACTTTTAATAGAAAACATGTATAATGAATTATACGTTGCTATTATTGGGACTTTTTTATAGAACAGTAAGTATTTAAGCAATACCGAAAAAAACTTCCTTCATTAGGAAGCTTAATTAAGTCAGCCTTACAACATCCTATAAGTGAAAAAGCAAAACTTTTTATCGCCAAATGTTTACTTCCTCTAAGGAGCATATTAGTACCTACTAGCATAGCTCTTCGTTAAACACAATGTCACACCCCGTTGATAGGGTTTGTCTGTGACCGACTAATATCATCACATGCAAAGGAAGTAAATAATTTAAACTTTAATCGTTTACATCACCCAAAGAAATTGTATAAGTAGCATCACATCTTTAATAAATATCCAAAGCGCTAATTGTCAAAAATCCAAATATAATATATCAAAGAAATTGTTCATAACAGATGAGACAGATAGGGTTGTGGCTAAGTCTCCAAATGTCCAACTAAGGCAACACATATCCGTAAGACACATGTTATCGTAGATAGAGGACAAACCCATAACACAAATGTTTGTCTTCACTCTTGTTTCTTCTCTCTGATAGAGCCTAAGAAAATTGATGAAGCTTTAATAGATGGAAGTTGGGTTGAAGCTATGCAAAAGGAGCTGCTTCAATTCAAAAGGTAAAAGGTTTGGAACCTATGTCCTCTTCCTCATGGGAAGACTTATATAAGAACCAAATAGGTGTTTAGGAATAAGAAGGATGATAGAGGACTTGTAATAAAAAACAAGGCTAGACTAGTTGCTCAAGGATGTGAAGGCGCTAGATCGGTAGACATCCGAGTGTGTTCTTGACGGAAGGAAACAAAACCAAAAACTAAGAGACAAACAATAACATGAACTATAATAAAATGGTTTTATTGATAAAACTTAATGACTACAAGCTCGTTACAACATAAGAATCAAGACTCTTGGCAAGGGGAGATCGAGCATGATCTCCCTCTCATCTGGTAGCACCTAGGCCCTGGGCAGACTCCTTCATCTCTCTACATCATAAAACTGGTATTTATAGGCCTCAGCCCATATTAGATGTGATTGGGCCCATTTGTATGATTGGGCCATGCGTATGGTTCAATCATACGACTGGACCATACTTATGGTTTAGTCTTACGAATGGCCCAATCGCATCTCTCAGTCGCACGACTGGTCCATTGCTTAGCTCAGTCGTACGACTGAGGCTCATTCGCATATGCTCCTGCGAATGACCCAGTTTCATGTGTTTACAACATATCAGGTGCATTACATTAAGCCTAGACTATTCGACAAGCGACGGACACACTATATATGACAATATATGCTCCAACAAATTCCCCCTTGGACTTTGCTTGCGAATAGTAAATAACACCTCTTACAATCTTCCGTCAATCTTTGCTCTGGTTTCCAATAGAGTCAAACGAAAAACCATATTAGCAAACGTTACCGATCCGTCAGGTTGCTACAATATCCCTGAAAATGAATTTAGGCACAATAGCTTTCGTTTACTTTGAAGAACACCATCATAGCAACAAGATTCCCCATATGACTGACTTTTCCAGATAATGACATGAACAGTTTTCCATTGCTTTAGTCTTCACACAGGCTAACCCGATTAACATTAACACCTGCATAAATTCCCCCTCAAATTTAGCATATCCTAATATATAGACATTGTGCTCTCCTTGCATCTTCACACGGTGTATTGGGCGAAAAGTAAAGGGTTCCAATCCACAGCTGACAATCTCAAACAAATCAGCATGCACTCAGATTCATCATCAGAAACCGGCTCACATCATCATTTTCTGGTTGCATCTTCAATTTCTCTATACATGGATTCCCCCTAAGATTGGGAATATTCTCTGTGCAGATAGATAAAACTAGATTGGCCCATAAATAGTCAGATGCTCCTGACTACCCCACAAAATCAGCACCAACTCCTGACATCTTCTCTTCTCTCTTTTGTGTTCTCACTACAATCACCTATTCTGGAAATCCAACGAATAATATGGTATCCATCGAACTTATTTGACAAAAGAACCTCAAAATGAATGTGCTTCGCTCATCCTCAATCTGTGCAAATGGTAGTTCCAGACCCCCCCCCCCCCTTTTTTTTTGGTCTGGAACACCATTCATTTGTATGACGTGGAGTACAATTTAACATTCGTGTGATTGGATAATACGAATGATATCTTCGTGAGACTGGTCATAAGTCTGGTCGAGTAACATGACTGGTCATAAGACTGTTCCAGTAGCATGACTGGTCATAAGACTGGTCTAGTAGCATGACTGGTCATAAGACTGGTCTAGTAGCATGACTGGTCATAAGACTAGTTTAGGTCATAAGACTGGTCCAGTGGCATTCCAGTCGTACGAATGGTCCAGTCATACGAATGGTCCATTAGCATGGTCCACTCGCACGAATGGTCCATTAGCATGGTCCAGTCGCACGAATGGTCCATTAGCATTGTCCAGTCGCACGAATGGTCCATTAGCATGGTCCAGTCGCACGAACAGGTTTGCACATAGATTTTCAGATCTGCAACCACCATGGCTGCCAAAAACCCTAATCTAATGAATTTTACATGCACCGAAACAAATTTGACATCATCAGATTCGCAAGGGTGATAGGAATGTGTTTTCGAGTTTGATTTTAACATAGAAACAACACACGTAAAAGATCTGAGCAAAACACGAAGAACACGAAGTGGGTTTAACGTCAAAGAACCTGAAATAGATCCAGAAATCAATAGCTCGGGTTGCTAGAATGATTGTTAGATCACTCCAGCAGTAACCGGCTCTGATACCAATTGTGAAGGCGCTGGATCGGTAGACATCCGAGCGTGTTCTTGACGGAAGGAAACAAAACCAAAAACCAAAAGACAAACAATAAAACAAACTTGTTACGAATGGCCCAATCGCATCTCTCAGTAGCAATGTGTTCAATCGTACGACTGGACCATACTTATGGTTCAGTCTTACGAATGACCCAAATAAATCTCTCAGTCGCACGACTGGTCCATTTGCATGGCTCAGTCATACGACTGAGTCTCATTCACATATGCTCTAGCGAATGAACCAGTTTCATGTGTTTACAACATATCAGGTGTATTACATTAAGCCTAGACTATTCGATAAGCGACGGACACACTATATATGACAATATATGCTCCAACAAAGGATACACACAAGAAGAAAGAATTGACTATATAGATTTCTTTGCTCCTGTTGCAAGACTTGAAGTTGTTAGAATATTTTTGGCTTTTACTGCATCCAAGGATATCAAGGTCTACCAACTTGATGTCAAATGTGCTTTTCTTTATAGGGTGATTGATGAAGAGGTGTATGTCAAACAACCACCTAGGTTTGTAGATCCTAAGCATCCTCGTTATGTGTACAGGCTTGATAAAGCTCTTTATGGACTGCACCAAGCACCGAGGAAGTGGTACGAGACTCTATCTCAGTATCTCTATCAGCGTGGATACAAAAGGGGTACTATAGATGGAACTCACTTCATCAAAGGAGCAGGGAATGACTTAACTAGTTCAAGTATATATAGTTGACATTATCTTTAAGTCAACTAATTCAAAGCTCTACAAAGGCTTTGAGAAGCTAATGAAGGATATATTTGAAATGAGTGCCATGGGGAACTCAATTTCTTTCTAGGAATTCAAGTGAAGCAAGTTGACAGTGGCATCTTCATAAGCCAGTCAAAATATGTACAAGACTTACTTAAAAGATTCAACATGACTAACTGTAAGGTTGCTTAGACACTCATAGCAAGAAACCACGCCTTCAGACCTGATCTTGAGAGGGGGTGTGTGGATGAACATCTCTACAGGACTATGATTGGATCTCTTATGTACCTTACAATTAGCAGGCCTGATATCATGTTTGCCATGTGTATTTGTGCAAGATGTCAAGCCAACCCCAAGATGTCACACCTAGTCACTATCAAGAGAAATTTAAGATATCTCAAAGGTGTCTCAACACTTGGCCTTTGGTATCCAAAGAATTCTAACTTTAATATGTATGCACATACAGATAATGACTATGCTGGCTGCAATACGATTACAAAGTCTACATCATGGGGTTTTCAGTTCCTTAGTGGAAGGATAGTCTCATGGCAATGCAAGAAGCAATCTTGTGTCTCTGCATCAACTGCTAAAGCTGAATACATTGCTACTGCAAGCTTTGTGCTCAAATGCTTTGGAATCAGAATCAGATGCTACGTTGTGTATTCAACTTCAAAGAGACTCCTATCCATATAGACAACAACAGTGCTATCTCTATCACAAAGAATCTTATACAGCACTCAAGGACAAAACACATCAATATCAGCTATCATTTGATTAGAGATAACTTTGAAAATAGATTAACCAAACTAGTCAAAGTAAGCACAAATGAACAATATGTTGATCTATTGGGATGATTAACTTTGAGTAGCTTTTCTTAAAACTTAATCATATTATTTCTAAAATCTGTGTCCTAAGTTGTCTATTTCTATCACCTTCATAAGCCCTTGTTTACTTTAAACAATTTGGAAGTAAAATTCTTTTAGAAGAAATTCCTTAGATTTTTGCAAATTTTGATCTTTTTATTCTTCAGAAGATATGCATTTGCCTTCGGAAGAAATTTAATTCTTCAAAACAAACAACTACTTAAAAATATTTCCTTCGGAAGAAATTTCCAAAATATCTTTTGAAGCTTAACAATATTCCTAAGTACTTGTATGTTTTCAAGAACAATTTTCTTCCAAAAGCAATTAACTCTGAAAGCTTTATTAAAACTTCCAAAGTCTTAATCTCTTCCAAAGAAAATTTTTTAAACTCTTTCGAATATCTTCCGAAGTCATTTTGGCTTCGGAAGCTTTTCATCAAAACTTCCGAAGTAAAACTACTTTTGAAAGATTTTAGACTTCCAAGAAAACTACCTTTTTGGGTAAAAGAAATTGTTTTTCAGAGGTGGGACCGTCATCCAGACTTTATAGTTTATCCTTTTTCATTAACTTTGTCTGAAATCAATTTCATAAATATACCCAACGGTTCCCCCTCTTTCAATATCTTATTCCTTTGTAATATTCCAAAACCTAAATTTGTTGGAGCATATATAGTCATATATAGTGTGTCTGTCGCTTGTCGAATAGTCTAGGCTTAATGTAATACACATGATATGTTGTAAACACATAAAACTGGTGAATGAGACTCAGTCGTACGACTGAGCCATGCTAATGGACCAGCCGTGCGACTAAGAGATGCGATTGGGACATTCATAAGACTAAACCATAAGTATGGTCCAGTCGTACGATTGAACCATACGCATGGTCCAGTCGTACGATTGGACCATACGCATGGTCCAATTGCACGAATGGGCCCAGTCACATCTAATATGGGTCGAGGCCTATATATACCAGTTTCAATGTGTAGAGACATTAAGGATTTAAGAGGGAGTCTGCCCAGAGCCTAGGGCTGCCGGATAAGAGGGGAGATCATGCTCGATCTCCTTTGCCAAGAGTCTTGATTCTTATGTTGTAACGAGCTTGTAATCGTTAGGTTTTATCAATGAAATCAATCTTTGATAGTTCGTGTTATTGATTTGACTTTTGGTTTTGGTTGTTTATCCTTCCGTCAAGAACATGCTCGGATGTTTACCGATCTAGCCGACTTCTTGTTGGAGCATATGTAGTCATATATAGTGTGTCCGTCGTTTCTCGAATAGTCTAGGCTTAATGTAATACACCTGATATGTTGTAAACACATGAAACGGGGTCATTCGCAGGAGCATATGCAAATGAGACTCAGTCCTACGACTGAGCCATGCTAATGGACCAGCTGTGTGATTGAGAGATGTGATTGGGAAATTCGTAAGACTAAACATAAGTATGGTCCAGTCGTACGATTGAACCATACGCATGGTCCAGTCGTACGATTGGACCATACACATGGTCCATTCGCACGAATGGGCCATACGCATGGTCCAATCGCACGAATGGGCCCAGTCGCATCTAATATGGGTCGAGGCCTATATATACCAGTTTCAATGTGTAGAGACATTAAGGATTTGAGAGGGAGTCTGCCCGGAGCCTAGGGCTGCCAGATGAGAGGGGAGATCATGCTCGATCTCCCCTTGCCAAGAGTCTTGATTCTTATGTTGTAACGAGCTTGTAATCGTTAGGTTTTATCAATGAAACCAATCTTTGATAGTTCGTGCTATTGATTTGACTTTTGGTTTTGGTTGTTTATCCTTCCGTCACGAACATGCTCGGATGTCTACCGATCCAGCCGACTTCACAAAATTCACCCACAAACTGCCTTTGTTCTTCACTTTTAAGCTTTCTAAAATGACCAACCCAAACTGAAGAAATGACCCTGATTTCTCCATGGAACTTCACAGGCACATAATCAGGTTGCTCTGTTGAACTCTGTAGGGCTGTTAGAAGGGGTAATGCACTTTACAACACAACAACACAATTGAGGAGAGTTCTTTAGAACACTTAACAGATCAAATAGGGAACTGGTTAACTAGAATAAAAGATGCTAAGAACACAAGTAAATGAGAGACAGAACAAGATAGCAAAACAACACAAGTATTTGGGTTCAAGAATGCTTTATATTGCTTCTCAAGTTCTATTACAAAGTGTTACAAAGCATAATGGAAAGTTACAAGTACTTGAGATACATATACTACATCCTAGAGCCAGCCATACTTGAGGCCAGCTGGATAAATAAGACTACACAACAAAATCAAATATATAGTCAAAAGGCAGATTGTGTTTTGACTAGTGACTATGACATGCCATAGCTCACATCCTAAATATTGCAAAAAGGATTAAGTACAAAAAGTAGAAAGCTCAGACTCAAGACCTCAATGTACAGTTACCAAAAGCATGGACCTTTTCACCAACTCATGTAAGTTGGTGACTAAATAGAGTTGTAGCGGAAAGGTGGTCCAGCTTTATGGTAAAGTACATCAGATAAAATCATGTTCCTAAAAGTCTTCGGAAGAAATCTTTCTTTACTTTTTGGCTTCGGAAGACTTTGTCTTGAAGCTTCGAAAGACTTCATATTTAGCTTCGGAAGACGTTGGTCTTGGCTTCGGAAGATTTTACACTTAGAATATTTCAAGTGCAAGGTGTAAAACTTCCGAAGAAATTCTACTTCAGTTCTTTTGTGCATACATGCAAAGAGACTTTGGATGGTTTGAATGTTTTGGTTGCATCAGACTTATTGAAATCCTTACAAACTCCCCCTAGGCTTATGCTACCAAACCATTTGAAGATCTTCATTAGTTGACAGTCCTCATCATGATGATGACCAGGCCCTTCCTCATTAGATGGTCAGGATCACTCAGACTTTCATAGTATCTTCTAATCTCAAAGAGATCATGCAAAGGTAGGTTGAATAATTCTTTCCATATGTAAACAATCTCACAACCTTGATCTCTAATCACATGCCATCTTTCTGGATTAGTTATGAAGGTCCAGGATAAGATGGGTCTCTCAGAAGCAAGAGGAGCCAATTGAATTAGAGTTGATTGGGCTGCCTTATCAGGCACTACCTCAAGTTGATCTGACTCACCCTAAGGTATGGAGGTGAGTGGTTTAGACTTCTTCTTCTTCTGTAGGACCGTTAGAAGGGGTAATGCACTTTACAAAATAACAACACAATTGAGGAGAGTTCTTTAAAACACTTAACAGATCAAATAGGGAACTGGTTAACTAGAATAAAATATGCTAAGAACACAAGTAAATGAGAGACAAAACAAGATAGCAAAACAACACAAGTATTTGGGTTTCAAGAATGTTGTGCATTGCTTCTCAAGTTCTATTACAAAGTGTTACAAAGCATAATGGAAAGTTACAAGTACTTGAGATACATATACTACATCCTACAGCCGGCCATACTTTGTAGGCCAGCTGGATATATAAGACTAGACAACAAAATCAAATGTAGAGTCAAAAGGCAGATTGCCTTTTGACTAGTGACTATGATATGCCATAGCTCACATCCTAATAATTACAAAAGGATTAAGTACATAAAGTAGAAAGCTCAAACTCAAGACCTCAATGTACAATACCAAAAGCATGGACCTCTTCACCACTCATGTAAGTTGGTGACTAAACAGAGTTGCAGCGGAAAGGTGGCCCAACTTTATGGTAAAGTACATCAGATGAAAACATGTTCATAACAGTCTTCGGAATAAATTTGTCTTTACTCTTTGGCTTTGGAAGACTTTGTCTTGAAGCTTTGGAAGACTTCACTTTTGGCTTCAAAAGATGTTAGGGTTGGCTTCGGAAGATTTTACACTTAGAATATTTCTAGTGCAAGGAGTAAAACTTCCAAAGCATTTCTACTTCGGTTCTTTGGTGCACGCATGCAGAGAGACTTTGAATGTTTTGAATGTTTTGGCTGCATCAGATTATTAGAATCCTTACAAACTCCCCCTAGGCTGATGCTACCAAAACATTTGAAGATCTTCATCAGTTGACAGTTCTCATCATGATGATGACCGGGCCCTTCTTCATTAGATGATCAAGATCACTCAGACTTTCATAGTATCTTCTCATCTCAAAGAGATCATGTAGAGGTAGGTTGAATAATTCTTGCCATGTGTAGGCGTTCTCACCACCTTGATATCTAATCACATGCCATCTTTCTGGATTTGTTGTGAAGGTCCATGATAAGATGGGTCTCTCAGAAGCAAGAGGAGCCACTTGAATTGGAGTTGATTGAGCTGCCCCATCATGCACTTCCCCATGTTGATCTGACTCACCCTGAGGTATGGAGGTGGATGGTTTAGACTTCTTCTTCTTCTTTGACTTTGGTCTGGAAGTCATCCTCTTCCTCTTCTTTGATGACTTTAACTGAGAGGACTAGTCTGCAACACCTTGTTGATTAGTCTAGATTTGCTCAGTCGGGTGTGCCTTCCTCATAGGTTCAGAAGGAGAGGGATTTTGACCTAGTTGTGGATTAGAAGATGAAACTTGTTAAGGCTCAGCAGGATGTTCAGGTTGGGTGTCTCAGGTTGTTCAACTTTAACCTCCACTTCAGGAAGAACTTAACTTGGAGGGGAGTGTAAGTCAAGTAGCTCTCCTCTTTTAATCTTCTGGTTGATTACCCGAATGTGCTCATCCATTATTGATAGAGACATAGGGCAAATTCTCCTTCTAGAGAATCCATACAGCTTCAAGAAGCTCACCATCCTTTGTCTGTCAGTAGACTTTTTCATGCTCTTCTAGATGATGGCTCTTTCCTTTGCAACTTCTTTTCTCATCTTTCTCTTTGTTGTCTTATCTCTTTGAGTAGTTCAAGTTCAAGTTGTTTGTGATACTCAAACTCTGTACTGAAAGGACAAGAGAAGAAGTGCATCTGCCTAATATATGCTTGTGGCACTTAGGTAGTTGATCATATTGATCCTATCAGTTTCTTTGTCTACCCGAGGTTCTTGTGGAGCCACAGCCTGTTGTTCAGGACTTTCTTGAACTAGTGAAAGGGTAGGAACATGTATGTAGAGCCTTTTCAGTCTCTTTCTTCCTTTATATGGAAAAGCATTCTTGCATCCTCTGCCTCCTTCCTTTCTCTTGACATCTCCATGTTAGTCAGTTCATTTAGTTCCTCTAATGGGAGAGATATAATCTCATCAATATCATAGTTCCTGGTTTGTAGGTAAGTAATCTTGACTGCCCTCTCATCATCTTGAGTGTTTGTTTTGGGGGCAGCCCTGATTGTAGCTTCCATGAATCTTGCAGACTAGAGGAACTTCTGCGCTTAGCTTTCTTCCTCTCTCTCTCTCTCTCTCTCCTCCTCAATCTCCTTAGGAGTTAGAATCCATTTCCTTTTGTCACCCACAGACCTTTATGACACAAGGTGGAGAGAGTGTTAGGATCGTGTACATACGGAGTACTAACTGATAATGTGTGAAACCAAATCAAATAGTGTGGAATCCTATTTGATTGGCGATCTAATCATTGAGAACACAGTCCCGATCAATCTAACGATTAAACAAACATTAAGAATGATTAGAATAAGATCAATTGAAAACTATGAACTTGGAATAGGCTTTCTGGAGTCTCTGGACGGCTAGGGTACGAGTATGTGTTCAAGTGTTTTGAATTCTTCTTAAGTGTCTTGTTTTTCCACGAATTAAGTGGTATTTATAGGTTAGGGTTTTTCAATCGTACGACTGAACCATTAGCATGGTTCAGTCGTGCGACTGAATCATGCGATTAATCCATACGCACGACTGAAGGTTCATTCATGCAACTGAGTCAATCTTATGTATCAATCGTGCGACTGATCCAGTCTCCGGGTTCAGTCGTGCGACTGGTCCATAGCATGATGTATTCATGCGTATGGTCCATTAGCATGGTCATTCATATGAAGGCTTCATACAATTAAGTTTGAACATGTTTTTCATTCATTATTGACTAAGAACTATGCATAGCAACCTCAAAACCTATAGTTAGTCATTATTCTTTAACACATAATAATACAATCAAATATTAAACATTATAAGCATCAACACATATTATATTTCATTCATCTCATTCATTACATATGTGTAAGATATGACAGACATTTACATTAAGCTCATAAACTAGGTACATATGTATCAACAAACTCCCCCTTGGACCTAGTTTCCTTTAACGTCTGACATTCTTCATAAGCTCCTCAAACCTCTTGTACTTCTCCTCTCTAGTAACTCCTTCATGTATTTCAAATGCAAAGCAGAGTCGTACAACATTCTGGAACTGGAGGGCTTGTACAATATCTTGCGCATCATAGAACAGTGGCCACTTGTACAATGTGTAGACATCGTCTACAAACAAGTTTGTAAGCCACATTGTTTCGAAGACCCGGATAGTTTCCATTTTTCCTTCTCTATTTAGAATTATGACCGCTTCACCTGTTCTCCAATCATAATACCACCATTTGAAGTGTGGAGTGAAGTCCTGAGGCATTTCCCGTATGGGAATCTTTGACATTGTGCACGGGGGACTCCACTTCAGCATGACTTTAGGCTTTCCAGATATGGATCCACTTTAGACCTATGAATGTACCTCTTCGGTTGTTAAGGTCTAAAGTTTACCCATCTGGTGTGGTATTCCTTCTTTAGGGCAACCTCAAACCAACCTGACATCTTTCTAGGATCAGCATATAGCAAGATTAAGCGTGCCAGTTGGTTGAGCTCAAAACTTGGGAAAGTCTTCAGATCATGTGGATATCTGAAGTACTCAATTCCCTTCTCCCTCTTTATAGCATAAAATTTAGATCCAAAAATACACCCACGCAATAATCTTGCCTGACACCTTCAAATGTTTCTTGACCTTGTAGAGTTTGGTGTAGGCATTTTGCTTTTGAGCTGTGCGTTGGGCTTGTATTTCAGCAAAACAAGCTGCCCATTCAACCTTCTTTATATCTACTTCAGCATCCGAGGCTTGGGCTTGACTTTCATTCTTTTTTGTTTCTTTCTCCATCTCATCTAGTTTGTCAAATGTAGCACTACCGAGAGTGTCACCCAAGTCGGGGATCACCTTGCCCTCTCGGTCAGTGTACTCTGGATAGTGCTCAGATGTGACATCCTCTATCTCTATTTCATCAATGTTGTTTAGCTCGTCATCACTCATCACATAAACCTTTGGAGCATCTTTGACGAGCTCATCGGGATTCAGTCTGAAGGTCTCTGCAAGTTGCTCATCGGTCAGTTCATGCATGATTTCTCCTTCTTTGGGAGTGTAGCTCACTAACCTTCTCACAATCCCTTGAAAATCAAGAATCATTGTGAACTGAGACGTGATTTGCTAAAGTGGAGCAACATCATATTCATCTTGCTGGGACGTTTTATCTGCTTGATTTAAGCATTTAAACCATCAATCATTAGTAGTTAATCAAGACATTTAAACATATATAAACATAGATAGTCATAAATTACATCAATGTAATATTTGAATCAAGTACAAAAGTTTGCTAAGTACAAAACATGTAATCTTTACTTTTATCTTGATCTCTCAATTCTTCGACAGCAGGGGCTAAAGATGATGTTCCTTGGTCTTGAGCTCTCTTTGTGCCTCTTTCTTGACCTTAAACAAAGGCTGATGTAGCAGTATCACCTTCCTCATCATCATCATCATCTCCTCTCTTCTTTCCCCTGAGTCCTTCGTTATCACCCTTTTCATCTTCATTAGAATTGTCATCATCCTCATCGCCATCATCATCATCATCATCATCATCATCATCCTCACCTTCCATGATCTTTAGAGGCTCATTTTTTGATCCTTTCAGCCTTAGCATGATCTTCTTGTTCTTGGCCTCCAACTCCTTAATCCTTTTAACTGAATGAACATTCTGCTCCTGCAGTTGTAGCTCTGTAGCTCTTTACTTGAGCAGCATTGAGCTCCATAAGCTGACTTAGCTCTATAGCTCTTTGCTCATTAGCAGCTAACAGCTTTAGCACCATCTGGTTTAGGTTGGCAAGCTGTTCGTCTATCCTGATGGAAGGTAGAGTGGATCCATGGCTCAGTGGGATGTGTAGAACTCCCGGCTCTTGGGTGGTGGTAGTGGTGGTGGATGTGGTGAATACGGGTGGTGGAATGTGAGTGGGTGGTGAAGGGGTGGATGTGGTGGTGGTGGTGGTAGGTGTGATAGTGGTGGCTGGAGGTGTGATAGTGGTGGCTGGAGGTGTGATAGTGGTGGCAAGAGGTGTGGTAGTGCTGGTAGAGGGTGTGGTAGTAGTGGTGGTGGATCTGGTAGTAATCAACGTGATCCTCCTTCTTTTGCTCTTCATCCCATGGGGCTGAGCCATCCTCTTCTTCCTTGATCCCTTAGAGGAGGATGCTCCCCTTGTGCTGATGGGATGGTCAGGGATTTATGATTGATCACTAGTAGCTGTAGTAGCATCCCTAGCCTCACCCTGGCGTCCACCAACCGCCACAAGCCCTCTCTTAGTGGCAACTACCTTGCTACCCACTGTCCGCACCAATGGCTCCTCATCCGACTCCTCCTCCTCATCTATCTGAAAGTCGGGGTTGATTGGAGCCAGCTCGGATCCACCTGGGGCCTCACTGCCTTGACCATCACCATGGTCATCTTCGTCATCTGAGTCATCGGTGGGTATCTTAATAGGCTCAACATCGGAATCATTGTCATCATGACGCCACTTCTTATGAGCGGGCGCCACGTAGTCAACACTGGCCAGGTGTCCGAACAATCTCCTAACAGGGGGTTTCACCTGCTTCACCCTTTACACCTTCATTCTTCCCAGAGTGATGTCATCCATCACCTCTAACATCACTACATTGTCCTTCTCCTTGGGCAGTAGAGGGAGCTTCTCATTTATGATCATCTGCAAGAACCTTGGATACATGCAGAAGTTCTCCTTACCTTGGCCTCAAGGTTCTCGATCAGGTAAGTGAATATCATGTTGGAGAAGCTGAAGGGGTGATTCAGCACCAGTGCCATGTAAGCATTCTGGATTTGGTCAGAGGGATCATCAAATCCACCCCTCCGTGAAGCAATGCACTTTAGAATGACATATGCTAAGTACTTGATCTAGGGACACGGGTTGCTTTTGTTGAGCACACCTTCGTTAATATCCCTAGTGTACTTAATCCTTAGAAAGCATTCCACTACGGTCAGAGGATGTGACCTGGTTGGGTGGGCAGCATCATCACCCAGGTCTAGTAGCCGTCAAAGGTCTGCAGCAGTAACCTCAATCTCTTGCCCAAAAATGGTACTCCGAATGCAGTAGGGCTCAATAGATCTGTCAACGGAGCACCTTCCAGAAGCCTTGTTGTATCGACGGTAGGGTGTGCATGGAGTAGATATGGCTCTGTAGATCCTTGATCTCCTCAGAAATGAAATAATACCCACAAACTCAGCAGCATTCCTCATGCTGGTATCCAAGTGAGCACAAATGTTGTGCTTGGTGTTAATGATCCACCTATCTGCCATGTTTTTGTAACACAAGACACATAAACATAAGATTTGTTCATAACAAAAACTGTTGAAATGTAAACTGTTCTAAAATCAGTCTAGTTTAATCATAGGATTGAACCAAACGACTGAGTTCAGTCATGCGATTGATCATGCAGCTGAGTTCAATCGGGCGATTGAGCATGCGGCTGAGTTCAATCGGGCGATTGAGCTTGCGGCTGAGTTCAATCGGGCGATTGACTCACACACCTTGTTCATTCGGTCGATTGAGTCATTCGCCCAGCTCAATCGTGCGATTGAAGTTCATTCGGAGTGTCTAGTCGCAGAACTCTCTGTTCGACACTCAAACCCGAATCTAGATCAAAACTTAATGTTAAATGTTGTGTTTAGACTCTTTAGATTCGCAGGGACCCTAACTAACACTGTCTGTCGTTCTTTTTAACCATTAAGCACATTTAGGTGGTCTATTTGAAGGTTTTTACAGATTTCTTGATTTTAATCAAATTGGGTCTGTTAGGGTTTGATTACACCATGCATTTTGTGCGATTTTGATTTCTAATTATCTATAGAAGATGAGAGTACATGTTAGTAACACAATCTCAATGCAAAATCAAATAAATCAAATTTTGGTAGAGTAAGTTTGTTGTCGCGCGATTTGGGAGCGATTGAAGGGTGGTGAGAATGTGCAACCGACTTTCACCCTATTTATACTGATTTTATTTTCAGTCGGGCTACTGGACCTATTCGCACGCTTCATTCGTGTGACTGAGGCTCAGTCGTGTGACTGGCTCAGTCGGTCACATCTATTCGTGCGACTGGTTCATTCTAGTGATCCAATCGCATGGATTGACCCATTCTTATGGTCCAATCGTACGTCTGGTCCATACATATGGTTCAATCATGCGATTGGCTCATCCTCATGATCCAATCGTGCGACTGTTCCATGCCTATAATCCAATCATGCAACTGGTCCATACTTATGGTCCACACTTAACTTGTTAATTATTAAGAAGACATTATGACCATTGATCATCTCAGACATGACCTTCTGAATTTGAAAGACTGTTGATCACCTCAGACGGATCCTTTTAACTTAAACAAACTATTGATCACCTCAGATGTGATCCTTTTAACTTAAAAACCCGATTGGTCACCTCAGATGTGACCCCTTGTAAGTGAGTGATTCACAGATTGAATCCAATGCATAGTCCGACTTTTACCTACCAAATGACTAAAAATAAATAAATAAGTAAAAACAACTAGAAATTTAAAGACAAAACCAAGACATATTTTTGTATTTTTGAATGGAGATGGGTTTACACCTATTAGATTACGTCTAACTGATTTTACTTCCTGAACAGCACAGCTTCAATTCAATTTTATCATTTCTGGTATAATTCATTATAGAATCATACAGGTATATCAGAATCATTTGGGATAATTAATAAACTATTTTGATGCTAGATTCTTGTTTTGACCGAGAGTCCATAGCAATTTTAGGAAATCATACTAGAACTACAAGATGCACACAATGATTTTAACTTTCATGAACTGCAGCTCACAATGATTGTCAGTATACTTGTCCTCTTAAATCCATACACAGATTTTTGATACACATTGGTGTAGATTTAAGGTTTAATTATTTCAACCAGCATTTGTGGATCCCACACTTATATGGTAATCAACGTTCCTTAGAGGATTTTTGAGCGGTCTACGGGTATATTTCAAGAAGAAACTATTCTAAGAGCTTTCAAAGAGATACCAAGCCTCAGGTCAGTGCCATCACACAGTAGAGAGGCACAAACAACAATGAATTCTAGAATATTTAGGTATGCTTATTCTCAGGTCAGTGCCACTGTACAGAAGAGAGGCACACAACCTATCTTTTTGTTAAAGCATTTATTTTCTTTTTGCACATAACATACCAACAACATAAGTTATTATCTTGATTGCATTTTGCATTATTCCATGTGCTTTGTTTATTTTTATATGGTCGTCCGCACACATTTGTGGCGTTTATTTTGCTCTTCACCCCTTATTGGAACTGCGTTGATTGTGTTAACCAAGGATAAGATGGGATCCTATAGCAATTGAACAACTTAGTTTGAGCTTGAAACCACCAATGAGGTCTACTTATCTATTGTGTTGAATCTACCGACACATCATATAATGAACTAGCAGCCGCTAGGTTTACTTTCTCTATGTTACCTTGGTAGCATACTAGTTTTACCATCATTTTTCCTTTTATATTGCTTAGACTTTTTAGACTTAAACTTTGAATTTCGCATCTTAATCAGTTAAACTCTTTTGAAGTCCCAAACAATATGTTCCCTGTGTACTATCATTTTCCATAAACATTGAATCAGTATCACAGATTTGATTACATTCCTTTTAGCTAAGTTGTCCTTCTCCCTTGCTTTTTTAAGTAATTAAATAAGGAAGCTAATTTAATACTAATCTAACCTATTCTCCCCTTAAAACTCTAAAACCGAAAATATTTTTTTTGTGTTTTTGGATTTTATGAACATGAAAATAAAATAAAAAATAAAAATAAAGATAAACTTAATTAAAAAATGTCGGACTAGGCATTTTCTTCCTCTAAAATCACATCACTTTTCTTCATCACGCCATTAACCTCTAATAGATATAAAAACCTTGGTTTATCAAATGCTTTAGTGTAGAGGTCGGCGCGTTGAAAATCCGTATTTATTTTAACCACATCGATTAGTTTCTTTTCAAAACAGTCACGTATAAAGTGATACTTAATACCGATGTGTTTAGATTTAGGATGTTGGATTGGATTTTTTGTTACGGCTTAGCAGCAGAATTATCAACATAGATAGGAGTGTTAGAGAATTGCAAACCGTAGTCGTGCATTTGCTGTTGAATCCAGATGATTTGTGAATAGCAACTTGCAGCAGCAACGTATTCAGCTTCGCATGTTGACAAAGCAACGGACGTCTACTTCTTACACTGCCAGGTGACTAACCGTCTACCAAAGAACTGACATCCTGTTGATGTGACTTATAATTCATTTTGCAACCGCCATAATCGTAGTCACTATACGATGTAAGCTCAAAGTCATCATCATGAGGATACCACAACCCGAGTGTTGGAGTACCCTTTAGATAACGGAAAATCCGTTTAACTCCTATGAGATGGTTGACTTTCGGCTTGGCCTGATATCTGGAGCACAGACATGTCGCGTACATGATATGAGGTCGAGACGTTGTGAGATACATAAGGGATCCAATCATTCCTCTATACATTGTAGCATCAACCAGATCACCATTTTCGTCGGGTGCCACTCGTGGTTTGTGGCAAGTGTAGAGCCAGCAGCTGAAGCATTCTCCATGTCAAACCGACTTGGGATGTCCCCTACATATTTAGTCTGATGCAGGAAATTTCCTTTTGGTGTCTGATCCACCTGTAATCCTAGGAAGAACTTCATCTCCCCCATTGCACTAATCTCAAATTCTGCTTTCATGACAGATTCAAATTCTTTACATAACTCTTCGTTTTTGGAGCCAAAGATTATGTCATCAACATAAATCTGTACTAGCAGTAAGTCACCCTCCTTTTCTTTGATGAATAGTGTATAGTCAATAACTCCTCTGCGAAAACCGTGTTTCACCAGATGAGTTGAGAGTTTCTCATACCATGCTCTTGGGGCTTGATGGAGCCCATAGAGAGCCTTACCAAGCTTGTAAACTCTGTCCGATGATAAGGATCCTCAAATCCTTCGGGTTGACTGACATACACTATCTCATGGATTTCACCATGAAGGAATGCACTCTTGACATCTAGTTGATAAACTTTGATCTTCATGTAAGATTCATAGGCTAGGAGATACGGATTGCTTCCATTCTAGCCACAGGTGCAAACACTCTATTGTAATCAATTCCTTGTTTCTTGTAAAGTCGGTTTCTTCGAATCGATAAACATCCGAGCATGTTCTGGACGGAAGGATAGACAACATCAAACCAAAAAGTCAAACAATAATATGAACTATAATTGAATGGTTTCATTAATAAAACCTAACGATTACAAGCTCGTTACAACATAAGAATCAAGACTCTTGGCAAGGGGAAGATCGAGCATGATCTCCCCTCTCATCCGGCAGCCCTAGGCTCTGGGCAGACTTCCTCTCCAAAAAACCTTTGGAAATCCTTTATCTCTCTACACATTGAAACTGGTATATATAGGCCTCAGCCTATATTAGATGCGACTGGGCCCATTCGTGCGATTGGACCATGCGTATGGTTCAATCGTACGACTGGACCATGCGTATGGTTCAATCGTACGACTGGACCATGCGTATGGTTCAATCGTACGACTGGACCATGCGTATGGTTCAATCGTACGACTGGACCATGCGTATGGTTCAATCGTACGAATGGACCATACTTATGGTTCAGTCTTACGAATGTCCCAATCGCATCTCTCAGTCGCACAACTGGTCCATTAGCATGGGTCAGGCGTACGACCAAGTCTCATTCGCATATGCTCCTACGAATGACCCAGTTTCATGTGTTTATAACATATCAGGTGTATAAAATTAAGCCTAGACTATTCGACAAGCGACGGACACACTATATGACCATATATGCTCCAACATTTCTGATTATGACCCCTTGGTCATCTTTCTTGCACTTCAAGGCCCATTTAGTGCCTATTACTTTAGCACCTTTTGGTCTATCCACCAGTGTCCAAACTCCCAGCTTGTTGAATTGAAGGAGTTCTTCTTGCATGGCACTAACCCATGCCTCATTGTTTAAGGCTTCACTTACATATTTTGGCTCAAATTGAGACACAAAACATTGATAAGCACCGTCATGAAGATATCCTTTTCCATGACTAAGGCATAATCAGCTAAGTATAGCTTATTTCTTGTCTGTACTCCCGATTGTACATCCCCTATGATGTTGTCCAGAGGATGATAGACATTTACTCGAGATCTGGGAGTGGTGGGAACGACTACTTCCTGATCCAGATTTTGAATTCCTGGTTCAATATCTGTAGCCGTTGGAGTGCAAGGTTTCAAAGTGTCAGAGGCATCAACATCTGATGCTTGTGTACTTTCAGTAGCAAGAACCTGTTCCTCCTGATCCATCTGATCATTCTCCACTTCTTCATCGTCTAAGGAGGAGTCGCTTACCTCAAGTGCTCCCCCTAAAGGACTAAAAGATTCACCTTTAAACTTGATGTTGTCGTGTCTAGTGACGGTGAGTTTAAGACATCGTACATCATTTTGGTCAATAACTCATCATCAGGAAGGGAGAGAGGGATGTTGAAGGAATTAAAGAATCCATCATAATCCAAGAAGAATGAGGGTCCCTTTCCAGTAGGGGGTGGTGTATCTCTGAACTTCAACGTTGCACCACACTTCTACTTGACCCGTTGAGTTTTTGTAAACTCTTTTATTCGGTATATTGTATCCTAGAAAAATTCCTTCTTCAGCCTTCTCACTGAATTTTCCTGACTGAGTTTTCTTTAGCAGCGTACATGGTGCGCCAAATGGTTCGAGGTACTCCAGATTAGGTTTACGTCGCTGGAGCAACTCATAACATGTTTTACCATGACGTTTGACCACCAAGACTCGATTTAGGGTGTAACATGCATTGGCAACTACCTCGTTCCAAAATTGGATAAGCAGTTTCGAGTCGGCTAGCATCATTCTTGTTGTCTCTATTAAGCTCATGTTCTTTCGTTTAGCAACTCTATTCATTTGTGAAGTGTATGCAGATGTGAACTGGTGTACAATTCCTTTCTCTTTGCAGAATGCCCCCATCCACTGGTTCTTAAACTCCGTGTCGTTATCTGAGCGAATCAGTCTCACTTTCAGCTTGTAAAGAGACTCCAATGTAGTCACCAGCTGTTTGAACGATTCAAATGTCTCTGATTTGGATTTCAAAAACATTACCCAAGAGAATCGTGAGTAATCATCAGTGACTACATAACAGTACAAATCACCAGCGATGCTCTTGGTGCTGATAGGACCAAACAGATTCATGTGTAGAAGTTCGAGAGGCAATTCAATGGAATTTACTTTCTTTTCCTTGTGAGACTTCTTGGTCTGTTTACCTTTCTTACACGCTACACCAAAATCCGGAAGTTGAAAATTCTTGACATTTCTGGATCAGATGATTCATCTTCCATGGATTTATGTGTCCCATTCTCCTATGCCAGGAGATCGAGTCCCTCTCTGTTGCCTTTGACAAGAAGCATTGAACTTGATGATTGGTTGTGGAGGCCTTTGATAGATCCAAGACATATAAGTCATTATATCTTGAAGCTGACATTAAGATTTGGTCCTCTGGGATAATGTAATCCTTCTTCAATACATAGCACTTTTTGTTGTCAAAAACAACCTTGAAACCTTTGTCACATATCTGGGATACTGAAAGCAAGTTATTCTGTAATTGTTGAACGCAGTTGACCTTATCAAACTTTACTTTCTGGTTTCCCACTTCGCCTTGAGCGGTGATGTATCCTCCTTTATTTACAACGAATGATACATGTCCCCCTTTAATTTGTTTGGCATTTGAAAGGAAAGATAGGTTCATGATCATATGCCTAGATGCCCCACTATCAACAATCTAGGTGTTTGTGATAGCACTGTAATGAACACCCTGCACATTTAGAGGAAATTATCAATTTAGGTTTGGGACCCAAGCCTTAACTGGCTTGGGTGACCCAGAGGAATCACACATCATGAATTCAACCCACTATCTATTTGAGGGTGAGAGCATATCATTCTTCTTCTTGTTCTCATTATTAGACACTAGACTTGACTTTTCTTTCCATAAGCCAGTTTTGTGTAAGGCATATTTGTGATAAACAGACGACTAGCTTACGGTTTGAACTTTAGGTTCATTACTTCTTTTTGGTGGAGTAATAGAACTCCTTTTTGAAGAACATGGTTTAGTTTCATAAAGTTCAATTTTTTGATAATAAGGACAGGTAGAAGAGATGTGTCCTCTCTTTCCAAAACTGTAGCATGATCTCCCTTCTACATGTTGAGGAAATTGTTTATGCAGTGTTGAGCGCGATACAGTTGCAGCACGAGTCTGGTTGGGTTTAGTTACTTCTCGTTTAGATGTTCTTCTTCTTTAATAGAATTAATTGTGTGAACATTTTTAACATCTTTAACCTTTAGTTTATTTGGACTTTGACATTTAACACGGGTTTGGTTAAATGGTTTAGTCATTTTGGGTTCAAAAGACGACATGTGTGAACCTGACATTACATTACCCTTTTCAAATTGTTCATCCAAATTAACAATAGGCATCTTGCCTTTTGATTTCAAAGCAGCCTCCTTCTGTTTAGTGACATATTCCACCGGTTTACCCGTGGAATCAGGGTCACTAACCAAAGGAGTGGACATCACATGATCCTTTACTGGATTGTTATTTACAGGTCAACATTTGTATTTAACAGGATCTCATGTGGTGGCGTTACTACTTTATATCCCAACCCTTCCCCGTTATTTCGTTCTTTCACTAAGTGTTGAACTATATGAGAAGAACTGGTCCAGCTATGTAGTTTTGTTTTAATGAATTAACTTCAACTTCTAAAACTGCTTTTTCTTTCTTTGTTTCTTCTAAAGAATTTAAATAGAACTTTATATCATTGGCTTGATTAAAAACCACAACCTTATTTTCCCATAGTTGTTTACCTAAAAGTTCTATTTTTTCTTTATAACTGCACTTCTTTTGTTTTAAAATCTAATTAGCTTCTGTGAATAGTTGTAAATCATTTACTAAGCTATCATTATGATCTAATAAGCTAGCAAATTTTAAATCAATGCTTTCTCTAAATTTGTTACATTCAATACAAGCATGATTTTCAAAAAGTTGCTCTTTTGTACTTACCTGTGAAGATTCTATTGAATCAGCCATCAATGCAGAGTTTGACTCTTCTGATACTGGTGATTTTGAACATGTCATTCTGAGTTCTTCTTCGGTCAGGTGAGTGACCACATTCACAGCTTCTTCATTATCAGATGTTACTTAATCAAATGTGAGTTCACCTTTACTCACAGAGTCATCATCCAAACCCTCAACACAGGCAATTTCGATTCACCCGGAAACACAAAACTGAAGGTCCAGTCCTGCACTTCGTCACCTTGAGCAGTCAAGGCCTTTGTCTCTTTGCTTGACGAGGTAGATCCACTCCTGCCTTTGTCCTGACGATTGAAGGTTGAGAATGGATTCCCGTTACCTGTCTTCTTGGGCTTTACACATTCACGTTTGAAATACCCCTTTTCTCCACAATTAAAGCAGGTTACTTTGGTTTTGTCGAAACCAAATGTTGTGTCTTTTGGGCTACCAAGTTAAGTCCTGTCTTTTCACCAACTTTTTTGCCCTTCTGACAGCACTAGCCAAAGCCCACATTATGTCCATTCTCTCTAGTTCATTCTCGTCCACCTACTCGTAATCTTCATCTGCAAGATGACTTTTTCCGATCTTCCCTGCAACTAGACCATCATAGGAATGGAAACAGCTGTTAGGAGATCCATGTGTTCCTTTGCTACTTCCACCATGATATTACCGAGATTCTCGGTCTTCAACTTTGTAGTGTTGGCTTCAGGAACTATATATTGGGTAGCGGATGACCCTGACGTTTCTGGTCCTGAAGCGGTGGTCTGGGAAGAAGCTGCTGAACTAGACACAAAGGCGGTTTGTATAGGTGCTCCTGAACTGGTTGGAGTGGGAGATGAGTTATACAGTGAAGGATTCTGGTTGTAGGATCCTTTATGTGACTGGTACTTCATCCATAGTTCCTTCTCCCTCAATTTCAGGATGAAGTCGTTTATGTCTAATTTTGCCAATACATTGTTCTGTCTCAAGTTAGACACAAATGAGTCCCACTTCTCTGGCAAACCATTAGCAAAGCTTGACACTTTATCTTCCATAGACGTTTTCACCCCAAGAGTGTGTAGCTCACTCATCAGATGATAGAATCTGTCGAGCATGTTGTCCAAGCTTTCTTTCCTTATTGAAGAGGAGTTATCAAACACCTTTCTGAGAGCCTTTGCCTTTAATGCCTTTAACGTTGCATTCCCGTCATATCTTTTCTCCAAGGCCTCCCATAACTTCTTAGCCTGTTTGTTCTCAGAAAACTGATGAAACTATCTTTTGGTATCGACTGAGTCAAAAGGGCATACACCTTCTTTGAGCATTGTACTTCGCTTTCTGACTGTCAGTCATACCTCCCAATGTTAACTTAACACCATTAGCCCCGACTGGTATACTATAACCAGTCACAATTGATTCCTATAGATTGGATTAACTCCATTTAAATAGATCTCGAATCGTTGCTACCATTGTGGGTAATCATCTAACGTTATAAGTTTAGGTAGTTTATTATGATTCTCAATTTCATTTCCAGAAGCAGAAGGTTCTGGATGCGAGAGTCCCTTCTGGCAGTAAACGCAGAATACTGATCTTCCATCTCTTTAAACTTTGAACTTTTGAACTTTAAACTTGTGCGAATGGACAGATTCAAATGAGTCAATCGTGCGATTGGATAAATGCGGATAAGTCAATCGCGCGATTGGACAAATGCAGATGACCAATACGGATGAATCAGTCATGCGAATGAAAGGTGCGAATGAATTCAATTTTGTGATTGGATTCAGTCGTACGTATGGAGTGTGCGATTGGAGACATGTGAATGGGGTTGTTCAGTCGTACGAATGCGTAAGTGACTGAGTTCAATCGTGCGAATGGGTTGTGCGATTGAGTTCAGTCGTGCGATTGAGCCAATCATGCGACTGAAGGCTGTTGTTTATGCAAAATCGAAGGTTTTTGACACTTTGACACAAAAACATGATTTTTCAAGAACCCTAATCTGCTGTATGCCAAAAAACATAAACTTTGAGACCTGGAGACGTCAAAAACACTATTTTACTAAAAAAAGATGACTCCTTTGAATGAAAAACGTGATTTTTACACTGAAACTAATCGAATCACAAGCAAAATCAAGAGCCAAAGCTCTGATACCACTTGTTAGGACTGTGTACGTACGGAGTACTAACTGATAATGCATGAAACCAGATCAAATAGTGCGGAATCCTATTTGATTGGCGATCCAATCGGTCAGAACACAGTCCTGATCAATCTAACGATTAAAAAACGTTAAGAATGATTAGAACAAGATCAACTGCGAACTATTAACTTGGAACAGGCTTTCTGGAGTCTCTAGATGGCTAGGGTACGAATATGTGTTCAAGTGTTTCAAATTCTTCTTAAGTGTCATGTTTCTCCACGAGTTAAGTGGTATTTATAGGTTAGGGTTTTCCAATCGTACGACTGAACCATTAACATGGTTTAGTCGTGTGACTGAATCATACGATTGATCCATATGCACGACTGAAGGTTCAGTCGTGCGACTGAGTCAATCTTATGTCTCAATCGTGCGATTGATCTAGTCTCCTTCTTAGACTGAACTCTTTAGTATTTTTTTCCTGAATCCTTTATGCTAGCCTTTCAGCTTGTCTACATTGGCTTGGATTGACAAATGGGATGTTGACAAGGTCAAGACCTTCATAGTAGTTCAAAGTCTGAAAATTTAAGACTTCTTGCTACCCTTGAACTCTTTAAAGAATAAGGGCTCTTCTGTTTGCATCATACATCCACCCTATGATGTGGTGTGAAGTTCCTTGAGGTGGAGACAACATTGCCCTTGGTATATCTTCCTTAAAAAGACTTTGAATGAAGGAGTCTGTAGAGTCCACATCAATGTGAACTTGAGGAAGTTGTTGAGTATGAACTTGAGCCAGTGAAGATGGTAAGTCGTCAATGTCCATGCTCTGTGAAGAACTCCCAGGTTCTATGTCTGTGATGACTTTCTCCCCCTTTTTGGTAGCATCACCCACTTGCATAGGTGATCTGGAAGTTAGATCAATCACATTCACAGGTTCTTGTGTTCCTGGTTGAGCTTTTCTTAAAGGTCTCCCAACTAGTTTCTCCTTGAGATAAGAAATCTCAAGTTCCTGATCATTAACCCTGTTTGCAGGGTAGTCACCTGAGATTCAAGATGACTAACCTTGGAGACTAGGTAGGTGCATGTTTTTGACATTTTTTGCACCTTTAGTTTCAGATTCCCCTTATCTTCATTAGAAGAATCATGATGGGATGAGAGAATTAGACCAAAGTCTTCATCAGCATGGAGTTCTTAGCTGTTGGTTTTCCTCTGCTCATTGACAACCTAATTGAAGTGTCAATGGATTAAGTTGTCATGGTTGAGGTCTGAATGATATAATCTCATCAATGTCATAATCAGGTTGCACTATTGAACTCTGAGAAAGATGCTAGTTTCTTAAAGGTTTGTTGACATTTGGCTTTATCCAACTACTTCACCTCCCTGACCATTGATCCTACACTCGATGAAGATTGTCTGCTTGAGTTCTAGAAGACCTGTCAAGAGGTCATAATGGATGGGGAGAATGCACTGTCTGCTACGATGTAGGGGAGGACAATTTTCATCACTCCAGGCATCATCAACAATCATCTTTAGGTAGATGATGAGGAAGGTGAATTATTATTCTCAAAGGAAGCTGTTAACCACTCCTTTCAGTAGATGGGCTATGAAAGAGATTTCTCTATAAAGACATTCAGGAAAGGGAAGGTGTCATCCCTATGGAAGTACCTGCTTCATGTGGTCATCCACAGCTTGTCCAACAAGCATGGGGGTGGGACTAGATTCCTAAATATCTCTCTTTCATAATGCATGAAATGGTTCAAGGGGTCAAGTTTAGGTAATCTCAATTTGTCTATAGAAATTTACTTGCAAACCTGGACTCCTTAGAGTATTACATGTTTTCTAGATATGTTCAATACATTATTAACTGTGAAATGGGCTCACAATTGAGGGAAACAGGTAATATTCTTAAATTGGGACAGATGAAGCTTGTTATCTTTAATATAATAAAGAAGCCAAGTGTTGGCTTTTCTAGGGTAGAAACAGACCTTGTCCTTAAAATGTTAGAGCTTATTGATCAAGGTGACAACCTAGAAACACAAGCTAGTGTTGAACCCACACCTTCTACCTGTAAACCACCTAAATAGCCTCATATCATTCTCACCTACCAAATAAAATCCAAACGAACCCTTGCATTAGCTATTTAGCTTGTGGAGGCCCCCGTATCACTACCCATACAGAAAGAAGTGGACACTAGAGCTCCCACTTCTATTGAGGTGAAAACCACTCCCATCTCATCAAGAATCAGTGTTGAGGTTCCTTATGCTCAGACTGATGAGCTCATTAGCCCATCATCCTTAATCTTTCACTTCGAGTCTCAACACTCAAGTGAAGAACCTTCAGGGGAAAGTTACCATCCCCAACCTCTAGATCTCAACCAACCTATCTCTAACCTTTAGTTCTCTGATGATAAAGATATAGGATTCAATGAGTACCATGAGTCTCTCTACCCTTCCCTACTCAAAGAAAGATGAGTGCTCCTGATTCTCCCATATCTAGCCCACATCATCCACCTATTACTGAGGTGGATCTCTTTGAACCTGTTGTGGAGGTCCATATGGAATAGGCTCTCACTTTTGAAAGTGATTACATCATTAAGACCTCAAACATGGCAACTCAACCCATTAACAATTCACTTGAAGCTGTTAATGAGCATAGGAAATCCAACAGCCAAGAACATGATGTTTATGGTGGGAGTGAAGACTTTGGTCCAATTCTCTCATTCCCTAATGATTTTTCTGATGAAGATGAAGGGATTTTGAGACTAAAGGTGCAAAACTATCATAAACATGCACCTACCTAGTCTCTAAGGTAAGTTTCTTGTAATCTCAGGTGACTACCTTACAAAATAGGGTCAATGATCAGTAACTTGAGATATCTTATCTCAGGGAACAACTAGTTGGGAGACCTTTAAGGAGAGCTCATCAAGAAACATAAGAACCTATGGATGTGATTGACCTAAATCCTAGCTCACCTATGCAATAGGGTGATGCTACCAAAAAGGGGGAGAAAGTCATAGCAACCATAGAACCTAGGAGTTCTTCACAGAGTATGGACATTGAGGACTCACCATCCTCATTTGCAATTGTCCATACTCACCAACATCTTCAAGTTCACACTGATATGGATTCACAGGACTTAATCATTCAAACTCTCTTTAAGGAAGGTATTCTAAGGGTTATGTCATCTCACCCCAAGAAACTTCAAACTACATAATTGGGTGGAGGTATGATGCAAATAGAAGAGCCCTCATACTTCAAAGAGTTCAAGGGCAACAAGAAGTCTTCAACTTTCAGACCTTCAACTACTATGAAGGTCTTGACTTAATTAACATGCCACTTGTCAATCCAAGCCAATCTAGGCAAGCTGGTAGGCTGGCTCAAAGGATTCAAGACAGGATTAGTAAAGAGTTTAGCCAAAAAAGAAGACAAAGGCAATCAAGTAATGTCATTGGTCAACTTGATGTTAAGGCAGACCCTGAGATTAGATTCAAAGGGAAAACCTTGACTAAAGTCCAAGTGATAGATCCTGAGAGCCCTGTCATACTTATAACTACTTTAGCAATTCTTTCCCTTTGTGAAACACCTACTGAGGAATGTGTATCACAGCCTCTCTCTGGCTAAAGCATGTATGCTACTCCAAGTAATAAAGTCCAAAGCTCTCTACACCTTGAGTCATAAGGTCTTTGAGTGACAAAGTGAAAAGAAAATTACTCATAAGGAGATTGAGGAGGAAGAGTGAGAGAGGAAGAGGAAGTTAAGGGGAGATAGTTTCACGGGTTCTTCAACCTTCATGTAAGCTGCAATCAGGGTTGCCCCCAAACCAAATACTCAAATGATGAGTTAAGGGCAGTCATGATTACTTAGTTACAGACCAAGAACTAGATATTGATCAAATCATCTATCTCCCCTTAGAGGAACTAAATGATCTAGTAGACATGGAATTGCCTAGAGAGAGAAAGGAAGCAGAGTGTAAGGTTTAATATAAGGCTGATGCAACCCAAACGCCCAAAGTCTCTCCTACATGCATGTACAAGTGTACTAAAGTGGAATGCTTTGAAAGTTTCACACCCAACATCAGAAAAAATTCTAAGGGTGAAATCTTCCGAAGCCAAGACCAATATTTTCCAAAGCCAACATTTGAAGATAGATTTCTTCTAAAGACTTTTGAACACATGCTTTATCAGATGTACCTTTTCCATAAAGCTAGACCATTTTCCGCTGCAACTCTGATAAGACACCAACTTTACATAAGTTGGTGAAAGGTCCATGCTTTTGGTAATTGTACATTAAGGTCTTGAGTCTGTAACTTTCTACTTTATGTACTTTATCCTTTTTGTAATATATTAAGATGTGAGCTATGACATGTCATAGTCACTAGTCAAAAGGCAATCTGCCTTTTGACTTTACATTGATTTTGTTGTTGTCTAGATCATGTATCCAGCTGGCCTTCAAAGTATGGCTGGCTGTAGGTTGTAGTATAAGTATCTCTGGTCCTTTTTATCTTACCATTGCTTTGAAAACACTTGTAAGGAACTAGAGAGCAATATACATCAACCTTTAAAGCCAACTACTTGTGTTGTTCTTGTTCTATCTCTTGAATACTTGTGTTTCTTAGTTCTCACTAAAATTGGTTTCTTGTTCCTTATTTGATCTGTTAAGTGTTCTTGCACACTCTCCTCTTTGTGTTATTGTGTTGTAAGCTAGTACCCTTCAACGGTCCTGCACAGAGAATGCAAGATTGCTCCTCCAAATCAAAAAAGAAAAGAGATAGAAAAAACTATACAAACATGTTCCTAATCTCTCTAGTTCAAGAAAGCCCTATGCAAAAGACTGTAGCAACACAAGAACCTCAGGTAGATAAAGAAACTAACATGCAAAATATGATCAACTACCTGATTGCCACAAGTCTCCACAATGCAGCTGCATTTTTTCCTTTGCCCTTAGAGTATATAGAGCTTGATTACTTCAAAAAACTTGTACTTCAAGTACTCAAAGAGCAAAAGGCTACAAAGAGGAAGTTGAGGGAAGAAGCATCCAAAACAAGAGCCATCATCTAGAAAACAGTCAGAAGAAGTCTGCTGATAGGAAGAGGATGATGAGCTTCTTGAAGCTGTATGGATTCTTAGAAAGGAGACTTGGTCCAATTTCTTTATCCACCATGGATGAGCACATAAGGGTGATCAATAAGAAGATTAAAAAAGGAGAGCTAATTATTTAACACTCCCCACAAGTCAAGCCCCTCAAGAAGTGGAGCTTAAGGTTAAACCATTTGAGACAACACAACCTGAACCTCTGCTGAGTCTCATCAAGCTTCATCTTCTAATCCATAGCAGGGTCAAACTCCCTCTCCTTCTAAACATGTAAGGGAGGTAGACCCAACTGAGAAAGACAAGACTGAATAATAAGGTGTTGCAGGCATGTCTTCTTAGTTGAAGAGTTCAAAGAAGAGGAAAAGGTTGGCTTCTAATCCTAAGTCATAGAAGAAGAAAAAAATAGGGTTATCCACCTCCAGACCTCAGGATGAGTTAGAACATCCTGAGGAAGTGCAATAAGAGGAAGCTCAAACAACTCCAATTCAAGTAGCTCCTCTTGCATCAGGAAGAGCCATCTTGTCCTAGACTTACTCTACTAATCCAGAAAGATGGCATGTAATCAGAGATCAAGGTATTGAAGATGTCTACACATGGAAAGACATTTTCAATCTACCTTTTCATGATTTCTTTCAGATGAGAAGATATTATGAGAGTTTGAGTGATCCAGACCATCTAATGAAGAAGGGTATGGTCATCATCATAATAAGGACTATCAACATCTAAGGTCTTCAATGTATTGATAGCATCAACCTATAGGGAGTTCGTAAGGTTTTATAAAAGGTTGTTACACCTAAAACATCCAAAGTCTTTTCTGCATGCATGCACTGAAGTACAGAGTAGTGATGCTTTGGAATTTACACCATGCACTAGAAAATATTCTAATTGTAAAATATTCTGAAGCCAAGACCAATATCTTCCGAAGCCAAAAGTGAAGTGTTCCAAATCTTCAAAGACAAAGTCTTCCGAAGCCAAGAAGTGAAGACAAATTTCTTCCAAAGAGTTTTGAACACATGCTTTTTCTGATGTACTTTACCATAAAACTGGACCACTTTCCGCTGCAACTCTGTTGACTTACCAACTTTCAGAAGTTGGTAAAAAGGTCCATGCTTTTAGTAAGTGTACATTGAAGTATTGAGTCTGTGCTTTTTACTTTATGTACTTTTATCCTTTTTGTAATACATTAGGATGTGAGCTCTAGCATTTCATAGTCACTAGTCAAGAGACAATCTACCTTTTGTCTCTACATTTGATTTGTTGTCTAGTTCAATGTTTCCAGTTGGCCTTTAAAGTATAGCCGGTTGTAGGATGTAGTATAAAGTATCTCAGGTCCTTGTAAGTTTCTGTTCATGCTTTAACACTTCTAAAAGAACTTAAGAGCATTATACAACATTCGTGAAAACCATATACTTGTGTTGCTTGTTCTTGTTCTGTCTCATATTTTGCTTGTGTTCTAGGTATCAATCCAATGTGTTACTAGTTCCGTATTTGATCTATTAAGTGTTCTCAAACAACTTTCCTTATTGAGTGTTTGTGTTGTAAGTGACCATCCCCTCTAAACGGTCCTGCAATTGGTATTAGAGCATTCCAGGCTCTTGATTGTAAGATCTCACCATCTTAAGATCCCTCACACACACTAAATACTTAACATCTCAAAGGGAAGCTATCACTAAAGCTGATATGGAAACTGGAACCATGACAAAGTCCTCACTGATCACTCCTGAAGATTTTAATACTTTGTGCCAATGGATGGAAGGGTTCATCATGTCACAAGACTCCAGGATGTGGGAATCTGTTATGTCAGGTCCTTTCATATGAAAGCACCTCTTCAACTACTGCTGGAGGTGGTGTGATTCCAAAAGATGTGGCTGATTATTCTGATGAAAACAGGAAGAGAATAGAGATTGATCAGAAAGCAATGATAGCCCTTCAAACTGCTCTTCCAAACTCCATATATAGAGGCTTCAAGAAGTTCAAAACAGCTAAACAGTTATGGGATGCACTAAAGCTGATGTATGAGGGGTCAATTGAAGCCAAGGAAAACAAGAAGGATCTACTGAAGCAGCGGTTTGAAAACTTCACCTTCAAATCAGGTGAAACATAACTCAACAGTACTTCAGGTATGTTGAGATTGTGGATACTCTAATGTATGTTGGAAAGAAACTTGAGAATAGGGACATTGTAAGGAAGTTTATATCCTCTCTTCCCAGATAACGGACATATTATTGTGCTGTTATCAAGAGAACTGAGAACCTTAAAGTCTCTTACTTTGATAGAGTTGTATGGTATTCTTTGTGGATACCAGATGGAGATGAATATGAAAGGTTCGTCTGGTAACTCTAGCAATCAACTGACTTTAGCTTTCCATGTGGTTGAAAGGGATAGTATAGAACCACATCATCATATTATATGCTACCTTGACAACTCTCTAAAGGGTCATTTCATCACCTTCCCGGAGACACCAAGAGAAAGCTACACTCAAGGAAGCCCATTCCAAGAGACAAGATCTTCACAAGCCTTGTGTCTTCTGATGAAAGCATATGCAACTTTCTCTTCACCCTTGAAGATCTGGACTGTGTCCATCTAGATGACCTGGAATATATGGAGATAGTTCAGCAAAAGGCTCTCCTCAGTCATAGATCCAAGAAGTTCTACAAGAGGACATGGAGTAAGTTTCCAAGCAAAGTAGCTAGTGGAAAGTTTGGGTTGGACAAAAGCAAAGTAAAGTGTTACAACTATAACCAAATGGGTCACTTTGCAAAGGAGTGCAAGGAACCAAGAATAAATGGTGACCAAGCACAAGCCAAGCCAAACTACATTAAGAGAGCCACCCAGTATGAGAAACCAAAGCAGTAAGTTGCAGTTGTTGTTGAAGAATAAGGCTTTGACTGGAACTTTCAAGTGGAAGATGTATCTACAAACCAAGCACTAATGGCTAAACATGATGAAACAAAGGTATTGGAACATATTTGTACACGTGAATGTATTGCTAAACTGAATAGATACATGAACTACAACTTATAGATGAGATCGGATCTTGAATCTTTAAATATCTTAAAATCTGATTTCAAAAGAGCTGAAAATGATTATAAATTAAAGATAGAGGACTTAGAAAAAACCATTTCAACTCTTAAACATGAACATACCAAATACAGGACTCAGATCAAAGATCTCATAACTAAGTTGGCTGAATGCCAGGCTGAGCTTATGATCAACAAAGCCAAGATAGAAAATTGTGTTCTTGAAGAAGAGACCTTTAAAAACATCATCCTTATCCTTGCATGAAAAAGTTTGTTATTAAAATAAGTAGGGACTAGGATCTAGTGAGATAGCTCCACCACACATAATCTTTTCTGTAAGATCATCTAGGTGTGGAATTATGAAGATGAGCTTCCCCTTATAGATCCCATGACTGAAGAGGATAAAGAATAGATAGTAAAGGATGCCTCTAAGAAGAGTAAAGAAAAACATTCTAAGAAGGGTCACCATCCTTCTGAGGAGAGTAAGAATGTTAGGATGACCAATTAAGTCAAGGAGAAAGAACTTGATCAGGAAGAGCAAGAGGAAAGCAAAGAAGGCACAAGAGAACAAGGCCACCTTTAATTTTGAGCAAAAATAAGTTTTGATCTCTGTAGGTTTTGAGGTGGTTAAGACTGAAGACACAAACTCAAATTCTAGTACCAGGAGTTCTAGTTTATGTCCAACTCATTCCAACAACATGAAGAAGGCTAAGCAGTTGTGTATTATTGCTACACAACCTAAACCATCCAGCTCCAAAGGTAGTTCTCACCCTAAAGAAATTGCCACAACATCTACAAAGATGAAGATTGAGAAGGAAAGTGAACAATTTCACCCTTGTTCATAAAAGAAAACTCTTACAAAGAAGAAAATTGACAGTGTTATGTATGGAGTACTTCTCATCTTGCTGAGGATTGTCTTTACAGTCCAAAAGATACTCCACATGACCAAGAAAGAGATTTCTAAGAGTTTGAAGAAGAAGCAACTTCGGAAGAAAAATCTTTTTCTTTCAAAATCTCCAAATTGAAGAAGAAGACAAGTGGGAAATTGCCTTTGGAAGAAAATTTGGTCTCCGAATAAAGGAATACTTCTGAAGCACCGAAGCCTGCTATAATGCTAGAAAGATCTACCGAAGGTTTAGTCATCAAAACTTCCAAAGTCATTAAAACTTCTCAAGTGTTGAAGGTTAAGTCTAAGCTTCCAAAGGTGGTGTGGAAGAAAAAGAAAGACCAAGTAACTAAGAGCTCTCCATCAACATTAGCAAGTGATCCTCAAAACATGATAGTAGGATCTATTAATGTTGTATTTTCTTCAACTTCCTTTGATGAGCCCAAGACCAATAAGGATTGGGTTTCCAAATATAACTAACCATCCTTTTTGTACAAGAACAGCTTGAGACAAACAAGAATTTATGGATAATTGACAGCGGTTGTTCTAGGCACATAATAGGTAATAGGTCACTACTCTAGATATTTGAGAAAATTGATGGAGGGCCAGTTGCTTTTGGAGGAGATGTTTGTGGTTACATTACAGGAAGGGGCAGGAAATGGTAAGCTCAACATTGATAAGGTAAATTTTGTCAAGGAGCTTGGATACAATCTTTTAAGTGTATCTCCATTTTATGATCAGAGTCATAACATGCTCTATAATGAGCATAAATGCATTGTTCTCAAGCCTGGGATGGTCATTCCTCATGAGCATATCATGCTTAGAGCCCTCAGGAAAGGGAACATGTTTAAGATGGATTTGCAAGAAACATCTCCTTCAGGGGAAGTTTCATGCTTTCTATCTAAAGCCAATAGTGATGAGTCTTTCCTTTCGAATAAAAGAATGTGCGTAAACTTTAAGAACATGAATAAAATAATTAAGAATGACTTGGTAACTAGAATGGCAAAAAAAGAGTTTACAAGTGATGATTATTGTAGGTTGCATTCTTGAAAGAGAAGCAACACAAGGTATCTAACAAGCCAAAAGAAAAAAACTCCATCACTACTCCCCTACACTTATTGCATATGGATATCTTTGGCCCCACCATTGTAATGAGTCAAGGTAGGACCTTTTATTGTTTGATGATCACAAATAAGTTTACAAGATTCACATGGGTCTTCTTTCATAGAACTAAGGATGAGACCCCTGAATCAATGTGATCACAAGGTCAAAACCATAAGTTGTGATCAAAGAACTGAATTCAAGAACCCAATCCTTGATACATTTTGTTATGAAAAGGGTATTACAATACAATATAGTGGTCCCAGGACTCCATAGCAAAATGGTGTTGTTGAGAGGAGAAACAAGACACTTAATGAAGCTGGAAGAACTATGTTGTCTAACTCTAAACTATCCATCACCTTCTCGGCAGAGGGAGTTAACATTGCTTGCTATGTGCATAACATAATTTTAGTAGTTAAGACACATGGTAAGATTCCTTATGAACTTTGGCACAAATGGAAACCTTTTATTGGTTTTCTTAGGTCATTTGGATGTCCTTGCACCATCTTGAATACCAATGCTCAAATTGCCAAGTTTGATGAGAAATCAAATGGTGGACATTTTATTGGATACTCTTTGCAAGAAAAAGCTTATAGAGTATACAATCTTAGAACTAGAGTAGTAAAGGAGTCAGCCAATATTACTTTCAGTGAGCACACTCCTAGTGGGAAAGGTTCTGGTCCTGATTGGCTATTTGATCTTGATTTATTTATCAACTATTTTATCAAATCTTATGAGCATGTTTCAGAATCCACAGATATACTTCCTATAGGTGATCTTGAGCCAAGATTTGAGCTTAAAAGACCATCAAGCTACACAACTTTAGCTCCAGTTGTAACTAATCCTACAAACGGAGTACCTATCAGCACAACAATGACAAATCCAGCTGATACCTCTGGGTGCTTTCAAACTACAGCTTAGAGGCACACAACTAAGATGAAGGAGCTTCAAATGTAGGAGAAAATGGTGGTGATGATAGTGATTAGGAATTCCTGGATGTTGATAACCACTACATTAAAGACAACATTAATGATGTCACACACTTATTGGATCAAGTCTCTCTTGATAAGTGTGCTGATATGGTAGAAAAAGCTTTACTACCTTATCTAAATTTCTCTAATTTAGATCTCTCTAAGCAACTTGTTGTGATCCCTCAACTAAAGATTCATAAGTCTTATCCTACAACAACCATTATTGGAGATGTTGACTTAGGAGTAAACACAATAGGACAAACCCATGATATAAATGTTAGTCTTCACTCTTGTTTCTTTTCCTAGATAGAGCCTAAGAAAATTCATGAGGATTTAAAAGATAGAAGTTGGGTTAAAGCTATGCAAGAGGAACTGTTTCAATTCAAAAGGCAAAAGGTTTGGAACCTATGTCCTCTTCCTCAAAGCAAGACTACTATAGGAACCAAATGGGTGTTTAGAAATAAGAAGGATGTTTTCAAGGACAATTTTCTTTTGAAAGCAATTAACTCTCGGAAACTTTATTAAAACTTCCAAAGTCTTAATCTCTTCTAAAGCAATATTTTCTAAACTCTTTCGAATATCTTCCAAAGTCATTTTGGCTTCGGAAGCTTTTCTTCAAAACTTTCAAAGTAAAATTACTTTCGAAATATTTTAGACTTTCAAGAAAACTACCTTTTTAGGTAAAAGAAATTGCTTTTTAGAGGTGGGACCAATATTTTGATTTCAAAGTTTATCCTCTTTCATAAACTTTATCTGAGATCCATTTCATATATATACCCAACGGTTTTATCTTCTTCCTCTATATTGTTCCAAAACATAAATTCTCCTACAAACTGCCTTTGTTCTTCACTTTCTTGACCTTTAAGCTTTCTAAAATGGCCAACCTAAACCGCAGAAATGACCCTGATTTCTCCATGCAACTTCACATGCAACATAATCAAGTTGCTCTGTTGAACTCTAAGAAAGATTCTAGTTCTCAGAGGTTTGTCAATATTTGGCTTTATCCAACTACTTCAACTCCCTGACCATTGATTCTCTACACTCTATGAGGATCATTTGCTTAAGTTCGAGAATGTAACATCTCGTATTTTCATTTAACTAAAAGTTAACTTCGTTACTCTTACAAGGGTTATTATTGTTAATTTTGAAACTCATGTGTTTGTGTTTTCATTATTATTGTCTTTAGGTTAAAATAAATATTAAATAAAAATAATAATGTAATATTAAAAAAAAGTAATAATAATAATAATTATAATCATAATAATAATATTTGTAATAATAATTGAATAATAATAACTATAATAATGTTACTAATGATAATAAAAAAATAAATGGTATAGTTATTAAATTTAACAATGTTTAATACTTTAAGTAGTTAAAGATTAGGGGGTCTTAATGTCAATTTATAAACTTTATATTGAAGTTTCTGCTTAAAATAAAAAGAAACTTAATGTTGAGGGACCTAATGTGTAATTAATCAAAACTCTTTTCTCTCTC
Source organism: Flaveria trinervia (assembly GCA_025506515.1). Taxonomy (NCBI): domain Eukaryota; kingdom Viridiplantae; phylum Streptophyta; class Magnoliopsida; order Asterales; family Asteraceae; genus Flaveria; species Flaveria trinervia. Next base: position 29,707,556 of record CM046452.1, on the reverse strand, counting down.
CCCGATTTTCCGGCCGCCGGCCGGCGAAGCTCCGGCGCGGCGCCGGCAACAACCAAAAGCCATTAAAACGCATTAAAATGAACCCCAAAACGCTCCTAACCGGTTCGTGGAGTCGATTCGAACTTAATCACGAACTAAATTGTGTTAAAACATCGGTTACAAACCTTAAACGATCGTATAACCGATACCTTTAATTCCATAGCCGTTCGGGCATTAAATCTCTAATAATATCCGATTAAATGAACCTACACAATCATCTACCTTTTCTAATAGATTACAACAGTCAATTTCACCTGAAACACACACAATCATTGAGTTCGATCACCACAAACACCGAGACCTGCAACCAACGGGTTCATCACCTTCCGAGCTTCAATTGTTGAAATTGACATAGGGCTTTGAGTCAAGACCAACTCTCGTAGCTTCCCACAAGTTTAATTTGATTATCGTGGAGGTTTGCCTATCCATCAAGACTCCCACGTCCGCAACGTCTCTTCGGGTGTTCAAACACCAATTCTATAACAATTTGGGTAATTAACACCATGTATACTCGATTTCACATGGGCAAGCAAAGCCCTATGATTGATTTCATTATCAATATCAATTCGATGTTCGATTGGAATCAAATCGATTCTAGGGTTCTTATGAAATTGGGGGTTTTACTTATATGGGTTTTTAATGTTTTAAAACCAAGATCTACCGCAGCTGGATGCCTTGGTTCACTGGTTAAACACTCTCATCACCACTTAGAGGTCCCGGGTTCGAACCCGGGCACCCTCAAACATTTTTTTAAGGCTTTTCAGCCCTTAAATAAATTATAGAAAATTTTTAATAAATATAAAAAGGGTTTTTGTAAACTCTAAATATTTTTCAAAGACATCAAATTATTTTCTATAATTTTTCTAAAGTTAATTAATTATTTTTTTTTATATATAAAGAATTTTAACAAAGGATGTTCTTGGTTAATTTCTATTAAAATGGACTTTGAATGATGAATTAATAAATTATTATTGGTCCAAATATTACTATTAAGTTATTATCGTTAAAATCTTGATTATTTCAAATATTTATTCAAGTTTATATTTAAACTTCACTAGCTATTAACGATGAGCTAATGTTATTTTTTTATAATAATTTACACAAATGGTATGTTTCTTTGTACATTTTTTTTTGACGACTACAAAGATCCCCAAACTCCACTCGAAATTTTAACTCTCGTTAAATCAATAATTCAATTATTAAACTTAAATCTTGTAATTACATATGTTTAGGTGCCTTGTGACGTTCATCTTGGAACGACGTTTGCTATTCTTAAATAATCTCCATTATATACATATTATCACGTGAGTTTTCCTTGCCCCATTTTATTTTATTTCACACTACTTTGGGGTGAAACATGATTATCTATACATTGTACACTTATTAACGTTTGAGACTTGTAAGCACATGCAATTCATCTTATTATTATGTCATGGTTATTTGTGTATTGTAAGTGTTTATATGAGATACATAGTTTTGTTTACAATCATTAACTATTGCTAGCCTGGCGACGTCTTAGATCTTTGGGCCTGACAAGCCTATTTGGTGCTAAAGTCGATGTATTGCCGACTCCTAGGAGCCGTATGCTTGTGCACTAGGGAACCAAATACACTTAGCCAATCTTTTATACTTGTAATCAAGTCGAGGTTTGATTGTAACGTTATGTGTTCTATAACCTTACTAGCTTATAACCTATGACATGAATTGCTACTGTAACCTTTTTCTTATTATGTATGAAAACCTTGGAAACTCACCAACTATTTTTAGTTGACTCTTATTTTATCATGTTTCAGGAAATCCCCAAGTTTAAAGTGGACTTTTGAAGCTTGGAATAAAACTAGGACTTGGACCTAGTTAAATAAATAAATGTTATGCTACGTTTTGTTTGTTGGGATTATTTCATGTTTTGAGACTTATGTTTGTAATGACTTTTGAAACTTATAATTTTATAATTACACTTAATATAGCGTTATGTGGCTGTGAACAATCTTAACCCTCACATCTCGACGATTCCGCCGTCAAGGTTGGGGTGTGACAGATTGGTATCAGAGCCCATAACTATAGGGATTTAGGTTATTAGTAATGGTGACCTAGACTATAGCTTATGCATGAACCTCATAGGATAATATTTATATTCTTGGAAATATATATATTGTTACATGCTACATAATGCTATACTTATGTGCAACTTGATGCCTTAGCATAGGTTGCCTTGTAATTGTCTAAACTTTGTTACTTGTCTCCCTAAACTTAACTTTGACTCATTGACTCTCCCCGACAAATGAAACTTCTTAATCTTATTCTCGTCAACACGTGGAATCGTATACTTATGCTTAAGAATTAAATCTTTAGACTTATGTCTAATCTATGTAAATCTCATCATGGTTTTGATTTCATAAACCTAAGAAATTTGTGTGACACATGGACACCTGTATTCTGGATTTCCTGGCAAAAGGCCTCGGGCTAAGGCAAGCATATCGCATAAATCCTACGGGACTAGTTATGCTTACCTGGGGATTTCTGGGATGAGTGATAAACCATGGTCAACATACACAAATTTCTAAGGCGAGTGGGTCAACTTACCTTGACGTGTCAACGGTTCCAAATGGTAATGCGTTACCAAATGGAACCATTCCATGTGCCTTACAACTTTTTGCCTTATCCTTGTTGAACATTAATCCTTGTTATTCCAATTCTCATATCTAACTCATTTGTATATTCCAGCATGTCTCGTCATCATGGAAAGCGTGGAAGTTCCGATCGTAAGTTAGCCGCCATGATTGCTCGACAAATGGCTGCTGTCATTCCGACCATGGTTGCTGAACTTAATAGCACCTTAATGACCAACGCTAGCAACAATGGAAATGGTCATGGAGAGAATAGCAACAATCAAAACGGGAACAATCAACACGGGAATAATCAAACTTGCACCTTCAAACACTTTAGCTCTTGCAAGCCCACTAGTTTTAGTGGCAAGGAAGGAGCCACTGGCCTTCTTGAGTGGTTCGAAAGCATGGAGAATACCTTTATCAATTGTGAGTGTCCCGATGCACTCAAGGTTCGTTATGCCACTAGTATGTTCCAACAAAGGGCTCTTACCTGGTGGAATAGCGAGAAGAGGAATCGTGGACCCGATGCTATTCTAGCACTTACCTGGGAAGAGTTCAAGAACATCGCCATCGCGAAGTTCTGCCCAAGAAGTGAATTGCAAAAGTTGGAAGAAGAGTTTTGGAATTTGAAACAAAATGATGGTGATCATTTGGCCTACTCAACTAGGCATCATGAGTTGAGTATACTGCTGCCCCATATGGTCGACACTGTTCCCCGCAACATCGAGAAGTTCATTAAGGGTGTACCACCCCAAATTCAAGATGCTGTGGTGGGTAGCCGACCCACAACCTTGGAAGAAGCCATTACTATCACCGCTCAACTCACCGAGAACCATATAAGAGCGGGCACCATGTCTGTGAAGGGTGCAAAGAAGGTAGAGAAGACGGCTACCGAGGCGGTTAAGGAGACCAAAGCTGAACCGTCTAACAGCCATAACAACAACAAGAAGCGCAAGTTCACACCGGCGCGTAACTATGCCGTGGCTGCACCCAAACAACCCCAAAGACAAACTGTACCTGCGGCTACATCTGTGGCACAAGTGCCTGGGGCTAGGGCTTATGCTGGTCCGCAACCGATGTGCAGCACGTGTAGGTATCATCATCCGGGAATCAACCATGCCGCATTTGCACCTTGTGCGGTAAATATGGTCATTTGGTGGCGACTTGCCACCGTGCACCTAACAATGCCGCTGTGGTCACAAACCGTGTTTGCTACAACTGTGGGGAACCTGGCCATTTTCGCCCACAATGCCCTCGTCTTGTGGGTAATGTTCCACAAGCCCGAGGACGTGCTTTCAACATCAACGCTAACCAAGCACAAGCAAACAACGATGTGGTGAATGGTACGTTAACTCACCTTAAATTTTGTGATCGAATTCATTTCATATTTTACCTGTATTGTTAAATACCTTAAATTGAACAGGTATGTTCCTTATTAACAAAACTTATGCCTATGTCCTATTTGATTCTGGAGCCGATAAAAGTTTTGTTTCATTAGAGTTTGAACCCATACTTGCTAAGCCACATACGAAACTAGAAAGACCTCTTACTGTTGAAGTTGCCGATGGAGAACCAATTACCGTTGACGTTATCGTTCGTGATTGCATCTTAAGTCTTGACACGCATGACTTCTTATCGATCTTATCCCTATGAAACTTGGAAGTTTTGACGTCATCATTGGTATGGATTGGTTAGCCAAACACCATGCTGAGATCATTTGTTTCGAGAAGTGCATTCGTATACCGTTACCCTCTGGAGATACGTTGAAGGTGTTCGGTGAAAAATCTTCTAAAGGGCTTAAACTCATGTCTTGCACTCAAGCCCGAAAGTGCTTAAACAAGAAGTATATGGCCTTCTTGGCTTATGTGGTCAACACGAAAGTCAAAGGGAAAGAACTTAAGGATGTCCCTATCGTACGAGACTTTCCTGAAGTATTTCCCGATGACCTTAGTGGTTTACCTCCCGTGCGTGAAGTCGAGTTTAAAATTGACTTGATACCGGGAGCAAACCCCGTGGCCAAGTCACCGTATCGGCTTGCACCATCGGAAATGCAAGAACTCTCTTGTCAACTGCAAGAGCTGTCCGAGAAGGGCTTCATCCGTCCTAGTTCTTCGCCTTGGGGTGCACCTGTTCTTTTCGTCAGATGGATCGTTTCTTCGTATGTGCATCGATTATCGCGAGCTTAACAAACTTACCATCAAGAATCGTTATCCTCTTCCTCGCATCGATGACTTGTTTGATCAACTTCAAGGAGCTGCCATATTCTCGAAAATTGATCTACGTTCTGGATATCATCAATTACGAGTTCATGAGGATGACATCCCAAAGACCGCTTTTCGTACTCGTTATGGACACTATGAGTTTATGGTGATGCCTTTTGGCTTAACCAATGCTCCTGCTGTCTTCATGGATCTCATGAACGAGTATGCAAGCCTTATCTAGACAAGTTTGTGATTGTCTTTATTGATGACATACTTATCTATTCCAAGTCCAACACCGATCATGAGCTGCATTTGAGATTGGTTCTTGAGTTGTTAAAGAAAGAGCAATTGTACGCAAAGTTCTCGAAGTGTGATTTCTGGCTCGAGGAAGTTCAATTTCTAGGACACGTGGTGAATAGCCAAGGAATTCACGTTGATCCTGCAAAGGTGGAAGCTGTGAAGAATTGGTGTGTTCCTACAACTCCTACCGAAGTTCGTTCTTTTCTTGGTCTTGCTGGTTATTATCGGCGTTTCATTGCCAATTTCTCGAGGATCGCGAAACCGCTCACCACTTTGACACAAAAGAATAACCCTTCGAGTGGGGTTCCGAGCAAGAAGAAGCTTTTGAAGCGCTAAAGCATAAGTTGTGCAATGCTCCTATATGACCCTACCCGATGGAAACGACGATTTCACCGTGTATTGTGATGCATCTAAGCAAGGCTTGGTTGTGTTCTTATGCAACGAGGGAAGGTCATAGCTTACGCATCGAGGCAATTGAAGGTTCACGAGGTGAATTACACAACTCATGATCTCGAGCTTGGTGCTGTTGTATTTGCTTTGAAGATTTGGAGGCACTACCTGTATGGTACGCAATGTATAGTCTACACCGATCACAAAAGCCTTCAACACGTTTTCAATCAAAAAGATCTCAATATGAGACAACGTCGTTGGGTGGAGTTGATTAGTGACTATGATTGTGACATTCGTTACCATCCTGGTAAAGCAAACGTTGTGGCCGATGCACTGAGCCGAAAGATTCACAACAAGATGATCTCATTCCAAGAAATTCGAGATCGACGTCAATGGTTTGACACCTTGGGAGAGTTCGATACTGAAATTCGACTAGATGTCAATGAGACCACCGTACTACTACAAAACCTGAGAATAGATAGTGACATCGAGTCTAGCATCCTGGAGGCTCAACAAATGGTTCAACGAGAAGGAAGAATGAAGGATGAGTTGGAGCATAATCTTTTAACCCAATTGGAAACGAAACCCAATGGGTTGATGTACTTCGCCAATCGTTTGGGTTCCAAATCGCGATAACATTCGTACCTTTATTATGAACGAAGCTCATCAAACTCGTTATTCTATTCATCCGGGTTCCGATAAGATGTACATGGACCTACGTGGTCAATATTGGTGGCCTGGAATGAAGAAAGACATAGCGACTTATGTAGCTAAGTGCCTCACATGTACGAAAGTTAAAGCCGAACATCAACGTCCAAGTGGATTACTTGAGCAACCCGAGATCCCTATGTGGAAATGGGAACACATATCCATGGACTTCATAACAAAGCTACCCCGAACCTCTCGAGGACATGATAGCATATGGGTGATCGTTGACCGATTGACCAAGTCGGCACATTTCATACCCATACGCGACACCTACAAGACATCAAAGTTAGCTCGTATATACGTTGATGAGATTGTAAGTCGCCATGGGGTACCTCTGCACATTATATCCGACCGAGATGCTCGTTTCACTTCACATTTTTGGTCGTCTATGCAAGAACTTTTGGGTACACAATTAGATCTAAGCACGGCTTACCATCCTCAAACTGATGGTCAAACCGAGCGAACGATCCAAACTTTAGAGGATTTGCTACGTCTCTGTGTTCTTGACTTTGGTGGCGATTGGGATACGCATCTACCGCTCGCGGAATTTTCGTATAACAATAGTTACCACTCGAGTATCAAGATGGCACCGTTTGAAGCACTTTATGGTCGAAAATGTCGTTCACCGATCTGTTGGACCGACATTGGTGAAAACTTCATCACTGGTCCTGAACTTATACAAGAGACGACCGATAAAGTTTCTATTATTCGCAAGAACCTTGAAGTGGCGAGAAGTCGTCAAAAGAGTTATGCTGATAAGCGACGTAAGACATTAGAATTTAAGGGGGAGATGGTTCTTCTCAAGGTTTCACCATGGAAAGGGGTGGTTCGTTTTGGAAAGAAGGGCAAACTGGCTCCAAGGTTTGTAGGACCTTTCAAAATCCTGAAAAGGATTGGGAAAGTGGCTTATAAACTAGAGTTACCTTCCGACCTTAGTGGAATTCATCCGTATTTCACGTCTCAAATTTGAGAAAATGCTTGGCTGACGAAAGTCTGGTTCCGTGGAAGACATCCAGATTGACGAGTCATTGCTTTTGTCGAGAAGCCTGTTGAGATCATGGATCGCATTATGAAGAAGACTAGAACCACAACACCCCAATCGTCAAGGTTCGTTGGGAAAATAAACGTGGTGCTGAATTTACTTGGGAACGAGAGGAGCACATGAAGAAGAAATACCCGTTCTTATTGTGTCATTCATTTTTCTTCGGGACGAAATTCTTTCAAGTTGGGGAGACTGTAACTTCTTCTTTTCGTTACTGTCTTACTCGGGTATTCTGTTCATTACCGTGGTTGTGCTTTTTTAATTTGAAAATCATTTGTTATGCTTACATTTGTTATTCATTATTGAAAATAATAATGTAATATAAAAAAAAAAAAATAATTCTTAATAATGTAAAAAGTAATAATAATAATAATAATAATATAATAATAATATTTATGTATAATAATTGAATAATAAATACTATAATATGTTACTAATATAAAAAAAATAAATGGGTGTTTAGTAATTAATAACAATGTTTAATACTTTAAGTAGTTAAAGATTAGGGGGTCTGTCTGTCAATTTTATACTGGTTATATTGCTTTTTTTAAAAGAAAAAAAAGTTGTTGTGGGACCTATGTGTATTAATTTTTTTCTTCTTCTTTTTTTCACGATTTGGACCGTCCGGCGGCCGGCCGGTGCCGCCGCAACAACCCAAAACCATTAAAAGCGCTTATAGCAAATGACCCCAAAACGCTCCTAACGGTTCGTGGAGTCGATTCGAACTTAATCACGAACTAAATTGTGTTAAAAAAATCGGTTACAAACCTTAAACGATCGTATAACCGATACTTTAATTCCATAGCCGTTCGGGCATTAAATCTCTAATAATAATCCGATTAAATGAACTACACAATCATCTACCTTTTCCTAATAGATTACAACAGTCAATTTCACCTGAAAACACACAATCATTGAGTTCGATCACCACAAACACCGAGACCTGCAACCAACGGGTTCATCACCTTCCGAGCTTCAATTGTTGAAATTGACATAGGGCTTTGAGTCAAGACCAACTCTCGTAGCTTCCCACAAGTTTAATTTGATTATCGTGGAGGTTTGCCTATCCAAGACTCCCACGTCCGCAACGTCTCTTCGGGTGTTCAAACACCAATTCTATAACAATTCGGGTAATTAACACCATATGTATACTCGATTTCACATGGGCAAGCAAAGCCCTATGATTGATTTCATTATCAATATCAATTCGATGTTCGATTGGAATCAAATCGATTCTAGGGTTCTTATGAAATTGGGGGTTTTACTTATATGGGTTTTTAATGTTTTAAAACCAAGATCTACCGCAGCTGGATGCCTTGGTTCACTGGTTAAACACTCTCATCACCACTTAGAGGTCCCGGGTTCGAACCCGAGCACCCTCAAAATCTTTTTAAGGCTTTTCAGCCCTTAAATAAAATAGAAATTTTTAATAAATATAAAAAGGGTTTTTGTAAACTCTAAATATTTTTCAAAGACATCAAATTATTTTCTATAATTTTTCTAAAGTTAATTATTATTTTTTTATATATAAAGAATTTTAACAAAGGATGTTCTTGGTTAATTTATAAAATGGATTTGAATGATGAATTAATAAATTATTATTGGTCCAAATATTATATTATTATCGTTATTTATCATTGTTAAATATTCAAGATTATTTTTTTGTATTTTTCAACTTTATATTCACTAAACTTCGATGAGCTTACTTTGTGTTTTTTTTATTTTTTATTGTACACCAAATGGTATGTTTCTTTGTACATTTTTTTGTTGCGACTACAAAGATAACCAACTCCATCGATAAATTAATTGAAACTCAAAATCAATAATTCAATGTTAAATTCTATAAATCTAATGTAATTCATATGTTCTATGTGTTCTTGGCTGTTGATGTTCTTGACTTGCGATCTTGTATTGCTTATTCTCTAATATATTTATTATATTATTATCACGTGAGTTTTCCTTGCCCCATTTTATTTTATTTCACACTACTTGGGGTGAAACATGATATCTATACATTGTACACTTATTAACGTTTGAGACTTGTAAGCACATGCAATTCATCTTATTATTATGTCATGGTTATTGTGTATTGTAAGTGTTTATATGAGATACAAGTTTTGTTTACAATCAAACTATGCTAGCCTGGCGACGTCTTAGATCTTTGGGCCTGACAAGCCTATTTGGTGCTAAAGTCGATGTATTGCCGACTCCTAGGAGCCGTATGCTTGTGCACTAGGGAAACAAATACACTTAGTCAATCTTTTATACTTGTAATCAAGTCGAGGTTTGATTGTAACGTTATGTGTTCTATAACCTTACTAGCTTATAACCTATGACATGAATTGCTACTCGTAACCTTTTTCTTATTATGTATGAAAACCTTGGAAACTCACCAACTATTTTTAGTTGACTCTTATTTTTATCATGTTCAGGAAATCCCCAAGTTTAAAGTGGACTTTTGAAGCTTGGAAATAAAACTAGGACTTGGACCTAGTTAAATAAATAAATGTTATGCTACGTTTTGTTTTGTTTGGGATTATTTCATGTTTTGAGACTTATGTTTGTAATGACTTTTGAAACTTATAATTTTAATAATACACTTAAATATAGCGTCTTATGTGGCTGTGAACAATCTTAACCCTCACATCTCGACGATTCCGCCGTCAAGGTTGGGGTGTGACAGAGAAGGACCTGTCAAGAGGTCATAATGGATGGGGAGAATGCATGTCTGCTACGGGTAAAAGAGGACAATCTTCATCACTCTACCATCACCAACAATCATCTTCAGCTGGATGATAAGGAAGGTGAATTGTTCTTCCCAAAGGAAGTTGTTAACCACTCTTTTCAATAGATGGGCTATGAAAGAGATTTCTCTATAAAGACCTTAAGGAAAGGGAAGGTCTCATCCCAGTAGAAGTACCTGCTTCATGTGGTCATCCACAGCTTGTCTAAAACAGCCTGGGGGTGGGACCTTTTCCTAAGGATATCTCATCATAGTGCATGGAATGGTGTTCAAGGGGTCAAGTTAGGTACTCTCAATTCTCTATAGAAATTTTCTTGCGAACTTGGACTCCTTAGAGTATTACATGTTTCCTAGATATGCTCAATACATTCTTAACTATGAATTTGGCTCACATTTAAGGGAAACAAGTAATATTCTTTAATTAAGACAGATGAAACCCATCATCTTTAATTTAATCAAGAAGTTAACTATTGCAATCTTCCATCCTCATTTAGGTATGGACATTGATGACTCACCATCCTCACTTGCAATTGTCCATTCTCAGCAACTTCCTCAAGTTCACATTGAAGTGGACTCACTAGAGTCACTCATGCAGAGTCACTCATTCAGAGTCTGTTTGAGGAAGGTACTCCAAGGGCTATGTCATCCCCAAACTTCAAACTACATAAGTGGGTGGAGATATGATGTCGATAGAATAGCCCTATACTTCAAAGAGTTCAAGGGCAGCAAGAAGTCTTCAACGTTTAGACCTTGAACTAATATGAAGGTCTTGACCTAATCAACATACCACTTGTCAATCCAAGCCGATCTAGGTAAGTTGGTAGGCCGGCTCAAAGGATTCAACACAGGATTACTAAAGAGTTTAGCCAAAGAGAAAACAAAGACAATTAGGTATTATCATTGGTCAAATAGATGTTGAGGTAGACCCTGAGATTAGCTCAAAGGAAAACCTTGACTAAAGGCACCATGATAGAGCCTGAGAGCTCTGTCACACCTATAACTACTTGAGCAATTCTTTCCCTTAGTGAAAAACCTATTGCGAAGGGTATCACAACCTCTCTTGGCTAGAGCATGGATGCTACTCCAAGCAATGAAGGCCAAATCTCTTTCCACATTGAGTCACAAAGGTTTGGAGTGACAAAGTGAAAAGGAAAATGATCCTAAGGAGATGAGGAGGAGAGAGAGAGAGAGAGGAAGAGGAAGCTAAGGGGAGACAGTTCCACTAGTCTTCATGCTCCATGTAAGCTACAATCAAGGCTGCCCCCATACCAAATATCAGAATGATGAGTTAAGGGTAGTCAGTATTACTTACTTACAGACCAAGAACTATGATATTGATCAAATCATCTCTCTACCCTTAGAGAAATTAAATGAACTGGTAGACATGGGATTGTCTAGAGAGAGGAAGGAAATAGAGGATGCAAGATGCTCCTCCAGATCAAAAAAGAAAAGAGATAGAAAAAATTGTACAAACATGTTCCTACTCTTTCTCCAGTTCAAAAAAGCCCTATGCAAGAGACTGTGGCAACATAAGAACCTCAGGTAGACAAAGAATCTGACAGGCATACATGATCGACTACCTAAGTGCCATAATAGGGTCAAACTCCCTCTCTTCTAAACCTGTGAGGGAGGTGACCCAACTAAGAAAGACAAGAATGAACAACAAGGTGTTGCAGGGCAGTCTTCGAGTTGAAGACTTCAAAGAGGAGGAAAAGGATGGCTTCTAAGCTCAAGTCATAGAAGAAGAAGAAGAAGACAGGGTCATCCACCTCCAGACCTCAAGATGAGTCAGAACATCCTAAGGAAGTGCAATAAGAGGAAGCTCAAACAACTCCAATTCAAGTAGCTCCTCTTGCATTAGGAAGACCCATCTTGTCTTGGACTTACTTTACTAATCCAGAAATATGGCATGTAATCAGAGATCAAGGTATTAAAGATGTCTACACATGTTAGGGCATGTTCAATATACCTCTCCATGATCTCTTTGAGCTGAGAAGATACTATGAGAGTCTAAGTGATCAACTGTTATCATCTAAGGTCTTCAAATGTCTTGGTAGCATTAGCCTAGCGAGAGTTTGTAAGGTTTTATGTAAGGCTGAGGCACCTAAAACATCAAAAGACTTTCCTGCATGCATACACTGAAGTACAGAGTAGAGATGCTTTGGAAGTTTTACACCATGCACTAGAAAATATTCTAATTGTAAAATATTCTGAAGCCAAGACCAACATCTTTCGAAGCCAAAAGTATAGTCTTCTGAAGCTTCAAAGACAAAGTCTTTCGAAGCTTCAAAGACAAAGTCTTCTGAAGCCAAGAAGTGAAGACAGATTTTTTCAAAGACTTTAAAAACACATGATTTATCTGATGTACTTTACCATAAAGCTGGCAACTTTCCGCTGCAAGTCTATTGACTCACCAGCTTTCACAAGTTGGTGAAAAGGTCCATGCTTTTGGTAACTGTACATTGAAGTCTTGAGTCTGTGATTTTTACTTTATGTACTTTTATCCTTTTTGTAATATATTAGGATGTGAGCTATGACATGTCATAATCACTAGTCAAAAGGCAATATGCCTTTTGTCTCTACATTTGGTTTTGTTGTCTAGTTCAAATGTTTCCAGTTGGCCTTCAAAGTATGGTTGGCTGTAAGATGTAGTATAAAGTATCTCAGGTCCTTGTAACTTTCTATTCATGCTTTAATACTTGTAAAAGAACTTGAGAGCAATATATATGATTCTTGAAAACCATATACTTATGTTGCTTGTTCTTGTTCTGTTTTATATTTTGCTTATGTTCTAAGTATCAATCCAATGTGTTACTAGTTCCCTATTTGATCTGTTAAGTATTTTCAAACAACTCTCCTCATTATGTGTTTATGTTGCAAGTGATGATCCCCTTTAAATGGTTCTACAATAATGATATAAAGATGCACTGTATAATGTATTACAATCAAGCCTGACCTAGACTTACCCGCCTAATTATTAAAAATATCCCCTCTCCTATTACTACTAGATTTTTGGGTTTAATTTTGCTTTGCTATGTACACTAATTTAAGATACAATGATTTTAATCTTAATGGGAGGTTTTCTTATCATAAAGTATCATTATATGCAGTAGATTCCTCAAATAGTACTATCCATAAATCATGCGGCTATTATTGGAGTTAATGATTGTGCCCCCTTCAAGGACAAGAGCAAGTAGTATTGCACCACAAATTAATAACTAAAGAGTATGTATTTGTTGGAGCATATATTGTCATATATAGTGTGTCTGTCACTTGTCGAATAATCTAGGCTTAATGTAATACACCTGATATGTTGTAAACACATGAAACTGGGTCATTCGCAGGAGCATATGCAAATGAGACTCAGTTGTACGACTGAGCCATGCTAAGGACCAGTCGTGCGACGAAGGGATACGATTGGGACATTCGTAAGACTAAACCATAAGTATAGTCCAGTCGTACGATTGAACCATACGCATGGTCCAGTCATACAATTGAACCATACGCATGGTCCAATCGCACGAATGGGCCCAGTTGCATCTAATATGTGTCGAGGCCTATATATACTAGTTTAAATGTGTAGAGAGAGAAAGGGTTTTGAGAGGAGTCTGCCCGGGGCCTAGGGCTACTGGATGAGAGGGGAGATCATGCTCGATCTCCCCTTGCCAAGAGTCTTGATTCTTATGTTGTAATGAGCTTGTAATTGTTAGGTTTTATCAATGAAACCATTTAGTTATAGTTCGTGTTATTGATTGTCTCTTGGTTTTTGTTATTGTTTATCCTTCTGTCAAGAACACGCTTGGATGTTTAACGATCCAGCGACTTCATAATTGGTATCAGAGCCGGTTACTGCTGGAATGATCTAACAATCATTCTAGCAACCCGAGCTCTTGATTTCTGGATCTATTTCACGTTCTTTGACGTTAAACCCACTTTGTGTTCTTCGTTTTGCTCAGATCTTGTTATGTGTGTTGCTTCTATGTTAAAATCGAAATCGAAACCATGTTCCTATCAACCTTGAACATCTGATGATGTCTATCTTGTTTCGGTTCATGTAAAATTCATCAGTTTAGGGTTTTTGGTGGCCATGGCGGCTGCAGATCTGAAAATCTGCGTGCAGACCCGTTCATGCGACTAGGCCCATGAGTATGGACCATTCGTACGACTGGACCATGCGACTAGATTAGTCGTATCTTCAGTCGTGCAACTGGACCAGTCGTATGTTCAGTCGTGCGACTCGACCAGTCGTATGTTCAATCACACCAGTGAGCTATACGTATTGACTCATCCGCATTTGTTCCAGACCAAAAAAAAAGTCTGGAACTGCCTCTTGCACAGATTTGAGGATGAGCAAAGCATATTCACCCTGAAGTTCTTTTGTCAAATAAGTTCGATGTATACCCCATTATTCGTCGGACTTCCAGAATAGGTGAATGTAGTTGGAACACGAAAGAGAGAAGAGAAGATGTCAGCAGTCAGTGCTGATTTTATGAGGTAGTCAGGAGCATCTGACTATTTATAGGCCAATCAAGTTTTATCTATCCGCACAGAGAGAATTTCCATTCTTAGGGGAATTCATGTATAGAGAAATTGAAGACGCAATCAGAAAGTGATGATGTGAACCGGTTTATAATGATGAATCTGAATGCATGCTGATTTGGTTGAGTTTGTCAGCTGTGGATTGGAACCCTTACCTTTTGCCCAATACACCGTGTGAAGACGCTAGGAGAGCACAATGTCTATATATTGGGATATGCTGAATCTGAGGGGGAATTTTTGCAGGTGTTAATGTTAATCAAGTTAGGCTGTGTGAAGATTGAAGCAATGGAAAACTGTTCATGTCATTATCTGGAAAAATCAGTCATATGGGGAATCTTGTTGCTATGATGGTGTTCTGCAAAGTAAACGAAAGCTATTGTGCCTAAATTTATTTTCAGGGATACTGTAGCAACCTGACGGATCAACAACGTTGGCTAATATGGATTTTCGTTTGATTCTATTAGAAACCAGAGCAAAGATTGACTGAAGATTGTAAGAGGTGTTATCTACTATTCGCAAGCAACGTCCAAGGGAGAATTTGTTGGAGCATATATTGTCATATATAGTGTGTTCGTCGCTTGTCAAATAGTCTTGGCTTAATGTAATACACCTAATATGTTGTAAACACATGAAACTGGGTCATTCGCAGGAGCATATGCGAATGAGACTCAGTCTTACGACTGAGCCATGTTAATGGACCAGTCGTGCGATTGAGGATGCAATTGGGACATTCGTAAGACTGAACCATAAGTATGGTCCAGTCGTATGATTGAATCATACGCATGGTCCAGTCGTACAATTGAACCATACGCATGGTCCAATCGCACAAATGGGCCCAGTCGCATATAATATGGGCCGAGGCTTATATATACCAGTTTCAATGTGTAGAGAGAGAAATGGTTTTGAGAGGAGTCTGCCCGGGGAGATCATGCTCGATCTCCCCTTGCCAAGAGTCTTGATTCTTATGTTGTAACGAGCTTGTAATTGTTAGGTTTTATCAATAAAACCATTTAATTATAGTTCGTGTTATTGATTGTCTCTTTGTTTTTGCTATTGTTTATCCTTCCGTCAAGAACACGCTCAAATGTTTAATGATCCAGCTGACGTCACAGTATTTCACCCTAAAAGTTTTAAAGTAAAAAGGAGGTTTATGAGACTCACTTGTGAGTTGTTGATGGGATAAAACCTAGGAATCTAGAATGATACCAACTAGGAGGGTTTCTTGATGCACTGATTGAACTAGGGGATTTCAAGAACTTAACTAAGGGCATGAAATTATGAGAGAAAGCTTGACTTGATAGAGTTGGTGGTGCTTGTGCTAGGGTCAACTAAGGCTACTAAGAAGGCTAGAAATCTTGTGTTTTTAGCATAAAATGATGATGTTGGTGAGTTTAAATAAGAGAAGGATTGGAGAGAGTTTAGAGAGCTAAATAAAAAATGATGAAATGTGTGTGTAGTAATAGTGGGGGTCGGGGAAACAAAGGGAGAAGGGGGAAAGTTAGGTCCCACTTTCTTGGTTATTACAAGATAATGTGTGGCAATTTGGAAATCTTGGCCACTTAGTCAAGTTACTTAGATTTAGTAGGATTTGTGTGTCCATCCATGCCATGCATGGACTTGGATTGGGCGAGAGGTGTAGTGGCAAGGTTCTAAAGATTTTAGGTTGTATCATTAGGATATGCAAAAATCAAGGTCGGTTGATTAAATGCATGAAATATGATGTATGTATGTGTTATACATATTCATGTATATATGCATAAGTGTATATCTTGTTATATATATATATATATATATATATATATATATATATATATATGTGTGTGTGTGTGGTGTGTGTGTGTGTGTGTGTGGTGTGTGTGTGCGCGCGCGCGCGTGCGTGCGTGCATGCGTTCGGCCGCCCGAGCGTCCGCCCGTCCGCGCGTCTGTGTGTGCATGTGTGTCGGGATGCATGTATATTTATGTGTGTGTTGGGGTATTATTTAATTTTTGTATGTATGTGTATGTCATGGGTGACCATTTATAGATCTTAATATTCATCTTTTACTTATTTGTTTTAGATTACTAAAAGTTATGTTAGATTATTCGAGAATTAGTTAGTGCAAGAGAATGTTATGTTCTATAAAAATTGATGCCTTTTAAACTTTTATATATTTATATGTTTTTAAGCTTATGGGTTTACTATTTATTATTTAATTTGAATTACTTCTATTTTATGATTTACATAGTTACATCGGTTAAATTTTGTTAATGGTCTTATGTTATATTAAACGTTATGTGTTCATTTAGTTATATTTGTTTTAATGAGCCGATATTAAGGATTTAAAATTCTAATATACATGAGAATTTCAAGTGCTTAATTATCAACCAAGGTTCATTTAGTAAATTTACCTCTTCTAAGGTATCGGGCCCAAGGCCCACTATCATTGGTTCATCATACCTCATGAACCTTATGATGGGCCATTAGCCCAGGAATGTTCAACGGGTTGAAGCTCATTAAGCTTTGTGGCCTAATGGCTCAGTTAGGTTTTGATGGGCCAAAGCTCGTTTGGGTGTGTGAATAAGAGCCTATGTAACACCGCGACCGACGGCGGAATCATCGGGGCGGAGGAATGGGAGACGATTGCTCATAGCACATGGAACTAATTAAGTTGAAATATTATTAAATATCATTATTCATTAAACATAACAAGACAAATAAGTAATTACAAAACAATCAAAATAAAACCAATAACATAAGACTTTCAATTTAAACTAGGTCCAAGTCCTATATGAGCACGAAGAGTAATCCACAAGAAGTAAACCTGAAACATGAGAAAAATAAAAGGTCAACTAAAAATAGTTGGTGAGTTTCCAATATAACAAGGTTACAAGTAGCAATTCATGTCTAGGTTATAAGTTAGTAAGGTTATAGAACACATATCGTTACAACCAAACCTCGACTTGATTACAAGTATATAAGATTGGCTAAGTGTATTTGGTGTTCCCATGATGAACAAGCATACGTCATCATGAGTCGGCAATACATCAACTTTAGCACCAAATAGGCTTGTCAGGCCCAAAGATCTAAGATGTCGCCAGGCTAGCAATAGTTAATGATTGTAAACAAACTATGTATCTCATTTAATCACTTACAACACATAAATAACCATGACAAAATATAAAGATGAATTGCAAGTGCTTTACAAGTCTCAAACGTTTATAAGTGTATGATGTATAAGTATCACGTTTCACCCCAAAATAGTGTGAAAAATGTAAAAAGGGACAAGGAAACTCACATGGCAAAATAAGTATAAGAATGATTATAAGAGATTAAACGATCCTTCAACGATTTCTTTTACAAGTTACCTAAATGTATATTTATTCCAAGGTTAAGTTTAAAGGTAAGATTAATGAATAAACATGAACTAGGGTTTCAATTGGAATTTTGGGGTTTTAAATAATTAAGAAAAATAATGAATCGTATTTGGTTTAATAAGGATAATATAAACCAATTAAGTTTAAGAATAATTATAAATGATTTAATAATTTAATTTATTAATTTAATAGAAGTTAAATATAATGTGTAACAAGAAATAATTAATTTATAATTAATTATTTATATCTTGATAACGGTGATTAATTGAATACTTATTTAATGACTTTAAAATTATTAAAATCATTTGATAGAGTTTTAAACTTTTAAATGATTTATTATGAAGATCTTATAATACAAATCTTTAAGAATAAAGTATGGTATATTCTTTTATAAGTTAATTAAAAGTTTAAGAAGTAGATTTATTAATTATTTATGATATAATGTAGTTAATTAAAAACATTGAATAATTTATTATTTAAATAATCAGTGAATAAGTAATTAAATAGTCATTAAACTATAACATAAATAGCTAAATAATATTTTTATAATTTTTTATTCTTAAAGAAAAATAATAAAATCTAAGAGTTATAAGTGTTAAAACCTTTAAAAGTTAACTTATTATTTTCTAAAATAATTAGTTAACAAAATAATTTTTATTGTGATTTAACAATATAATACAAATATTCAGAATTGTATAAATGTAAAAAAAACTAATTAAAACAGAATATGGTGGAAGCCCGGTTCGAACCCGGAACTCTTAGTCATAAACCTTGTTACTTAACAGTTGGGCTAAAGCCCGATTTAGTTAAAAGTTCAGCCTAATTATTTATAAAACAAAAATTATCAAAAACCCCAAATTACCAAGAACCCTAGAACGGTTTGATTCCAATTGAACATCCAGATGATTATGATAATAAAGTTGATGTTAGGGCTTTTGTTCATGATGTAAATACGATGATGTTTGTGTGATTATTTACCTGTATTGGAGCCAAATCGATTAGACAAAGAGGTATACGGTCGCGACTAGATTGAGCATAGTTCGAGACATAAACGTTGATACTAGTCAAATTAGTTTCGTATGAAGGTTCTGAGGTCGACAAGGATCAATAGCCCTCTACTATTTGTAACCAATATAGCTCAGAAAGAGCCTTTTGAAAGAGTTGCAGGTTCGAAATGCAGAGAGGGATCAACGAATGATTGGGTGTCTTGTAAGTGAAATTGAGTGTCAACAGAGTTAAATCATGTTGATTCAAGTGTTTGCCCTCAATCGTATAACATTGATTTGATCGGCTACACTAAGAACAAGTTAAAGTTTGGAATTGATTAATCGGTTTCGAATGCACACCTTTAATTACCAAATGAATTCAATTGAACTCGATACAACGTTCGAAACCGATGCAAAGAAGTTAAAGAGCGGTTTAATTGCTTCTTAAACGCGTGTTTTGGGTGCTTTGGTGGTCGCCAGAGATGGTGGCCGCGACTAGGAGAAGCTGAGGGGATGGGGGGGTTGGTTTGGGTTTTAGGCAAAGTTTCACATATGGCTCCTGAAGTTTTGATAGTTTATTATTTTATGTCAAACTTTAACCGATATGTTATTTAAGTTTCACAATTTACATTTATAACCCAAACTCAATATAACCCTAATTTAATATTTTAAATAATTTGTAAAACTTTATTTCATAAATAAATTAATTATTTTAAATGGTTTAAATGATTTAAGAAGTCAAATAAATAAATAAATAACATATTTTTTTAAAATTAAGCTACATTTCTAATATGATTCATTAAGTAAAATGAACTTTCTTTGTGTGAAAGATTTAAATGGGTACGGGTTTTGGGTTTATACTTCGAATTTGGGCGGATGTTACAGTCTCCCCTACTTTAAGAAATTTCGTCCCGAAATTTAATCATAAGTAGACTAATTTCAAGCTTATAGGGAGACTTGGATTTTATGCCACATTTGTAAGTGACACTTGGAACGTTTAAATTCAATGAGTTTAATTTTGATGTGTTACTATGCTTAAGTTTGTTAAAAGTTCACTATTTATGATTTCATGTGTTCGTTGGCAACGGGCACCAGATTGATATACGTTTGTATTTTAAACGGTTCAAGACAATTGGGAAGATTTTGTCACGAGGAGACACTAAGTATTAGTGTGACACGAGACTGGGGGATAAGTTCAAGATGCTTTTGGATGGAATATGGAATTCATAAGAACTACTTAAGGAAATAACTTTTGTGGGATTTCAGGATTATCGATTGTTATCTAATTATGTCCTTGAGGTTTCAAAGTTTTATTAGCTTAAAGTTGATACGAGAATCGTGTTTGTTATGATTAAGGATTCAATTTATAATAAGTGCATCACTGTAATAGGTTTTCAGGATAAGTTCGGTTTTGAGGGGAAGACATTCGGAAAGATTATTAAGGGTTGTTAAGAGATTTGGGTAATGAGTTTTAAGATTAACGAGGGCAAAATCAATGAAGAAACGAGTCAAAATAACAAAATGATTCGAGTGTAACGTTTGTTTTACAACCCAAGACATTACTTGACTTATCAAAGTATTATGTCAACTACAACCTTAATGAAGACATGCGTACCTATAAACGGACACTCACCCCAAGGGTTCCCAGGTAAGGTAAACGGATCCATCGGTTGATTTGGATTTATATGAATACCTTGCCTAGACAGAACACCTCGAGATATAGGCATCCCACTCTTCCAGCATTACATGTTTCAAGTTATAGGACATAAACTTTGACGAGACTTGAAAACCATGAATAACGATTCAAAAGAAAATTTTGAAAATCATTTGATTAAGGCATATAATGCCTTAGAATATGATTTAAAATTAATACAAGCAATGATAAGATTATAAGTATAAAAATAAGCACATAAGGCATGTAATCACATAATTATATATAAACATATAAGGCACATAAAATCCTATCTAAGCATATAAAATACATGAGAGGACTCATGTGTAAGAGTACTTAGTTATAGTCTAGGTCATTCCATTTCTAATAACCTAAATCTCTATAACCATGGCTCTGATACCAATCTGTAACACCCCGACCGACGGCAGAATCATCGGGCGGACGAATGGGAGACGATTGCTCATAGCACATGGAACTAATTAAGTTGAAATATTATTAAATATCATTATTCATTAAACATAACAAGACAAATAAGTAATTACAAAACAATCAAAATACAAACAATAACATAAGACTTTCAATTTAAACTAGGTCCAAGTCCTATATGAGCACGAAGAGAAATCCACAAAAGTAAACCTGAAACATGATAAAAATAAAAGGTCAACTAAAACTAGTTGGTGAGTTTCCAAGGTTTTCATACATAATATAACAAGGTTACAAGTAGCAATTCATGTCATAGGTTATAAGTTAGTAAGGTTATAGAACACATATCGTTACAACCAAACCTCGACTTGATTACAAGTATATAAGATTGGCTAAGTGTATTTGGTTCCCATGATGAACAAGCATACGTCATCAGGAGTCGGCAATACATCGACTTTAGCACCAAATAGGCTTGTCAGGCCCAAAGATCTAAGATGTCGCCAGGCTAGCAATAGTTAATGATTGTAAACAAACTATGTATCTCATTTAATCACTTACAACACATAAATAACCATGACAAAATATAAAGATGAATTGCAAGTGCTTTACAAGTCTCAAACGTTTATAAGTGTATGATGTATAAGTATCACGTTTCACCCCAAAATAGTGTGAAAAATGTAAAAAGGGACAAGGAAACTCACATGGCAAAAAAGTATAAGAATGATTATAAGAGATTAAACGATTCTTCAACGATTTCTTTTACAAGTTACCTAAATGTATATTTATTCCAAGGTTAAGTTTAAAGGTAAGATTAATGAATAAACATGAACTAGGGTTTCAATTGGAATTTTGGGGTTTTAAATAATTAAGAAAAATAATGAATCGTATTTGGTTTAATAAGGATAATATAAACAATTAAGTTTAAGAATAATTATAAATGATTTAATAATTTAATTTATTAATTTAATAGAAGTTAAATATAATGTGTAACAAGAAATAATTAGTTTAATAATTAATTATTTATATCTTGATAACGGTGATTAATTGAATACTTATTAATGACTTTAAAGTTATTAAAATCATTTGATAGAGTTTTAAACTTTTAAATGATTTATTATGAAGATCTTATAATACAAATCTTAAGAATAAAGTATAATATATTCTTTTATAAGTTAATTAAAAGTTTAAGAAGTAGATTGATTAATTATTTATGATATAATGTAGTTAATTAAAAACATTGAATAATTTATTATTTAAATAATCAGTGAATAAGTAATTAAATAGTCATTGAACTATAACATAAATAGCTAAATAATATTTTTATAATTTTTTATTCTTAAAGAAAAATAATTAAATCTAAGAGTTATAAGTGTTAAAACCTTTAAAAGTTAACTTATTATTTTCTAAAATAATTTAGTTAACAAAATAATTTTTATTGTGATTAACAATATAATACAAATATTCAGAATTGTATAAATGTAAAAAAAAAACTAATTAAAACAGAATACGGTGGAAGCCCGGTTCGAACCCGGGAACTCTTAGTCATAAACCTTGTTACTTAACAGTTGGGCTAAAGCCCGATTTAGTTAAAAGTTCAGCCTAATTATTTATAAAACAAAAATTATCAAAAACCCCAAATTACCAAGAACCCTAGAACGGTTGATTCCAATTGAACATCCAGATGATTATGATAATAAAATTGACGTTAGGGCTTTTGTTCACGATGTAAATACGATGATGTTTGTGTGATTATTTACCTGTATTGGAGCCAAATCGATTAGACAAAGAGGTATACGGTCGCGACTAGATTGAGCATAGTTCGAGACATAAACGTTGATACTAGTCAAATTAGTTTCGTATGAAGGTTCTGAGGTCGACAAGGATCAATAGCCCTCTGCTATTTGTAACCAATATAGCTCAGAAAGAGCCTTTTGAAAGAGTTGCAGGTCCGAAATGCAGAGAGGGATCAACGAATGATTTGGGTGTCTTGTAAGTGAAATTGAGTGTCAACAGAGTTAAATCATGTTGATTCAAGTGTTTGCCCTCAATCGTATAACAATGATTTGATCGACTACACTAAGAACGAGTTAAAGTTTTGAATTGATTAATTGGTTTCGAATGCACACCCTAATTACCAAATGAATTCAATTGAACTCGATACAACATTCGAAACGATGCAAAGAAGTTAAAGAGCGATTTAATTGCTTCTTAAACGTGTGTTTTGGGTGCTTTGGTGGTCGCGGAGATGGTGGCCGGCGACTAGGAGAAGCTGACGGGGATGGGGGGGGGGGGTTGGTTTGGGTTTTAGGTAAAGTTTCACATATGGCCCCTGAAGTTTTGATAGTTATTATTTTATGTCAAACTTTAACCTATATGTTATTTAAGTTCCACAATTTACATTTATAACCCCTCAATATAACCCTAATTTAATATTTTAAATAATTTGTAAAACTTTATTTCATAAATAAATTAATTATTTTAAATGGTTTAAATGATTTAAGAAGTCAAATAATAAACAAATAACATATTTTTTAAAATTAAGCTACATTTCTAATATGATTCATTAAGTAAAATGAACTTTCTTTGTGTGAAAGATTTAAAGGGGTACGAGTTTTGAGTTTATAATTCGAATTTGGGCGGAAGTTATAGCCTAAGCCCAATGTTATTGGCCCATTTCATGGGCTCCTAAAAAGAGATTTGGCGTCGGTGTGTGGCCCAAAGTGCGAGGTTGTTACACACAACATAAAAGCTACTTAGCTTTCTTGTACTTGGAAACCTAAATTAATTCCTTTGCTTCTCCAACTTCTCTAGTGCAATGTTAAAATTTTTTTACACTTTTTTACACAACAATGCACAACAATGCTTCTATTTGTGTTTTTCATCTACCAAAATAAACTCCATTGAACCGGAGAAACATAAGAAGTTAGACTATCATAATAAAAATAATAGAAAAAATGTTTATACGATTCTCACTTTTATATGCTTTATTATTTTTCTCAATATAAATAGTATAAAATTTAAAATACCATTATTTTATTTAATTTAGCTATAGTCCCAATTCTTTTTTCTTTTCACAAAGGAAAGACATTTTGATTGAAAATGAAAGCTTCATTCTTGATTATAACAATACTTTTGGCTTTTAAAAAACATGTCTAAGTAATTTATATTGGTGCATTTAACTACAAAAATATATATATATAGAAACTTTGATCTGCGTTGCTTATAATCATGAGTTTATGATGCATCATCGAACAATTTGTTCAAACCATTATTATAGCACACTCAACTTTCTTTTCTACTTTTATTTCTACTTTGAAAAGTAACAATTTATAATATTTTTGGATATATACATCACAACATACATAACTTTTAGCTTTTTAGTTGTGAAGTAAACCTAACCAGCAGGAAGTCCATTTGAAGACATGCGCCCAACTTCCTGATTATTGTTTAAGGAGGTTTAAATAAGCAAGTTTAAATAAGCAAGGGCATCCCGATTACAATTGCCCATTCAACTCATTACGTTTGTGCATCCAACTTACATATATGACAAGTTATTCTTTGTGTTAATAATTGAAATGGTTGAACAATTTTTTTATTAACTGAATACTAATTTTTAATTTGCCAAAATCATTTCTTACAAATTTCAATACACAACCATGACGAAAAGTTTACACTGATTTAAACATAAAAGGTGTGAGTTGCATCTATTGTATTGCTAAATTCAATGTTGTGAAGGTTGGATGAGACAAGCCGGCCGAACCGAGAATAGGAGGGTGTAGCGAACTGATCAGCATCAAATCGTTTTATAGTGTGAGAATCGGCGGTTGATCCAGAGTTTTAGGTCGGACCGGGATTCAATGAATTTCCGGTTGGATCGGTGGTACTCTGATTCTCATTTTCTTAAAGGTCAAAATAATAAATCCGAATAAATATCAAGTCTTGCATCAGTACTTCAAAAGTTTTAGATTTTCTACCTCTTGACTTCTTTTCTTCCCTCTTCGTTTTGCACTTCTTTATCATTTCATCTTATCATAAAGGTTTTTCTTTAAAAAAATAATGAAGTAAATCAAAAAAAAAATTATAAAAATAATTTTTCCTGTAAATATTGTATTGAATATTTTATTATGATACTCAAACATAACAATTGATTTTAAAATATTTTAAAATTTGCGGCTACTTAAATATTATTTTAATAAATATGATTGCAATTTTGATTAAATTAAAAAATTATGATTATTAATGTAAAATCAGAAAAGGGTTGTAGTAAATTTATAGAACAAATCTTTATTTTGTAAATGATGTATATGGTATACATTCTTAATTTTGTTATTGATTATAATATATTATTCGGTACTTGAATACGATAAGACTGGTCGGACTTGTCTAACAAATGAACTAGTAACGAGACCGGTTTATTATTCGATTCGTTTTTAAAAACATTAGTTAAATTAATAAGTTAGTGTAACTTATAAATTCAAGTCTAGGACCACATCACCTGACCGACCATCGACAATGATGCCAATAAAATGATTTCCAATCGAAAGAGTTACGTGTGCGAATTGTAGCACTTTTGCGCGTACGATTTACCCAGACATAATAAAATTAACAAAGATTATCCAGTCGTTTTTTTCTTACATAACAGCCTTTGCTCTTCCGAAGCAATATTGCAAAATACCCAATTAACATCCCCAATCTGATCAGTCCAACTCATAAACAGTCTTCAATCTTCTTCATCTACGGGTAACTATTGTTCTAATCCCATCTTCCGATTGATGGGTTCTTAGATGTTTCTTGTACTGTCTTGATTATTGATTGTAAATTCTTGCATCCCATTGATTTCTTGACTATTGATTAATCTTTGTTTGAAATTCTTGTGATACGTTTTCTTGAATTTTGGTGATTGGTTTGTTGAAGAAAGAGAAGATGTTTAAATTCTAAGGAGTTCTTGTGTCTGATCATTGGCTGCTAAGTCAGTTTACACAAGTTCAACTTCCAAGTCTAAAATTCAAGGTTTATTGGGATGATCAAGTTGCTTTTGTTTGAATGCCCCTTTCAATTGAAGATTGATTCTTGAATCTTGTTGTGGAATTTTGTTAATTTGTCAAGTTTCATCTACCCGATTTGCTTGTTTTGCTTTCGAAATTCAAGCCTTTTGGCGAGAAGTTTAAGGAGAATGATCGTTTTTACATTAACTACAACGTCAACTTTGATAACTAGTCATATATTGTTATTTGTGTTTAGGTTGGTGTCTATTGTTCCCTTTGGCAGTCATGGCTCCGACAGATAAAATTAACCCTCGAGGTACTTCTGCATTTTCAGTTCTTTCTTTTCTTTGCTTTGGTTTCTTGGTATTTCGATTGTGTAGTTGTAGCGTGATTAGGCCCAAAACGTCTCCATGAGTCAGTTACTTTCTTGATTTACAGATGTTTGCATTGTGGGTGTTGCGCGTACGCCTATGGGGGACTTCCTTGGTTCTCTTTCATCTTTGTCAGCAACCAAGCTTGGATCTATAGCTATTCAATGTTAGTTTTGTATCTAATCTATAGGCTACCTATTCAATGTTAGTTAACAATTCAATTCAATTATCGTATAACTCTATTCAATAGGTGCTCTGCAAAGAGCTAATATTGATCCACAGCTAGTGCAAGAAGTTTTCTTTGGAAATGTCCTCAGTGCAAATTTAGGCCAAGCGCCTGCAAGGCAGGCTGCATTGGGTGCGGGCATACCTGATACCGTCATTTGCACAACTATTAATAAAGTATGTTCCTCCGGGATGAAAGGTAGGTTGCTTCCACCTAGGTTCACTTTGATTATGTTATATTATATACTAATCATATAATATTGGAAAAAGGAATGATATTGTTTCTGTTCTTCCATCTCAGCAACGATGATTGCAGCACAAAGCATTCAAGTTGGTGCCAATGATATTGTAGTGGCTGGTGGCATGGAAAGTATGTCTAATGCACCTAAATATGTGGCAGGGACAAGGTTAACATCCCTTCAATGTTTTTTTTTTTTTTTGTTCTCGCACATTTGCACTTTATTGAGAAAAATCTTCTCTTTAAATTGATATCTTTGATTTTGAATTTGTATTCAACTAACAGAAAGGGATCTCGTTTGGGACATGATGCTATCATAGATGGCATGATTAAAGATGGCCTATGGGATGTTTACAATGACTTTGGAATGGGAGTGTGTGGTGAGCTATGCGCTGAGACCTACAACATAACAAGAGAAGATCAGGTAGGCTTTGACATCTATTATTATTCCTTATGTTTCTCTTAGTTAAGCTTGTAACCTTTTACAGAAACAAAATTGAGGGGTAAAAGTATATTAAGAGAGTATGAGCTTACGCATAGAAAAAGTAAACAATATCCATTTCTTATTTTCATTTCTCCTTCATTTGACAATTAGCATCGTCTGTGTAGAGCTTACATGGCATTTTGCTGGTTTACCTACTTTTTACTAGGATAATTATGCTGTTAGAAGTTTCAATCGTGGAATTGCTGCACAAAGGAATGGTGCCTTCACATGGGAAATAGTTCCGGTTAGATCCAAATATATATTCTGACCAAAATGGTGGTGTTTCTAGTTAAATTGTCTAATTATAATCACAATGTTAGGTGAACGTTTCTGGTGGGAGAGGGAATGCCCCTACAGTTATTGATAAAGATGAAGGATTGACAAAGGTAATTAGGATTCATTGACACCTATCACTTATAGAGTTTTGTCTCACGTCTTAGTAATCACATGTGCTTGTTAAATGAGAGTACGAATTTTGAGCTCAAGTTACTTACACTTTAAAATATCATTACCATGATTACATGTGATTATACTTTGCCATGATTACTTTTGTATTCTTTGTAGTTTAATGCTACAAAACTGAGGAATCTAAGACCTAGTTTCAAGGTAGAAGGTGGTTCTGTTACTGCAGGCAATGCTTCAAGTATAAGGTATGTGCTCTCTCTCTTCATGCTTTTGCACACATTTCTACTCTAAAGTTGGATAGAGTTAAAAATCTGTTGCAAAGTCATGCTAGACTAATAAACCTTGTGAGTTGTGAGGAATTAACTAATTTCAGTAGTCTAACTGATAGTATCCCCTCAACAGTGATGGTGCAGCTGCATTAGTGCTAGTGAGTGGAGAGAAGGCAACAAAACTTGGATTAAACGTGATTGCTAAAATAAGAGGTTTTGCTGATGCTGCTCAGGTAATCATCAAAACTTGCGCCTTGATTGGTTAGATTATGTGAGGTACTGATGTTTGGGTTAATAGGCCCCTGAATTATTTACGACAGCTCCGGCCCTTGCAATACCCAAAGCTATTTCAAATGCTGGTTTGAAGGCTTCTCAGATTGATTACTATGAAATAAATGAAGCGTTTTCAGTAAGTAATGATCCATTCGTTTCCTTGGCGCCATAGGTATGCAGTCTCAGTGAACTCTCTCTTTGGCCTTTCAGGTTGTGGCCTTAGCCAACCAGAAGCTGCTAGGAATTGATGATGTGAGTCTTCAACTTTCTTTTGGAGTTATGAAATTGATTATCCTCATCATCCTCGTGAACTTTTATAATTTTTCAATTTCCTACAGAAACAACTTAATGCTCATGGTGGAGCTGTATCCTTGGGACACCCACTAGGTTGTAGTGGAGCTCGGATTTTGGTAACCTTACTAGGGGTATGTTTATGTGGTTTGCTTGTTCTTTTATATGGGTTGTATCTGCTACATATTCCAAGTGCCACAGCTTTCTCCTTCGGTAGAATGTTGATTTTTCATGTGAAATTCAGTTTTACTGTCCACATGTTGGATAATTCCGGATCCTTTTGAATCTGTAGCAGCTAGCTACAGCTGTATTTTGACAGCAAGTTATAGCTGCTGATTTGGGTCTTTATTACCTTCCATAATATAGGAGTTTTATTTTGGTCTGTAGTTTATTTCCATGTCCTGTTTCTATTATAAATAGAGATAGGTGCTTTGAAGTTTTTGTATCAGTTTTCCCTTCCTCTCTTATTTAATAAAGATTAATCTGTGCTGACTACTTCAGCACTTTTTCTAGCTGTTTTCTACTCAATTCTTGTGCCAATTGTGTCTAACAATTGGTATCAGAGCCTTCGTCAGTCCTAGGGAACCTGTTTCTGCCATCGAAGAGGAAGTACTGCTCAAATGGCTGATATTCCACAGAACAATCAGCTCGTTCAGGTCAGGGAAGGAGGAGGTTCAACCTCCTATCAGTGTCCAATGTTAAGCGCAACAAATTACACTTCGTGGGCAATTAAAATGGAGTCGTTTATGGATGCCCAAGGTCTTTGGGATGCCATAGAACCTCCGGAGGGTGTTGATATCGATGTCAAACTCGGGAAGAAGGCGAGGGCCTTCATATTCCAAGCATTGCCCGAAGAAATTCTGTTGCAGGTTGCTGGTCATACTGGAGCAAAAGACGTTTGGGAAGCCCTCAAAACTCGGTACCTCGGAGCAGATAGGGTACAACAGGCACGTATTCAAAACTTGAACCGCGAGTTTGAGTTACTAAACATGAAGGAAGCAGACAACATTGATGATTTCGCAAGCAAGATTGGTGAAATGGTATCTAAGTTTCGGACACTTGGAACCACGATGGATGAGAAGACCAAAGTCAAGAAACTCCTAACTGCTGCGCCAACCAGATTTCGCCCAGTTGTTGCAGCAATAGAACAGTTTTCTGACTTGGAAACGATGGTATTTGAGGACCTTGTTGGGCGCCTTAAAGCCTATGAAGAAAGGATTAAACCTACCAAACTTGACTCATCAGGTAAACTGCTGCTGACCAAGGATGAATGGCAGCGAACAGAAGGCAAAACCATCAGCAGGGGGCGAGGTTCCAGTTCATTCGACCACCGTGGCCGTGGCCGTGGCCGAGGAAGATACAACAGCCGAGGAAGGGGTGGGAGGCACCCTTCAAACAGCCGTGAATCTGAGCAACAGGCCAACAACAAACGAGATCAAAGAAATTCACGGTGTTATAATTGTGACAAAATGGGTCATTTTACAGCAGAATGTCGTGCACCCAAAAGAGCTGATGGAGAAGCAAATCTGACTCAGGAAGACGAACCAGCCTTACTTATGGCCTCATGTCCACAGGAGGTTGTAATGCTAAATGAAGAAAAAGTTTTTCCAAGCCTTTATGCCAAAGATAGTTTCGATAGTGGCACTTGGTACTTGGATAACGGGGCCTCAAATCATATGATCGGGCAGAAAGAGTTTTTCAGTGAACTAGATGAGAAGACTAGCGGTCATGTTCGATTTGGAGATGGGTCCGGGGTCGAGATCAAAGGTAAAGGCTCAATCTTGTTGCAATGCAAAACAGGAGATCAAAGGTTAGTGAGTAATGTTTATTATATTCCTAATCTTTGTAATAACATCTTGAGTCTCGGACAATTCACTGAAGTGGGCTGTAAAGTGGTTATGGAAGATGGCAGTTTGTGGTTATATGAGAAGAATCGAACCTTGCTAATGAAGGTACGAAGATCCCCAAACAGATTGTATAAAATTCAATTAAATATTGTTCCTCCTATATGTTTACATGCTAAGATGGACGAGACTGCATGGTTATGGCATGCACGTCTCGGTCATCTTAACTTTGGGGCTTTAAAAAGATTGGCAGGTGATAATATGGTGCGGGGAGTACCCATGATCTGCCATAATTCACAAATTTGTCAAGCCTGTTTGGCAGGAAAGCAGCATAGGCTGCCTTTTCAAAGTAATTCATCATTTCGAGCCACTTCTCCACTTCAACTTATCCATGCTGATTTATGTGGCCCCATTACACCATGTAACCCTCCGGGAATAGGTATTTCCTATTACTCGTTGATGACTACAGTCGTTATATGTGGGTGTATATGCTTAAGGTCAAAAATCAAGCATGTGATGCATTTGTTACTTTCAAGACATTGGTGGAGAAGCAATGTGTCACAAAATCATGGCTTTGAGAACAGACAGGGGTGGGGAATTTGTCTCCACAAATTTTAATCAACTTTGCAACGAAGAAGGAATTGAAAGGTACTTGACGGCCCCATACACCCCTCAACAAAATGGGGTAGTAGAAAGAAGAAACCAGTCCATTCTTGGGACTACTAGGTCTATGCTAAAGGCCATGAACCTACCTCAAATCATGTGGGCAGAAGCTGTCCGCCATGCAGTGTACCTACTAAATCGTTCTCCAACAAAAGCTTTGAAGGATATAACTCCTTATGAAGCCCTGAAGAACCGAAAGCCAAATCTGGATCATTTGAAAGTATTTGGTTGTACAGCTCATGTGAAGGTACCATCAACAAAGCTTAGAAAGCTTGATGATAGGAGTGAGCCAATGGTGCATCTTGGAAGTGAACCGGGAAGTAAAGCCTATCGGCTTTACAACCCAAGAAGTGGAAGAATATGTGTTAGCCGGGATGTTCGTTTGAAGAAGGAAGGCTGTGGGATCGGTCAACAGAAACAAACAAAGAAAAAGTTGTGAATAACTTTGAGTTCACAATACATGGCCATGGTGCATCACAAGGAAGCGGGAATTCCCTTCGTGTTGAACCAGTTGGCACCTCGCCCAATCAAAGCGAGGACCAACATGGCTCATTCGGTTCAGCACAAAGTGGACCCGATTTCTCAGCCAATGTTCCAGGCAGCCCAGTTGCTCCAGCTGCTGATCAACTCGTAGATACCAGCAGTCATCAAAATACATCTGGGCAGAATCTTAACAGCCTAGAAAACTCTTATTATAGTCCAGAACAGTCCACTTCCTCAGGCTCTACCTTAGCAACTGAACCTGTCCAGAGAACTACCTATGATGACACGCCAGTTCGAGGTTTTCATCATGTTAATGATGTGTATGGCAGAACTGAATCAATTCAACAGATAGAATTCAAACGTTTATTGCTATCAAAAGATGAAGAACCATCTGATTACAAAGGCGCAAAAGGTAATAAAGATTGGGAAAAAGCAATGGCAGATGAGCTCGAATCTATTGAACGAAACAACACTTGGAAGCTCGTGGAACTTCCTAAAGGTGTCAAACCAATCGGGCTGAAGTGGTTGTTCAAGACAAAGAAAGATGCTAAAGGTGATGTAGTGCGCTACAAGGCAAGACTAGTGGCAAAAGGGTACGTCCAAAAACACGGCATCGACTATGATGAAGTGTTGCCCCTGTCACACGATTAGAAACAGTCCGCTTGATTCTTGCCTTGGCTGCTCAAAACAATTGGGAGGTGCACCACCTAGATGTCAAGACAACATTTTTATATGGAGACCTAAAAGAAGATGTGTTTGTGTCTCAACCCGAAGGCTTTGAGACACCAGGGAAAGAACATTTGGTCTACAAGCTGAAAAAGGCCTTGTACGGCTTAAAACAAGCACCTAGGTGCTGGAATGCAAAGCTTGATGCTACATTACAGCAGCTGGGTTTTATAAAATGTCCACGAGAGCATACTGTGTACAAAAGAGAGGGCAAGAAAGGCACATTGATCATTGGTGTCTATGTAGATGATTTAATCATCACGGTCCTTGTACCGAAGACATAGCAGCCTTTAAAATACAAATGAAGGGAAACTTTGAGATGAGCGACTTGGGGTTGTTGAAGTATTACTTGGGCATTGAAGTTGAGCAAAGAAAGAATGGTATATCCTTGAAGCAATCTGGTTATGCAACAAAAATTTTGAAGCAGGCAAACATGTGGGAATGTAACCCAACCAAGTTTCCTATGGACCCGGGGTTACGATTGACGAAGGAAGATGATGGTGAGTCGCTTGATGCTACCACGTACCGAAGAATGATTGGGTGTCTTCGATACTTAACGCACACAAGACCAGATATTTGCTACGTGGTTGGAGTAGCCAGCCGGTTTATGGAATCACCAAAAGCTACACACATGCTAGCAATAAGCAGGTGTTGAGATATGTGAAAGGTATGGTAAACTATGGCATATACTACCGTCATACTGGAGATGCAGAGCTGATTGGTTACAGTGACAGCTCACACTCAACTGATTTGGTCGACGGAAGAAGCACAACAGGTATGGTATTTTATTATGGGGGTGGACCAATAACGTGGTGCAGCCAGAAGCAAAATACTATTGCCCTGTCCTCATGTGAGGCTATATTTATGGCTGCAACTGCTACAGCTTGTCAAGCAGTCTGGCTAAAGGGTTACTTGAAGAAATAACTGGAAAAAATGTGGAAGCCATAAAGCTATGTGTGGATAACCAGTCTGCTATCTTACTCATTAAAAATCCTGTTTTTCATGGGCGTAGCAAACATATCAATACACGCTATCACTTTATTTGTGAGTGTGTTGAAAACGGCTTGGTGACTATCGAGTCAAATTTATTGACATGAGAGAAGTGTTAGGAGTTGAGGACCTGTCGGAAGTAAAGATCGGAATTAAGGGGGTGAATGTTGGATAATTCCGGATCCTTTTGAATCTGTAGCAGCTAGCTACAGCTGTATTTTGACAGCAAGTTATAGCTGCTGATTTGGGTCTTTATTACCTTCCATAATATAGGAGTTTTATTTTGGTCTGTAGTTTATTTCCATGTCCTGTTTCTATTATAAAAAGAGATAGGTGCTTTGAAGTTTTTGTATCAGTTTTCCCTTCCTCTCTTATTTAATAAAGATTAATCTGTGCTGACTACTTCAGCACTTTTTCTAGCTGTTTTCTACTCAATTCTTGTGCCAATTGTGTCTAACACAACATCCGTGAATTCAACAAATTGAGTATGTCTTCTAAAAATGAAATTAGGGAAAAAAAATCATCCCTGTCTATGGCTTGTATTGTTTCAGGTATTGAGGCAAAATAATGGAAGGTTGGGGGTTGCTGGCATTTGCAATGGAGGTGGAGGAGCATCTGCTTTAGTTGTGGAGCTCATGTAAGTTTACAAGGATGTTGTTCAAGTATTAGTTACTACTCTAAAACAAATGGACTCTAGTTTAGTAAGGAAAGCAAGATTGCCCCATGATGATGATAATTAAATAGTACTGAGTAATCCTATGAACCAAAGCAGTTCTGATAGAGATAAGGACTACAATAACAGTTTGTACAAAATTGATATTCCTAATATATTATTGTAATCTGAATTCTGTAAAGTAAAAGTCATTGCTTATATATGTCTTAGTGAAGGATATAAAGATTTAATGTGTGAAAGTGAGATATAACCTTGAGTAAACTAATGTGTTCTATATATCATTTTGTAGAGTTTGTAAGTATAAAATATAGAATTCGTTAAGCAACGGGAAAATGTTAGTACTAGATTCACTACAGGATTCCTATATTTTGATTCGCTACAGACACGCTTAGGTCGCTCCACAAATTGTGGTAACACCGAGGGATAATCTGATATAAAAAAAGTAAAGTTTAAGGTTCTTGAAGGAGGGATGGTAGGATATGAGTTTGGGTGTTTTAGACTGTACTACATCGCTAATAGGATGATTGTTTATTACATTGCCAATAGGATGATTGTTTATTACTTTGAGATTTCTTTGAGAATATCTTGTATTTGCAGGCCAACCGTACGGACCCTATCCAAGCTGTGAGGACACTGTGGTGCATGTTTAGCTTAGCTGCTAGTTGCAAGATATGTTTCTTCGAAAATGTTGTAATAAAGCACTAACTATGTATTTCAAACTTACCTTTTGACATAATGTAGTGCATCTTATCTTTATTTGAACTTTGCTTTTACTCGGCTGTTGCAAACCTGTTCCCTCCTGCACTGGTTGTCAACGGGCAATGAAGTTGGCGTTAAACATAATGCATACATAAAGTTGCAAACTAAATATGGGCTAATAGGTACCATAGCTAAAATAGTAGAAGTGATATTATCCTTGGGACGACTAGTTGATAGGGAATTATTATAGTTGATCTCGTGTTGACTATGGTTGTGCGCTTGCTGTAACATTCTTGTGCGGAAACATTGTTGTGCGAAAAGTGGAAAGTGTATAAATGCAACTCTTGAAAAGTGGAAAATGTATAAATGCAACTCTCTCTTATAATTGTTTGGCAGTCCATGCACATTGAGTTGTGTGTAAATAAATCACTAGCTTATATACATGTTTATATGGGTTGAAAAGGTAAAATATAATTAAAATTGTTACGTAATGTTCTTGATTTGTTGCTAGAAAAAAAATCTCTTTTGGCTCTTGTTATGATCATTGCAAATCTCTAAAAAATCTATTTGGAAACAACATTTTTTACGTTTTCATTGAAAGTTCACCCTCACTGTTTGGTATTAAAATATTAATACTATCTCGTCTTGTAACCCACTGACCATGTGTAATTATCAGTTGTTTCGATACAATCTAACGCTTTAAAGGGACTATTCTTGGCTCTTGTTTACAAAACAGAGAGCAAGTGAAATCTATGGTCTTTAAAATTTGAAAGCAAGTCTTCTGCCTATAGCTATCAATGAAATCCTTGATTTAAAAGTTTGTCAAGTACAAAAATAAATTAACGTAAACTGAAAGATTGAGGAAACAAGTACCATGTTAGAAGATGGGCATAAAATAACAGGAGCCGTTGTGTCAGTGTGTTGAATAGTTAGATGGAAGCATAGATAGTGTAAGTAAATGAAACCGTAATGAATTTTGAATACGTATAATCAAGGTGTAATAGTAATGATGAATTCCAATTACATCTTAAAAGAATCTATAAATTCCATGTGTGTTTAATATTATACATGCTTTAGAAGGTAGAATGTTGTTCAAGGACATTTACCGCTTTTTATATCTTCTATCATTAACTATCGTATCAGGCATCAATTATAATCACTTAATTAACAATAGAATAATCGACGAGAAATTGTCAATATAAATAAATATAAATAGGTTACGAAGTTATCATAGGATCATATGTATAATTTTTTTATAATCAAGTGTACTGTTATATTTGCTTATGATTATTTGTTAAATCCAAGTACCAAATGAAGTGATATTCTTTTAACATAAACATGTCAAAATGAGTTAGTGGCTTCTTAAAAATGTCATTTTGACTAAACAATACCTTACGCCATTTTGGTATGCATACCAAACCTATGCATACCATTCAATAAATAAGAGATTGGGATTCAAAAAATCGAATCCAGACGATATTATAAGCAAAAGTTTGATCTCAATAAAGTTGCAAACACTTAACTCATAATATTCTTCATTATAATTATTTTACTTATGCTATTCCAGTTTTTTTAGCTGACCTATATACAGGGGCGGAACTAGACATACGGTTACGGAGTCAAGTGACCCCATTGATTTTCGAACCCGTAGTGTAACGTATAATGCCGGATTTTGTAAAGAAGTCATAGTTTAACAGTAAGTGAATTAACTAATATATTAAAGTTTGATAAAATAATACAAAAGATGCTGTTGGTTTAGTGGTAAATGCCCCTTGAAGCCATGCATGTTTGAATAGCCAGAGGTCACGAAAACATGTAATACTCTTTTTTTTCCTTTTTTATTCAAGTAAAATCATCAAAATATCTTACTCTAATAACACAAAATAAAACCTAGCCCTTATTTTTTCTCCATACACTCCATCGACATCTGCAGATTGCACACAACCAAACACTAGACGGATTGCCCCCATTTTGATATTATAATTTTTGTTAATATTTTTAATGCAATTTATTTACATTCCGAACCGAACCAACCCGACCGCACAAGCCGGAAATTTTTATATTATTTTGTTATTAAACGAATCAAAGAAAAATAGTGACCCCACTCGTTAAAAATCCTGGTTCCGCCACTGCCTATATACCCTTGGATATTAGAAATAATTAAAGGCAACAAACATCTTAAATTCTCAATAGTTAAAGATTTCTTAAGAATTTTAAATTTGAAAAATCCAACTATATATTAAAAATTACCTCTCAACAAATTAAGGGCATTCATGGTTATGCTTGGTATGGTCGTTCATAAACATGTATAATCATGTAAACAAAAGGGGATGCGTATCTAGTAAATGAACAATAAGAAACCGGAGTTTTTTAATGGTCATGGTTAAGGGCATTCATGGTTATGCTTGTTACTTTGGTCTCAAAAGGTGCATTAGCAAATAATATATAGAAACTAGAAAGTGACCACAACGTCTAATAACCAAAATGCACTGCGTCTCTCTGTTTCTGAGTCACATTTCTTGCAGCTCTTTGGAGTCAAAATACTCGAGCCACGCAACAACAGCGTGCACCAATTAGCTACACAGAAGTCATGTACACTAAGTTCACAAACTTTGATTTTACTGGCACACAAACAATTTCTTAAATATTTTTTTTATGTATAGCCAACAGAATGTTGGACCCTGAAAGGATCATACATGCTAATCCAAGTGGTGGTTGATGGTTGTTTTGCTAGAATTCTCCCCAAGTCCAAGAAGATATGCGGATGAAGAATCTGCATATAGAAGGAGACAAGTGTCGGCTACCAGCATTTGTACATGCAGATGACCATTGAACAAATGCTGACAAGTATATGTTCTTCCGCATTTATAAATGCTGACAACCGAACAAATACTCATAAGTATTTCACATCCGCATTAGTTAATGCGGATGTTAATCAACAAATGCGCATAAGTGTTTGTTCATCCGCATTTGTCAATGCTGAAGACCAAACACCAATGCTGAAGACTACAAAGAAATACTGATGAAGAACAATACATCTACATTAGCTAATGTGGATGAACATAAGAAAATGCTTTAGACTAGTTTCCTGTTGGTCCATTTGATCGTATTACAGTACAAATGAAATGATGAATCGTTCAATATCAAACACACATACTAAACAAGATAAACATGGAAGATTGAAAACAATAACAACTCATTCAATATATAACAATGAAGATCAATACAATCAATAACATCAAAGCACAATGATATTTCTGTGAATTTACTGCTTAGAAAAGGTAACTTGCAACAAGGATCAACGATTAAGGTTTTGCAAGCTTACCTACAATGATAATGATCAAAAACTATATATAGCAGTCTTAGTTTCGCAGACAGTTTTGCTGTCAGCGAAATTGTTCTGCCGAAACTGTAGTTTCGCCCGGTAGAAATAGTAGTTTCGCCGAGCGAACTAATCAGCTGACTATGAGCAAAACTTCGCAAAACTACATAAATCTAATTACATACAAAAGGAAACTAATGAAAGACCTATTACAAGCAAAAAGTAAATATTCTAATCTAAGGTGAGTCCAACCTATACATGATCTTCAATACTCCCCCTAGGTTGGAACTCACCACCTTCACTCGTCTTGATGTATCTTGTCAGCTCCAGTTTCCTCCATTGCCTTTGATTTGTCTTCAACACCTCCTGCAATAACTTCCTTAGAGACTTCAGCAAATGATTCTCCATGGTTTTTTCCTGCTTCACAAGACCTATCGGGA
This sequence comes from Flaveria trinervia, assembly GCA_025506515.1. Taxonomy (NCBI): domain Eukaryota; kingdom Viridiplantae; phylum Streptophyta; class Magnoliopsida; order Asterales; family Asteraceae; genus Flaveria; species Flaveria trinervia. The sequence continues at coordinate 29,669,169 of CM046452.1, read as the reverse complement.
TGAGCACTAGCTTGCCCAAACCGCCTTGTCAGATCTAGTATATCCATGTTCAGATCATCTGAGCCCTTACTCACTCTGCAAGCCTTTTCGCTTCTGTTCTCACTCCTCTAATCTTATTTGCCACAATCATAAAAAGACTAGCCTCTTTCCTTGTCTCTTCTCCCACCCCAACCTTGATATGATTCTCACATAATACCAGTAAATCTTTATCACAAAAACTGAAGAGCTCCATAGGATCAAATACTTTGAATTCTTTACCATTCTTAACTCTTATCACTGCCTCCCCCATGTTATTATCATAGAACCACTTCTCAAAATTCTATAACTATTGGGGAAGGGGTCTGCTAACCTCACTCTATTCATAGTCTTAGTGGTTTTACCCTTAGTACATTCTTCCTTTTCCAGTTTCCTAATCTTTGTCTTTCTTTGATTGTTTCCTCTCAGCCTTCATGTATTCAAAGACTCAAAGTTGTCATTTAGGCCATTCTTAATCTCTTTCTCCAAAAGTGAGGCTCGTTCACTAAGATTTGCATTTAGTAATGGCAGAGCCGCCAACCTCCTTAGTTTCCATTTAGGCAAGGTCTTCAATGCCTTCCTCTTATGCATGTAGCTAATTCCACCCCCTTTCCTCTTGATCAGGAACATCTTGAGGCTGGGGTTATAACACCAACTTATAATCCTTTTATCAGCCCTCCTTTACTCAACCCTTCCAAGTGTTGGAAAAAGGGAGTTAATTCTTCAGTTTAACGAACCATTCATCTTTATCCATCTCAAAGACATCCTCATCTAGCTCTCCTTTTTTGGCTACATATATCAATGGTCTCTCATCAACTTCATAGAATTCTGGTTTAGAATCATAATCTACTAGTTGTTCATCGTCCTCCTCTTCATCAACTAGCCCTTTTTCTTTCTCAGCATCTCTATCGACCGACTTTTCCCTCACTACCTCTTTTCCAACCAAATCTTTTTCTACATCAAGTCCCATGTTTACAAAACCAGCTTCCTGAATTTCCTCCTCAATCTCCCTACCTTCATCTTCATTTCTTATTTCAGAACCTTTTGCACCAGCAGTTACGCCCGATGTGCCCTCTCCTGCCCTAGAGGAGGTACCCACGTTCAAGAACGGGTATTTGGAAGTGTCATTCAAATCATCTAACTCAGATTGAGTTAGTTGATTGGGCAGGCGACAACAACTTTCAATTGAGCAACTTCCTCAAACATTTCTTTAGCAGTAAGTTTTGATCTACCAACACTTCTCATTCCCTCTATCACCTCATCTTTTTGCCTTTCTCGCATCTCTTGATTAGTGAGTTTGGTCTTTATCATGCTCAATTCATTTGCCAGAGAGTTGTTAAGGTTACGAGTTATATCCTCATCTAAGCTTCCTCTTTCTTCCCTCCTTGGTGTTTTAGTGAATGTTTGATGTTTCTCTTCTTTGATCTTTTCTCCTTTTCAACCCTTATCTCTTCAGCCCTTTAATTTACTTCTTCTTCGCAATCATAATCCTTCTCTTTTGGATATCTCTTTCTCTTTTTAGCTGCATCAGTCTGTTGTGCTCTAATTTCTTCAGCTCGTTTATTCTCCAACTCGTCCACCCTTCTAATATAGTTCCATCTTTTAGGTGGGTACATGTTTTCCCATAGATAGGTGATCTTCCCGCTAAAGTCATGTCAGATGGCACAACTGTCTGTAAACATACGTGGATTCATCTGCACCAACCTTTTCACCTCCCCGTGTCCTGGCACATTTGGAATTAGGTCATCAAAGAACATCCAAAGAAATCTAGGATACGGAGCCACTTATCCTTCTTCAGGGTCATCACATTCTCTGCCATACAAGCAAATATCAGTCTCGCAATGTTTTCCTTTTCCCCTCTGCAGCATAACACCATAGCTTTTGCCTAGTCTATGTTCAGCCCATCTAATCCACCTTTACGATGATCTAAACACATATAAAGACATGGGCAATGAATCTCCATTCCTTTGAGAGAAAGGACTTCTTGATCTCTTTTCGGGAACCAAAAGCTGGCCCCTCATATACCATACTCCTGAATGCTGCGAACACCTTAGTATCTAACATAGAAACCTCTTCTCCCGAATCTTCTTCTAGTCTTAGAATCCGTGAGACTGTCTAAGCTGTAATAGTCCCCTCATTCTCCAAGACTTTAGCAGTGATCCTTTGGGTGTTCCCTCTAGTATCATACTCAACAGATCTCCGAAAGTCTCTAATGCGTAATCATAGATGGTAGTAGAATAAGAGATAGCATAAGCTATAGGGGATCTTTGCAGCCACTGAATACAGTCTCTAAACCCTGCTGCTTTAGGATGTGTATCATCTAGAATGGCTGTGATGTTGTTTCTCTCATCAATCTTTAGATTATCCATTTAAACCTGAAATACATGTAGGCCCCGTTCCCGAGCACCTCACAGTTGGTCATTCATTACACTTGAAAATTTCTAAAACGTACATTTATTTTGCGGCGGAATTTAAAACTTTTATTAATAACTAAAATCATGTCATTTCATTCATTTACAACACCTGTTTTCATCTCAGTATACAAGACATGTCAAAATACGGATACCAGCCTCAAAATGCTCTCAGTAGCTTATGCATCCATGCCTGCAACTCCTCAGCATCAACAAATACCTGCCAACTATCATGCATACAAAAGTTAGCGACGCTCAGTGAGTTCTAGTTTTTATAAATAAAACATACTTTTCTTATGAAAACAGTTCTTTCAAAAGCAAATTATACTTTACAACCGTTCGTGATCATGCATCATACGTACATATAGATAATATCACTATTATCTTTGTCATTGCATTCATTAGCTTTGTTCATTCAACGTATTACATTATCGTTCACTTCTCAATCTAGATCCGTCAGACTTTACCCTCTTCGTGGCACTCAACCACGATTACTGAGGTCGAATGACAAGGATCCTGTTCAGTACAATATTATGATAATTCATATACGTTCATTTCATACGTTCGTTCTTTCATACATTACCTTTCGTTCATTACTTTTTGTTACTCAAATCTTATCTCATGCAATATCCCCGACTCATGATCGAAAGCTGATGCTGTGCCGTAGCCTGCTCACAAACCCCCGACTCATGTCCGAAGACTGACACAGCACCGGGATATGCGACAAAGATCCCATACGAGTCAATCACAGAGATTGAACTCCATCCGAGTCTGTTGCAACACAGAGTCGCTCACCTCATATCTCATCTCATGGTCAAAGACCTCTGTCGAGTCTGTCCAACACAGAGTCGCTCACCTCATAACTATGCTTGGCTTCATGCCACACCCCCGAAGTTATACATAACTCGGGTAACAACACCCCCACCGAAGTGGGTAACAACACCCCCACCGAAGTGGGTAACACACCCCCCCCCAAGTGGGTAACACACCCCCACCAAAGTGGGTAACAACACCCCCACCGATGGGTAACAACACCCCCACCGAAGTGGGTACAACACCCCCCCCGAAGTGGGTAACAACACCCCCACCAAAGTGGGTAACAACATCCCTACCAAAGTGGGTAACAACATCCCCACCGAAGTGGGTAACAACACCCCCACCGAAGTGGGTAACAACACCTCTGAAGGTCAGTCACAATGACTGGAACCCTTGCGTGCACACTTTAGGATTTGCTGAAGCTCACACGATAGAGCTTAAGGCATTAAGAGCCATGCACCTCTGTACATATTGCTTTCAAGCCTTTCTATGCTTCTCTCTTTATTCATTCATTTATTCGTGCATGCATTCATTCTTTGCATTCCTCTTTTCATTATCTTCCACTTTACGTTACATAATACTTTCATTACATTCATTAACGTTCAACGCAAAGCCAAGGGAATACATACATACATAATAAGGAACATACACATAATCATAAACATACACCATCACCAATACAGGCATATCATACATGCATAACACACATCAAACATAAGCCATATCATCATAACCAGGCTTATCTCCCCATTATACCCCTTAAAAACCACTTAGAAAACCTCAAGTCCAAAGTGGGCGCATGGGTCTTTCCAGGCGCATGAGCATAAAAATTCCAAGTGTAAAACAGTCTGGGTGCATGGGCACTGTTTGGGCGTTTCTGCCCTGTTCAGGCGCATCACCGATCACTTAGCCGTTTCAAGCACTTGGGCGCATGGGCACTGTTTAGGCGCATGGTCCATACTTAGCCGTTCCATCACTTGGGTGCATGGGCACTATTTAGGCGTATGGCCAACACTTGGGCGCATGGCCATACTTAGACGCATGGGCCAACATGCTGGGCGCATGGGCCACTATTAAGGCGCATGACCCACACTTGGGTGCATGGCCAACACTTAGCGTCTGGTGGTCTCTCATGCTGGATGCATGGACAACTGTTTGGGCGCATGAACCACTGTTCATGTTCATCAAACATTCTGAAATATTTTCTATGTTATCACCATCACCCGACTACCATTCTAAGCATACCCAAACACAGATCTAACATACTAAGGCCATCTAAGCATGCTAAACATCATCTCTAACCCATAATCAACACTATAACATACATACATACATACAACATTCGAACATAAATCTATAAACCCACGGTTTCTTTCAAAATGTTTACTTAGTATGCATAATAGCCCCAAATCAGTTAAAAATCCATAAAAGAGGGTTCTAGAAACGCACCTTGAGCAGCTTTTGAATAACACTCTTCCAGTTCAAGACCCATTTCGATTCAGCTCTTGAATCCCGAAAACAAACTCCAGACAACCAGACTTGGGTCAAGAACTCAACCCAGCTGAAACCGAGCTCCAACAAGAGAAGACTTACCTTTTTCAGCTTCTTCTTCCTCTTTCTCTCTCTAGAACCAGGCTCTCTCTCTCTTCTTCTTCCTCCGAGATCAAAGCAGCTTTCTGCTTGATATGGGTGACCATGCCCTTTAATATCTTAAAATAATAGGATTTGTACTTGTACACTTTTTCCCCTTCCACTTGTGCAAAGTTTCTATTCTTTCTATTTACTTTTCTTTTCCTTCTGTTTAAATAGAAATTTCGGGGTGTTACAAGTCTACCCCTTAAAGAGGTTTCGTCCCCGAAACCTGTCGCTTCTCGAACAGTTACGGGTAACACTGTCTTACCTCTTCTTTGATCTTGCATTTAAGTCAGATCCCTTTAGGCTTCACTGCACCCGCATAAGTGAAACCATCATCCTCCTAGGTCTATTCTCTTCTTCTTATTAGTAATGGTTACCAGTTGCCCTCATGGTTGGATACTCTGCCCGTCTTAGTATTCTCTAGTAGCATGATCATATCCTCATCGGTTGAGCTCTTTCTTAGACGAGATGTATGGAATATCAGATGAATTCCACTTAACTCATCAAGTAGCTCCAGTCGATGTGCCACTTCTCCTACCTGAGCAACAACTGAGAATGACCCTCTCCACTTTAATATTAACTTTACTTGATTCCAAATCAAGCAATCCACTCTCCTGGTCAAAGCCTTCCTCATACTTCATTGTCGTAGGTCTTCATCGAACTCTAGTTTCGCACAGTTGAGCAATCCATCTTTCTGCAGCACTTGGGGTTTAAGTCATAGACTACTGATCAACTCACCTAGAGATGCCTTTCTACCTACCTATGTCTGTCTTGAACATCCTAGCAGGAACAAGCGCTCTTTCTCAATTCTATCGGCAATCCTCTAGGGCATTAGGTAACCTGATAGACTTACTAACAACAATTCTTACATCAAAAGGCTCATCAATCTCCCTACCCCTAACGTGCACATCACAGAAAACAACGACAACAAAACTACTACAAGCGTCGCAATTAAAGCATAGATGCATAAATCTAAACTTGCAAGAACGTACCTGACGTTACCTCGGAGTCTGACCTAGCCTCCTCCCGGTCATAGCGAAGGCTCTAGCCCTCACCCTCTGTCTCCTTCCTCATACCGGAACTTCCTCCGATCTTCTTCGTTCCCGAACCTTCCGCTCTCGGCTTCTTGCAATCCCTGCTCATGTGACCTTCCTCACCACAGGAATAACACCTCCCCATACCATAGTTCTTCGCCACATGTCTGATCCTTCCACAACGGAAACAGGCATTGCCCCCCAGCCTGCATTCCCCGGGGTGCCTGTGTCCACACTTGTCACACCTTTTTGACCCCGCACCAGTTATGATCACACGCTGATCATCCACTCGTGCACCTTTGTCACCTGGAGCGGTTCTGCCACGTTCCAATCGCTTCCTGTTCCATCCTTGATCGCCGTCTCCTTTCTTGCTACTTTCAATCGCCATCAAAGATCTTTCATCATACAATCTCCCCGCCAAATCAACCGCCGACCTAAACGTGCTCGGTCGGGCAGCAATCATGTGCCTACGGATGTCCGCCGGCAAGCCCTGAATGTACTTCTTGATCTTTCGTGAAAGAGGTGTCACCTGATCCGGCACCAGACGTGCCATCTCGTTGAACTTCGTGGTGTACTGTTGATGTGTCAGGGTTCCCGCCTCCAGCTGCAAGAACTCTCTTTCAACTTTATCCATCTCACGATTAGGACATAATTCCTCAATCACCAGCCTTTTCAACTTTGACCATCACATCCTCCCGATAGCCCTGCTTCCCTTAACCTGGACGATATTGTCCCACCAACACAAGGTTAAGTCCACATAAGAATGGGTAGCAAACTTCACCTTCTGATCCTCTCGGCACTCGCTGATATTCTCTACCGCTTCCATCTCTCTCACCCATCAATAAGCAGTAGCAGCGGTGCTGTTTCCATCAAAAGTTGGGGGCTTGCATCGTTGAAACGCCCCATAGTTACAGCCTCGTGCCTCCTCCGGCGCTGGCTCTTCCTCTTCGTCCTCTTCGTCATCGAAGAAAACCGTTTTAGTCTCGGGTCGTCTCCTTTCGCCCGAAGGTCTACCCCTTTCCTGTCTCTCCTTGTCTCTAACAGCCTTCATAACTTCGGTCACCATAGACGGTAGGATCGTCTGCATAACCTAATGCACTTCCTCCCTAACCGCCTCTCTCATCGGGGCTCTCTGATTAGCATTCTCATCACCGCCCTCCTGATGAGGAGTCTCGGGTTCCTCATGGGCTGCTCTTTCAGCCCTAGACCTTCCTCTTGTGACCCGTGGTTCAGCACCACGTTCACCACCACCACCACCTCGTGAAGCTTTCGAAGATCTGCGCCAACCATCTTCTAACACACTATAAGATTCAAACACTAATGCGATCATTCAAGGTAACACTTTGTTTATGTCAAGTATAGTAAGTCCCTAATTACAAGGCCAGTTGTGATTAGCCACTTACTTTACTCTTCGACCCCAAGCATTTCCTATCCCGACTACATCAGTATCTAAATCTACACAATAGCACACAAGCCACATAACATGCGCATATAATGCCGGTTACAATAACTTACATAAAACGTTTACATAAAACCTTTATCTGCAGGCATGTAGCTACTAGGACTGGCATCCCTTTTCCTTTTAGTCCCATTCTCAGTTTAAGATTAGGTTTTCCAAAATATTTACCCAATTCACTTAAACTTTTGCTCTGATACCAACTTGTAAGCCCCCGTTCCCGAGCACCTCACAGTTGGTCATTCATTGCACTTGAAACATTTCTAAAACGTACATTTATTTTGCAGCGGAATTTAAAACTTTTATTAATAACTAAACAATGTCATTTCATTCATTTACAACATCTGTTTTCATCTCAAAATACAAGACATATCAAAATACAGATGCCGGCCTCAAAATGCTCCCAGTAGCTTATGCATCCATGCCTGCAACTCCTCAACATCAACAAATACCTGCCAACTATCATGCATACAAATTTCAGTGACGCTGAGTGAGTTCTAGTTTTTATAAATAAAACATAACTTTCTTCTGAAAACAGTCTTTCAAAAGCAAACTATACTTTACAACCGTTCGTGATCATGCATCATACGTACATATAGATAATATCATTATTATCTTCGTCATTACGTTCATTAGCTTTGTTCATTCAATGTATTACATTATCGATCACTTCTCTTTCTAGATCTGTTCAGACTTTACCCTCTTCGTGGAACTCAGCCACGATTACTGAGGTCGAATGAAAAGGATCCTGTTCAGTACATTATTACGATAATTCATTTACGTTCATTTCATACGTTCGTTCTTTCATACATTATCTTTCGTTCATTACTCTTTGTTACTCGAATATTGTCTCATGCAATATCCCCGACTCATGCTCGAAAGCTGATGCTGTGCCGGGGCCTGCTCACAAACCCCCAATCATGTCCGAAGACTAACATAACACCGGGCTATGCGACAAAGATCCCATACGATTCAATCACAAGATTGAACTCCATTCGAGTCTGTTGCAACACAGAGTCGCTCTCCTCATATCTCGTTCATGGTCGAAGACCTCTGTCGAGTCTGTTGCAACACAGAGTCGCTCACCTCATAACTATGCTTGGCTTCATGCGACACCCCGAAGTTATACATAACTCGGGTAACAACACCCCCACCGAAGTGGGTAACAACACCCCCACGAAGTGGGTAACAACACCCCCACCAAAGTGGGTACAACACCCCCACCAAAGTGGATAACAACACCCCCACCAAAGTGGATAACAACACCCCCCCACCAAAGTGGATAACACACCCCCCCCGAAGTGGGTAACAACACCCCCACCGAAGTGGGTAACAACACACCCACCAAAGTGGGTAGCAACACCTCTGAAGGTCAGTCACAATGACTGGAACCCTTGCGTGCACACATTAGGATTTGCTGAACCTCACGCGGTAGAGCTTAAGGCATTAAGAGCCATGCACCTCTGTACATATTGCTTTCAAGCTTTTCTATGCTTCTCTCTTTATTCATTCATTTATTCATGCATGCATTCATTATTTACATTCCTCTTCATTATCTTCCACTTTACATTACAATACTTCATTACATTCATTAACGTTCAACGCAAAGCCAAGGGAATACATACATACATAATAAGGAACATACACATAATCATAAACATACACCATCACCAATACAGGCATATCATACATGCATAACACACATCAAACATAAGCCATATCATCATAACCAGGCTTATCTCCCCATTATACCCTTTAAAACACACTAGAAAACCTCAAGTCAAAGTGGGCGCATGGGTCCTTCCAGGCGCATAAGCATAAAAATTCTAAGTGTAAAACAGTCTGGGCGCATGGGCACTGTTTGGGCGTTTCTGCCCTGTTCGGCGCATCACCAATCACTTAGCCGTTTCAAGCACTTGGGCGCATGGGCACTGTATAGGCGCATGGTCCATACTTAGCCGTTCCATCACTTGGGTGCATGGGCACTATTTAGGCGCATGGCTAACAGTTGGGGCGCATGGCTAACAGTTGGGGCGCATGGCTAACAGTTGGGGCGCATGGCCAATACTTAGACGCATGGGCCAACATGCTGGGCGCATGGGCCACTATTAAGGCGCATGATCCACTCTTGGGTGCATGGCCAACACTTAGGCGTCTGGTCTCTCATGCTGGACGCATGGACAACTGTTTGGGCGCATGAACCACTGTTCATGTTCATCAAACATTCTAAAATATTTTCTATGTTATCACCATCACCCGACTACCATTCTAAGCGTACCCAAACACAGATCTAACATACTAAGGCCATCTAAGCATGCTAAACATCATCTCTAACCCATAATCAACACTATAACATACATACATACATACAACATTCGAACATAAAGCTATAAACCCTGGTTTCTTTCAAAATGTTTACTTAGTATGCATAATAGTCCCAAATCAGTTAAAAGTCCATAAAAGAGGGGTTCTAGAAACTCACCTTGAGCAGCTTTTGAACAACACTCTTCCATTCAAGACCCACTTCGATTCAGTTCTTGAATCCTGAAAACACACTCTTGACAACCAGAACTTGGGTCAAGAACTCAAAACCCAGCTGAAACTGAGCTCAAACAAGAGAAGACTTACCTTTTTCAGCTTCTTCTTCCTTTTTCTTTCTCTAAAACCAGGCTCTCTCTCTCTTCTTCTTCCTCCGAGATCAAAGCAGCTTTCTGCTTGATATGGGTGACCATGCCCTTTAATATCTTAAAATAATAGGATTTGTACTTTGTACACTTTTTCCACTTCCACTTGTGCAAAGTTTCTATTCTTTCTATTTACTTTTCTTTTCCTTCCGTTTAAGTAGAATATCGGGGTGTTACAATACAATTGAAATATATTAAAAAAACATAAAGTAATAAAATAATGATAAAAAATAAGAAAAGAATAAAAAAATCAAAAATTAAATTAAATTCGCCGGCTGAAACTATAGTTTCGCAGGATGAGATATAATTTTGGTGTCAGGATCAGTGATCACAAGTTTGATGTAATGGAGCGTAGCACAGCGGAATATGAACAAGAATTAGACAAATTGTAGTAAGAGTTTGATACTTGTATGCATTAAGAACAAATACGGTTATAACGAGAGAATATATTTCTGTAACAAGGAATGTTTCAATAATATCGAATATTTCTGATCAATCATTCATCTATTACATTAGGTTGACACTCCTTATATAGAGTGCAATCGCTGCTGTTATCACGGGTAAGTGACAACTGGCAGATCTTAATACAAAAATAACTAACTCTTAACAAACTACTGAAATGTTCACAACTACTGAGAACATATCAGAGTGTTAAGTACAAAATAAGAAACTACTGATAAGAAACTACTGAAACTACAACGACCGAAGAACAAGCTCTTTAGTCGTTTTACAAAACTACTGATAAATATAAAACTACTGATGAGCACAACAACTGAAGAAGTATTCTTCAGTGTTGTGTCAAACTACTGAAAAAATAAAACATAAAACTACTGAAAGGTAAACGTCACAACTACTGAAGAAGACCTCTTCAGCTGTTGTGACAATGTCTGATACTTTGGTCTTCAGCACTTGTGTCTTCAGACTTTGTCTTCAGCACTTGTGTCTTCAGACTTTGTCTTCAGCACTTGTGTCTTCAACTTTGTCTTCAGCACTTGTGTCTTCAGACTTTGTCTTCAGCACTTGTCTTCAGACTTTGTCTTCAGCACTTGTCTTCAGACTTTGTCTTCAGCACTTGTGTTCAGACTTTGTAATCAGCTGTTGTCTTCAGCTGTTGTGGTCTTCAGTAGTTGTTGTGACATCTGTGGGACTTAAAGGTGTTAGGATCAGTGATCTACGTTTGATTGATTAGAGAGTATAGCAGCGGAATTCTAACACTGAATTAGCCAATTCACAAGAACGAAAATATATTCAATGAAGAACAAAAACGATTATAGATAGAGAGAATTCTGCAAATATATTTCATTCAATATTCGCTTTCGTGGTAATGGAATGTCACACTTACAATTAGGTCGACACCTCTTATATAAGAGATGTGATGTCTGCTGATGTCACTTGATATTGACATCTAACAGAATTATTCCAACTGAAACACAACTACTGAAGATGTCAAACAGCTGACATCTTCTTACAAAAATACTAAGTGTTATCAGTTACTATAACTACTGAAAAACATAGAACTACTGATACTACAACGACTGAAGAACAAGCTCTTCAGTCATTTTACAAAACTACTGAAAGTAAAAACATAAAACTACTGATATCACAACTACTGAAGAAGTACTCTTCAGCTGTTGTGACAAACTACTGAAGCTTCAGTACTTGGTCTTCAGACTTGAACATCAGACGTTTCATTAGCTGATGACTTCAGTAGATATCATCAGCTGATGTCTTCAGTCTTTGTCTTCAGACTTTGTACACCAGTTGTTGATCTTCAGTACTTGTAGACTCTTCAGCTGTTGTACTTCAGTACTTTGGTCTTCAGCTTCAGCACTTGTGTTCTTCAGCTGTTCAGCTTCAGCACTTGTGTTCTTCAGCTGTTGAACTTCAGCACATTAGTCTTTAGCTGTTGAAGTCTTCAGCACTTGATCTTCAGCTGTTGGAGTTTTCAGCACTTGTCGAACTGCTGATGAAGCCTTCAGCAGTTGTTGTGATATCATGTGGGACTTAGAGGTTTTCTGATCTTGGCTCATTGGTTCTTTTGGTCCAACAAACTCCCCCTGAACCAATGCAGCCAAAACCTCTAATTGATTTATTTTCCCACTTATTGTTGGCAAAATGATTGGTCTTTTTCCTTCTTGATCAGTAGAGAAGATGACCCATATAAGCTCTGGCCTGGGAAGAAATCTCAGAGATCTGTTTGGCAATGTATGAATAGGAACTCTGTTTTGGGGAACTGGACACAGAGTTGTTATCCCATTCATGAGATTTACTTCCCCATTATAAGTCTGTATGACTCTCGAACATAGGCCTAAGGAGAACAACTTGTTCCTCCTTGGAGAGTTCTTCTACTCCTCCTTCAAAGAAGAACTCTGGACCATAGTACTCAGATAAGTACTTCACAGTCCTGCCATTTTTCAACTCCACAGTAGTTACCTCCCTGTAGACAAATTCATCAGGATGAGTGCCCTCAAGGAGTAACTGGAGCTCATTCTTCTTAATGTCTTCAAGCTTCTTATATAATAACCCCTTTTTGATCATCTTGTTTTCCAGTAAAGATTGAGGGGTCATTTTTGATTGATGAGCCTTCTTGAATTCATCAATTATTTCCCATGGTGAGACTACAATGGCCAGCATGATTGTAGAGTCTATTGTTTTTCTAACCTGGCCATTGTATCTGTGTGGAATAGATCTTTTGTGGATTCTAGAACTCACCTTGGGGTCTGGCCATACTCTCACTCTCTCCTTCTGATACTGAAATGTGTGTCTGAGAGTGTAAAGCCTCTGAGCATGCCCTATCATGGCTTGTATAGACGATGACTGAGGAAATTCCTTTTCAACCATCTTCAGTAGTTGCTCATCGTGCTGCTTCTGCTGTTCTTCATCTTCTATTTTGACTCTAACCGTTTCCCTTTGAGAGTCAGGTGTGATCATGGTTGACTCCTGGGTTCTAGTAGCCTTAGAACAGTAGAGAGTGGCAGACTATCATCTTCATCCTCTTCTTCTTCATCTTTTTCTATCCTCAACACCCTTCTCCTCCTTCTAGGTGCATCACTGGATGATGGTTGGGTTGGTAAAGGAATTGGTTTTGAAGATTGAGGATGTTTGGATTTGGGCTTTGAGATTGGTTTGGAGATTTGAGGGGTAGGCTGTTTTTGAGTGGGTGATAGGGAAGGTTGTTCAAGCATTTTGGTTGTGAGTTTGGCCTTTGTAAGTCTTGCCATTTCAAACCTTTTTCCAGCCCCGCCTCATCAAGTGCTTCAATGATAATCCCCTTATGAAACTGCTCAGACAAACAGATTCTGGTGGCTATAGCCAGAATACTGTCTCTGGTCCATGAACGAATCTCCATCAAGATCTTCCTAAGTATTTTGCAATGAATCGAATCATGATCTCCAATCTCTCTTTCTCCAGTACATCATACCCAGCCCATCTGGTTTGAATTTCCTCCACTTCCAACCTCCTGATCTCACTGTCTAGTGTGGCTGTGTCAAAGCCTTGCTTGAAGAGTTGCTCAATGATTTTGTCCATGGATCGGCTGTGTGTGTCATCTGCATCTTTTATCAGCTCTTCCAAGGATTTTTCTTCAGCATTAGTTTGATCACCAGCACTTTTCTTTCTTTTGTAAGTGATCAGTTGTTGTTGCTTTTCTTTTTCCAACTCCTGGGTTTTCTCTTGTGCCTTCTCATCCTCAGTTCTTTTTCTCTTCTTTTCTTTCACTATAGTACTCTCCCCTTTTTGGATGCATTGGAGACAGGGGTTCGTACCACAAAAAGTTTCTTGTGCACAGCATCATCAATGAGTGGTTGTAGACTTGAGGAAATCCTCTCATCAATGGCTTTATAAACAATGTCATTGATGATGGGAGTGATGAGAGGGAGGGATTGTTGGAATACAACAACCATCTGCTCTGGTGGGTTCTGTCCCGGAGAGATAGTGCCAAAAGCAGAAGCTGGAGGCTCAGTAAAGTGAGAGGGTAAAGTGTTTGGGGAACCTTCAAAGGAAGGTGCCATCTGTGGTGTTGGTGGGGGCAGATGGACTTACATCTTGAGACTTCTTGGCAAGCAGTTCTTGTAGTCTGCTTACCTCAGCCTCCAGGATGGTGTTGTGGGCTAGAACGTCATAGAAAAAGCCCAGGTCATCATCAGCAGAAGCTGAATCACCTGACCTCCTGCTTGTAGCAGGATTTACATGCACTGGGTGTAGACCAGTTTTAGCATGTGCCCCTTTTTCTTGGAACTGGGGACTTCCAGCCTCAGGACTATGTCCTTCATCAGCTGTTGCCTCTAGTGAGGTCTTAGCAATGTTACCAGCCTCATTCTGATCATGTGCTGATTCAGAAGAGGTGGCAGCCGCACTAGATATTCTAATCTCCCTATCTACACAAGGGGATATAATTTGTAAACCCCGGTGCTGTGGTTGTCAGAAACATGGTGATACTCTCCTCAATGTCTGTGGTTCTCCCCTTTGTTGGTGGTTGTTGGGGAGGAGGAGAGGCATGCAACTGAGTCAGCACATTTGCAATAATTATGGTTGGACTTTGGGGGGCGGTTGCATGGGGAGATGGGGTAGAAGCAGTGTGCACCTGGGGAGGATGGTGCTCTTCAATGGCAATCTCCTCAAGTGAGGAAGATCCCAGATGTGTGGGTACCCCTTGTGTGGTGGCTGCAGGCTCCTTTTGAGAGGAATCCTGAGCGGCTATGGCTGGTAGAGTCTCTGATACTGCTGGGGGGTTTAAGCCAGCAAGTATAGCCTGCGTTGGTGGTGCAGGAGCATCTTCAAGGGACTCATCTCCCTGAATAGCTGTTTTGGGTTGTGTTGGGTTGGTTTAGTAGGGACTTTGGTTTTGATGGAGGAAGCTGTGGGTTCCCTGTGCTTGGCTTTAGCATTCGGGCAGCTTCTTTGAGTGTAAGGTCTGAGTTGTGCCTGGTATACCTCAGCCAAAACAGCTGGTGCAGGGACTCCAAGGCCAACAAGGCCATCAGATTTTAATTCATCCAAAATAATGGCCATCAGAAACCTGGGATATAATGGCCATCAGTTTGCCACAGGTTTTTGAGCCAAGTTCTTTATTTCTAGAACACAATTTCAGAAAAATTTAGCGGTTGGTGTTCTAGAATAGAATACAATACCTGTTGCCTTTGGATGACATTTGATCCCAAGAAGATGTCTTGGAGGCTAAGCAGACATTTACCATGTGAAAAATGACTTTCTCAGCGTCATGGAAATGTTTCTTAGAACGGTTGTAGCTCGAAGATCACCTTCATACCCATGATTGATAAAGGACATATCTGTTATGCCCTTTGGGTATGCAGTCACAGCGGGGAATCGTGTAGGTGTAATGCCTGACGAATGAAGTCGGCTGTAACGACCACTGGTTTCTGGTTGATAAGGGACCAAACAGAGATCTGACCGGTAGACTCATCAGTATGAACAAAAGCATTTGACCGATTTGACTGAGGGATTCAGGGTAAATGGTTGGATTCAAGAGAAAGGCTGTGCGATATGGGGAATCCACCATTAAGTCAATGGCATTATCATATTTGTTCCAGAAAGCCGACTTTGTAAGGTAAGCAACGTAGTTATGTCGTGGTTTCAGACTCATGGTCGCCATGTTTGAGAGAGAGAAGTTCAGAAAAAACGGCTAATGAAACATTAGAGAAGAGGACAGGTATTTATAGGGTAGGGGTGAGAAAAGGACTGAAGGGTTTGGTGTTAGTCATTAGTAGTTTTAAACCGACTGTTGACATGGTATTACCCTATCAGACTTTGAAACAGCTGAAGTCGTGGTTTTAGGCATCAGCAGTTAGAAAACTACTGAAGACCATGGTTTTGACTTCAGATGATGAAACAACTGAGGACTTGGTGTTTGTCATCAGTAGTTGTGAAACTACTGAAGACAGTGGTTTTGTCATCAGTTGTTGTAAACAGCTGAAAACTTGGTGTTAGTCATCAGTAGTTATAAAACTACTAAAGACATGGTTTTGCTTTAGTTGTTTAGAATGAAACAGCAGTTGTAGAAACGACTGAAGAGAAAGTTCTCTTCAGTAGTTTTCGTCAATTCATAGCCTTTCAGCTGTTTCATACTGTCCTCAACACTTACTCATCAGACTTTGTATCTGCTTTTTAGGTGTTTCATAGGACGTCAGTACTTATCTGTTTGTACTTATTTAAGTAGTTGTAACTACATCAGTAGTTGTGACTACATCAGTAGTTTAGAACAGATAAAGTACTTCAGTACTTGTGAGGCATTTAGCCGTCAGTAGTTATAAAAACTACTGAGGTGAAAGGACTCATCAGTACTTATATGTGACATGGTACCAATGATCACCAGTACTTTTTACTGAAATCATCAGTAGTTGTCACTTATTCTAGCTGCAGCATACCAAGCCTAACACAAGGTTTTGGAAAGTAGAACTATCCAAAGGCTTAGTAAAAATATCTGCAAGCTCATCAGCACTAGGCACAAACTTAGGATCAATCAGACCTTTTTCAAAAAATCCAGAATAAAATGATGTCTGATCTCTATATGTTTGGTCCTAGAGTGCTGGACTGGATTTTTGACAATACACAAAGCTGAAGCACTATCCATTAATAATGGAGTCTTAGTCTCTGTAATGCCATAATCCACAAGTTGGTTCTGAAGCCAGAGTACCTGAGAAGTGCAACTTGCAGCAGCAATGTACTCGGCCTCAGCAGTTGATGTAGCAACAGATGTTTGTTTCTTACTCTGCCAAGAAATCAAACAGTGCCTAGGAATTGACAACCACAGAAGTTGACTTTCTAGTTAACTTGCACCCTGCATAGTCACTATCTGAAAAAGCAACTAATTTGCAAGAGTGTCTAGTGGAATACCATAAACCAGAGATGTGTACCTTGCAAATATCTAAAGATTCTCTGACTGCAATCAAATGAGACTTTTAGGAGCAGCCTGAAATCTAGCACAACACATGTAGCAAACATAATATCTGGTCTAGAAGCTGTTTAATACATCAAGGACCCAATCATACATCTGTAAAGTGTTTCATCAACGCTTTACCTTTTGATCAGCATCCAGTTGTGTGGTGTTGCACATGGGAGTAGAACAGGGCTTACAGTTTTGTAAATCAAACTTATTCAAAGATCTTTTGTATATTTTGACTGATGAATAAAGGTTCCATCAGCCTTTTGTTTAATTTGCAAGCCTAGAAAGAACTGTAATTCCCCATCGCACTCATTTCAAACTTTGCTTTATTAAACTTGTAAAATCATCACACAACTGGGGATCAGAGGATGCAAAAATAATATCATCAACATAAATTTGAACAAGTAGCTTATGCTGATCCACTTTCTTAATAAACAAAGTTTTATCTATGGAGCCTCTAGTGAAATTATTTTTATGAAGAAAGTTTGAAGTGTTCATACGAGCTCTAGGAGCTTGCTTCAACCTAAAGAGCCTTATCAAGTTTATACACCAATCAGGATGTTTATTGTCCTCAAAACCTAGTGGTTGACACACATAAACCTCTTCTTTAATTTTACATATAAAAATGCACTTTTGAATCCATTTGAAAAACTTTAAGATTGTGGATGCAGCATAGGCTAAGAACAATCTAATTGCCTCTAGTCTGGCTACAGGGGCAAAGGTTTCATCATAATCAAACCTTCTTCTTGTGAAAACCCTTGTACAAACAGTCTAGCTTGTTCTTACAATAACCATTTTCATGAGTTTTATTCCTAAACACCCATTTAGTGCCTATGCACACTTACCTGGGGGTAGAGGAACCAGTCCCACACTTGCTGCTTTTGAACTGAAGTAGTCAAGCTGATGGCTTCAACCATCCAGTCTTAAAGGCACAAATGATTGTTCTTTGGTTCTAGCGACTGATGAAGAGAGCATAGAAGCATAAGTTAGACATTGTTCTGGTGAGACACCAGCATGATATCACCAATGATTTGAGAATGGGATGATTCTTAGATCTTGGTACTATAAGATCAGTGCAAGTGTTTGTAGCCGGTTCAGCAAGCAGAGGTGATCCAATTCTTAAAACCAAGTATAGATGGCAAGTCAAATGATGTAGAGGAGTCGAAATCTCATCAGTATTTGTTGTGGAATGAGCCTAACAGCTACAGGAACATCAAGTTTAGCAGACTAGGGCAGTTGGTCACTAAACTTGAAAAGGTGAGTACTGATATGTTGGACCAAAAGAACCAATGAGCCAAGATCAGAAAACCTCTAAGTCCACACGGTATCACAACAACTGCTGAAAGCCTCATCAGTAGTTTGACAAGTGCTGAAGACTTCAACAGCTGAAGATCAAGTGCTGAAGACCTTAACAGCTGAAGAACCAAAGTGCTGAAGTACAACAGCTGAAGAACACAAGTGCTGAAGCTGAAAGACCAAAGTACTGAAGTACAACAGCTGAAGAGTTCACAAGTGCTGAAGATCAACAACTGATGTACAAAGTCTGAAGACAAAGACTGAAGACATCAGCTGATGATATCTACTGAAGTCATCAGCTGATGAAACGCCTGAAGGTCAAAGTCTGAAGATCAAGTACTGAAGCTCAGTAGTTTGTCACAACTGCTGAAGAGTACTTCTTCAGTAGTTGTGATATCAGTAGTTTTATTTTCTTTGTTTCAGTAGTTTTGTAAAACGACTGAAGAGCTTGTTCTTCAGTCGTTGTAGTTTCAGTAGTTTTATATTTTGTACTTAACTTGCTGATATGTTCTCAGTAGTTGTGAACATTTCAGTAGTTGTTAAGAATTAGTTATTTCTGTATTGGATCTGCCAGTTGTCACTTTCCGTGATAACAGCAGTGACTGTTGCACTCTATATAAGGAGTGACAACCTATTGTAATGTGTGAGCGATATGAGCAATTGAATGGAATGATTGATTGATTCGATTAGAAATATTCTACAATATAAACATTCCTAGAAATCAGAAATTCATATTCTCTCCTATAACCGTATGCGATCTTAACGCTTACAAGTATCGATTGCTTGCTACAATTTGTCTAATTCGTGTTGTATTCCGCTGCTTTATATTCTGATACATCAAACTTGTGATCACTGATCCTGTCAAATGGTATCAGAGCAGGTTAATCATTGATCGATCTAATAATTGATCATTGAAACTGCTATTCAAGATCCAAGTTTGATTGAATTAGCTTTTGTTTTTGCAAGAAACGGTTATAGAGATTGAATTTTTGTATTTTCTCTCATTCATCCTGATCTTTTCTTGGTTCTCATTGAGTTTGTTGTGGTTTGTCTAAAACTTCTTTTAAAACTTGAACTAAACTGTTTTTGAACTGAAAATGACCACTCCCTCCAATGATCCTCACAATACTGGTTCCTCAACCAAGCCTCCTATGCTGGTTAGGAATGAGTATAACATATGGCAAAGACGTATGCTCCATCACCTGTCTGTTAACAGCGCAGGGTGTTGGACATCTGTGGTACATGGTCCACACAAGCCTATGGTGAATAACCCGGAAACCAATCAAATGGTTCCGAAGAGGAGGGAGCAATACTCAGATGAGGATAAAAAGTTGCTTGAGATTGATGCAAAAGCCCATGGAATTCTGGCCATGGCTTTGCCCAATGAAATCTATTCTGGGCTAATGCATCATGAAACTGCCCATGACCTCTGGATTGCTTTGAAAGAACAATTTGGAGGAACAGATGAGGTCTTGGCAAATAATAGAGAAATTCTTGCCCAACAATATGAGACATTCTCTCATAGAAAGGGTGAGACACTGACTCAACAATATGAGCGGTTTTCTTGTTTGATCTCTGAACTAAAAATGGTCAAACTTGAATACACCAATATTCAGATGAATAACAGATTTCTCAGATCACTGCCTGAGAGATGGGACACATATACTATTGTCCTACGCTCCAGTGCAAGTTTGGACAAACTATCTCTCACCCAACTCCATGGGAAATTGCTCACTTTTGAGAGAGAGATAGAACAGAAGAGAAAGCTGTCTTCATCTGGAAAGCTCACTGAAGACTTTATACAAGGCAACACTGCCTGGTGGGTCATGAGTCAGAATATGCTGCATCTGAATGCCAGTATGATGAGCATATTAATTTCTCTTCGAGCACTTCTAATTCTGCATTTGTAAGTGTTGATGGTCAGTTTACTGGTGTAATAATGACAATTTATGTTCATTATGGATGATCTCAAGGGGATTGCTGATGATGACTTAGAAGAGATGGATATTTTGAGCCAAATGGCCTTGATAAATATCAGATCTCAGAAGTTCTACAAAAGAACTGGAAGAAAATTCCCAGGACTCTCTGGCAAAACCAAAGTTGGTTTTGACAAGAGCAAGTTGAGGTGTCACAAATGCCAACGGCTTGGACACTTTGCAAGAGAGTGTAGATCAACTGGATCAAACTCTACTGCACCCTTTGTGACTTTTCCTGGCAACAGTCAACAAAACAGAGGGCAACATCCTGTCACATCTAGTCATCATCTCAACAACAATCTCCGGCATATTTTGTTCCTCAGGGTCAAATGCCTTATCAGTACCTTGTTATTACATGCCACAGTCAAGTCAAGTTCAAGTTCCTATGACACCACAACCTCATGCATTACCAGAACCTCAGCCTCCCTATCTCATCAACAACCTTCATCTCAACAACACAGCTTCTTCACCCCAGGAGTTGTTGACTGGAGCAGTTTACCAGATGACTTGTCTGGTCATGATCAACTGTTCTCAGGTGCTGGTCAACATGGTGGTGACAGTCCTTTGGGAATCTAGCTCTTATGGCTTTGGAGTCTGCTGATACTTCATCTTCCAATGCCTCTACACCTCAGGTATCACAGGTATCCTCTGAGGCAAAAGCCAAATTATGTTCTGAACAATGCATAGCAGCATTTGCTTCCATTAGAGAAGCAAATGTAGCTTTAATTAATAAGAACATTGAGCTAGAACAAGTAATTTCCAAAAACAAAGCTGAGTTTGAGTTTGTGCTCAAAGATAAAAATGATGAGGTTTATAAACTGAATTGCAAAATAATTGATGATAAGGCTAGAGAAGATGTACTTTTAGAGAAGTACAAAGATCTCAAAGAAACCCTTGCAGTTACCCAGGTCGAGTGTGATAGATGGGTACAATCATGCAAAGGTTTTGAAATGCTTCTTAGTAAGCAATCTGCTTCAAATGTGAAGTTTGGAATTGGTTACAATCACACTGCTCCACCTACAGATTTTACCCCAAGAGCAGAGGTAGAATCTGATGGTGAGAGTGATAACCAATCCATCAAGTCATGTGATCTACCTTCTGATACAGCACAATCAGAAGTAGCAGTCAGTATCAAGTCCTCTTTGAACCTATCAGCTGATGTTGATGGTCCAAATGCTGACATTCACATGATCAATAAGTTGATCAACTCAGGAGTCAATCCTGAAGGTCCTGAAAGGACTGGAGAGCAGGATTCAACTCCTGAAGTTCAAACTTCAACTGCTGTCAGTACTGAAGAGAAGAAAACTGGCAGTAGAAAGAGTTTGAAGACTACTAAAGATGCTGTCAAGAAAGCAACCAATGCTTCCAAAGCATTGAAGAACAAGTCTTCACCATCTTTAGTTGATGATCAACCTAAGATGAAGAAGAAACCATGTGAAGTATGTGGTTTGTTCAATCATCTTACAGATGATTGTTGGTACAAAAGAGGTTCCAAACTCAAACAAAAGGAAGAAATTAATGAGAAAATGGTAAAAATGAAAACTGAGTTTGAGACCACATTTGTATCAGCAACATCAAATCCTGTAACCTTAAGTCCTTAAAGCAATCCAAAAGGGAAGGAGTTAAACAGGTGACAGCTGAGGGTGCTCAAAAGAAGAAGGTGCAACATAGGACTTATCTAACTCCACTAGCAATGTGTCTGATGAGCTGAAAGCTTTATCACAAAATCAGACACAGCTGGTGATGATGGTACAACATCTGTTGGGTAGAGTTAACCAACTAGATTCTCCTATGTTGAAACCACAGAAAAGGAGGTCTAAGCCAAAGGACTCCTCTTCTGCACCATCTTCTTCCTCTCAGGCTGTTGTTACAAATAAACATGCTAGTTTACCATCTATTGATGAGACCAGGCCCAAAACCAAAAAGGTTTGGGTCTCTAAAACTAACTGATTGTTTATTATTGCAGGGTTCTTCAACATGCCAAAATAGCATCTGGTATGTAGACAGTGGGGGATCTATGCACATGACTGGGAACATCTCTCTTCTTCATGACTACTCTCAAGGAAAGAAGGGATTTGTTCTTTTGGCAATGATGCTAGGGGTTACATCATCGGTAAGGGCTTTGTCTCCAATGGAGAAATCAAATTTGATGATGTTAATCATGTGGAAAATCTCAAGTACAACCTCTTGAGTGTCAGTCAAATGTGTGATAAAGGCCATGTTGCCCTTTTCACAAGTCAAAACTGTAGGATTCTGTCATCCAAAGTTTTGCCTTGATTGACAAGGTGTTGGATGATCACACTCTCCTGAAAGCCAACAGGACAGGAAGAGTGTATGCCTTAGATCTCTCTAAGAAGATAGATCTCAAAGGCAATCCTTGCCTATTTTCCAAAGCCTCTTTTCAAGAATCTAAACTATGGCACAGGAGGCTTGGTCATGTTAATCTCAAAAACATGAATCAGCTTAGCCACAATAGTTTAGTCAGAGGCTTACCAATAAAGGAGTTCCACTGTGATGAAACTTGCACTGCTTGTTTAAAAGGAAAACAGCACAAGGTCTCATTTCTCCTATTGAAGTGTCCAAGTCCACTGCCTGCTTGCAATTACTGCATATGGATCTATTTGGTCCTGTGAGAGTAATGAGCATGGCAAAGAAGAAATACTGTCTGGTAATTGTGGATGATTACTCCAGATTTGTATGGACTTTCTTTCTACATTCAAAGGATGAGGCTGCTCAGAAGATTATCCACTTTGTGCTGTACATTGAGAAGCAGTATTCCCTTCCAGTCAAGTGTATTAGGAGTGATAATGGAACTGAGTTCAGAAATCATACACTTGATGACTTCTATCTCTCAAAGGGAATCAAAAGGCAGTTCAGCATTCCAAGGACTCCGAACAAAATGGAGTAGTGGAGAGAAAGAACAGGACCCTCATTGAAGCTGCAAGGTCCATGCTGGCTGACTCAGGTTTGCCATTGACCTTTTGGGCCGAAGCTGTCAACACAGCTTGTTATGTGCAAAATAGAGTTTTAGTAAATCAGAGGTTGATGAAGACTCCATATGAAGTTCTCCATCATTTGGCTCCTCTGATTTCATTTTTCAAAGCATTTGGGTGTCCCTGTTTTATTCTCAACACAAAGGATCAACTCCACAAATTTGATCCTAAGGTGGATGCAGGATACTTTGTTGGTTATTCATCTACTTGCAAAGCATACAGAGTCTTCAACTGCAGAACAAAGATGGTTGAAGAAACTCTACATGTTAAGTTTAATGAATCTCCAAAGGACAAGATTCCACAAAGTCCTGTGGAGTTATTTGATTGGACATACTGCAATATGTTCCTTATCAAACTCCTGCTGTTGCTCCTGTCAACAGTTCACCACCTGGTGGTACTGCTGATGATGATGATGATTGCAGTACTCACCTCTTCAGGTTTAGTGATCAGCTGCCTGATTCAACTAGACCTGATGTTCCTGTAGCGCCAGTAGCACCATCCACAACAAATGCTGATGAGATTTCTTCGAATTCAACTTCCTTTGAATTACCATCCACTGATTGGTTTCAAGGAAATGATTCACCATCACCATCTGTTGCTGCTGAACCGGCTACAAACACTTGCACAGATCTCATTGTGTATCAAGATCTGAAGAATCACCCCATGTCTCAAATCATTGGTGATATCACTGCTGGAGTATCAACAAGAAGTCAATTGTCAAATTTCTGCTTCTATGCTCTCTTCATCAGTCAGCAAGAGCCAAAGAATTATCACATTGCTTTAAAGGACAATGGATGGGTTGATGCCATGCAGCTTGAGCTTCTTCAGTTCAAGAAACAGCAAGTGTGGGAACTGGTTCCTCTACCTCCAGGTAAGTGTGCAATAGGCACTAAATGGGTGTTTAGGAACAAAACTGATGAAAATGGGCTTATTGTTAAGAACAAGGCCAGACTGGTTGTTCAGGGGTTTGCACAAGAAGAAGGTATTGATTATGATGAAACCTTTGCCCCTGTAGCCAGACTGGAAGCAATTCGATTGTTTTTAGCTTATGCTGCTTATCAAAAACTTAAAGTCTTTCAAATGGATGTCAAAAGTGCATTTTTGTATGGAAAAGTTAAAGAAGAGGTTTTGTATGTCAACCTCCAGGCTTTGAGGACAACAAACATCCTAATTGGGTGTATAAGCTTGATAAAGCTCTTTATGGGTTAAAACAAGCTCCCAGAGCCTGGTATGAGACATTATCAAACTTTCTTCTGGAAAACAATTTCACTAGAGGCTCCATAGACAAGACTTTATTTATTAAGAAAGCTGGGCAGCATAATCTACTTGTTCAAATTTATGTAGATGATATTATTTTGCATCCTCTGATCCAAAGTTGTGTGATGCCTTTACAAAGTTGATGCAACAGAAGTTTGAAATGAGTGCCATGGGAGAATTACAGTTCTTTCTGGGGTTGCAAATCAAACAAAAGGCTGATGGAATTTTTATTCATCAATCCAAATATACAAAAGATCTTTTGCAAAAGTTTGATTTACAAAACTGTAAGCCCTGTTCTACTCCCATGAGCAGCACCACCAACTGGACTCAGATCAGAAAGGTAAAGTGGTTGATGAAACACTTTACAGATGTATGATTGGGTCCTTGATGTATTTAACAGCTTCTAGACCAGATATTATTGTTTGCTACATGTGTTTGTGCTAGATTTCAGGCTGCACCTAAAGAGTCTCATCTGATTGCAGTCAAGAGGATCTTTAGATATCTGCAAGGCACTCCATCTCTAGGTTTATGGTATTCTACCAGACATTCTGGTAAATTAGTTGCTTTTTCTGACAGTGACTATGCAGGGTGTAAGTTGACCAGGAAATCAACTTCTGGTGGATGTCAATTCCTAGGCAACTGCTTATTTCTTGGCAGAGCAAGAAACAGACCTCAGTTGCTACATCCACTGCGGAAGCAGAGTACATTGCTGCTGCAAGCTGTACATCTCAGGTACTCTGGCTTCAAAACCAACTTTTGGATTATGGCATTACAGAGACTAAGACTCCATTGTTAATGGATAGTGCTTCAGCTCTTTGCATTGTCAAAAATCCAGTCCAGCACTCTAGGACCAAACATATAGAGATCAGACATCATTTTATAAGAGATTGTTTTGAAAAAGGTCTGATTGATCCTAAGTTTGTGCCCAGTGCTGATGAGCTTGCAGACATTTTTACTAAGCCTTTGGATAGTTCAACTTTCCAAAACCTGGTGTTAAGGCTTGGTATGCTGCAGCTAGAATAGGTGACAACTACTGATGATCTCAGTAATTCATATTGATGATCATGAGTGCCTGTCACATATAAGTACTGATGAGCTCTTTTAACCTCAGTACTTTTATAACTACTGAAGGCTAAAAGTTCTCACAAGTACTGAAGTACTTCATCTGCTCTAAACTACTGAAGTAGTTACAACTACTGATGCAGTCATAACTACTGCAATCAGTAAAAACAGATAAGTACTGATGTCCTATGAAACAACTGAAATCAGCCATAAGACTGATGAATGTGTTGAGGACAGTTTGAAACAGCTGAAAAGCTAAGAATTGACGAAAACAGCTGAAGAGAACTTTCTCCTCAGTCGTTTGTACCACTGCTGTTTCATTTTAAACAACTGAAGCAAAACCACGTCTTCAGCAGTTTTATAACTACTGATGACCAATACCAAGTCTTCAGTTGTTTACAACAGCTGATGACAAAACCACTGTCTTCAGTAGTTTCATAACTACTGATGACAAACACCATGTCCTCAGTTGTTTCAATCACCTGAAGTCAAAACCACGGTCTTCAGTAGTTTTCTAAACTACTGATGCCTAACACCGCGACTTCAGCTGTTTCAACGTCTGAAAGGATAATACCATGTCACGGTCGTTTAAATATTAAAATACTGATGACTAAACCACATCCTTCAGTCGTTTCCTCACCCGTACCCTATAAATACCCTTAACCGCTCTCCATGCTTTATCTTCTTCAAACCTAACGTTCCTCTCCAAAAATTTCCATGGCGTCTATGCAAATTAAACCGCGACACAACTGTGTTGCCTACCTCACAAAATCGCCGATCTGGACTAAGTTCGATACTGCTATCGATCTTATGGTTCAGTCCCAATACAACAAGGCATTCCTTCTGAACCCCGTTTTACATACGAATCCTTGAACCAATTTTGGATGAACGTTAATGTTACTACTGAGGAGAGCAACACACAATCCCTCCGGTCAGTCGTCAACAACAAAGAAGTAGTGATTACTCCTGCAACAATCCGTAAAATTCTTCAACTGAGTGATGCTACCTCTCCTGCTGGATATCCGAAGGGCACCATAGATCTATCATTTGCTCAGCATGGATATCAAGGTGATCTCAGTGCCACCACCATCATGAAGAAACACTTTAATGACGCTGAGCGCCTGATTTTCATATGGTCAATGTATGTTTGGCCCCTAAGACATCGTCTTGGGATCAAATGTCCACCAAATGGCAGCAGGTAATGTATTCTATCCTTGAGCAACAACCACTGAACTTTTCAGAATTAATATTTTCAGAGCTCAAAGATATGGCTCAAAAACTAACTGCCAACCGTTGGATACTCTATCCACGGTTCATAATGGCCATTATAATAGACCAGCTTAATGCTGAGGGACTTGTTGGCTTGGGAGTCCCTGCTACGGCTGTTTTGCCAGAAGTATACTCCCGGCACAACTCCGACCGGACACTCAAACTGGCTGCCAAGCTGCGAAAACCCACGCAGCTGGAACCCACAGCCACCACCTCCAAATCCAATGTCCCCACCAAACCACCAAAAAGAAACCCAAAATGGCTACTCAGGGAATTGAGTCCCCTGAGGATGCTCCTGCACAACAAACGCAGGATATATCCACTAGTCCAAACCCCTAGTGGATACCATGACTCCTCCAGCCACAGCCGCTCAGGCTTCCTCTCAACAGGAGCCTGCAGCAACCCAAGGGGCACCTACTTATCTGGGATCTTCCTCACTTGAGGAGATTGCCATTGAAGAGCACCATCCACCCCAGGTGCACACTGCTTCTACCCCGTACCCCAAACAACCGCCCCTCACAGCCCAACTTTAATAGTTGCTCAAGTGCTGACTCAATTGCACTCCTCACCCCCTCCCCAGAAACCACTTATTACTGGGAATACCTCTACAATTGAGGGGGAGGAACACAGTGCACCTGAGAACCCACAGCACAGGGGTTTCCAATTCTATCTCCTGGTGTAGAGAAGGAGCTTAGAATATCTAGTGAGGCTGCCACCTCCTCTGACTCAGCACATGACCAGAGTGAGGCTGGTAACATTGCTAAGACCTCCCTAGAGGCAACAGCTGATGATGGACATTGTCCTGAGGCTGGAAGTCCCCAGTACCAAGCACAAGGGGCACATGCACCAACTGGTCTACACCCAGTGCATGTAAATCCTGCTCTAAGCAGGAGGTCAGGTGATTCAGTATCAACTGATGATGACCTGAGCTTCTTCTATGATGTAGTTGCTCAAAACACCATTCTAGAGGATGAGGTTAGCAGACTCAAAGAGCTGCTGGCCAAGATGTCTCAGGATGCAAGTCCATCTGCCACCATCATACACCCACAGATGGCACCTTCCCTTGAAGGTTTCCAAACACGAGCCACCCCAAAATCAACCACCTCTGCTCTCAGGCCTACTTCTCAGGAAGAAACCTCCTGAGCAAATAGGTGCTATACTAAAAATTCCCTCCCTCTCATCACCCCCATAATCACTGATATAGTGATCAAAGCCCTTGATGAGAGGCTTTCCTCAACATTACAGCCCCTGGTTGATGCTGCTGTCCACAAGACTCTTTCTGCGGTACCAACCCCTTCCTCCAATGCAACCAAAAAGGGGGAGAGTACTGCAGTGAAAGATAGAAAGAGGAAGATCTGAGGAAGAGGAGGAACAAGAAAAGCAACCTCTGCTCACGTACAAGCGAAAGAGAAGTGCTGATGATCATACTGCTGAAGAAAATCCTTGGAGGAGCTGGTCAAAGAAGCTGACACCACACACAGCCGCTCCATGGATAAAATAATTGAAAACTATTCAGGCAGGGGTTGACACAGCCACACTGGATAGTGAGATCAGAAGGTTAGAGGTACAAGAGATACAAACCCGATGGGCAGGGTACGATGCTCTTGAGAAAGAGAGGTTGGAAATAATGATCCGCTTTATTGCAAAATACTTGGGAAGATCATTAATGGAGATCCGCGCATGGTCCAGGGACAGCATTCTGGCTATAGCCACCAGAATCTGTCTGTCTGAGCAATTCAACAAAGGGATCATTGTGGAAGCCCTTGATGAGGCTGGGGCTGGCAAAAGGTTAGAGATGGCTAAACTTACAAAAGCAAAATTAACTACAAGGATGCTAGATCAACCTTCCCTTCCACCCACTCAAACAGATCCTATCCCTCAAATCTCCCAACCAACCTCTAAGCCAAAATCCAAACATCCTCTCTCTCTTCAAAACCAACCCTTCACCAACCCACCATCATCCAGTGATGTACCCCGAAGAAGAGAAGGGTGCTGAGGATGGAAGAAGAAGCAGAAGAAGAGGATGAAATGATAGTCTGCCACTCTCTGTGTTCTGAAGCTACCAAAACCCCAGAGTCAATCCATGATCAACCTGACTCTCAAAGGGAAATGGTCAGAGTCAAGATAGAAGAAGAAGAACAGCAGAAACAGCACGATGAGCAACTGTTGAAGATGGTTGACAAGGAATTCCTCAGTCATCTATTCAAGCCATGAAAGGGCATGCTCAAAGGCTGTACACTCTCAGACACACCTTTCAGTATCAGAAGGAGAGAGTGAGAGTATGGCCAGACCCCAGGGTGAGTTCTAGAATCCATAAAAGAACTATCCCACACAGATACAACGGCCAAGTACGAAAAACAATAGAATCTACCATCATGTTGGCCGTTGTAGTCACCTTGGGAAATCATTGATGAATTCAAGAAAGCTCACCAAGCAAAGAAGACACCTCAAGCCTTACTAGAAAACAAGATGATTAAGAAGGGGTTGTTATACAAAAAGCTTGAAGACATCCAAAAGAATGAGCTCCAGTTACTCCTTGAAGGCAACCATCCTGATGAATTTGTATACAGGGAGGTAACTACGGTGGAGCTGAAAAATGGCAGGACATGAAGTACTTATCAGAGTACTATGGTCCAGAGTTCTTCTTCGAAGGAGGAGCTGAAGAACTCTCTCAAGAGGAACAAATTGTTCTCCTTGAGGCCTATGTTCGTGAGTCATACAGACTTATGGGGAAGTAAATCTCATGAATGGGATAACAACTCTGTGTCCAGTTCCCCAAAACAGAGTTCCCATTCATACTCTGCCAAACAAATATTTGAGATTTCTTCCCAGGCCGGAGCGTACATGGGTCATCTTCTCTACTGATCAAGAAGGAAAAAGACCAACATTTTTGCCATCAATAAGTGGGAGTATAAATAAGTTAGAGGTTTTGGCTGCATTGGTTCAGGGGGAGTTGTTGGACCAAAAGAACCAATGAGCCAAGATCAGAAAACCTCTAAGTCCCACACGGTATCACACAACTGCTGAAAGCCTCATCAGTAGTTTGACAAGTGCTGAAGACTTCAACAGCTGAAGATCAAGTGCTGAAGACCTTAACAGCTGAAGAACCAAAGTGCTGAAGTACAACAGCTGAAGAACACAAGTGCTGAAGCTGAAAGACCAAAGTACTGAAGTACAACAGCTGAAGAGTTCACAAGTACTGAAGATCAACAACTGATGTACAAAGTCTGAAGACAAAGACTGAAGACATCAGCTGATTATCTACTGAAGTCATCAGCTGATGAAACGCCTGAAGGTCAAAGTCTGAAGATCAAGTACTGAAGCCTCAGTAGTTTGTCACAACTGCTGAAGAGTACTTCTTCAGTAGTTGTGATATCAGTAGTTTTATTTTCTTTGTTTCAGTAGTTTTGTAAAACGACTGAAGAGCTTGTTCTTCAGTCGTTGTAGTTTCAGTAGTTTTATATTTTGTACTTAACTTGCTGATATGTTCTCAGTAGTTGTGAACATTTCAGTAGTTTGTTAAGAATTAGTTATTTCTGTATTGGATCTGCCAGTTGTCACTTTCCGTGATAACAGCAGTGACTGTTGCACTCTATATAAGGAGTGACAACCTATTGTAATATTGAGCGATATGAGCAATTGAATGGAATGATTGATTGATTCGATTAGAAATATTCTACATCTATAAACATTCCTAGAAATCAGAAATTCATATTCTCTCCCTATAACCGTATGCGATCTTAACGCTTACAAGTATCGATTGCTTGCTACAATTTGTCTAATTCGTGTTTGTATTCCGCTGCTTTTATTCTGATACATCAAACTTGTGATCACTGATCCTGTCAATGGTATCAGAGCAGGTATCAACTGATCGATCTAATAATTGATCATTGAAACTGCTATTCAATCAAGGCTTTGATTGAATTGGCTTTGTTTTGCAAGAAACGGTTATAGAGATTGAATTTTCTGTATTTTGCTCATACATCCTGAGTCTTTTCTTGGTCTCATTGAGTTTTTGTGGTTGTCTAATCCTTTTAAACTGAACTAACATGTTTTTTGAACTGAAAATGACCACCACAGGTGGAAGACTGCTGAGAAGCTGATTTATCCACATGATTGCAACAGTTGGAGGTTGATTAATGAAAATATTGCAGTATGTTCAGCTCAACAATCACAGGGTTTTGTGGAATTTTCTCCTTGGAAATTCATGAATTTCACTGCAAGGTTCTTCAACTATCTTTTTGTTTGCAGTTGAAGAATCTGTAAGCTTGCATGTGGATGAATAACCTACAAAATACCCTGCATCATCGTAGGATCAATTTGTGGAGTTTGATCCTTGTGTTGAGAATGAAACAAGGACACCCAAAGCTTTGAAGGAATGAAATTAGAGGAGCCAAATGATTGTAGAACTTATATGGAGTCTTCATAACCTCTAATTTATTAACACTTATTCTGCACATAGCACAGTTGTGTTAACAGCTTCAGCCAAAAGGTCAATGGCAAACCAGAGTCAGCCAACATAGACCTTGCAGCTTCAATTAGGGTCATGTTCATTCTCTCCACTACTCCATTGTGTCTGGAGTCCTTGGGATGCTAAACTGCCTCTTGATACTTTGATATATAAAAATCATCAGTGTATGGTTCTAAATTCAGTTCCATTATCACTCCTTATACACTTGACTGATAGGGAATACTGCTTCTCAAAATACAACACAAAGTTTATAATCGTCTGAGCAACCTCAACCTTTGAATGCAAGAAGAAAGTCCATACAAATCTGGAGTAATCATCCATAATTACCAGACAGTATTTCTTCTTTGCCATGCTCATCACTCTCACAGGACCAAATAGATCCTATGCGGTAACTGCAAGCAGGCAGTGGACTTAGGTTCTTTAATAGGAGGGAATAAGACTTTTGCTGTTTTCCTTTTAAACAAGCAGTGCAGGTTTCATCACAGTGGAAACTCTTTATTGGTAGACCTCTCACTAAACTATCGTGGATCAGCTGATTCATGTTTTTGAGATTAACATGACCCAGCCTTCTATGCCACAGTTTAGATTCCTGAGGAGAGGCTTTAGAGAACAAACAAGAGGATGACCCTTCAAATCAATCTTCTTTGACAAATCCAAGGCATATACTCTTCCAATCCTGTTGGCCTTCAGGAGAGTATGATCATCCAAAACCTTGTCAATCAGCCTCAGAAAGGGGGAAGACAGAATCCTGTAGTTCTGGCTTGTGAAAAGTGCAACATGCCCTTTATCACACATCTGACTGACACTCAGTAGATTATACTTGAGATTCTCCACATGGTTAACATCATCAAATCTGATCTCCATTAGACACATATCCTTTCCTGATGATGTAACCCTTGGCATCATTCCAAATGAAAAAAAATCCCTTCTTTCCTTGAGAGTATTCATTAAGAGAGAACTGCTCCCAGTCATATGCATAGATCCTCCACTGTCTACATACCAGATACTCCTTTGGCATGCTGAAAAACCCTGCATTTATCATAAAGAACTAGTTAGGTTTTGAGACCCAAACCTTTTTGGTTTTGGGTTTGTTTTCATCAACAGATTTAACCATAACTTGTTTCTTATGATTAACAACTGATGAAGAAGGAAATGGTGCTGAAATGGATTCCTTGGATTTGGGCTTGGAATGCCTTTTCAGTGGTTTGATCACAGGTGCATCTAGTTGGCTAACTCTCCCCAAAATGTTGAACCATCATAACAAGTTGTGTTTGATTTGTAGCCAAAGCTTTCAGCTCTTGTGACATATCAGTACTTGTGTATGATGAGTTCCTATGGCCCACCATTTCCTCCTTGAAATTCACGACTTAGTCTGATGTTTATCATGAGGAGCACTATCAGCTGTTTTATGATAAACCTATCCTTCTTTTTGGATTTGGATGAAGGCTTGGGTTTATCACATTGGGATGATTGTGGGACAAACTTGGTCTAACTCATTTTCATTTCATCCATCTAGATTTTAATTAGATTATCTCTGTTGAGTTGGAACCTTTCTGTACCAACATTCATCCGAAAGATGATTGAATTTACCACATATTTCACATGGCTTATTCTTCATCTTGAATTGATCAACTGCTGATGTGGAAAACTACTGAAGGTGTGCTCTTCAGTACTTTCCTTTCAGTACTTGTGTTAAGTACTAAGGATCTGTAACAACTGAAGACTTGTTGTTCAACTGTTCTTTATCAGCAGTTATTAATCCTTTATTTCAGCTGATTTGAAATGCTTTTCAGATGTTGTGTCTTTCCCTTCAGTGCTTGAGATACTTTGAGGGAAACATCTAAAGTACTCAGCTTCCTGTGCTTATCAGTAGTTGACCCATCAGGCAATTGATTTGCTGGGGTATCAACATTGATTTCATCTTTTGATTTTGGGTGATCACTTGAGGATGATGCACATGATGATTTGGTTTGGAAATTACTTTCACCTATAGGTTTTACTATTGATTTTGGAGTAAAATCTGTAGGTGGTGCAATGTGATTGTAACCTATTCCGAACTTCACATTCGAAGCAGATTGCTTGCTGAGCAGCATTTCAAATCCCTTGCAGGATGATACCCAGCGGTCACACTCAACTTGGGTAACTGCAAGTTTTTCTTTGAGTTCTCTGTGGTTCTCAAAAATGACCTCTAGCTTAGCCTTTTCATCATTTAATTGACATTTAAGCTTATAAATCTCATCATCTTTATCCTTAAGGACAGACTCATATTCAGCTTTTCTTTTGGAAATAGTTTGCTCAAGCTCAAGATTTTGATTAATTAAAGCTACATTTGCCTCTCTAATAGAGATAAATGATGGAGAACTTAGAGGAGCCAAGTGATGGAGAACTTCATATGGAGTCTTCATCAACCTCTGATTTACTAAGACTCTATTCTGCACATAGCAAGCTGTGTTGACAGCCTCAGCCAAAAGGTCAGTGGCAAACCAGAGTCAGCCAGCATGGACCTTGCAGCTTCAATTAGGGTCCTGTTCTTTCTCTCCACTACTCCATTTTGTTCTGGAGTCCTTGGTATGCTAAACTGCCTTTTGATTCCTTTGAAAGATAGAAGTCATCAAGTGTATGGTTTCTGAATTCAGTTCCATTGTCACTCCTAATACACTTGACTGGAAGGAATACTGCTTCTTATATACAACACAAAGTGAATAATCTTCTGAGCAACCTCATCTTTGAATGTAGAAAGAAAGTCCATACAAATCTGGAGTAATCATCCATAATTACCAGACAGTATTTCTTTTTCCCATGCTCATTACTCTCACAGGACCAAATAGATCCATATGCAGTAATTGCAAGCAGGCAGTGGACTTAGGCTCTTCAATAGGAGGGTATGAGACTTTGTGCTGTTTTCCTTTTAAACAAGCAGTGCAGGTTTCATCACAGTGGAACTCCTTTATTGGTAAGCCTCTAACTAAACTATTGTGGATAAGCTGATTCATGTTTTTGAAATTAACATGACCCAGCCTTCTGTGCCACAGTTTAGATTCTTGAGAAGAGGCTTTGGAAAATAGGCAAGGATTGCCTCTGAGATCTATTTTCTTGGAAAGATCTAAGGCATACACTCTTCCTGTCCTGTTGGCTCTCAGAAGAGTGTGATCATCCAACACCTTATCAATCAAATGCAAAACTTTGATGACAGAATCCTACAGTTCTGACTGGTGAAAAGAGCAACATGGCCTTTATCACACATTTGACTGACACTCAGGAGATTGTACTTGAGATTTTCCACATGATTAACATCATCAAACTTTATTTCTCCATTGGAGACAAAGCCGTTGCCAATGATGTAACCTCTAGCATCATTGCCAAAAGAAACAAACCCCTTCTTTCCTTGAGAGTAGTCATGAAGAAGAGAGCTGTTTCCAGTCTGTGCATAGATCCCCCACTGTCTACATACCAGATGCTACTTTGGCATGTTGGAGAACCCTGCAATAATAAACAATCAGTTAGTTTTGGAGACCAAACCTTTTTGGTTTTGGGCCTGGTCTCATCAACAGATGGTAAACTAATAGGTTTATTGGAAACAACAGCCTGAGAGGAAGAAGATGGTGAAGAAGAGGAATCCTTGGCTTGGACCTTTTTCTGTGGTTTCAACATAGGAGCATCTAATTGGTTAACTCTTCCCAATATATGTTGAACCATCATAACCAGCTGTGTCTGATTTGTGATAAAGCTTTCAGCTCATCAGACACATTGCCAGTGGAGTTTGATAAGTTCCTATGTTGCACCTTCTTCTTCTGAGCAATCTCAGCTGTCACCTGTTTTAACCCCTTCCTTTTTGGATTTCTTTGTGGACTTAAGGGTTACAGGATTTGATGTTGCTGATACAAATGTGGTCTCAAACTTAGTTTCATTTTTACCATTTTCTCTTTAATTTCCTCTTTATGTTTGAGTTTGGAACCTCTTTTGTACCAGCAATCATCTGTAAGATGATTGAGCAAACCACATACTTCATGGTTTCTTCTTCATCTTAGTTGATCATCAACTAAAGAGGGTGAAGCAACTGAAGACTGCTCTTCAGTGCTTTGGAAGCATTGTTAGCTTTCTTGACTTCTCTTTAGTAGTCTTCAAACTCTTTCTACTGACAGTTTTCTTCTTTTCAGTACTGGCAGTAGTTGGAGTTTGAACTTCAGATGTTAAATCCTGCTCTCTAGTCCTTTCAGGACTTTCAGAATTAACTCCTGAGTTGATCAACTAATTGATCATGTGAGTGTCAGTAGTGGAACCATCAACATCAGCTGATAGGTTCTGAGAGGGCTTGGTGCTGACTTCAACTTCTGATTGTGCTGTATCAGAAAGTAGATCACATGATGAAATGGATTGGTTATTACTCTCACCATCAGATTTTACCTCTGCTCTGGGAGTAAAATTGTAGGTGGAGCAGTGTGATTGTAACCATGCCAAACTTCACATTGGAAGCAGATTGCTTACTAAGAAGCATTTCAAAACCTTTGCATGATTGTACCCATCTATCACACTCTACCTGGGTGACTGCAAGGGTTTCTTTGAGATCTTTATACTTCTCTAGAAGTATCTCTTCCCTAGCCTTATCATCAG
Source organism: Flaveria trinervia (assembly GCA_025506515.1). Lineage (NCBI taxonomy): Eukaryota > Viridiplantae > Streptophyta > Magnoliopsida > Asterales > Asteraceae > Flaveria > Flaveria trinervia. The sequence goes on along the minus strand of CM046452.1, from coordinate 29,633,282 downwards.
TTATTTGGCATTTAAGTTTGTAAATCTCATCATTCTTATCATTAAGCACAGACTCAAATTCAGCTTTGCTTTTGGAAATTATTTGTTCTAGCTCAATGTTCTTATTGATTAAAGCTACATTTGCTTCTCTAATAGATGCAAATGCTGCTATACATGTTTCAGAACACAATTTGGCTTTTGCCTCAGAGGATACCTGTGATACCTTTGGTGTAGAGGCATTAGTGGATGAAGTATCAGCAGAATCCAAAGCCATAAGAGCAAGATTTCCAAAGGGACTTTCACCACCATGTTGACCAGCACCTGAAAACAGTTGTTCATGACCAGACAAGTCATCCGGTAAACTGCTCCAGTCAACAATTCCTGGGGTGAAGAAGCTGTGTTGTTGAGGTTGAGTTTGTTGATGAGATTGGGAAGGTTGTGGTTCAGGCAATGCTTGTGGTTGTTATGCAATTGGAGCTTGAACAGGATTTGGTTGAGGCATATAATAGCAGGGATAAGGATATGACATTTGACCCTGTGGAACAAAGTATGCAGGAGATCTAGGATGTGAATGATGACCAGAACCAGCAGTATGTTGCCCTCTGTTTTGTGGACTAGTACTAGGAAAAGTCACAAAGGGTGCAGAAGAGTTAGATCCAGTTGATCTACACTCTCTTGCAAAGTGTCCCAGCCTTTGGCATTTGTGACACCTCAACTTTCTTGTCAAAACCAACTTTGGTTTTGCCAGAGAGTCCAGGAAATTCCTGCCAGTTCTCTTATAGAACTTCTGAGATCTGATATTAATTAGTGTCATTTGGCTCAGAATATCCATCTCTTCTAGATCATCATCAGCTATTCCTTTCAAATCATCCATGATGAAGCATAAATTATCACTATTACTGCCAGAATGACTCTCAATACCAACAAATGCATGATCAGAACTATTTGAAGAGAAATCAATATGCTCATCATAATTGCTTTCAGATGCAGCATATTCTGACTCATGACCAACCAAGGCAGTATTCCCTGGTACAAAGTCATCAGTGAGCTTTCCTGATGAGGACAGTTTCCTCTTCTGCTCTATCTCTCTTTTGAATGTAAGCAGTTTCCCATGAAGTTGGGTGAGAGATAGGCTATCCAGATTTGCACTGGAGCGTAGGACAATAGTGTATGTGTCCCATCTCTCAGGCAGTGATCTGAGGAAATGTATTCATCTGGCTATTGGTGTATTCCTGTTTCACCATTTTCAGCTCAGAGATCAAGCAGGAAAAACGCTCAACTGTTGAGTCAGTGTCTCACCCTTTCTATGAGAGAATGTCTCATATTGTTGGGCAAGGATTTCTCTGTTGTTTGCTAAGACCTCATCTATGCCACCGAATTGTTCCTTCAGGGCATTCCAGAGATCATGAGCAGTTTCATGATGCATAAGCCCTGAATAGATTCATTAGGCAGTGCCATGGCCAGAATTCCATGGGCTTTAGCATCAATCTCAAACAGTTTCCGATCTTCATCAGAGTATTGTTCCTTCTTCTTCGAAAATTTGATTGGTTTCCGGATTGTTCACCATAGGCTTATGTGGTCCATGTACCACATATGTCCAACAACCTGAACTGTTAACAGACAGGTGATGAAGCATTCTTCGTTGCCATATGTTATACTCGGTCCTAACCAGCATCGGGGGCTTGGTTGAGGAACCAGTATTGTGAGGATCATTAGAAGGAGTAGTCATCTCAGATTCATCAAATTCAATTAAGCTATAACAGATTTAGAACAAAATAAAACAACCAATTGAACCAAGAGAGATCTCAAAATAAATGAACGAAAGCGACAGAAATTCAATAATCTATAACCAGTTCTTGCGAATATGCTAATTCAATCAAACATAGATATCAATTAGCAGTTTCAATGATCAATTGTTAGATCGATCAATGATTAACCGGCTCTGATACCACTTGTTAGGATCAGTGATCTACGTTTGATTGATTAGAGAGTATAGCAGCGGAATTCTAACACTGAATTAGCCAATTCACAGAACGAAAAGATATTCAATGAAGAACAAAAACAGTTATAGATAGAGAGAATTCTGCAAATATATATTTCATTCAATATTCGCTTTCGTGGTAACGGAATGTCACACTTACAATTAGGTCGACACCTCTTATATAAGAGATGTGATGTCTGCTGATGTCACTTGATAGTGACATCTAATAGAATTATTCCAACTGAAACACAACTACTGAAGATGTCAAAACAGCTGACATCCTCTTACAAAAATACTAAGTGTTATCAGTTACTATAACTACTGAAAAACATAAAACTACTGATACTACAACGACTGAAGAACAAGCCTTTCAGTCGTTTTACAAAACTACTGAAAGTAAAAACATAAAACTACTGATACCAACTACTGAAGAAGTACTCTTCAGCTGTTGTGACAAAGTACTGAAACTTCAGTACTTGGTCTTCAGACTTGAACATCAGACGTTCATCAGTTGATGACTTCAGTAGATATCATCATTGATGTCTTCAGTCTTTGTCTTCAGACTTTGTACACCTTGTTGATCTTCAGTACTTGTAGACTCTTCAGCTGTTGTACTTCAGTACTTGGTCTTCAGCTTCAGCACTTTGGTCTTCAGCTTCAGCATTTGTGTTCTTCAGCTGTTCAGCTTCACCACTTGTGTTCTTCAGCTGTTCAACTTCAGCACTTGTGTTCTTCAGCTGTTGAACTTCAGCACGTTAGTCTTTAGCTGTTGAAGTCTTCAGCACTTGATCTTCAGCTGTTGGAGTTTTCAGCACTTGTCAAACTGCTGATGAAGCCTTCAGCAGTTGTTGTGATATCATGTGGGACTTAGAGGTTTTCTGATCTTGGCTCATTGGTTCTTTTGGTCCAACAAAAGGTTTTTCTGATCCGGCTCATTGGTTCTTTTGGTCCAACAAACTCCCCCTGAACCAATGCAGCCAAAACCTTTAACTTTATTGAGGTCCCACTTATTGTTGGCAGAATGGTTGGTCTTTTTCTTTCTTGATCAGTTGAGAAGATGACCCATATAAGCACTGGCCTGGAAATGAGTCTCTGATGATTTGGTTGGCAATGTGTGGATGGGAGCTCTGTATTGGGAATTGGACATTGAGCTGTTCCCCCATCCATGAGACTCACTTCCCATGTATAAGCCTGTAGGATTCTCTGGTGTATGCTCTGAGAAACATAATTTGTTCTTCCATGGTCAGGTTCTCGGCTTCACCATCAAACAATCCTTCACGCCCATATAGCTCTGAGATGTACTTGGCCTGTTTACCATTTTTGAGCTCACTGTTGTAATCTGTCTGTATGCAAACTCATCAGGATGAGTCCCTTCAAGTAACAGACTGAGCTCATTTTGTTTGAAGTTCTCAAGCCTCTTGTAGACTAACCCTTTTAATAATTCTATTCTCTAACATCTTTTGGGGTGGTTGTTTAGTCTCATAGGCCTTCTTGAAATCTTCTACAATCTCCCAGGGTGATACTACAAGGACCACTGTGATCTCTTCATCTACGATCCTTTTGACTTGGCCCTTGTATCTCGAAGGAATGTCTTTCTTTACAATCCTGTGAGCCACCCTAGGATCAGGCCATACTCTCACCTTTTCCTTCTGATATTGAAATGTGTTGGCAAGGGTGTACAACCTCAGAGCTTCTTTCTTCATACTTATTATTGATGACGAAGCAGCATAAGTTTTGTCAATGCTTTTCAGCATTTCATCATCATGAAGCTTTTGCTGCTGTTCTTCTTCAATCTTTACTCTCACAGCTTCCATTTGTGAGGTGGGAGTGATGGGCATGGGTTTGGCTTTAGCCAATGTTAGGACTGCAGACAGAGGCAACCTATCTTCTTCCACATCATCCTCTTCTTCTACTTCTTCTAGCCTCAATACCCTTCTCTTCTTCTTCTTAGGTGCATCATCGGCTGTTGGTTTAGATGGTAAGGGAGTTGGTTTTGTGGGTTGTGGTTGTGGTTGTTTTGGAGAGGGAATGTTGACAGGCTGAGTTAGCATTTTGGAGGTGAGTGTTGCTTTTGAGTATTTGGCTAGCTCAGTCCTGCTCCCTGCTCCTGCTTCATTCAAAGCTTCGACTACTAACCCCTTAGTGTATGCCTCAGACGAACAGATCTTGGAGGTTATGGCCAAGATGCTGTCCCTGGTCCATGATTTTACTTCGATCAATGATCTCCCAGGTATTTGCTGATGAATCTGATCATGATCTCAAGTCTCTCTCTATCCATAGTGCTGTAGCTGGCCATCTTTGTTGGATCTCTTCGATCTTTAATCTTCTTATTTAGAATCCAGCTTTTCAGTGTCAAACCTTGCCTAAACAGCTGATCAATGATATTGTCCATTGATCTGTTGTGTTCAGCATCAGCCTCTTTAACCATTTCGTTCAAGTTCTTCTCTTTCTCAACACTTTTCTTTTTCTTGTATGTGACATGAAAATCTTTTTGACTTTCATGTACTTTTTCAATTTCAGCTCCCTTCTCAATCACATTCTCCTTCTCTTTTTCGCCTCATACACACAATCCTTCTCTTTTTCCACCTCTTTATCTTTCTCTTTCTCTCTCTCCTTCTCCATCCTCTTTCTTTTAGCTTTCACTGCTGAACTCTCCCCTTTTTGGTTGCATTGGATGCAAGGGATTGAGTAGCAGAAAGTTGTTGGCGCAGTACATCCTCCACCAGAGGTTGTAAGACAGTAGAAAATCTCTCATCAACAGTTTTAATAACAAATCGGTTAGCTGTGGTGTGATGAGAGATAGGGGATTTTGAGGGATAGCATCCATTTGCTCAAGGGGGTTTTGGTCCTAAGAAATGGTGCCAGAAACAGAGGCAGGTGGCTGAGATTTTGTAGTGGCTGTGTGTTTAAGGGACCTTTAGAAGAAGGTGCCATCTGTTGGGTAATGTGGTGGCAGATGGTCTTTCTCCTTGAGAGAGTTGGTCAAGTAGTTTTTGCAGCCTACTGACTTCCTCCTCTAGGATTGTGTTCTGGGCAAGAACGTCATAAAAGAAGCCCAGGTCATCATCAGCAGATGCTGAATCACCTGACCTCCTGCTTGTAGCAGGATGTACATGCACTGGGTGTAGACCAGTTGTAGCATGTGCCCCTTGTCTTGGAACTGGGGACTTCCAGCCTCAGGACTTGTCCTTCATCAGCTGTTGCCTCTGGTGAGGTCTTAGGAATGTTACCAGCCTCAGTCTGATCATATGCTGATTCAGAAGAGGTGGCAACCTCACCAGATGTTCTGGTCTCCATATCCACACCGGGAGATAGATCATTTAAACCCCGGTGCTGTGGGTTGTCAGAAGCATGGTGATCCTCGTCCTCAATAGCTGTGGTTCTCCCCTTTGTTGGTGGTTGTTGGGGAGGAGGAGAGGCATGCAGCTAAGTCAGCACGTTTGCAATGATAAGGGTGGACTTTGGGGGGCGGTTGCATGGGGAGATGGGGTAAAAGCAGTGTGCACCTGGGGAGAATGGTGCTCTTCAATGGCAATCTCCTCAAATGAGGAAGATCCCAGATTGGTGGGTACCCCTTCTATGGTTGCTGCAGGCTCCTTTTGAGAGGAATCCTGAGCGGCTGTGGCTGGAGAGTCCTTATATCCACTAGGGGTTATAACCAGTTGATATAGCCTGCGTTTGTGTGGCAGGGGCATCGTCAGGGGACTCATTTCCCTGAGTAGCCTTTTTGGTTTTCTTTTAGTGGGTTGGTGGGGACTTTTGATTTGGAGGTGGTGGCTGTGGGTTCCAGCTGCGTGGGTTTGCGCAGCTTGGCAGTCATTTTAAGTGATTGGTCAGAGTTGTGCCGGGAGTATACTTCAGGTAGTACAGCCATAGCAGGGACTCCCAGGCCAACAAGTCCCTCAGCTTGAAGCTGGTTTGCAATTATGGCCATATGAACCGAGGATATAATATCCAACGGTTAGCAGTTTGTTTTTGAGCCATATCCTTAAGCTCTAAAAATAGTATTTCTGAAAAATTTAAAGGTTGTTGCTCAAGGATGGAGTACATTACCTGTTGCCATCTTGGGACATTTGATCCCATGATGAGGTCTTGGAGGCAAGGCATACATTTACCATATGAAATATGAGACGTTCAGCATCTGGGAAATGTTTCTTCAGTAAGGTAGATGCACCAAGTCACCCTGGTATCCATGGTGGGCAAATGATTGATCTGTTGTGCCCTTTGGATAACCAGTTGGAAAGTGGCATCATCCAGATTAAGGGTTTGACGAAGAGTGTCTGGAGTGATGACCATTTTTGGCCATGGAAAAATGATTGAGAGGACTCTGTGTCGTTCTCCTCAGAGGACCAAAGTGACGTTTGTCCAGAAGTGGTTAAGGGATGCGGCATATATGGTGGGATTTACCAGAAACGCCGTTTTGTAGGGTGATTGAACCATTAAATCAATGGCGTTGTGAAACTTGGTCCAGTATGGCGATTTGGTGAGATGTGCGACATAGTTGTGTCGTGGTTTTAGTTGCATGGTCGCCATTGATGAAGAGAGGGTAGAGAGTTTTGAACGTTAGGTTTGAGAAGAGAAGATAAAAACTCTGAAGGTTGGATAAGGTATTAATGGGTCGGGATAGAAATCGACTGAGGGTTTTGGTGTGAGTCATCAGTTGTTGAAACTACTGATGACGTGGTGAACCGTCAGACGTTGAAACAGCTGAAGTCTCGAATTTAGTCATCATTAGTTATAAAATACTGAAGACAGTTTTGACTTCAGGTGATGAAACAACTGAAGACTTGGTATCAGTCATCAGTAGTTGTGAAACTACTGAAGACATTGGTTTTGTCAGCAGTTGTAAACAGCTGAAGATGGTGTTAGTCTTCAGTAGTTGTAAACTACTAAGGACATGGTTTGGCTTTAGTTGTTTTGAAACAGCAGTTGTAGAAACAACTGAAGAGAAATACTCATCAGCTGTTTTGTCAATTCTTAGCTTTCAGCTGTTTCATACTGTCCTCAACACTTACTCATCAGACTGTGCATCTGCTTTTAGTAGGTTTTCATAGGACGTCAATACTTATATTGTATTGATTTCAGTAGTTGGAACTACATCAGTAGTTGTAACTACATCAGTAGTTTAGAACAGATAAGGTACTTCAGTACTTGTGAGGATTTAGCCTTCAGTAGTTATAAAAACTGCTGAAGGTGAAGAACTCATCAGTACTTATATGGACATGGTTACCAATGATCACCAGTATATTACTGAGATCATCAGTAGTTGTCACTTATTCTAGCTGCAGCATACCAAGCCTTAACACCAGGTTGTGGAAAGTTGAACTATCCAAAGGCTTAGTAAAAATGCTGCAAGCTCATCAGCACTAGGCACAAACATGGGATTAATAGACCCTTTTCAAAAAAAATCTCTAGAAAATGATGTCTAATTTCTATATGTTTGGTCCTAGAGTGCTGGAACTGGATTTTTTGACAATGCAAAGAGCTGAAGCACTATCCTTAATAACGGAGTTTAGTCTCTGTAATGCCATAGTCCAAAAGTTGATTATGAAATCTCCATCATCAGCAAGACAAACATGGGATAATTAGCCCTTCAAAAAAATCTCTTGAAAATGATGTCTAATTTCTATATGTTTGGTCCGAGAGTGCTGGACTGGATTTTTGACAATGCAAAGGCTGAAGCACTATCCATAATAAACGGAGTCTTAGTCTAGGTAACTTGCCATATTAGTCCAAAGTGATTATGAGCCAAAGTACTTGGGTTACAACCGGTAGAGACAAGTACGCGGCCTTCAGCAGAAGTGGATGTAAGCAAACAGTGTTTGTTTTCTTACTGCAAGAAATCAAACCGTGCCTAGGAATGAACATCCACCAGAGGGTGATTTCCGGTCAACTTCCCATCCTGCATAGTCACTATGCAGAGAAGAAAGCCACTAATTACAGAGTGCCAGTGAATACCTAAAAATAAGAAGGGTACTTGCAACTACTAAAGATCATCTTGACTGCAATCAGATGAGGATATTTAGGTGCAGCTGAAATCTAGCACAAAACACATGTAGCAAAAACTAATACTGGTCTAGAAAGCTTGACAGGATCAGTGATCAAAGTTTGATGTACAGAATATAACGCAGCGGAATACAAACACGAATTAGACAAATTGTAGCAAGCTAACAATATATGTGAGCATTAAGATCGCATACAGTTATAGGGAGAATATGTATTTCTGATTTCTAGGAATGTTTATAGATGAAGAATATTTCTAATCGAATCAATCATCATTCCATTCAATCATCATTTCATTCAATCATTACAATAGGTTGTCACTCCTTATATAGAGTGCAACAGTCACTGCTGTTATCACGGAAAGTGACAACTGGCAGATCCAATACAGAAATAACTAATTCTTAACAAACTACTGAAATGTTCACAACTACTGAGAACATATCAGCAAGTTAAGTACAAAATATAAAACTACTGAAACTACAACGACTGAAGAACAAGCTCTTCAGTCGTTTTACAAAACTACTGAAACAAAGAAAATAAAACTACTGATATCACAACTACTGAAGAAGTACTCTTCAGCAGTTGTGACAAACTACTGAGGCTTCAGTACTTGATCTTCAGACTTTGACCTTCAGGCGTTTCATCAGCTGATGACTTCAGTAGATATCATCAGCTGATGTCTTCAGTCTTTGTCTTCAGACTTTGTACATCAGTTGTTGATCTTCAGCACTTGTGAACTCTTCAGCTGTTGTACTTCAGTACTTGGTCTTTCAGCTTCAGCACTTGTGTTCTTCAGCTGTTGTACTTCAGCACTTTGGTTCTTCAGCTGTTAAGGTCTTCAGCACTTGATCTTCAGCTGTTGAAGTCTTCAGCACTTGTCAAACTACTGATGAGGCTTTCAGCAGTGTTGTGATACCGTGTGGGACTTAGAGGTTTTCTGATCTTGGCTCATTGGTTCTTTTGGTCCAACAAACTCCCCCTGAACCAATGCAGCCAAAACCTCTAACTTATTTATACTCCCACTTATTGATGGCAAAAATGTTGGTCTTTTTCCTTCTTGATCAGGAGAAGATGACCCATGTACGCTCCGGCCTGGGAAGAACCTCAAATATTGTTTGGCAGAGTATGAATGGGAACTCTGTTTTGGGGAACTGGACACAGAGTTGTTATCCCATTCATGAGATTCACTTCCCCATAATGAGTCTGTACGACTCTCTTGTGTAGGCCTCAAGGAAGGTGATTTGTTCCTCCATGGTTAGCTCTTCAGCACCTCCTTCAAACAATGATTCCGGCCCATAATACTCAGACAGGTATTTGGCCTGTTTCCCATTCTTTAGCTCCACAGTTGTTATTATTCTGTAAGCAAACTCATCCGGGTGATTACCCTCTAGGACAACTGGAGCTCATTTTCCTGACTTCCTCAAGCCTCTTGTAAACTAACCCCTTTTTCACTATTTGTTTTCCAGCATCTTCTGAGGGGTTAGATTAGCTTTGTAGGCCTTCTTGAAGTCTTCTAGGATTTCCCAGGGTGAAACTACAAGACCAGAGAGATCACTTCATCTACGATCTTTTTCACCTGGCCAATGTATCTCCGAGGTATATTGTTCTTATGAATTCTGTGAGAGACCCTGGGATCAGGCCAAATCCTCACTCTTTCCTTTGATATTGAAAGGTATGCCTGAGAGTGTAAAGTCTGAGGGCTTGCTCCTTCATATTGATGATGGAAGATGTGGCTGCATAAGCTTTGTCAACTCTCTTCAGCAATTCCTCATCATGCTGTTTATGAAGCTCTTCTTCTTCTAGCTTCACTTTAACCATTTGTCTCTGGACTTCAGGAGTAATTGCTGAGGAGTGACTTGTGGCCTTAGGCAACTGAATCACAGCTGAGAGCGGCAGCCTGTCTTCATCATCTTCTTCATCTTCTTCTAGCCTCAATATCCTTCTCTTCTTCTTCAAGGGTATATCATCGGCTATGGGTTTTGAGGGTAAGGGAGTGGTTTGGTGGGTTGTGTTTTGGGTGGTTTTGGTGTGGGAATGTTGACAGGCTGTCTAGCATCCTTGAGGTGAGTGTGGCTTTTGATTGCTTTGCTAGCTCAGTCCTGCTCCAGCACCCACTTCATTCAAAGCTTCAATAACAAGCCCCTTAGTGTATGCTTCAGACGAACAGATCTTGGTGGTGATTGCCAAGATACTGTCCCTGGACCAAGCTTTGATCTCAATCATTGATCTTCCAAGATATTTTGCAATAAATCTTATCATGATTTCTAGCCTTTCTCTTTCTAACACTTCATAACTTGCCCATCTATTCTGGATTTCTTCAATCTCTAGTCGTCGAATCTCAGAGTCAAGTGTTGGTGTCATGGCCTTGCCTGAACAGCTGATCAATGATGTTGTCCATTGATCTACTGTGTTCGGCATCAGCCTCTTTTATCAGTAGCTCCAAGGCTTTATCTTCAGCAATGTGCTCATCAGCACCTTTCTTTCGCTTGTAGGTGAGCATTGGTTGCTGTTCTTTCTCCTCCTTTTGGGCTTGCTTCGCTTCCTTCTTTTCCTCGGATCTTTTCCTCTTCTGTTCTTTCACTGCAGTACTCTCCCCTTTTTGGTTGCATTGGAGGAAGGGGTTGAGACCGCAGAAAGAGTCTTGTGGACAGCAGCATCAACCAAGGGCTGTAATGTTGAGGAAAGCCTCTCATCAAGGGCTTTGATCACTATATCAGTGATTAGGGGGGTGATGAGAGGGAGGGAATTTTTGAGTGCAGCACCTATTTGCTCAGGAGGGTTCTGTTCCTGAGAAGTAGGGCCTGAAGCGGAGGCAGGTGGTTGATTTTGGGTGGCTCTGTGTTGGGAAACCTTCAAGGGAAGGTGCCATCTGTGGGTGTATAGGGTGGCAGATGGACTTGCATCCTGAGACATCTTGGCCAGCAGCTCTTTGAGTCTGCTAACCTCATCCTCTAGATGGTGTTTTTGAGCAACTACATCGAGAAGAAGCTCAGGTCATCATCAGTTGATACTGAATCACCTGACCTCCTGCTTAGAGCAGGATTTACATGCACTGGGTGTAGACCAGTTGGTGCATGTGCCCCTTGTGCTTGGTACTGGGGACTTCCAGCCTCAGGACAATGTCCATCATCAGCTGTTGCCTCTAGGGAGGTCTTAGCAATGTTACCAGCCTCACTCTGGTCATGTGCTGAGTCAGAGGAGGTGGCAGCCTCACTAGATATTCTAAGCTCCTTCTCTACACCAGGAGATAGAATTGGGAAACCCCTGTGCTGTGGGTTCTCAGGTGCACTGTGTTCCTCCCCCTCAATTGTAGAGGTATTCCCAGTAATAAGTGGTTTCTGGGGAGGGGGTGAGGAGTGCAATTGAGTCAGCACTTGAGCAACTATTAAAGTTGGGCTGTGAGGGGCGGTTGTTTGGGGTACGGGGGTAGAAGCAGTGTGCACCTGGGGTGGATGGTGCTCTTCAATGGCAATCTCCTCAAGTGAGGAAGATCCCAGATAAGTAGGTGCCCCTTGGGTTGCTGCAGGCTCCTGTTGAGAGGAAGCCTGAGCGGCTGTGGCTGGAGGAGTCATTGTATCCACTAGGGGTTTGGACTAGTGGATATATCCTGCGTTTGTTGTGCAGGAGCATCCTCAGGGGACTCAATTCCCTGAGTAGCCATTTTGGGTTTCTTTTTGGTGGGTTTGGTGGGGACATGGATTTGGAGGTGGTGGCTGTGGGTTCCAGCTGCGTGGGTTTTCGCAGCTTGGCAGCCAGTTTGAGTGTCCGGTCAGAGTTGTGCGGGAGTATACTTCTGGCAAAACAGCCGTAGCAGGGACTCCCAAGCCAACAAGTCCCTCAGCATTAAGCTGGTCTATTATAATGGCCATTATGAACCGTGGATAGAGTATCCAACGGTTGGCAGTTAGTTTTTGAGCCATATCTTTGAGCTCTGAAAATATTAATTCTGAAAAAGTTCAGTGGTTGTTGCTCAAGGATAGAATACATTACCTGCTGCCATTTGGTGGACATTTGATCCCAAGACGATGTCTTAGGGGCCAAACATACATTGACCATGTGAAAGATCAGGCGCTCAGCGTCATTAAAGTGTTTCTTCATGATGGTGGTGGCACTGAGATCACCTTGATATCCATGCTGAGCAAATGATAGATCTATGGTGCCCTTCGGATATCCAGCAGGAGAGTAGCATCACTCAGTTGAAGAATTTTACGGATTGTTGCAGGAGTAATCACTACTTCTTTGTGGTTGACGACTGACCGGAGGGATCGTGTGTTGCTCTCCTCAGTAGTAACATAACGTTCATCCAAAATTGGTTCAAGGATTCGGCATGTAAAACGGGGTTCAGAAGGAATGCCTTGTTGTATGGGACTGAACCATAAGATCGATAGCAGTATCGAACTTAGTCCAGATCGGCGATTTTGTGAGGTAGGCAACACAGTTGTGTCGCGGTTTAATTTGCATAGACGCCATGAGAATTTTTTGGAGAGGAACGTTAGGTTTGAAGAAGATGAAGCATGGAGAGCTCAGGTTAAGGGTATTTATAGGGTACGGGTGAGGAAACGACTGAAGGATGTGGTGTTAGTCATCAGTAGTTTTAAACGACCGTTGACATGGTATTATCCTTTCAGACGTTGAAACAGCTGAAGTCGCGGTGTTAGGCATCAGTAGTTTAGAAAACTACTGAAGACCGTGGTTTTGACTTCAGGTGATTGAAACAACTGAGGACATGGTGTTTGTCATCAGTAGTTATGAAACTACTGAAGACAGTGGTTTTGTCATCAGCTGTTGTAAACAACTGAAGACTTGGTATTGGTCATCAGTAGTTATAAAACTACTGAAGACGTGGTTTTGCTTCAGTTGTTTAAAATGAAACAGCAGTTGTACAAACGACTGAGGAGAAAGTTCTCTTCAGCTGTTTTCGTCAATTCTTAGCTTTTCAGCTGTTTCAAACTGTCCTCAACACATTCATCAGTCTTATGGCTGATTTCAGTTGTTTCATAGGACATCAGTACTTATCTGTTTTTACTGATTCAGTAGTTATGACTGCATCAGTAGTTGTAACTACTTCAGTAGTTTAGAGCAGATGAAGTACTTCAGTACTTGTGAACTTTTAGCCTTCAGTAGTTATAAAAACTACTGAGGTTAAAAGAGCTCATCAGTACTTATATGTGACAGGCACTCATGATCATCAGTATGAATTACTGAGATCATCAGTAGTTGTCACCTATTCTAGCTGCAGCATACCAAGCCTTAACACCAGGTTTTGGAAAGTTGAACTATCCAAAGGCTTAGTAAAAATGTCTGCAAGCTCATCAGCACTGGGCACAAACTTAGGATCAATCAGACCTTTTTCAAAACAATCCCTTATAAAATGATGTCTGATCTCTATATGTTTGGTCCTAGAGTGCTGGACTGGATTTTTGACAATGCAAAGAGCTGAAGCACTATCCATTAACAATGGAGTCTTAGTCTCTGTAATGCCATAATCCAAAAGTTGGTTTTGAAGCCAGAGTACCTGAGATGTACAGCTTGCAGCAGCAATGTACTCTGCTTCCGCAGTGGATGTAGCAACTGAGGTCTGTTTCTTGCTCTGCCAAGAAATCAAGCAGTTGCCTAGGAATTGACATCCACCAGAAGTTGATTTCCTGGTCAACTTACACCCTGCATAGTCACTGTCAGAAAAAGCAACTAATTTACCAGAATGTCTGGTAGAATACCATAAACCTAGAGATGGAGTGCCTTGCAGATATCTAAAGATCCTCTTGACTGCAATCAGATGAGACTCTTTAGGTGCAGCCTGAAATCTAGCACAAACACATGTAGCAAACATAATATCTGGTCTAGAAGCTGTTAAATACATCAAGGACCCAATCATACATCTGTAAAGTGTTTCATCAACCACTTTACCTTTCTGATCTGAGTCCAGTGTGTGGTGCTGCTCATGGGAGTAGAACAGGGCTTACAGTTTTGTAAATCAAACTTTTGCAAAAGATCTTTTGTATATTTGGATTGATGAATAAAAATTCCATCAGCCTTTTGTTTGATTTGCAACCCCAGAAAGAACTGTAATTCTCCCATGGCACTCATTTCAAACTTCTGTTGCATCAACTTTGTAAAGGCATCACACAACTTTGGATCAGAGGATGCAAAAATGATATCATCTACATAAATTTGAACAAGTAGATTATGCTGCCCAGCTTTCTTAATAAATAAAGTCTTGTCTATGGAGCCTCTAGTGAAATTGTTTTCCAGAAGAAAGTTTGATAATGTCTCATACCAGGCTCTGGGAGCTTGTTTTAACCCATAAAGAGCTTTATCAAGCTTATACACCCAATTAGGATGTTTATTGTCCTCAAAGCCTGGAGGTTGACATACATAAACCTCTTCTTTAACTTTTCCATACAAAAATGCACTTTTGACATCCATTTGAAAGACTTTAAGTTTTTGATAAGCAGCATAAGCTAAAAACAATCGAATTGCTTCCAGTCTGGCTACAGGGGCAAAGGTTTCATCATAATCAATACCTTCTTCTTGTGCAAACCCCTGAACAACCAGTCTGGCCTTGTTCTTAACAATAAGCCCATTTTCATCAGTTTTGTTCCTAAACACCCATTTAGTGCCTATTGCACACTTACCTGGAGGTAGAGGAACCAGTTCCCACACTTGCTGTTTCTTGAACTGAAGAAGCTCAAGCTGCATGGCATCAACCCATCCATTGTCCTTTAAAGCAATGTGATAATTCTTTGGCTCTTGCTGACTGATGAAGAGAGCATAGAAGCAGAAATTTGACAATTGACTTCTTGTTGATACTCCAGCAGTGATATCACCAATGATTTGAGACATAGGGTGATTCTTCAGATCTTGATACACAATGAGATCTGTGCAAGTGTTTGTAGCCGGTTCAGCAGCAACAGATGGTGATGGTGAATCATTTCCTTGAAACCAATCAGTGGATGGTAATTCAAAGGAAGTTGAATTCGAAGAAATCTCATCAGCATTTGTTGTGGATGGTGCTACTGGCGCTACAGGAACATCAGGTCTAGTTGAATCAGGCAGCTGATCACTAAACCTGAAGAGGTGAGTACTGCAATCATCATCTCATCAGCAGCAGTACCACCAGGTGGTGAACTGTTGACAGGAGCAACAGCAGGAGTTTGATAGGAACATATTGCAGTATGTCCAAATCAAATAACTCCACAGGACTTTGTGGAATCTTGTCCTTTGGAGATTCATTAAACTTAACATGTAGAGTTTCTTCAACCATCTTTGTTCTGCAGTTGAAGACTCTGTGCCTTGCAAGTAGATGAATAACCAACAAAGTATCCTGCATCCACCTTAGGATCAAATTGTGGAGTTGATCCTTTGTGTTGAGAATAAAACAGGGACACCCAAATGCTTTGAAAAATGAAATCAGAGGAGCCAAATGATGGAGAACTTCATATGGAGTCTTCATCAACCTCTGATTTACTAAAACTCTATTTTGCACATAACAAGCTGTGTTGACAGCTTCGGCCCAAAAGGTCAATGGCAAACCTGAGTCAGCCAGCATGGACCTTGCAGCTTCAATGAGGGTCCTGTTCTTTCTCTCCACTACTCCATTTTGTTCCGGAGTCCTTGGAATGCTGAACTGCCTTTTGATTCCCTTTGAGAGATAGAAGTCATCAAGTGTGATTTCTGAACTCAGTTCCATTATCACTCCTAATACACTTGACTGGAAGGGAATACTGCTTCTCAATGTACAGCACAAAGTGGATAATCTTCTGAGCAGCCTCATCCTTTGAATGTAGAAAGAAAGTCCATACAAATCTGGAGTAATCATCCACAATTACCAGACAGTATTTCTTCTTTGCCATGCTCATTACTCTCACAGGACCAAATAGATCCATATGCAGTAATTGCAAGCAGGCAGTGGACTTGGACACTTCAATAGGAGGAAATGAGACTTGTGCTGTTTTCCTTTTAAACAAGCAGTGCATGTTTCATCACAGTGGAACTCCTTTATTGGTAAGCCTCTGACTAAACTATTGTGGCTAAGCTGATTCATGTTTTTGAGATTAACATGACCAAGCCTCCTGTGCCACAGTTTAGATTCTTGAAAGAGGCTTTGGAAAATAGGCAAGGATTGCCTTTGAGATCTATCTTCTTAGAGAGATCTAAGGCATACACTCTTCCTGTCCTGTTGGCTTTCAGGAGAGTGTGATCATCCAACACCTTGTCAATCAAGGCAAAACTTTGGATGACAGAATCCTACAGTTTTGACTTGTGAAAAGGGCAACATGGCCTTTATCACACATTTGACTGACACTCAAGAGGTGTACTTGAGATTTTCCACATGATTAACATCATCAAATTTGATTTCTCCATTGGAGACAAAGCCCTTACCGATGATGTAACCCCTAGCATCATTGCCAAAAGAGACAAATCCCTTCTTTCCTTGAGAGTAGTCATGAAAGAAGAGAGATGTTCCCAGTCATGTGCATAGATCCCCCACTGTCTACATACCAGATGCTATTTTGGCATGTTGAAGAACCCTGCAATAATAAACAATCAGTTAGTTTTAGAGACCCAAACCTTTTTGGTTTTGGGCCTGGTCTCATCAATAGATGGTAAACTAGCATGTTTATTTGTAACAACAGCCTGAGAGGAAGAAGATGGTGCAGAAGAGGAGTCCTTTGGCTTAGACCTCCTTTTCTGTGGTTTCAACATAGGAGAATCTAGTTGGTTAACTCTACCCAACAGATGTTGTACCATCATCACCAGCTGTGTCTGATTTTGTGATAAAGCTTTCAGCTCATCAGACACATTGCTAGTGGAGTTAGATAAGGTCCTATGTTGCACCTTCTTCTTTTGAGCACCCTCAGCTGTCACCTGTTTAACTCCTTCCTTTTGGATTCTTTAAGGACTTAAGGGTTACAGGATTTGATGTTGCTGATACAAATGTGGTCTCAAACTCAGTTTTCATTTTTACCATTTTCTCATTAATTTCTTCCTTTGTTTGAGTTTGGAACCTCTTTTGTACCAACAATCATCTGTAAGATGATTGAACAAACCACATACTTCACATGGTTTCTTCTTCATCTTGTTGATCATCAATGCTTTGGAAGCATTGGTTGCTTTCTTGACACAGCATCTTTAGTAGTCTTCAAACTCTTTCTACTGCCAGTTTTCTTCTCTTCAGTACTGACAGCAGTTGAAGTTTGAACTTCAGGAGTTGAATCCTGCTCTCCAGTCCTTTCAGGACCTTCAGGATTGACTCCTGAGTTGATCAACTTATTGATCATGTGAATGTCAGCATTTGGACCATCAACATCAGCTGATAGGTTCAAAGAGGACTTGATACTGACTGCTACTTCTGATTGTGCTGTATCAGAAGGTAGATCACATGACTTGATGGATTGGTTATCACTCTCACCATCAGATTCTACCTCTGCTCTTGGGGTAAAATCTGTAGGTGGAGCAGTGTGATTGTAACCAATTCCAAACTTCACATTTGAAGCAGATTGCTTACTAAGAAGCATTTCAAAACCTTTGCATGATTGTACCCATCTATCACACTCGACCTGGGTAACTGCAAGGGTTTCTTTGAGATCTTTGTACTTCTCTAAAAGTACATCTTCTCTAGCCTTATCATCAATTATTTTGCAATTCAGTTATAAACCTCATCATTTTTATCTTTGAGCACAAACTCAAACTCAGCTTTGTTTTTGGAAATTACTTGTTCTAGCTCAATGTTCTTATTAATTAAAGCTACATTTGCTTCTCTAATGGAAGCAAATGCTGCTATGCATTGTTCAGAACATAATTTGGCTTTTGCCTCAGAGGATACCTGTGATACCTGAGGTGTAGAGGCATTGGAAGATGAAGTATCAGCAGACTCCAAAGCCATAAGAGCTAGATTCCCAAAGGGACTGTCACCACCATGTTGACCAGCACCTGAGAACAGTTGATCATGACAGACAAGTCATCTGGTAAACTGCTCCAGTCAACAACTCCTGGGGTGAAGAAGCTGTGTTGTTGAGATGAAGGTTGTTGATGAGATAGGGAAGGCTGAGGTTCTGGTAATGCATGAGGTTGTGGTGTCATAGGAACTTGAACTTGACTTGACTGTGGCATGTAATAACAAGGGTACTGATAAGGCATTTGACCCTGAGGAACAAAATATGCCGGAGATTGTTGTTGAGGATGATGACTAGATGTGACAGGATGTTGCCCTCTGTTTTGTTGACTGTTGCCAGGAAAAGTCACAAAGGGTGCAGTAGAGTTTGATCCAGTTGATCTACACTCTCTTGCAAAGTGTCCAAGCCGTTGGCATTTGTGACACCTCAACTTGCTCTTGTCAAAACCAACTTTGGTTTTGCCAGAGAGTCCTGGGAATTTTCTTCCAGTTCTTTTGTAGAACTTCTGAGATCTGATATTTATCAAGGCCATTTGGCTCAAAATATCCATCTCTTCTAAGTCATCATCAGCAATCCCCTTGAGATCATCCATAATGAAACATAAATTGTCATTATTACCTCCAGTAAACTGACCATCAACACTTACAAATGCAGAGAATAGAAGTGCTCGAAGAGAAATTAATATGCTCATCATACTGGCATTCAGATGAAGCATATTCTGACTCATGACCCACCAAGGCAGTGTTGCCTTGTATAAAGTCTTCAGTGAGCTTTCCAGATGAAGACAGCTTTCTCTTCTGTTCTATCTCTCTCTCAAAAGTGAGCAATTTCCCATGGAGTTGGGTGAGAGATAGTTTGTCCAAACTTGCACTGGAGCGTAGGACAATAGTATATGTGTCCCATCTCTCAGGCAGTGATCTGAGAAATCTGTTATTCATCTGAATATTGGTGTATTCAAGTTTGACCATTTTTAGTTCAGAGATCAAACAAGAAAACCGCTCATATTGTTGAGTCAGTGTCTCACCCTTTCTATGAGAGAATGTCTCATATTGTTGGGCAAGAATTTCTCTATTATTTGCCAAGACCTCATCTGTTCCTCCAAATTGTTCTTTCAAAGCAATCCAGAGGTCATGGGCAGTTTCATGATGCATTAGCCCAGAATAGATTTCATTGGGCAAAGCCATGGCCAGAATTCCATGGGCTTTTGCATCAATCTCAAGCAACTTTTTATCCTCATCTGAGTATTGCTCCCTCCTCTTCGGAACCATTTGATTGGTTTCCGGGTTATTCACCATAGGCTTGTGTGGACCATGTACCACTGATGTCCAACACCCTGCGCTGTTAACAGACAGGTGATGGAGCATACGTCTTTGCCATATGTTATACTCATTCCTAACCAGCATAGGAGGCTTGGTTGAGGAACCAGTATTGTGAGGATCATTGGAGGGAGTGGTCATTTTCAGTTCAAAAACAGTTTAGTTCAAGTTTAAAAAAAGTTTTAGACAAACCACAACAAACTCAATGAGAACCAAGAAAAGATCTCAGGATGAATGAGCAGAAATACAGAAAATTCAATCTCTATAACCGTTTCTTGCAAAAACAAAAGCTAATTCAATCAAACTTGGATCTTGAATAGCAGTTTCAATGATCAATTATTAGATCGATCAATGATTAACCTGCTCTGATACCATTTGACAGGATCAGTGATCACAAGTTTGATGTATCAGATATAAAGCAGCGGAATACAAACGAATTAGACAAATTGTAGCAAGCTAAAATATATGTGAGCATTAAGATCGCATACGGTTATAGGGAGAGTATGTATTTCTGATTTCTAGGAATGTTTATAGATGAAGAATATTTCTAATCGAATCAATCATTCATTCCATTCATTCATCATTTCATTCATCATTACAATAGGTTGTCACTCCTTATATAGAGTGCAACAGTCACTGGTTATCACGGAAAGTGACAACTGGCAGATCCAATACAGAAATAACTAATTTAACAAACTACTGAAATGTTCACAACTACTGAGAACATATCAGCAAGTTAAGTACAAAATATAAAACTACTGAAACTACAACGACTGAAGAACAAGCTCTTCAGTCGTTTTACAAAACTACTGAAACAAAAAAAATAAAACTACTGATATCACAACTACTGAAGAAGTACTCTTCAGCAGTTGTGACAAACTACTGAGGCTTCAGTACTTGATCTTCAGACTTTGACCTTCAGGCGTTTCATCAGCTGATGACTTCAGTAGATATCATCAGCTGATGTCTTCAGTCTTTGTCTTCAGACTTTGTACATCAGTTGTTGATCTTCAGCACTTGTGAACTCTTCAGCTGTTTTACTTCAGTACTTTGGTCTTTCAGCTTCAGCACTTGTGTTCTTCAGCTGTTGTACTTCAGCACTTTGGTTCTTCAGCTGTTAAGGTCTTCAGCACTTGATCTTCAGCTGTTGAAGTCTTCAGCACTTGTCAAAACTGATGAGGCTTTCAGCAGTTGTTGTGATACCGTGTGGGACTTAGAGGTTTTCTGATCTTGGCTCATTGGTTCTTTTGGTCCAACACTGTTAAATACATCAATGGAACCCACTATACATCTGTGAAAGTGTTTCATAACTCACTTACCTTTCTGATCTGTATCCGGTGTGTGGTGTACAACAGGGGGGTAGAACAGGGCTTACAGTTTGTTAAATCAAAATTTTCCAAAAGATCTTTGTGTATTTGGACTGAGAATGAAAATTCCATCAGCTTGTGTTTGATTTGCAAAACCCAGAAAAGAAATGTACTTCCAATGGCACTCTTTCAAACTTCTGTTGCATCAATTTGTAAAGGCATCACACAACGAGGATCAGAGGATGCAAAAAATAATATCACAATATAATTTGAACAAGTAGATTCTGCTGACCACTTTCTTAATGAATAAAGTCTTTATCAATGGAGCCTTCTAGTGAAATCATTTTTTCCAGAGAAACGTTTGATAATGTCATACAGGCTCTAGGGCTGGTTTCAACCCATAAGAGCCTTATCAATGCTTTACCACCCAATCAGGATGTTTATTGTCCTCAAAGCCTGGTGGTTGACATCCATAAACCACTTTTTTAATTTTCCCATACAAAAATGCACTTTTGACCTCCATTTGAAAAACTTTAAGTTTGATAAGCAGCATAGCTTAAAAACAATGCATTGTTCCAGTCTGGCTACAGGGGCAAATGTTTCATCATAATCAATACCTCTTCTTGTGCAACCCCGAACAACCAGCTGGGCCTTGTTCTTAACAATAAGCCCATTTTCATCAGTTTTGTTCCTAAACACCCATTTAGTGCCTATTGCACACTTACCTGGAGGTAGGGAACCAGTCACCACACTTGCTTTCTTGAACTGAAGAAGCTCAGCTGCATGGCTCAACCTCCATTGTCCTTTAAAGCAATGTGATAACTTGGGCTTCTTGCTGACTGATTGAAGAGAGCATAGAAGCAGAAATTTGACAATTGACTTCTTTTATACGCCAGCAGTGATATCACTATGATTTGAGACATAGGTGATTCTTCATCTTGATACACAATGAGATCTGTGCAAGTGTTGCAGCAGGTTCAGCAGCAAAAGATGGTGATGTGAATCATTCCTTGAAACCAATCAATGGATGGTAATTCAAAGGAGGTTGAATTTGAAGAAATCTTATCAGTATTTGTTGTGGATGGTGCTACTGAAGCTACAGGAAATCAGGTCTAGCTGAATCAGGCAGTTGATCACTAAATCTGAATGGTGAGTACTGCTATCATCATCATCACCAGCAGTACCACCAGGTGATGAACTATTGACAGGAGCAACAGCAGGAGTTTGATAAGGAAAATATTGCAGTATGTCCAAATCAAATAGCTCCACAGGGCTTTGTGGAATCTTGTCCTTAGGAGATTCATTAAACTTAACATGTAGAGTCTCTTCAACCATCTTTGTTCTGCAGTTGAAGACTCTGTATGCTTTGCAAGTTGATGAATAACCAACAAAGTACCCTGCATCCACCTTAGGATCAAAATTTTGGAGTTGATCCGTGTGTTGAGAATGAAACAAGGACACCCAAATGCTCTGAAGAATGAAATGAGAGGGGCCAAATGATGAAGAACTTCATATGGAGTCTTCATCAACCTCTGATTTACTAGAACTCTATTCTGTACATAGCAAGCTGTATTGACAGCTTCAGCTCAAAAAGTCATTGGCAGTCCAGAATCAGCCAACATGGACCTTGCAGCTTCAATAAGGGTCCTGTTCTTTCTCTCCACTACTCCATTTTGCTCAGGAGTTCTTGGGATGCTATACTGCCTCTTGATTCCCTTTGATAAGTAAAACTCATCAAGTGTGTGGTTTCTAAATTCAGTACCATTATCACTCCTCACACACTTAACTGGTAGGGAATACTGCTTCTCAACATGTAACACAAAGTTCATAATGGACTGTGCAGCCTCATCCTTTGAATGCAAGAAGAAAGTCCATACAAATCTGGAGTAATCATCCACAATTACCAGAAAGTATTTCTTCTTAGCCATACTCATCACTTTCACAGGACCAAAGAGATCCATGTGAAGAAGCTGTAAGCAGGCAGTGGACTTAGGTTCTTCTATGGAGGGAAATGAAGCTTTGTGCTGTTTTCCTTTTAAACAGGCAGTGCAGTTATCTTCACACTTGAACTCCTTCATTGGCAGTCCCCTTACTAAACCATGGTTTATCAGCTGATTCATGTTTTTGAGATTAACATGACCCAGCCTTCTATGCCATAGAATAGATTCTTGGGGGGAAGCCTTGGAAAATAGGCAAGGATGGCCTTTGAGATCTATTTTCTTGGAAAGATCTAAGGCATACACTCTTCCTGTCCTGTTGGCCTTTAGGAGAGTGTGTTCATCCAACACCTTATCAATCAAATTTAGAACTTTGGATGACAGAATCCGACAGTTCTAACTGGTGAAAAGAGCAACATGGCCTTTGTCACACATTTGACTGATACTCAAGAGGTTGTACTTGAGATTTTCCACATGGTTAACATCATCAAACTTTATTTCCCCATTAGAAACAAAGCCTTTGCCAATGATGTAACCTTTTGCATCATTGCCAAATGACACACACCCCTTCCTTCCTTGAGAGTAGTCATTAAGAAGTGATCTATTTCCTGTTATATGCATGGATCCTCCACTGTCTACATACCAGATGCCTCTGAGGTATGTTGAAGAACCCTGCAAGATACAACAAATTAGTTAGATTTTGAGACCCAAACCTTTTTGGTCTTGGACCTGTTCTCATCAACAGATGGTAAACTAACATGTTTGTTGGAAACAACAACCTGAGAGGAAGAAGCTGGTGAAGAAAATGAATCCTTAGGCTTGGACCTCCTTTTCTGTGGTTTCAACATAGGAACATCTAATTGGTTAACTCTTCCCAATAGATGTTGAACCATCATAACCAGCTGTGTCTGATTTTGGGATAAGGCTTTCAGCTCTTCAGACACATTGGCATTGGAGTTTGATAAGTTCCTATGTTGCACCTTCTTCCTTTGAGCAATCTCAGCTGTTACCTGTTTAACCCCTTCCTTTTTGGATTTCTGTTTGGACTTGAGGGTTACAGGATTTGATGTTGCTAGTACAAATGTGGCTCCAAACTCAGTTTTCATTTTAGCCATTTTCTCTTGAATTTCTTCTTTATGTTTGAGTTTGGATCCCTTTTTGTACCAACAATCATCTGTAAGATGATTGAACAAACCACATACTTCACATGGTTTCTTCTTCATCTTATGATGATCATCAACTAAAGAGGATGAAACTACTGAAGATTTGCTCTTCAGTACTTTAGAAGCATTATTTGCTTTCTTGACTTCCTCTTTAGTAGTCTTCAAACTCTTTCTACTGACAGTTTTCTTCTCTTCAGTGCTGTCATTAGTTGGAGTTTGAACTTCAGGTGTTAAATCTTGCTCTCCAGTCCTTTCAGGACTTTCAGAAATAACTCCTGAGTTGATCATCTCTTTTATCATGTGAGTGTCAGCAGTAGAACCATCAATATCAGCTGATGGGTTCTGAGAGGGCTTAGTGCTGACTTCAACTTTTGATGATGCTCTATCAAAAGGTGAATCACATGATGAGGTGGATTGGTTATTGCTTTCTCCATCAGATTTCACTTCTGCTCTTGAAGCAAAATCTGTAGGAGGAGCAGTGTGATTGTAACCAATACCAAACTTCACATTGGAAGCAGATTGCTTACTAAGAAGCATTTCAAAACCTTTGCATGATTGTACCCATCGATCACACTCTACCTGGGTGACTGCAAGGGTTTCTTTTAGATTTCTCTGGTCATCCAGAATAACCTCTAGCTTAGCCTTTTCATCATTTAGTTTGCATTTAAGCTTATAAATCTCATCATTTTTACAATTAAGAGCAGACTCAAACTCAACTTTTCTTTTGGAAATGGTTTTCTCAAGCTCAAGTTTTTGATTTATTAATGCTATATTTGCCTCTCTAATTGAGACAAAGGCATCAATGCATGATTCAGAACATAACTTGGCTTTAGCCTCTGAAGATACCTGAGTTACCTGTGAAGATGATGCATTTGAGCAGGAACCCTCAGTAGACTCCAGGGCCATAAGAGCCAGATTCCAAAAAGGACTATCACCACCATGTTGACCAGCACCTGTGAACAGTTCTTCATGACCAGACATGTCATCCGGTAAACTGCTCCAGTCAACTCCTCCAGGGGTGAATAAGCTGTGTGTTGAGGTTGAGGAGGTTGATGAGATTGAGATGGTTGAGGTTCTGGTAGTGTATGAGGTTGTGGTACTATAGGAACTTGAACTTGATCTGACTGTGGCATGTAATAACAAGGGTAAGGACATGGCATTTGACCCTGAGGAACAAAATATGCAGGAGATTGTGGTTGAGAATGATGACTAGAATTGACAGGATGTTGCCCTCTGTGTTGTTGACTATTGCCAGGGAAAGTCACAAAAGGTGCAGAGGAATTAGATCCAGATGATCTGCATTCTCTAGCAAAGTGTCCAAGCCTGTGGCATTTGTGACACTTCAACTTACTCTTGTCAAAACCAACTTTGGTTTTGCCAGAGAGTCCTGGGAACTTTCTTCCAGTTCTTTTGTAGAACTTCTGAGATCTGATATTTATCAAGACCATTTGGCTCAAAATATCCATCTCTTCTAAGTCATCATCAGCAATCCCCTTGAGATCATCCATGATGAAGCATAGATTGTCATTATTACATCCAGTAAACTGACTATCAACACTCACAAATGCAGAATCAGAAGTGTTTGAAGAGAAGTCAATATGCTCATCATACTGGCATTCAGATGACGCATATTCTAACTCATGACCAACCAAGGCAGTGTTGCCTGGTACAAAGTCTTCAGTGAGCTTTCCAGATGAAGACAATTTTCTTTTCTGTTCTATCTCTCTCTCAAATGTGAGCAATTTCCCATGGAGTTGGGTGAGAGATAGTTTGTCCAAATTTGCACTGGAGCATAGGACAATAGTGTATGTGTCCCATCTCTCAGGAAGTGATCTGAGAAATCTGTTATTCATCTGGATATTGGTGTACTCATGTTTAACCATTTTTAATTCAGAGATCAAACAAGAGAACCGCTCGAACTGTTGAGTCAGTGTCTCACCCTTCCTATGAGAGAATGTCTCATATTGTTGGGCAAAGATTTCTCTATTATTTGCCAAGACCTCATCTGTTCCTCCAAATTGTTCTTTCAAGGCATTCCAGAGGTCATGGGTAGTTTCATGATGCATTAGCCTAGAACAGATTTCATTAGGCAGTGCCATGGCCAGAATTCCATGGGCTTTTGCATCAATCTCAAACAACTTCTTATCCTCATCTGAGTATTGCTCCCTCCTCTTCGGAACCATTTGATTGGTTTTCGGGTATTCACCATAGGCTTGTGTGGACCATGTACCACTGATGTCCAACAACCTGCGCTGTTAACAGACAGGTGATGGAGCATTCGTCATTGCCATATGTTATACTCATTCCTAACCAGCATTGGAGGCTTGGTTGAGGAACCAGTATTGTGAGGATCATTGGAAGGAGTAGTCATTTTGAGTCCAAATACAAATTAATTCAAGCTTTTAAACGTTTTTTTAAAGACCACAACAGACTCAATGAAAACCAAGAGAAATCTTAAGATGAATGACCAGAAAACACAGAAAATTCAATCTCTATAACCGTTTCTTGCAAAACACAAAAATGCTAATTCAGTCAAACTTGGATCTTGAATAGCAGTTTCAATGATCAATTATTAGATCGAAGAAGACCTCTTCAGCTGTTGTGACAATGTCTGATAATTGGTCTTCAGCACTTGTGTCTTCAGACTTTGTCTTCAGCACTGGTGTCTTCAGACTTTGTCTTCAGCACTTGTGTCTTAAGACTTTGTCTTCAGCACTTGTGTCTTCAGACTTTGTCTTCACCATCTTAAGATCCCACACACACACAAATACTAAAACTTTTCAAATGGCAGCCATTTCCAAAACTGATATGGAAATTGGAACCATGAACAAGTCCCCACTGATCACTCTTGATGAGTTTGATACCTAGTATTTAAGAATGGAAGGTTTCATCAGGTCTCTTGATTCAAGAATGTGAGAGTCTATTGAGAATGGACCTTTCATGCCCAGCACCCTTTCTGCTGCTGGTGCTGGTATGATTCCCAAAGATATGGCTAACTACTCTGATGAAGATAGGAAGAGAGTAGAGATAGACAAAAAAGCCATGACAGCTCTTCAAACTGCCTTTCCAAACTCTGTATACAGAGGTTTCAAGAAGTGCAAAATAGCCAAGTAGCTGTGGGATGCACTGAAACTAATGTATGAGGGTTCTTCTGAAGCCAAGGAGAACAAGAAGGATCTCCTGAAGCAGCAGTTTGAAAACTTCACCTTCAAAACAGGTGAAACCATGACTCAGCAGTATTTCATGTATGTTGAGATTGTGGATACCCTAGTGGATGGAGGAGTTTCTCTTGAAAATAGAGACATTGTAAGGAAGTTCATGTCCTCACTTCCTAGGCAATGGACACACTACTGTGTGGTGATCAAGAGAACTGAAAATCTCAAAACTCTTACTCTGACAGAGTTATATGGGATTCTCAGTGGCTACCAGATGGAGATGAACATGCAAGGTTCATCTGGCAATTCTAACAATCAAATGGGTTCAGCCCTACATGTGATTGAAAGGGATAGCATAGAACCCAAACATCATCTCTTATGCTAACCTGACAATTCACCAAAGGGTCCTTTCATCACCTTCCCAGAGACACCAAAGGAGAACTATACTCAAGGAAGCCTATTCCAAGAGACAAGCTCTTCTCATGCTTTTGTGTCTTCTGTTGAAAGCTGTGGCAACTTTCTTTTCACTTTTGAAGATCTGGACTGTATTCATCCAGATGATTTGGAATATATGGAAATAGTCCAGCAGATGGCTCTTGTCACTCACAGAGCCAAGAAGTTCTACAAGAGGACTGGAAGGAAGTTTCCAAGCAATGCAACCATTGGAAAGTTTGGACTGGACAAAGGCAAAGTCAAGTGTTACAACTGTAACTTGATGGGCCACTTTGCCAGAGAGTGTAAGGTACCTAGAACAAATGGTGGCCAAACACAATCCAGACCAAACTACATTGACAAAGCTCTCCATAATGAGAAGTCAAAGCAGCAAGCTGCTGTTGCTGTTGAAGAAGGAGGCTTTGACTGGAGCTTTCAGGTGGAAGATGCTTCTCTAAACCAAGCACTAATGGCTGATCATGATGATGCCAACGTATTAGAACATCTCTGTACTCCTGAATGCATTGGTAAAGTTAACAGGTATAGGTCCTACAACTTGGAACTAAGATCTGACCTTGAGTCCTTAACATTTTAAAATCTGATTTTAGAAAGTCTGAAAATGATTATAAGCTGAAAATAGAGGACTTAGAGAAAACCATTTCAGTTCTAAAACACGAACATACAATTTTTAGGACTCAGATCAAAGATCTCATAACCAAGTTAACTGAGTGCCAGGCTGAGCTTGTGATCAGCATGTAAGGGCAGAAAAGAGTGTTCTTGAAGAAGAGACCTTCAAGAACATGATATCCTCATCCCTGCATAACAAAGTGTGCTATCAAAACAGGGAGGGACTAGGATCCAATGAGATAGCTCCTCCACACACAATCTTGTCAGTAAGATCTCCTAGGTGTGGAACTTGTGAAGATGAGCTTCCTCTCATAGATCCCATGAGTGAAGAGGATGAAAAAGAGATAGTGAAGAATCCCTCTGCAAAGAGTGAAGAGGAGGATTCTAAGAAGGGCCACTATCATTCTGAGGAGAAAGTGAAGACTGTGATGACCAAGTCCATGAGAAAGAACTTGATCAGAAAGATCAAAAGAAAGGCAAGGAAGGCTCAAGAGGTCAAGACTACTTTTGACTCTAAACAGAAACAAGTTTTTATCTTTGCAGGGTTTAAAGTAGTAGGGACTAAAGACATCAACCAAAAATCTTCTGCTAAGAGTTTTGGTTCTTGTTCAACTCATCTCAGCAGCAAGAAGAAGACTGATCTACTGTGTACCACTATTGCACAGCCTAGACCATCAAACTCCAAGCACAGTCCTCAGCCCAAGAGGATTGTCTCATCATCTGCAAAGATGAAGGTGGAGAAGGGATGTGACCAAAGACAGTGCTATTCCAAAGAAAAGGCTCTTGTGAAGAAGAAGATGAATTGTGTCATGTGTGAAAGTACCACTCACATTGCCAAGGATTGTCCCTTCAATCCTAAAGGTACTATCCATATGACCAAAACAAAGGCTTCAAAGAGTTCTAAGAAGATTCAAGCTTCGGAAGGAAAACCTGTTTCCTTAGGAAGCTCCAAATCTTACAAGAAGGCAAGTGGAAAATTACCTTCGGAAGAAAAGTTGGTCTCGGAAGAAAGGAGTTATTCTGAAGCACTGAAGTCTGCTGCAGTGTCTGCAGAATCTTCCAAAGGATCAGTCATCAAAATTTCCGAAGTCCCAAAAGCTTCCGAAGTTTGAAGGTCAAGTCCAAGACTCCAAAGGTGGTGTGGATGTCTAAGAAAGACCAAGTGACTGAGATTTCTCTATTAACAACAGCTCAAGATCCTCTTAGTACAACCATAGGATCTATTACTGTTGAATTACCTTCTGCAAATGAGCCCAAGACAAGCAAGGCTTGGGTTTCCAAATGTAACTAATCATTTTTTTGAGTAGATGGGATATGCGGGAGATTTCTATGTAAAGACCTTTAGGAAAGGGAAAGTCTCATCCCAGTGGAGATTTCTGCTCCATGTGGTCATCCACAGCTTATCAAACAAGCATGGTGGATGGGACCAGATTCCTAAGGATCTCTCCTTCATAATCCATGGAATAGTTCAGGGAGTCAAATTCAGGTATTCTCAGTTTGTTTATACAAATTTACTTGCAAATTTAGACTCCTTAGAGTATTACATGTTTCCTAGATATGTCTGGTACATTCTTAACTGTGAACCGGGCTCACAGTTGAGGGAAATAGGTAACATTCTTATATTGGGACAGATGAAGCCCTGCATGTTTAAAATACTGAGAAAGCCCACTGTTGGATTCTCTGGGGTAGAAACAGCCCTAGTCCCAAAAATGTTAGAGCTCATTGCTCAAGGTGACAACCTAGCAGCACAAGCTAGTGCTGAACCCACACCTGCTTTTTCCCAACCACTCTCACAGCCTCAAATCACCATCACTTACCAAAGAAAATCCAAACGAACCCCTGCTCAGGCTATTCAGTCTGTGGAGGCCCCCATATACTCACCCATACAGGAAGAAGTGGACACTGGAGCTCCCACTTCTCTTGAGGAGCAGACCACTCCCATCTCTTCAAGAATCAATGCTGAGGTTCCTCATGCTCAGCCTGATGAGCTCATTAGCCCTACTACCTTAAGCCATCACTCTGAGTCTCAACACTCAAGTGATCAACCTTCAGAGGATAGTTACCATCCCCAGCCTATAGATCTGAACCAACCAATTCCCAATCTTGACTTCTATACTGATGAAGATATAGGTTTCAGTGAGTACAATGAATCTCTCTTCTTTCCACCTACTCAAAGAGAGATGAGTACTCCTGAGTCTCCTACATCTATCCCACACCAGTCACCTACAACTGAGGTGGACACTCCTGAACCTGTTTAGGATGTCCATATGGAAGAGGCTCTCACTTCTGAAAGTGATTACATCATTAAGACCTCAACCTTGGCAACTCAGCCCACTGACATCTCAACTGAGATTGCCAGTGAGCAGAGGAGAACTAGCAGCCAAGAACCTCAAGCTGGTGGTGAGAGAGAGAGGACTCTGGTCCAATCATCTCATCCCCCAATGAATCTTCTGATGAAGATGAGGGGAATCTGAGACTACTGGTGCAAAAGCTGTCTAAAACATGCACTTACTTAGTCTCAAAGGTCAGTCACCTTGAATCTTAGGTGACTACCTTACACAACAGGATCAATGATCAGCAACTTAGATTTCATATCTTAAGGAAAAACTAGCTGGGAGACCCTTAAGGAGAGCTCAACCAGGAACACAAGAACCTGTGGATGTGATTGACATATCTTCCAGCTCACCTATGCAAGTGGGTGATGCTACCAAAAAGGGGGAGAAAGTCATTACAGCCATAGAACCTAGGATTTCTTCAGAGAGAATGGACATTGAGGACTCACCATCCTCACTTGCAACTGTGCATTCTCAGCAACCTCCTCTAGTTCACATTGATGTGGACTACATAGACTCCTTCATACAGAGTCTGTTTGAGGATGGGATACCAAGGGCTATATCACGTTCACCATTTTCCAATCACATCATTGGGTGGAGGTATGACAACAACAGGAAGGCCCTAATCATCATAAGAGTTCAAGGACAGCAAGAAGTCTTCAATTTTTAGAACTTGGACTATTATGAAGGTTTGGATCTAGTCAACATGCCACTTGTCAACCCAAGCCAATCAAGGCAAGCTGACAGACTGGCTAAAAGAATCCAAGATAGGATCACTGCAGAGTTCAGCTTAAGAAGGAGACTTAGGCAATCAGGCAATGTCATTGGTCAACTGGATGTTGAGGCAGACCCTAAGATTAGCTTCATAGGGGAAACCTTGACTGATGCAACCTAAACATCTTAAGTGTTTCCTACATGCTGCACAACTGCATTAAAGAAGAAGCTTAGGAAGTTTCACACATGAACAGAAAATACTCTAAGTGTGAAATCTTCTAAAGCCAAGACCAATATTTTCCGAAGCCAAACATGAAGTCTTCCAAAGCCACAGAGACAAAGTCTTCCAAAGCTTCAACTCATGAAGACAGATTTCTTCCGAAGACTTTTAGTAACATGCTTTATCTGATGTACTGTTCCATAAAGCTGGACACCTTTCCGCTGCACCTCTGCAAGTCACCAACTTACATGAGTTGGTGAAAAGGTCCATGCTTTTGGTAACTGTACATTGAGGTCTTGAGTTTGTAACTTTCTACTTTATGTACTTTATCCTTTTTGTAATAGATAAGGATGTGAGCTATGGCATGTCATAGTCACTAGTCAAAAGGCAATCTGCCTTTTGACTCTACAATTGATTTTGTTTGTGTCTAGTCAATTGTATCCAGCTGGCTTTCAAAGTATAGCCGGCTATAGGATGTAGTATAAGTATCTTATGTTCTTGTATCTTTCGAATATGCTTTGTAACACTTGTAATAGAACATAGAGAAGGCAATATACTGCATTCTTGAAAACCAAATACTTGTGTTCTTTGTGTTCTGTCTCTTGCATTACTTGTGTTCTTAGTATCTCAACACTTGGTTAATCCAGTTTACTGTTTTATTAAAGTTTAGTTAATCTCCTCTTTGTGTTGTTGTGTTGTAACTAACCTTTCAACGATCCTGCACTTTATAAATCCCAAATAATCTTATCTTGCAAGCAGATGAACACATATCTTGAATTACCTCATATGGAAGTGGCATCACCACCTTTTCTACTGCTAAGGCCTTTTAACATTGGCACACTGGAGTACTTGACTTGCTTTCCTCAACAGTGATAGTAGCATCATCATATTCCTTTCCTTGCTTAGTGGAAAAACTTCCTTCCTGTTTTTGTCCTTTAGATTTACCTTCTCTCATTCTCTCATCCTTCTTTTCCTTCTCTTTCACAGACAACTCAGCCTCCTCTTTGAATTCCTTGAAAGGATCAAATTCATCTTTACTGTCTGCCTTCCCCTTCCTTTTAACAAACTCAGCCACCAATGCATGATTAGTCTCAGTCCTTGTCTCTTCCACCTCTACACTCCAATCAAAGTTAGAAATCAAGGCAGTCTCCTTTTTGTGATTCATATCTTCTTTTTCCCTCTCAATGGTTAATCATGGAACTCCTGAATTACCGGAATCAGTGACAATTGGGGATGGACATTCACGTTTAAAATGTCCCAATTGTTTACAGTTGAAGCATCTCAATTTAGACTTATCAAATCCCAGTTTTGAATTAGAAGTTTGGCCTCCAAAGTTCTTTCGTCCAGTGCGCTTCATAAATCTCCAAACTCTAAGAGTCAACATTGCCATTTGCCACTGAATGTCTGTTTCTTCTAGATCATCAGGTTCCATCTGATACATATCCTCCAATGTCATTCCTTTCCCTTTTAACTCTCCAGCTACAAGTGCTTCATAGCTTTGAACAAACATTCCAAAACAAGCCAGTGTTTCTGATGGAACTAAAGGTTCAACATTTGCCTTAGAAATAGCCTGATCTCTTCCAACACTAACATTTCCTCCTCAAAAATTACCTGTATTAACTCCTAATTGAGTTGAAGTCTGTATTTGAGAGCTTGCAGCGGATGATAGTAAAGCAACATTGTGAGTAAAACCAGATGTAGGCATCATGGTCTGGTTAAATTCTCGTCTCTTCATGTCCAACTTAAAAGATTTAAGCTTATTGATAATATCCATCAGCTTTTAATCTGTGAACCCTCTTTCCTGCTTCAGTATTCTCACCTGAAGGCTCCACTAAGGTGGGGGAGAGTCTAGTAGCCTGTTAACTTGTTCACTGTTGGAAATTTTTTCATCGTATTTCTTAAGGTGCTTGAAACTGTCAAGAAGAGATTTGTGAGATCTGTCAGACTCTTGTTCTTGTATACAACAAAGGACTTAAATTCCTTCTTTGCTTGAATGCTCTTATCCTTTACCAGTTCATCGTTACCATCATAGAACTCACATAGGGCATTGTAAAGGGACTTAGAATTTTTAGCTCAGCAAATCGATTATAGATGTCTTGTGTCAGGCATAGTGTTAATGCACCAAAATCTTTCTACTCACGATTGATCAGTTTCAGATCCTTTTTAGTGAAAGTAGACGGGTCCTTATTTTGAGAGACAACATCATGTAATGCCCCGTTCCTGGGACGCTTACAGCTGGTCATTCATTGCACTTAAAACATTATAAAATGTACATTAATTTTGTAGCGGAATTTAAAACTTTCATTTATAATTAAAAACATGTCAATTACAATATCTGTTTTCATCTCAAAATACAAGACATGTCAAAATACGGATACCAGCCTCAAAACGCTCCTAGTAGCTTATGCATCCATGCCTGCAACTCCTCAGCATCAACATATACCTACCAACTATCATGCATACAAAAGTCAGCGACGCTGAGTGAGTCCTAGTTTTATAATAAAACATACTTTTCTCTATTAAAACCGTTCTTTACTTTCTTTCAAAACATACTATACTTTACAACCGTTCGTGATCATGCATCATACGTACGTACAGATAATTTCATTATTATCTTCATCATTACGTTCATTAAATTTGTTCGTTCAACGTATTACATTATCGTTCATTTCTCTTTCTAGATCCGGTCAGACTTTACCCTCTTCGTAGCACTCAGCCACGAATACTGAGGTCGAATGACAAGGATCTTGTTCAATACATTATTACGATAATTCATTACGTTCATTCATATGGTCGTTCCTTCATACATGATCTTTCTTTCATTACTCATTATTACTCGAATCTTGTCACTTGCAATATCCCCGACTCATGCTCGAAAGCTGATGTTGTGTCGGGGCCTGCTCATAAACCCCCGACTCATGTCCGAAGATTTACACAGCACCGGGATACGCGACAAAGATCCCATACGAGTCAATCACAGAGATTGAACTCCATCCGAGTCTGTTGAACACAAAGTCGCCCATCTCATTATATCGTCTCATGGACAAAGACCTCTGTCGAGTCTGTTGCAACACAGAGTCGCTCACCTCTTATCTCCTCTTATGGTCAAAGACCTCTGTCGAGTCTATTGCAACACAGAGTCGCTCACCTCATAACTATGCTTGGCTTTATGCCACACCTTCGAAGTTATACATAACTCGGGTAACAACACCCCCACCGAAGTGGGTAATAACACCCCCACCGAAGTGGGTAACAACACCCCCACCGAAGTGGGTAACAATACCCCCAACAAAGTGGGTAACAACAACCCCACCGAAGTGGGTAACAACACCCCCAACGAAGTGGGTAACAACACCCCCACCGAAATGGGTAACAACACCCCCACCGAAGTGGGTAACAACACCCCCACCGAAGTGGGAAACAACACCCATAGAAATGGGTAACACCTCTGAAGGTCAGTCACAAAGACTGGAACCCTTGCGTGCACACTTTAGAATTTGCTGAACCTCACGCGGTAGAGCTTAAGGCATTTAGAGTGGTGCACCTATGTTCATATTGCTTTCAAGCCTTTCTATACTTCTCTCTTTATTCATTAATTCATGCATGCATTCATTCATTACGTTCCTCTTTTCATTATCTTCCACTTTACGTTACATAATACTTTTATTACATTTATTAATGTTCAACGCAAAGCCAAGGGAAGACATACATATATAATAAGGAACATACATAAACATAAACATACACCATCACCATACAGGCAACAACATACATGCATAACACACATCAAACAGAAGCCATCACATCATAACTAGGCCTATCTTCCCATTTTACCCCTTAAAATCCACTTAGAAAACCTCAAGTCCAAATTGGGCGCATGGGACCTTCCAGGCGCATGAGCATAAAAATTCTAAGTATAAAACAGTCTGGGCGCATGGCACTGTTTGGGCGTTTCTGCCCTGTTCAGGCGCATCACCAATCACTTAGCCGTTTCAAGCACTTGGGTCATGGGCACTATTTAGGCGCATGGCCAATACTTAGCCGTTTCATTCTCTGGGATGCATGGGCACTATTTAGGCGCATGGTCCACACTTAGCCTTTCCATCACTTGGGCGCATGGGCACTATTTAGGCGCATGCCCAACACTTGGGCGCATGGCTAATACTTAGACGCATGGGCCACTGTTTAGGCGCATGGCTAGCACTTGGGCGCATGGCCAACACTTAGATGCATGAGCCAACATGCTGGGCGCATGGGCCACTATTTATGCGCATGACCACCCTTCGGCGCATGGCCAACACTTAGGCGTCTGGTCTCTCATGCTGGACGCATGGACAACTGTTTAGGCACATGAACCACTCTTCATGTTCGTCAAACATTCTGAGATCTTTTCTATGCTACCAATTTCACCCGATTATCATTCTAAGCATACCCAAACACATATCTAACATACTAAGGCCATCTAAGCATGCTATACATCATCTCTAACCCATAGTCAACACTATAACATGCATACATACATGCAACATTCGTACATAAAGCTGTAAACCCACGGTTTCCTTAAAAGATGCTTACATCGTATGCATAATAGCCCCAAATCAGTTGAAAATCAGTAAAAGTGGGGTTCTTGAAACTCACCTTAAGCAGCTTTTGAGCAGCACTCTTCCTATTCAAGACCCATTTTGATTCAGCTCTTTGAATCCTGAAAACAAACTCTAAACAATGAGAACTTGGGTCAAGAACTCAATACTCAGCTGAAACCGAGCTCAAACAAGAGAAGACTTACCTTTTTCAGCTTCTTCTTCCTCTTTCTCTCTCTAGAACCGGGCTCTTTCTCTCTCTTCTTCTTCTTCCGAGAGCAAAGCAGCTTTCTGCTTTGATATGGGCGACCATGCCCTTTAAAATCTAAAATAATAAGATTTGTACTTTGTACACTTTTTCCCTTCCATTTGTGCAAAATTTCCATTCCTTCCACTTAGTTTTCTTTTCCTTCCGTTTAAATAGAAATTTCAGGGTGTTACACATCACCAACAGTGACAGTTGGTATGTGAGGACTAGAAATAATTGATTCCCATTGGTTGTGGTCAGTGTAGAAGAAGAAAGCTTTGAGACATCTCTTGCAATCTTAGAAATTATCCCTGTTAATGAGTCTCGGTGGCCTATTGGGAGCAACACTTTCAAGATCGGTAAGAGTGAGTGAGGTTAACTTTGACATGATAGTTTCGTTGGGATTGATGTAATTTCGGCAAGAGAAGAAGCAATTTCGTTGAAAGTGTAGTAGTTTCACTGAAGGAAGGTAAATTTGCAGACAATTTCGCTGAGAAAGCTAATTTCGCGGAGTTGTAATTTCGCTGACAATTTCGGTAGCAGTTTCGCTAGCCGAATGTCACAAATAGCTTAGTTTCGCCAATAAGTTCGCACAAAAAAAGCTTGAACTTTCGTTTAAAATTAATTTTGGCAGCAATTTCGCTTGTTAAACCCTCACAAGCAGTGATGAACTTTCGTTCAAAGAGACTAGTTTCCCAGAACTACAAGGAACAATTTCAAAAGTAATAACACCAGTAGTTTCGCAGAAAGAACACTAATTTCGCTGGACGAACCACCCTTTTTCAATACGAAAACAATCTGAAATCATCAAAAATTCAATGAATATGAGATCTGATGATTAACAGAGCTTCCCCAACCAATAACCCGCAGAACTCAATCAGTTTCCATGTCAAATACACACTATTTTGAACTGAAAATTGATGGAAACTTTTTATTGAACTAAAACAACCAAAAACTCAACAAATCATGAGCACTAAGGCTCAGATACCATATTGTTGGTCCATTTGATCATATTATAGTGAAAATGAAATGATGAATCGTTCAATATCAAACACACATATTAAACAAGATGAACAAGGAAGATTGAAAACAATAACAACTCATTCAATATATGACAATGAAGATCAATACAATCCATAACATCAAAGCATAATGATAATTTCTATGAATTTACTTCTTAGAAAAGGTAACTTGCAACAAGGATCAACGATTAGGGTTTTGCAAGCTTACCTACAATGATAATGATCAAAAACTATATATATAGCAGTCTTAGTTTCGCAAACAGTTTCGCTGTCAGCGAAATTGTTCTGCCAAAACTATAGTTTCGCCGGGCAGAAACAGTAGTTTCGTCGAGCGAACTAATCAGCTGACTGTGAGCGCAACTATAGTTTCGCTCATAGTTTTTTTGGACTGCAAAACTACATAAATCTAATTACATACAAAAGGAAACTAACAAAAGACCTATTACAAGCAAAAGTAAAGATTCTAATCTAAGTTGAGTCCAACCTATACATGATCTTCATTTCCTACTGTACATTACATGGGCAGTTTAGTCATTTTGTAAAGGACTTTTTTTCAGCCTATAAATAAAATAGAAAACCCAACTTTTGAGAGATCCATAGACAATCAGAATATATTAGATTCTTCGACAGTCATATGTTTCAATGGTGTCTTGAAACTGTATTTTTGCTACAACTCTAGGATTCATCGTAACTTTTCACCATCATTAATACAAAGCATTTATAAGTATTTCTAGCATTCAATGATTTGTCTTTTGTGTATTTCCACTACATAATCATATACTCAATCATCATATTTGATCCTTGTTGATTCACATCATTTGGTATTAGAGCTTTGGCTTTCAGTTCATTTTTAGATCTACTCAAATCTAAACTGAAACTCGATTGATCTAGTGATTGAGTTACTATTAGCGAGTTCATCGACTTTTAATATGTATTCATGCACTCCTTGAAACATCAACTGGATTCACTGTTTGCCTGTACCAGAATCTAGAACACATCTTCAAACAACTTATTCTACCCAAAAATCAGTGCAAACACATCATCATCATAAACGTCTGACCTAAAAATCAACATTATAAGTTACAACAACATTATCAAACTGTTCTCTTAAACAACCAACTACCATTGTTCACAGTTACCATTATAATAATCAAAAGTTGGACTGTTTGGACCACTTGGACTTAAAACTAATCTAATCCTTATTCAAACACTCTTAAACAAGTTTATTATAATGGATTCATTTAACTTTTTTGAACTTGGTCATGCACCTAACCTTCTATGCTTAAACACAAAATTGAGTTTAAGCAATGGAAAATCAGGTTTATGAATTACATTATAGGTGTAGATCCGAATTATTAGATTTCCATATGTAAAGGACTTTACATCCCTGTGTCACTCTGAGCTAACCAAGCTACACTATACGAAATAACAAGAATACCCATTGAAGATCCTAACTTAACTCTTAATGATGATGAGTATAAGAAGATAAAGATTGACCTCAAAGCATACTCCATCCTCACACAAACATTAAAATAGATGTACTCAAATGGCTTGAGAAATATGGAACAACAAAAGTTATGTAGGATGCACTGCTCATTATGTGTGAAGGAAGTAGTGAAGTCGCTAAAATCAACAAAGACAAGTTGGTCAATCAGTATGAAACCTTCCACCACTCCAAAGGAGAGTCAATCTTAAAAAAATTGCATCACTTTGTATAGTTGGTCAATGATCTTGAGATTATAAGGGTTACATATAAGGAAAAGGAGATGAATAAGAAGATGTTATGCAACCTTCTTGAGAGTTGGAAGCAAAATGTAACCATGCTGAAAAACATACTTGATCTAGAAAGCACTAGTCCGGATATAATGATTGCAAGAAATGAAGCTCTTGAACTTGATGAAAGGAGCAGGAACCTCGATGGACCACAAGTCATCGAGGCATACAAATTTACATCAGAAACTCATTCTATGGAAAATGCATTTATTACTAAAGAAGATGATTTCCTTTTATCAAGTGATCAAATCAAATCAACTAGATTCATTTCTACTCCATCAACAAGCAAGACATTATTATCATCACAATCAACTGGATTTACTACTACTCCATCAAGCATGCTAGCAGATAAGAGATATAAAGAGCAAAGGGCCACTTATAATGCCTTTGTTGCAAGCTTTGAAGCATACATAGGAGGAAGACTTACCTCTACCCATCTAATCCAAGAAGACTTAGAAGAAATGGATCCTTATGATGTAGAAGAAATGGATCTACAGTTACAAATGGCTATGATAGCCATGAGAGCTAAAAAGTTTTTTCAAAAAGGGAAGGAAACTAAGTCTGAATAAGAATACCAAACTTGGATATGACAAGTCTAAGGTGAAGTGCTTCAACTATGGTATGACTAGCCACTTCTCAAGAGAGTGTAACGCTCCAAGAAGAAACAACTTTCAGAGAAGTTCTCATGCCCAATCATCATCACAACCAAACTCAAGCTATTAACCAAACAATCGACATCGATATCAGCATAAAATTCAACAACATCAATCTTAACAAAGTCAGCCTCAACTAACTAATCATGCTCATGGAAGCAGCCAAACTACTTCAATTGCTCTTGTCATCATACAAGATGGAGTATGTGATTAGAGCCTGTATGCTGAGGAAGCAAAACCTTAATTTTAAAATCATGCTCTTATGGCTCACATAAATGATGGCCCAACTCTTATGCCATTTAAGGTAAAATCAAATCTTTGTAGTGAAAAATGCATTACTGAACTATAGGGATATCATGAGCACAATCACAAATTGGCAGCTAAAATTAAGAATGAAAAACTAAAATCAGAGATGCTTAAACGTGAAATGAAGAGTTTTGAGATTAAAATCAAATTACTAATTTCTGATAATGAAAAACTGCTTGGGGAAAAGTATACTCATGTAACTAAAAATGAAAAATTAACAGAAATGTTAACTCAATCCAAAGTTGAGAAATCACCCACTATAGTAAAGCATGAAAAGTTTCAACTGTCTTAAGCAAAGCTACAAGAGATGCTTGATTCATCAAAGGATCCTAAGGAGATGACTAGGATTGGATATAACTTATGTCCACCTCCATACAATGACAATTACACTATCATGCCTGAACTCACTCTTAGCAAATTGAACCTAAGACTATTGAAACTAAATCGGTAGTTTCACAGATAACAAATCCGCAAAATAAACCAAGTGTTTATATTGAAACAAATGAGGACAAAATCAAGTTAGGTCATCCAATCAAAATCAAAAGGTGCTCAGACAAATCTGTACATTTCATTAAACCAATAAGCCCAATCAACGCAATAGTGCCTTTTGTGAAATTCATCCCTAAAATTCTCAAAGAAAAGAAGAAGGTTGAAGTTACTGTGAAACCACCTGTTGAAAGTAGATCTGATCATGAGGTCAAATCTCTAAACAATTCAATCAAATCATAGAAAATTTCACATAAAAACAAAAGGAAAACACCTATAATTTCAAAAACTATGCTTAAAAAGATTCTCAATCATCAAAACCAAAGCAAGGTGTTGGTTTTGATATTTTAAATAAAGATAGTGTAAATCAGCAAGAAAAGGAGGATAGAAAAAGCAAAAGGAAACAAAATCAGCCTAAAAAAGTAAAAAAAAATAGTAGCATTATGAAAAAACTACTAAAAAGGCTGATGTTATTTCCTCATCAAAATCAAAGATTAAGGCTCACTTGAAAACTGGTAAATGTACTGAGGCCTCAACCTTAAGATCATCATCAAGAGACAAACACATGTATGTGATGTGTGTGGAATGCCAAATCACAGAACTGATGAGTATTATTTGAATCAATACTGCTCAATATGTGGCATGAACAATCATTCCCCAAAAAATGTTATTTTTAACAAATATTGTTCT
The DNA here is from genome assembly GCA_025506515.1 of Flaveria trinervia. Taxonomy (NCBI): domain Eukaryota; kingdom Viridiplantae; phylum Streptophyta; class Magnoliopsida; order Asterales; family Asteraceae; genus Flaveria; species Flaveria trinervia. Next base: position 29,592,462 of record CM046452.1, on the reverse strand, counting down.
ATTTGTGATATGAAAAACCATAACACATCTAATTGTTTCTTCAAACAAAACAGATTGAGAATTCCATAAAACAAGACTATCTCATCAATTACAACTATGAAACCCAAAATCAGAAGTCCTGTTTATAACAAACAATCTAGGGTTTCAACTTCTGATGATGAATCTATAATCAAGAGGAGTTGAAGAGTGTCAAAGAAATGTACACTAAAATATCAACAATCACATGATTTTCATTCAAGAGATAAATAAAATATGAGATTTAAAAATAAAAAATGGGTCAAATTTCTTTAGAGAAATAGGGACCAAAGGTTTGAACACTCTTCTGACTCCTCAATAGAAGTTGATGAGATGAAATCAACCAGATCTCAATAGAAATCAAACAAAACTTCATTCTCAAAGTCTCATTCAAAGGAAAATATCAAGAAGTTTGTTGGATTTAGAAAGGTTGGTGCAACCAAAACCAAACACTTAGACTATTTTGGTACAACTAATAAAGGACTTCTAAAGCTAGAGTGGAACTTTCGAAGACAAATGGAGTTCTTCTAAAGTCAAGTGCAAGATTAACTTCCGAAGGAAAACTCCAACTTCCGAAGACAAAGTCTCTGCTCTTCCGAAGCTTCAACACTAAAAGGAAATGAAGACTATAACTTTCGAAGTATGAAGTCCGATGGAAGCCTTAGAAGAAGTATCCACAACAAGTTCTTCTGAAGCCAGTTAACCTTCGGAAGTAGCTACTATGAACCAGTGGACATAAGTATGGTCCCTCTAACACTCCGCTGCAGACCTCTGATATACTGTATGGCATTTTCTGTAAAACCTATGTAGTTGACCATACTTTATTCCACTATTCATCTTTATCATTTAGTATAGTTGCCAATTTAGTTGGTGACAAAAGGTAAGCCATGGAGATGTCATGACTATCGTATCTTAGAAAATACTTTATCTAAGATACCTTAACTATTGTAACTCATGTAATATGCTTGTAAGAGTCTTGCAATACTTTGAGTTGAGAAATAATATATATAAGTATTTTGAAAACTATTCTCTTGTGTTTGCTTTGATTTACTTAGTATATTATCATCAACTCTTAGAAGGATTCTGCTTCATCATAAATCTGAGTGTTACTTAGTGAGTTTGAGAGAAAATACTTGTGTTGAGTACAAAAACTGATCTTGCAATTGGTATAAGAGCTTTTTAGGCTCTTGATTATGTGATCTTACCATCCTAATCAACCTCTTCTTCACTCACCTACTCACTACACTCAAAATGGCCCTTAACTAGAAATCTGAATATGAAATGGGGACGATGACTAAAGTATCTATCATCACCCAAGAAAACTTTAGACAATAGAGAAAAGGTATTAAAGGGTTCGTCAGACATCAAGACAGCCAAATGTGAAAATCTATCGCTAATGGCCCTTACAAGCCAAAGGTTGCAGCACCTGCTAGAGGTGGTGCAATGATGAAGAAGGCGGTGTAAGATTACTCTGAAGAAGACCAAAAACGACTTGATATTGATGGCAAGGCAATGACTTTTCTAATGACTGCTATACCTAACTCCGTCATGGTAGGATTTAAGCATTGCCAGTTAGCTAAAGAACTGTTTGATGCCTTAACCAACATATATGCAAACTCTAACAACTCAAAGAAAGAATCACTGAAGCAATAATTTGAGAACTTTACTCATATTGCTAGACAGACCCTGAGCCAGCAATACTTCAGGTACATGGATCTTATCTCCTCCCTTCAGTCTATGGGAGTAACTCTTGAATTGAGAGATCTCTCAAGGAAATTCATGATTGCACTTCCCAATGAGTGGATGTTCTACTATGTCTCTATCAAGAGGACAAAAATCTAAACTCCCTCATAATGACTGAACTATACGACATTCTAGATGGATACCACGTCGAGATGGAAAAAAATAGGGGCCGCCAAGTGAGCAAACATTCAAGCCTTCCTACTTGCAACACACTTATGGCTGCAGAAGGCTCAAGACCACCACAGCCTCAGGAGTACCTAACACATCCTCAGGAGCCATCATATTCCTCTGGGACATACACTACATTTTCTGAGACTCCAAGGTCTCAGCAGGCTCAGCCGAGTCCTTTTCAGGACAACTATGCTTTTGTTTAAGGAAGTGGACACTCTGGTAATTTTTAGTTTTGCTTTGAAGATTTGGAGTGTTTCAGCCCAGATGATGTGGAATACATAGAAATAGTCCAACAAATGGCTCTATTAACCTACAGGGTGAAGAACTTCTTTAAAAGAACTGGAAGGCAGTTCCCTTAAAACCCAACTAGCTTCAAGTTTGGGTTCAACAAAACAAAGGCCAAGTGTTACAATTGTAACTAGCTGGGTCATTTTGCTAGGGAATACAAAGCTCCCAAATCAAATACGGGATCTACTCATGCCTCCACACATCCTACAGCACCTAAAGCTACTGGAAAGTCAACTGAGACAACTGCTATGGCTCAAGAAGTTGATTGGAGCTTTATGGTACATGATGTCACCCCTGCTCAAGCACTCATGGCTAGAACAGACAACTCAAAGGTATATGAACATCTCTGTACTCCAGCCTGTATTTCTAAGGTTAAAATGTACGAGGACTATAATATCAAACTTAAATCTGAGATTGAGTCCTTGCATCTTGAAAGCTAATTTTAAAAGGGCTGAATCTAACAATCAAAATAAAATTAAGGAGTTAGAAAAAAATTATACTCTTTAAAACATGAGCACACTAATTATAGGATTCAAATCAAGGATTTAATATCCAAATTGACTAAGGCTCAAGCTAAGCTAGTAATAGCTGAGGCTCAAGCTAGGAAGCGTGCTATTTCTGAGTAACACTTCCAAGCCATTCTTGCATCATCCTCTCACTCAAAACTATGTTATCAAACCAAAGGTGGGTTGGGAACCAATGAAATTACTCCACCACACTCTTATGAGTCTATTAGACAACCAAGGTGTGGTACTGAAGAGCAAGAGGTCCATTTGCTAATCGACCTTCCCATGAGTGAAAGAGTGATGTAATAATGGAGACCATCACATGGAAGAACTAGGTAATTTTATCCACTCCTACCAGTGATTATCAACCCCTGACCACCAAGCCAGAAGAAGCTGAGCTAAGGCTACGAGAAAAACTGCCAAGAAAGTAACTGAGTCCAAGCTGAAGATAGACCCAAAGCAAAAGGGTGTGTTCATTTTAGCCGGATTCTAGGTGGTAGGAAACTCTGATTCAGGAAAGGTGTGTACTAGTAACACTCCTGTCCTACCAATGGATCAAAAGTTAAAGGAAAGATTACCAATGAAGAAAATAAGAACAAGAAAATGCAATACTCAAGTTCCCAGAAAATTAACATTGCATGCATAATATGTGGTCTGCATAACCACATGGCCAATATTGTTACTATAATTCTGCTAGCACACATTATGCAAATAATGTTAAAATAGAAGGAGTCAAGGAAGGTTTTACATTTGGACCCTATCACATGGTTAAAGTTTTAAAGAAAGGAAAACTTGTCTCGGAAGCAAAGCTGCATTCGGAAGAAACATTCTTCTGAAGGGAAAATTGCTTCAGAAGGCATTCAAGAAAACTCAAAAGAACAAAAGAGTTTCTTTGAGAACTTTTGAGAAATAGACTGCTTTGGAAGAAAAGGTGGTGAATGTCTCTTCTGAAAAGAAAAAGCTTCGGAAGAATGCCAAGCTGCACAAGCTTCATCAAGCTCGTCTTCTATGATTAGCAAGGGATGGAATGAAAGATCAAGGAAGATGTTGCAGCCCAAACCTCTTCTTCAAAGACATCCATTGAACCCCCATTCATAAACTTTGGTTCAGTTATGTCACTATCATTGGAAGAACCCAAGACCAGCAAGGCTTGAATTTCCAATCAAAACTAACAATCTCATCTTATGTGTAGGGACATCCACATGACAAGAATAACAATATATGGATTGTGTACAATGGATGCTCCAGGCACATGACAGGGAACAAATCTATCCTTCAACAATTTCAACATTTTGATGGAGGTCCAATCTAGTTTGGAGGTGAGGCCGGAGGATATATTTCTTGCATAGGGAGTATATCCAATGTTAATTTAAAAGTTGACAACGTAAACTTTGTCAAATAGCTTGAACACAACCTATTAAGTGTTTCTCAATTCTGTGATCAAAAATATCAAATGCTCTTCACGGAACATGAGTGTATTATCCTCAAAGACGGGATGACAATTCCTTAGGAAATGGTGCTTCTTAGTGAAGATCGTGTATAGGTTGGACTCACCTTAGATTAGATTATGTTTATATTCCTTTGTAATAGGTTTAATGTTAGTTTACTTTTGAATATTGTTTATTTTGTTGCCAAGCGAAACTATGAGTGAAATTACAGTTTCGTTTATAGTTAGCTGTTTAGTTCACCCGACGAAACTATTGTTTTTGCCGAGCGAAACTATAGTTTCGGTAGCATAGTTTCACTTACAGCAAAACTGTCAGCGAAACTATGTCTTCTATATATAGTTTTGATCTTGGTCATTGTTGGGCATTCTTGCAAAACCCTAATCGAACATTATTGTTGCAAGTGACTATTGTAAGTTGTTACTCTAATGAAATATATTTGAGCTTGTTATTGATTGTATTGGTTCCTTATTATTCATATTTGCATACTGTGTGTCTATTCTTCTTCTTCTTCTTCTTTGTTGTATGGGTATTGGTTCTAATATTGAACAATTGAACACATCAACTGTACTGCAATTTGATCATATGGACCAACAAAATGGTATCAAAGCCTTAGTGCTCTTGATTGTTTGTGGTTATTGTTGTTTTTGTTCAATATGAATATTTCATCAATTCCGGATCATATTTGAGTGTATTTGATATGGAATAAGATTGAATTTTTCTTGTTATTGGTTGGGAAAGCTCTATTAATCATCAAATCTCAAATCCATTGAGATTTAGGTGATTTTAGATTGATTTCATGTTGAAAAAGCCTTCCAGATTCATCCGGCCAAACTACATATCCATCTAGCGAAACAAACTTCCCTTTTGGCAAAACTACAAGTCTTTTACACTTTGTAGTTAATTTCTTCATCTCAGTGAAAGTAGTGATCTTGAATGAAAGTTCATCGGTGCTTGTGTGTATATTACAAGCGAAATTGTTGTCGAAAGTATCTTTGAACAAAAGTTCAAGCTTGTTTCGTGTGAAATTGTCCGTGAAACTAAGCAGCCTCAAGCATTTGGCTAGCGAAACTGCTGCCAAAATTCCCAGTGAAAGTACTATCGACTCATAAATGAAAATGTGGCTCCCAACCGACCTTCGAGACTCATGAACGAAGTGTAAGGCCCCGTTCTCGGGATGCTCACAGCTGGTTAACCATCTCACCTAAAACATATATTTACATTAACTTTAATAAAGCATTGCAATGGAAACATTTAAACAACCATTTCATTTCATTATAATTGCTTTTGCGAAATAATACGTAGTTGACTGATTACAAAATAACACATTGCATTACATGACAAATATATTATACCAATGGATGACATCCAAAATGAGCCAAGTGGCCACCCCGTGCCACAGTTAAGAACAATCACCTGCCAACTGGAAACACATAAAATTTAGCATTGTTGAGTGAGTTCTAGTTTTAAAATAAAGCATACTTTACTTTCTTTCAAAACCGTTCTATACTTTCGTACATGATCATACATCATATGTAGACATAGATAATATCATTATTATCTTCATCATTTGTTCATTAACTTGCGCTCATTCATCGTACATCATTATAATTCACTTTCATTCATAACTTCGTTACTTGTCTTTCGTACGTTCATTACTTCCAATGACATGTACAGTACCTCAAATATTGTGCATGAAGCTAGTTACTGGGCCTGAGGTCTTTCAAAAACCTCAAACAATGTACATGAAGCTGACTCTAGTACCTGGGGCGAATACACTCAAAACTATCTTTTCTCTATCATTCCGGACCAATGCCATACGCTATACCCCGAACATTGTGCACGAAGTTGGTTACTGGGCATGAGGTCTATCAAAGACCTTAAACATTGTGCACAAAGCTAACTCTAGTACTTGGGGCAAGTGGCAAGGATTCCATACGTATTGTCAATCACATGCATTAGACCCCAGTGTGCATCCTTCCGGGGTAGCTAACCCGCACACCGTTGAGCTAACACCCTTCATTGGGTGTGAACCTCCTTACTATGCTTGCAAGACTTTCTTATTTTCTTTCATTCATTAATGCATGCATTCATTCATTTTGTTCCTCTTTTCATTATCTTCCACTTTACGTTGTATAATACTTTTCATTTTGTTCATCAACATTCAACATAAAGCCATGGAAATTAAACATACATAATAAGGAACACTAACATAACCATAAAAATATCACCATACAAGGCACCATCACACATGACATAACATACCCTATACATCATGAAAAGTCAACTTACTTCTCCCCTAGGAACATCCCAAGTCAAAGTCTACATTTCACTTCTCCCCCAAAAATCAATCTAAGTCTTAGGCGCATAGGCACTATGTAGGCGCATGGCCTTTCAGACACATGGGGAACACTTAAGTGCATGGGGAACTTCTGGGCGCATGGGCACTATTAGGGTGCATGGGCAACACTTAGTCATTCTAGGCAAATTCTAGGTGCATGGGCACTATGCAGGAACATGAGTACCTAGGTGCATGGGCTTTCTAGGCGTCTAGACACTTAGACCAATTCATCCTTTTCTAAGCGCATGGCTACTATTTGGGCGCATGGGGTTTTGGGCGCATGGGAACACTTAGGCAGTTTATACCGTTGGGCGCATGGGCCACTATTTAGGTGCATGGACAGTCTAAGTCACACTTAAACAACTAAATTCAGTCCCCAATCATCGTTAACATGTTCTAAGCTTAAATCTTACATTCTAAGATATAGAAACACATTCATAACATCATCATAATCATAAACACACCTAAATCAATCCCTACCCGCAAACACATACACAATCAGGTGAAAACCCACTTTTAATAAAAATGTTCATACATGCATTTCTAGCCCTGAATCAGTTTAAAACAAGTAAAAAGAAGGTTCTAGAACTCACCTTAGCAGCACTTGGGATATGACTTCCTTCAAACCTATTTGCTACAAGTTCAACACCTAGAAACCCACCAAACACACAGATCAGGAATGATCTATGAACTTGGACAGGCTTCCTTTGACGTCTAGGACGGATAGGGTTCGTGAGAATATCAAGTACTTTGAATTCTTTTTATTTTTCCACGAATTAATTGGTATTTATAGGTTAGGGGCTTCCATTCGTACGACTGAACCATTAGCATTGTTCAGTCGTGCGACTGAATCATGTGATTGAGTCGTACACATGACTAAAGGTTCAGTCGTCCGATTGAGTCAATTTTATGTCTCAATCATATGACTGATCCAGTGTTCTGGTTCAGTCGTGCGACTGGTCCATAAGCATGAAGTATTCATGCGTATGGTCCATAAGCATGAAGTATTCATGTGTATGGTCCATAAGCATGAAGTATTCATGCGTATGGTCCATAAGTATGGGCCATTAGCATGAATACTCATCCGTCTATATTGAACACATTATTCATTCATTATTGACTTAGAATTGTGTACAACAACCTCAAACCTATATAGTAAGTTCATTATATTTTAACACAATAATAATATGAAATATTAAACATTAATAAACATCAACCACACATTATATTTCATTGAACCCATTCATTACATATGTGTCCAACACTCTTCACATGTTCTTAAAACTTATTAAACTTCTCCTCTTTTGTAACTCCTGTAGGTATTTCAAATGCAAAGTAGAGTCTTATCACATGTTGGAACTGGAGAGCTTGTATAATATCCTGCGTGTCATAGAACAATGGCCACTTGTATAATGTGTAGACATCTTCAGCCAACAAGTTTGTAAGCCACATAGGGTCAAATACTCGGATAATCTCTAACTTTCCATGTTTGTTTAGAACTATGACCGCTTCCCCTGTCCTCCAATCATAATACCACCATTTAAAGTGTGGAGTGAAGTCCTGAGACATTTCCTGTAAGGGAATATTTGACATCGTGCACGGGGGGACTCCACTTCAGCACAACTTTCAACTTCCCGGATATAGGGTCCACTTCAGACCTACGAATGTACCTCTTCGGTTGTTGAGGTTTGAAGTTTACCCACCTGGTGTGGTATTCCTTCTTCAATGCAGTCTCGAACCATCCTGACATCTTCCTTGGATTTTCATACAGAAGATCTAAACATGCTAGACGGTTGAGCTCAAAACCAGGAAGACTTTTTAGATCATGAGGATATCTGAAGTACTCGATTTCTTTCTCTCTCTTTACAGCATAGACTCCTAAGTCCTCAAAATACACCCACACTATGATTTTCTACACACTTCTTGATGACATTTGACTTTGTAGAGCTTTGTGTAGGCATTCTGCTTTAGAGGCATGCGTTAGGATTTCATTTCAGCAAAACAAGCTGCCCATTTAGCTTTCTTCAAATCAACATTAGCATCCGAAGCTTGGGCTGAGCTTTCTTCTTTCTCCACTTCATCCAGCTTCTCAAATGTACCACTACCAAAAGTATCACCCAAGTTGGGTATAACATTACCTTCGTGGTCAGTGTACTCTGGATAATGCTCAACTGTAACATCCTCAATCTCAATCTCATCAACATCTTGTAGCTCCTTATCACTTAGTACATCGACTTCTATAGCTTCTTTGACAATTTCATCAGGATTGAGTCAGAACATCTCAGCTAACTGGTCATCGGTTAGATCATGAATGATTTCTCCTTCTTCAGGCATGTAGCTCACTAACCTTCTAACAATCCCTTGCAAGTCAAGAATCATGGTTAATTGAGACTTGACCTGCTGAAGGGATTGGACATCATATTCGTCTAGTTTTTGAGATTCATCTGTTTGATTAAACATTAAGCACATCACACATAAGTCATCATATGAAGCATTTAAACATAAACAAACATAGATGATGGTTAATTACATTAATGTAATATAATTCAAGTACAAAAGTTTCTAAATACAAAGAACTATAATTATTACTTTTGTCTTGAATAGAGGGTTGTTCAGCTAGAGAGTGGAGGATGAGGCTCCTTGATCTTGGTTTCTTTTAGTTCACCTCTCCTGAGCTTGAGGATTTGAGACTGATGCAGATGCTTCACCTTCCTGATCATCATCATCTTCTTGATCTTTTCCGCTCGGTCCTCCCTCCTTAACATCTTCTTCAGTATCATCTTCATCCTCATCATCATCATCATTATCATCATCATCATCATCATCATCATCATCATCATCACCACCATTACCATCCTTGATCTTTAGAGGCTTGCTCTTTGACCCCTTGAGCTTTAGAAGAATCTTCTTCTTATTCTTCTCAAGCTCCTCTATCCACTTCACCGAAGCCAACACCAGCTCATTTTGACTTGTAAGTACATCGTGGGCTCGGCTTAGAGCTCTCTTATATAGGTCACTCTTCTCACTAAGCTCCTTGATCTTCTTGGCTTAAGCTGCATTCACTTCCATCATCTTGTGTAACTGAGAAGCCCTAAGCTCATCAGTGGCAACAGCCTAAGCTTAGTGCTATTTAGGTTAGCCAGTTGTTCCTCTAACCCGATATGGGGTAGAGTGGGTCCAGTTGTGAATGGAGTGTGTGTGTGGAAGGACCTGCTTGGTGACTGGTGGTGGTAGATGTGGTGAATATAGGAAGTGGAATATGTGTGGGATGTGGTGGAGTGGCTGTGGTAGTGGTGGTGGGATGAGTGATAGTAGTAGTGGGAGGAGTGGTGGTGGTAGTAGTAGCTATGGTGGTGGTGATAGGAGGTGTGGTAGTGGTGGTGGCTGTGGTAGTGGTGGTGGAAGTGGTAGTGGTGGTGGTAGTGGCTATGGTAGAAGATGTGATCACTGTAATCCTCGGCCTCTTGCTTTTCTTCCTGTGGGGATGAGCCATTCTCTTTTTCCTGGAGCCCTTAGCAATAGGTACTCCCCCTTGGCTGCTGGACTGGTAAAGGGTGTAAGTAGGATCAGTAACATCATTAGCAACACCCCTTGACTCAGCCTTGTGTCCGTCAACCACCTCTATGCCTTTTCTAGTGGCCACGACTCTACTCCCAATAGTCCTCACTAGAGGCTCATCATCTAACTCCTCATCATGATCTATGAAGAAGTCTTGGTGGACGGCAGCCCCTTCAGTTTCATCAGGTGCCTCACCACCTTGACCTTGATCATCATCGTCGTCATCGTCGTCGTCTTCTTCAGCGGGTGCCATGATGGGCTTGACGTCGGAGTCAGTGTCATCGTGACGCCACTTCCTTCGAGTGGGCACCACATAGTCTTCTTTGGCAAGGTGCCCAAATAGTCTCCTCACCGGGGGGTTCACTTTCTTGCCTCGGTAGACCTTCTCTACCTAATCTCGTATCATCCATTACCTCGAGTACTACTACATCATCTTCTCCTTTGGCAACATAGGAAGTTTCTCATCATAATCATCTGCAAAAACCGTGGGTACATGCAGAAGCCTTCCTTTCCCTTGGCCTCGAGGTTCTCTATCATGTAAGTGAGGATCATGCGTGAAAAACTGAACGGATGGTTCAGTACCAACGCAACGTATGCATTCTGGATCTGGTCGGACATTTCGTCAAATCCTCCCCGCCCAGAGGCTATACACTTAATGATCACATATGCCAAATATTTGAATTACGGGCACATGTTGCTCTTGTTCAGTACACCGGCATTATGTCACCGGAGTACTTGATCCTCAGAAAGCATCCCCAGACTGTTAGGAGATGTAGCTTAGTTGGGTAGGCTCCATCCTCACCCAGATCTAAGACCTGGCTCAGATCATCCTCAGTAATCTCAATCTCTTGTCCAAATATGGAGCTCTGTATATAGTGTGGCTAAACGGACCGGTCAACCCTGGCACTTTCCCAGAATGCCTATTGTATAGATCTATAAGGTGTGCATGGTGTCGAAATGACTTTCAAGATCCTCAATCTCATAAGAAATGCAATGATCCCAGTAAACTTGGACGGATTCCGAGTGGTGGCATCCAAGTGAGCACAAATGTTGTGCTTGGGGGTCATGGTCCATCTTTCAGCCATGTTGCTGTAACACAATAAACATATACATTAGAAATGTGTTATAGAGATGACACTTGAAACTTAAACTGTCTTAGATCAAACTGGTTCAACCGTGCGATTGAACCATACGACCGAGTTCAGTCGTGTGATTGAGCATGCGGTTGAGTTCAATTGTGCGATTGAGCTTGCGACTGATCTTATTCGTGTGTTGAGCCATGCGGTTGAGTCAGTCGTGCAATTGAGTCACCGAATGATTCAATCATGCCAATGAATCTTACACCTTGCTCAATCGTGCGACTAAAGTTCATTCGGAGTGTCCATTCATAAAAGGCTCTGTGCGACACTCCGACCCTGAATCTTGGTCAAATCTTGATGTTAGACGTCGTGTTTAGACTCATTAGATTTGTAGAAACTCTAAATATCACTTAATGTCCTTCATTTTAATGATTATGTCCATTTAAGTGGTCTATTTGAAGAGTTTTACTGATTTCTTGGTTTTAGTCGATTAGGTCAGTTAGGGTTTGATTTCACCAGTCATTTTGATCGATTTCAGTCTCACATTACCTGTAGATGAACAATAGGTCATTTAGTAACACAATCGGCGAGCAATCAAGGTGAAACGAAATTTTGGCAGAGTATCTACGTATGAAGGGTTTTTCGTATGCTTTGAAGGGTGGTGAGAAATGCGACCGGCTCACCCCTCTTTTTATACTGTCTTAATGTTCAGTCGTACGACTGGACCCATACACATGCTCCAGTCATGCGACTGAGCCCATACTCATGCTTCAGTCGTGCGACTGGGGTTCAGTTGTGCGACTGGCTCATACTCCTTGATCCACTCATGCGATTGGTTCAGTCTTGTAGTCCAATCGCATGGTTCTTCTATACTCATGGTCCAGTCGCGTGACTGGCTCATACTCATGGTTCAATCGTGGATTGGCTCATACTTATGATCCGATCGTGCGATTGGCTCATACTTATGAGCTTGAACCCTTTGCACTTTCAACCCTTTGAAATGTTAACATTTGATAAACATTAAGACCTTTTAACACCATTTGATCATCTCAGACGTAATCCTTTTATTTTAATACCTGATTTGCCACCTTAGACGTGACCCATTTAATTTACCTAATTGGTCACCTCAGACGTGACCCATTTTAGTAAGTGATTCACAGAGTACATCCAGTTTTATAGTCTGACGATTAATCCTACAAACGAGGAGAAAATAGAAAAAAACTTAGAAATTTAAAAAAAAACAAGACATATTTTTGTTGTTTTGGGTTTGAGTAAAACAACTTCAAGTTGATTAGATCATTTCTAGATTGATTCATTATGGAATCATACAGGTATAACATAATCGTTTAGAAACCCCTTATCAATATGCACTTGATGCGAGATTCTTGTTGTTTCTGAGGGTCTTGAGCATTTTCAAGAAATCATACTAAAGCTATAAGATTCACACAATGATTTTGACTTTCAAGGATTGCAGTCACGATGATTGTCAGTATGTTGTCCCCTTAAATCCATACACAGACTTTTGACTTACAATGGTGATGAATTAGGTTTAATTATTTCAACATGCACTTGTGGATCTCACACTTATTTGGTATCAACATTCCTCAGGAGATTTTTGAGCTTTTTACAGGCATTGGACAAGAAGAGACTATTCTAAGAGCTTTCAAAGAGATGCCAAGCCTCAGGTCAGTGCCATCACACAGCAGAGAGGCGCAAACAACAATGAATTCTAGAATATTTAGGTTATGCTTATCCTCAAGTCAGTGTCACCGTAGAGCAAAGAGGCACACAATCTATCTTCTTGTTAGAGCATTTATTTTTCTTTTTGCACATAACACACCAACAAAATATGTTATCAGCTTGATCGCTTTTAGCATTTTTTGCATGTGCTTTGCTCATATTTATGGTCATCCGCACACATTTGTAGTGCCTATTTTGCTCATCCCCCTTATTGGAAATGTGTTGATTGTGTTAACCAGGGATAAGATGAGAACCTACAGCAAGTTGAACAGGTTAGTTTGAATTTTTAATTCACCAATGAAGTCTACGCATCTATTGTGTTGAATCTACCGACACATCATATTATGAACTATCAACCTCTAGGTCTACTTTCTCTATGTTATCTCAGTAGCAAACTAGTTTAACTATCATTTTTCTTTATTTGTGCTTAGACTTCTCAGATTTGTACTTTGAATTTCGCATTTTGAGCACACTAGTTTTGAAGTTCCAACAAATTCGTTCTCTGTGTACTATCATTTTCCATAGGCTTTGAAACAGAATCACATATTTGATTTCATTTCTATTAGCTAAGCTGCCCTCCCCCGTTGTTTTTTTTAACTAAATACTAGATTAAAACTATTCTCCCCTAGAATTCTAAACAAAAAACTTTTTGTGTTTTGGAAATAGGCAGGAAAATAAAATGAAATAAAATAAAATAACCACACTAGTCGAACTACGAACTTTCGTCTTCTTGAATCACATCACTTTTCTTTTCATGCCATTAACCTCTAAAAGATATAAAAACCTCGGTTTATTAAATGCTTTTGTGTAGAGGTCGGCGCGTTGAAATCCGTATTAATTTTAACAACATCGATTAATTGCTTTTCAAAACAGTAACGTATAAAGTGATACTTGATACCGATGTGTTTAGTTTTAGGATGTTGGACTGGATTTTTGGTTACAGCAATAACAATAGAATTATCAACAAAAATGAGAGTGTTAGAAAATTGCATTTGCTGTTGAATCCAAATTATTTGTGAACAACAACTAGCAGCATCAACCTATTCAGCTTCACATGTTGACAGAGCAATGGAGGTTTGCTTCTTACACTGGCAGGTGAATAACCGTCTACCAAAGAACTAACATCCTGCTGATGTTGATTTGTAATTCACTTTGCAACCACCATAATCTGAGTCACTATTCGTTGTAAGCTCAAAGTCATCATCATGAGGATACCACAACCCGAGTCTTAGAGTACCCTTCACATAGCGAAAATAACTTTTGACTCCGATGAGATGGTTTACTTTTGGTTTCACCTGATATTTGGAACAAAGACACGTCGTGTACATGATATCAGGATGTGAGGCTGTGAGGTACATGAGACATCCGATCATTCCTGTGTACATGGTGGCATCAACCAGATCACCATTTTCGTCGGGTGCCACATCATGGTTTGTGGCAAGTGGACTTCTAGCTGCTGAAGCATTCTCCATGTCGAACCAACTAAGGATATCACCTACATACTTGGTCTGATGTAGGAAGATTCCCTTTGGTTTTTGATCCACCTATAATCCAAGGAAGAACTTCATCTCCCCCATGGCACTCATCTCAAACTCTACTTTCATTACAGATTCAAATTCTTTACATAATATTCATTTTTGGAACCGAATATTATGTCAACAACATAAATCTGTACCAGCAGTAAGTAGCCATCTTTTTTTGATCAACAGTGTGTTGGATTCTTTATGCCCAAGACAAATAGAATATTGATGTGGTTAGTACGTCATGATCCAAGTCGGGTCATACCCAACAACAAGTTTAGCAAACACCAATATGTATTTAATTGATGATATGATCATACAATTAAATCATTGTACCTATTTAGAAAATGGGTTTTCTAAATAATTATATGTGAGAAAGAACAACTTATAAGGATATTTTGTTCATGGACATTATTTGTAATGTTATTTAAGTTTGTTAAATAACATCAAATAATAAGAGTGTGTGTTTAAGTTATATATTTAAAAGGTTAATTATATAACTAACAATACAACTAGTTAACATATTAGTGGGTGTTTAAAAATGGGGGGAACCCATTTTAAACAAGATTTTGGCCGCCCCCATTGGGGGCATTATTGGTCATTTTGTGTCTTGAAACTACTCTCCAATTTAACACTAGTCACACTCTCCCATTCAGCACTCTCTCTCATACTTGCAAGATCCATTTATTTTTCTCTCATCCAAGAAGGAAAAATAGGCTGAAAATCGGTTTTCAGCAGCCATGTTCTTGCGATTTAGTGCACAAATCCTAGCAAGAAAGGTGTTTTGCATCATGCTTGTGGGTATGGAAGCTTGAGGACATCTACCTTGTTGTTTTGGTCATTCAAGAGCAGCCCCATCTTCATCCAAATCCCGTTTTTCAGCAGCCTTTTGGAAGGTAGTTCATCATCAGTTTTAAGCAGCTTTGTTAAAGGTATTTGTATGACTCGTTTTGTTTGTGTTTGGGTTGTTATTTCTTATTGTATGCTAGTTCTTCACATAATAAAGATCCTCTTGTTATGGGTTTGTTGTTTACACATAATCATGTTAATTTTTAGAAACTTTAACATGACTTAAGTTGTATATTCCGCTGCGTTTCATATGTTTAAATGGTTAAACAAGATGTAAATGGACAAACAAACCCCTTCAATGGCATCTAGAGCCAGTTATGTGGAAACTAGCATCATTATCCTTGTAAAATTGTTTTTAAAGGATGTTTATCTCTCATTAGAGACTGATTTTGGTTGATTTAATAAACCCCATGTCTTTCAAAGTTATATCTTCATGCTTATGATTAAACTTGAAAGATAGGATGTCAATTGGTTGATATGTTTTGGTTATTGTTTGTTTGGACAAACAACCCTAATTTTCAGTTTATGTTGGCTGAAAGTTTGGGGTTTGATGGGCTTTATTTTGTTTGTTGAATGATGTTTGTGATTGTTCATTTGATGGTGCATAACCTAGCTTAGACCTTGTGTTGTTTTGGTTTGGTTGCTTGTTTGTTTTGGTCTTTTTCGTTCAATTGGGTTGTAAGTTTTGTGCTTGTAATTTATCTATTTATTCATTGGGATGTAATAATAGATTAGGAGTATTTCTCTTTTACTAGAAAATATGTATTAGGATATATATTATGTAAATGAAGATGCTCAGGAAGGAATCACAAAAGGAAGACACAAAGTGGACTTGAAGCATACGGATGCGACATCAAGTGGGAGATCCATTGTGATCTCAATTTTGTGTTGTTATTAACCCTTAGGAAAGACCTAATGACACACTTGTGATGGCAAACAAGTATGGTCACAAAAGTAGCTATGGTTATGCACATATGATTGTTGGATATATGCTTGTTTGATTATTCCTTTTATGTTGATTGTTTGATATATGGATATGCTTGACAATCTAAATAAATTATCATAACAAGCTGAATTTTTGGTTCCTAAACATTAAGTGACTTATAAATGGTTATTAAAAGGATTAATGATTTCATAATAAAATAGGTTTTATAAAAAGGAACCATAGGGTACCATGTATTTGAAAGCATGTGAATACAAGGTACATAGAGTTTTCATGTCTAGAATTAATGGAAACTTAAATCCCTTTGGTAACAAGTCTATCACCATCCTTTTACACGACACTCGAATCACTTGGGAACTATTTGTGGGATAAAGGTCACCTAACCACTTGTAGGGAACTTGTATCTTTGAGGTGAGTCTAACGTACTCGTGGGATAAAGGTCACCTAACCGCTTTGTTGGACCAAAAGAACCAACGAGCCAAGATCAGAAAACCTCTAAGTCCCACATGATATCACAACAACTGCTGAAGGCTTCATCAGCAGTTTGACAAATGCTGAAGACTTCAACAGCTGAAGATCAAGTATTGAAGACTTCAACAGCCGAAGATCAAGTATTGAAGACTTCAACAGCTGAAGACTAAAGTGCTGAAGCTGAAGACCAAGTACTGAAGGACAACAGCTAAAGAACACAAGTGCTGAAGCTGAAGACCAAAGTACTGAAGGTCAACAGCTGAAGATCAAGTACTGAAGACTTCAACAGCTGAAGACTATAGTGCTCAAGCTCAACAGCTGAAGAACACAAGTGCTGAAGCTGAAGACCAAAGTACTGAAGGACAACAGCTGAAGAACACAAGTGCTGAAGCTGAAGACCAAAGTACTGAAGGTCAACAGCTGAAGAATACAAGTGCTGAAGCTGAAGACAAAGTACTGAAGTACAACAGCTGAAGAGTCCACAAGTGCTGAAGATTAACAACTGATGTACAAAGTCTGAAGACAAAGACTGAAGACATCAGCTGATGACATCTACTAAGTCATTAGCTGATGAAACGTCTGAAGTTCAAGTCTGAAGACCAAGTACTAAAGTTTTAGTAGTTTGTCACAACAGCTGAAGAATACTTCTTCAGTAGTTGTGATATCAGTAGTTTTATGTTTTTACTTTCAGTAGTTTTGTAAAACGACTGAGGAGCTTGTTCTTCAGTCGTTGTAGTTTCAGTAGTTTCTTATCAGTAGTTTTGTAATAAGTAAACACTTAGCTTCTTGTAAGAAGATGTCAGCTATTAGACATCTTCAGTAGTTTTAGTGTTTCAGTAGTTTGTTAAATAACGGTTAGATGTCACTATCAAGTGACATCAGCCTACGTCATTTTTTCCTTATATAAGGAAGAATGACCTAAATTGTAATTTTGCGAATGCCATGCCAAAGCATGTGATTGAATGAAATATTCTTTTGCAGAAACTTTTTCTCTCTATAACTAATTCTGTTCATTGCTATATCTTCGGTATTCTTGCTCGAATTGTGCTAGTTGGTACTCTATTCCGCTGCTGAAATCATTCGAATCGATCAAACTAGATGCTGAGATCCTATCAAATGGTATCAGAGTAGGTTAATCATTGATCGATCTAACAATTGATCATTGAAACTGCTCATTTGCTCTAAGTTTTATCGAACTAGCAAATTCGCACGAATCTGTTATAGAGATTGAAGTTCTGTTGCTTTTGGCTATTTTAATTGAGGTTCTTAGTGGTTTTGAGCTAAATTTTTTTTGCTTATCTTGAATTTGTCTGAATTTTCAAAAATGACTACACCTTCTAATGATCCACACAATACTGGTTCCTCAACCAAGCCTCCGATGCTGGTTAGGAATGAGTATAACATTTGGCAACGAAGAATGCTCCATCACATGTCTATATAGTTTAGGTTGTTGGACATCCATGGTACATGGACCACATAAGCCAATGGTGAATCATCCGGAAACAAATCAGTTGATTCGAAGAAGAAGGAACAATACTCTGATGAGGACAAGAAGTTGTTTGAGATTGATGCTAAAGCCCATGGAATTCTAGCCATGGCACTGCCTAATGAAATCTATTCCAGGCTTATGCATCATGAAACTGCTCATGACCTTTGGAATGCACTGAAAGAACAATTTGGTGGTACTGATGAGGTCTTAGCAAACAACAGGGAAATCCTCGCTCAACAGTATGAGACTTTTGCTCATAGAAAGGGTGAGACTCTGACTCAGTAGTTTGAGCGGTTTTCATGTTTAATCTTTGAGTTGAAAATGGTTAAACATGAATATACCAAAAGCCAAATGAACCACAGATTCCTCAGAGCACTGCCTGAGAGATGGGACACATATACAATTGTCCTACGCTCTGGTGCAAATCTGGATAATCTATCTCTCACCCAACTTCATGGGAAACTGCTTACATTCGAAAGAGAGATAGAGAAGAAAAGAAAACTGGCTTCATCTCGTAAGCTCATTGAAGACTTTGTACCAGGCAATACTGCCTTGGTTGGTCATGAGTCAGAATATGCTTCATCGGAATGCCAGTATGATGATCATATTGATTTCTCTTCAAACACTTCTGATTCTGCATTTGTGAGTGTTGATAGTAAGTTTACTGGGTGTAATAATGACAATCTATGCTTCATCATGGATGATCTCAAGGGGATTGCTGATGATGACTTAGAAGAGATGGATATTTTGAGCCAAATGGCCTTGATAAATATCAGATCTCAGAAGTTCTACAAAAGAACTAGAAGAAAGTTCCAGGACTCTCTGGCAAAACCAAGTTGGTTTTGACAAGAGTAAGTTGAGGTGTCACAAATGCCACAGGCTTGGACACTTTGCTAGAGAATGTAGATCACCTGGATCTAATTCTTCTGCACCCTTTGTGACTTTCCCTAGCAATAGTCAACACACAGAGGGCAACATCTTGTCAATTCTTGTCATCATTCTCAAACACAATCTCCTGCATATTTTGTTCCTCAGGGTCCAATGCCATATCCTTACCCTTGTTATTACATGCCACAAACCAGTCAGGTTCAAGCACCCATTGCTCAACAACCACATGCTCTTCCTGAGCCTCAACTATCTCAATCTCATCACCTCCTCAACCTCAACAACACAGCTTCTTCACCCCTGGAGTTGTTGACTGGAGCAGTTTACCAGATGACATGTCTGGTCATGAACAACTGTTCACAGGTGCTGGTCAACATGGTGGTGACAGTCCTTTTGGGAATCTGGCACTTATGGCTCTGGAGTCTGCAGATGGATCATCCTCAAATGCCTCTTCATCACAGGTATCACAGGTATCCTCTGAGGCTAAGGCCAAATTATGTTCTGAAACATACATAGCAGCATTTGCCTTCATTAGAGAAGCAAATGTAGCTTTAATTAATAAGAACATAGAGCTAGAAAAGATCATTTCAAAAAGAAAAGCTGAGTTTGAGTCTATGCTTAAAGAGAAAAATGATGAGATTTATAAACTTAAATGCCAAATCACTGATGATAAGGCTAGGGAAGAGGTACTTTTAGAAAAGTGCAAAGACCTCAAAGAAACTCTTGCAGTCACCTAGTAGAGTGTGATCGATGGGTACAATCATGCAAAGGTTTTTAAATGCTTCTTAGTAAGTAATCTGCTTCCAATGTGAAGTTTGGCATTGGTTATAATCACACTGCTCCTCCTACAGATTTTGCTTCAAGAGCAGAAGTGAAATCTGATGGAGAAAGAAATAACCAATCCACCTCATCATGTGATTCACTTTCTGATAAAGCACCATCAGAAGTTGAAGTTAGTATTATTCCCTCGTTGAACCTATCAGCTGATCTTGATGGTTCAAATACTGACACTCACATGATCAAAGAGTTGATCAACTCAGGAGTTATTTCTGGAAGTCCTGAAAGGACTGGAGAGCAAGATTTAACACCTGAAGTTGAAACTCCAACTACTATCAGCACTGAAGAGAAGAAAACTGTCAGTAGAAAGGGTTTGAAGACTACTAAAGAGGAAGTCAAGAAAGCAAATAGTGCTTCCAAAGTACTGAAGAACAAGTCTTCAGTAGTTTCATTCTCTTTAGTTGATGATCAACATAAGATGTAGAAGAAACCATGTGAAATATGTGGTTTGTTCAATCATCTTACAGATGATTGTTGGTACAAAAGAGGATCCAAACTCAAACATAAAGAGGAAATTAAAGAGAAAATGGTTAAAATGAAAACTGAGTTTGAAGCCACATTTGTACCAGCAACATCAAATCCTGTAACCCTTAAGTCCAAAAAGCAATCCAAAAAGGAAGGGGTTAAACAGGTAACAGCTGAGATTGCTCAAAAGAAGAAGGTGCAACATAGGAACTTATCAAACTCCAATGCCAATGTGTCTGGAGAGCTAAAAGCTTTATCACAAAATCAGACACAGTTGGTTATGATGGTTCAACATCTATTAGGAAGAGTTAACCAATTAGATGTTCCTATGTTGAAACCACAGAAAAGGAGGTCCAAGCCAAAGGATTCCTCTTCTTCACCATCTTCTTCCTCTCAGGCTATTGTTTCCAACAAACCTGTTAGTTTACCATCTGTTGATGAGAACAGGCCCAAAACCAAAAAGGTTTGGGTCTCAAAATCTAACTAATTTGTTGTGTTTTACAGGGTTCTTCAACATACCACAGAGGCATCTGGTATGTAGACAGTGGAGGATCCATGCATATGACAGGAAACAGATCACTTCTTAATGACTACTCTCAAGGAAGGAAGGGGTTTGTGTCATTTGGCAATGATGCAAAGGGTTACATCATCGGCAAAGGCTTTGTTTCCAATGGGGAAATAAAGTTTGATGATGTTAACCATGTGGAAAATCTCAAGTACAACCCTTGAGTGTCAGTCAAATGTGTGACAAAGGCCATGTTGCTCTTTTCACCAGTCAGAACTGTCGGATTCTGTCATCCAAAGTTCTAAGTTGATTGATAAGGTGTTCGATGAATACACTCTCTGAAGGCCAACAGGATAGGAAGAGTGTATGCTTAGATCTTTCCAAGAAAATAGATCTCAAAGGCAATCCTTGCCTATTTTCCAAGGCTTCCCCTCAAGAATCTACTCTATGGCATAGAAGGCTGGGTCATGTTAATCTCACAAACCTAAATCAGCTGATAAACCATGGTTTAGTAAGGGGACTGCTATGAAGGAGTACAAATGTGAAGATAACTGCACTGCTTGTTTAAAAGGAAAACAACACAAAGCTTCATTTCCCTCCATAGAAGAACCTAAGTCCACTGCCTGCTTACAGCTTCTTCACATGGATCTCTTGGTCTGTGAGAGTGATGAGTATGGCTAAGAAGAAATACTGTCTGGTAATTGTGGATGATTACTCCAGATTTGTATGCACTTTCTTCTTGCATTCAAAGGATGAGGCAGCTCAGAAGATTATCAACTTTGTGTTGTATGTTGAGAAGCAGTATTTCCTCTCAGTCAAGTGTATTAGAAGTGATAATGGAACAGAATTCAGAAAGAAACAATACACTTGATGAGTTCTACCTCTCCAAGGGAATCAAGAGGCAGTTTAGCATTCCAAGGGACTCCTGAACAAAATGGAGTAGTGGAGAGAAAGAACAGGACCCTTATTGAAGCTGCAAGGTCCATGTTGGCTGATTCTGGACTGCCAATGACTTTTTGGCTGAAGCTGTCAATACAGCTTGCTATGTACAGAATAGAGTTCTAGTAAATCAGAGGTTGATGAAGACTCCATATGAAGTTCTTCATCATTTGGCCCTCTAATTTCATTCTTCAGAGCTTTTGGGTTGTCCTTGTTTCATTCTCAACACACGGGATCAACTCCAAAAATTTGATCCTAAGGTGGATGCAGGGTACTTTGTTGGTTATTCATCAACTTGCAAAGCATATAGAGTCTTCAACTGCAGAACAAAGATGGTTGAAGGACTCTACATGTTAAGTTTAATGAATCTCCAAAGGACAAGATTCCACAAAGCCCTGTGGAGCTATTTGATTGGATACTGCAATATGTTCCTTATCAAACTCCTACTGTTGCTCCTGTCAACAGTTCACCACCTGGTGGTACTGCTGGTGCTGATGATGATGATGATAGCAGTACTCACCTCTTCAGGTTAGTGACCAACTGCTGTGTCCTCTAAACCTGATGCTCCTGTAGCTTCAGTAGCTTCATCCACAACAAGTGCTGATGAAATTTCTGCATCTTCAACTTCATTTGAGTTGCCACCATCTACATGGTTTCAAGAGTCTACATCAACATCTGTTGCTGCTGAAGGTTCTACAAACACTTGCACTGATCTCATTGTTTATCACGAGCTGAACAATCACCCAATGTCTCAAATCATTGGTGATATCAATGCTGGAGTTTCAACCAGAAGTCAATTGTCGAATTTTGCTTCTATGCTCTCTTCACCAGTCAGCCAGAGCCAAAGAATTATCATGTTGCACTAGAGACAATGGCTGGGTTGAAGCAATGCAGCTTGAGCTTCTTCAGTTCAAAAAGCAGCAAGTGTGGGAGCTTGTTCCTCTTCCCCCAGGTAAATGTGCAATAGGCACTAAATGGGGGTTTAGGAATAAAACAGATGAAAATGGGCTTATTGTTAAGAACAAGGCCAGACTGGTGTTGTTCAGGGGTTGCACAAGAAGAAGGTATTGATTATGATGAAACCTTTGCCCCTGTAGCTAGACTGGAGGCAATTAGATTGTTCTTAGCCTATGCTGCACTCACATGTTAAAGTTTTTCAAATGGATGTTAAAAGTGCATTTTTATATGGTAAAATAAAAGAAGAAGTTTGTGTGTGTCAACCACCAGGTTTGAGGATAATAAACACCCAGAATGGGGATACAAGCTTGATAAGGCTCTTTATGGGTTGAAACAAGCTCCTAGAGCCTGGTATGAGACATTATCTAACTCTTCTTATGCAAAATAATTTCACTAGAGGCTCCATAGATAAAACTATTTATAAGAAGGTGGATCAGCATAAGCACTTGTTCAAATTTATGTTGATGATATTATATTTGCATCCTCTGATCCCCAGTTGTGTGATGATTTTACAAAATTAATGCAAAGGAAGTTTGAAATGAGTGCAATGAGAGAATTACAGTTCTTTCTAGGCTTGCAAATCAAAAAAAAAGCTGATGGAATTTTCATTCATCAGTCCAATATACAAAAAATCTTTTAACTAAGTTTGATTTACAAAACTGTAAGCCCTGTTACCTCCAATGTGCAACACCACACATTTGGATGTTGATCAGAAAGGTAAAGCTGTTGATGAAACGCTTTACAGATGTATGATTGGGTCCTTGATGTATTTAACAACTTCTAGACCAGATATTATGTTTGCTACATGTGTGTGCTAGATTTCAGGCTGCCCTAAAGAGTCTCATCTGATTGCAGTCAAAAGGATCTTTAGATATTTGCAAGGTAGACAATCTCTAGGTTTATGGTATTCCACTGGGCACTCTTGCAAATTAGTTGCTTTCTTGATAGTGACTATGCAGGGTGTAAGTTGACCAGGAAATCAACTTCTGGTGGATGTCAATTCCTAGGCAACTGTTTGATTTCTTGGCAGAGTAAGAAACAAACATCTGTTGCTACATCTACTGCTGAAGCCGAGTACATTGCTGCTGCAAGTGTACATCCAAGTACTCTGGCTTCAGAATCAACTTTTGGATAATGGCATTACAGAGACTAAGACTCCGTTATTAATGGATAGTGCCTCAGCTCTTTGCATTGTCAAAAATCCAGTCCAGCACTCTAGGACCAAACATATAGAAATTAGACATCATTTATAAGAGATTTTTTTGAAAAGGGTCTAATTAATCCTATGTTTGTGCCTAGTGTTGATGAGCTTGCAGACATTTTTACTAAGCCTTTGGATAGTTCCACTTTCCACAACCTGGTGTTAAGGCTTGGTATGCTGCAGCTAGAATAAGTGACAACTACTGATGATCTCAGTAATAAGTACTGTTGATCATTGGTAACCATGTCACATATAAGTACTGATGAGTTCTTTTACCCTCAGTAGTTTTTATAACTACTGAAGGCTAAATGCCTCACAAGTACTAAAGTACTTTATCTGTTCTAAACTACTGATGTAGTTACAACTACTGATGTGGTTACAACTACTGAAATCAGTAAAAACAGATAAGTACAGACGTCCTATGAAACACCTGAAAAGCAGATGAAAAGTCTGATGAGTAAGTGTTGAGGATAGTATGAAACAGCTGAAAAGCTAAGAATTGATGAAAACAGCTGATGAGTAATTTCTCTTCAGTTGTTTCTACAACTGTTGTTTCTAAACAACTGAAGCAAGACCACAGTCTTCAGTAGTTTCACAACTACTGATGACTAATACCAAGTCTTCAGTTGTTTACAACAACTGATGGCAAAACCACTGTCTTCAGTAGTTTTACAACTACTAATGACAAAACCAAGTCCTCAGTTGTTTACATCATATGAAGTCAAACCACTACCTTCAGTAGTTTCATAACTACTGATGGTTAACACCAAGACTTCAGTTGTTTCAACGTCTGATGGTCAAAACCAAGTCTTCAGTTGTTTTATAACAACTGATGACAACACCACCACTGTCAGTCGTTTTAAACCTCTGAAGGTTAATACACGTCATCAGTAGTTTCAAACAGCTGATGACCACACCAAAACCTTCAGTAGTTTTCTTTCAGCCTTTTCCTCCCCTACCCTATAATACCTGTCTTCTTCTCAAACGTTCCATTAGCCGTTCTTCTGACCTTCATACTTTCAAAAATGGCAACCATGAGTCTAAAACCCCGACATAACTGCGTCGCCTACCTCACAAAATCGGCCTTCTGGACAAAGTTTGATCACGCCATAGACCTAATGGCTGATTCTCAATATAATACAGCTCTGCTCTTAAACGACCATCTACCCAGAGTCACTCAGTCAGTTTTGGTCCAATGCCTACGTTCACACTGATGTGCCTACCGGCCAAATCTCTGTTAGGTCATTGGTTAACCAAAAACAAGTAGAGGTTACACCTGAAAGCATTCGTAGAGTGCTAAATTTACAAGATGCTGCTTGTGTGACTGAGTACCCGAAGGGCACAACTGATATGTCCTTCATCAACAATGGGTACGATGGAAATCTTCGAGCTGCTACCATACTGAAGAAGAACTTCCCTGATGCTGAACGATTAATATTTCATATGGTGAATGTTTGCTTAGCCTCGAAGACATCCTCATGGGATCAAATGTCTTCCCGGTGGCAACAGGTATTATATTCAATTCTGAACACCAACCTTTAAATTTTTTCAAATTGTGTTTCTAGAAATCAAAGATCTGGCACAGAAACCTGTGAGAAAAAGATGGCTATTATATCCCAGGTTTCTGATGGCCATAATTTTAAATGAATTACAAACTGATGGCCTTGTTGGCCGTGGAGTCCCTGCACCAGCTGTTCTAGCTGAGGTATACTCCAGGCATAACTCCGACCAATCCCTCAAAGAAGCTACCGTTTGCTAAAACCCAAGCAAAGGGAACCCACAACTTCAATTGCCAGATCCAACGTCCCCACCAAGCCAAAATCCAAACCCAAACAAGCTAATCAGGGAGATGAGTCCCCTGATGATGCTCCTGTACCACCCAAACAGGATAAAACTACTGGTTCAAACCCCCCAGTAGTGTTCACGACTCAACCAGCCACAACCGCACAGGTATCCTCTCAAAAGGATCCTGTTGCAACCATTTCAGGGGAAACCACATTGTTGAGACCTCTCTCACTTGAGGAGGTTATCATTGAAGAGCATCCCTCTCCCCGGATGCAATCAACTTCTATTCCCTCTCCCCATGCAAATGCCCCTCAAAGCCCAATCATTATAATTGCCAATGTGATGACTCAGCTGCATGCCTCTCCTCCTCCCCTACCACCACAACAAAGGAGACCAACAGCAATTGAGGAAGAGGATACACATGCTTCTGACAACCCACAGCACCGGGTTTAAATGTTCTATCTCCTGGTGTGGATATGGAGACCAGAACATCTGGTGAGGCTGCCACCTCTCTGAATTAGCATATGATCAGACTGAGGCTGGTAACATCCTAAGACCTCACCAGAGGCAACAGCTGATGAAGGACAAAGTACTGAGGCTGGAAGTCCCCAATTCCAAGACAAAGGGGCACATGCCACAATTGGTCTACACCCAGTGCATGTACATCCTGCTACAAGCAGGAGGTCAGGTGATTCAGCATCTGCTAATGATGACCTGGGATTTTTCTACGATGTTCTTGCCCAGAACACAATCCTTGAGGAGGAAGTCAGTAGGCTGCAAAAACTACTTGACCAACTCTCTCAGGGAGAAAGACCATCGGCCACCACATCAACCCAACAGATGGCACCTTCTTCTGAAGGTCCCTTAAACACACAGCCACTACAAAATTCTCAGCCACCTGCCTCTGTTTCTGGCACCATTTCTCAGGACCAAAACCCCCCTAAGCAAATGGATGCTATCCCTCAAAATCCCCTATCTCTCGTCACACCGCAGCTAACAGAATTTGTTATTAAAACTGTTGATGAGAGACTTTCTTCTGTCTTACAAACCCTGGTGGAGGATGTACTGAGCCAACAACTTTCTGCTACTCAATCCCTTGCAACCAATGCACCCAAAAGGGGGAGAGTTCAGCAGTGAAGCTAAAAGAAAGAAGAGGTGGAGAAGGAGAGAGAGAAAGAGAAGGATAAAGAGGTGGAAAAAGAGAAGGATTGTGTGTATGAGGCCGAAAAAGAGAAGGAGAATGTGATTGAGAAGGGAGCTGAAATTGAAAAAGTACATGAAAGTCAAAAAGATTTTCATGTCACATACAAGAAAAAGAAGAGTGCTGAGAAAGAGAAGAACTTGAACGAAATGGTTAAAGAGGCTGATGCTGAACACATCAAATCAATGGAAATTATCATTGATAGTGTTTAGGCAAGGTTTCGACACTGAAAAGCTGGATTCTGAAATAAGAAGATTAGAGATCGAAGAGATCCAACAAAGATGGGCCAGCTACAACACTATGGATAGAGAGAGACTTGAGATCATGATCAGATTTATCAGCAAATACTTGGGAGATCATTGATCGAAGTAAAATCATGGACCAGGGACAACATCTTGGCCATAACCTCTAAGATCTGTTCGTCTGAAGCATACACTAAGGGTTTAGTAGTCGAAGCTTTGAATGAAGCAGGAGCAGGGAGCAGGACTGAGCTAGCCAAACACTCAAAAGCCACACTCACCTCCAAAATGCTAACTCAGCCTGTCAACATTCCCTCTCCAAAACAACCACAACCCACAAAACCAACTCCCTTACCCTCAAAACCAACAGCCGATGATGCACCTAAGCAGAAGAAGAGAAGGGTGTTGAGGCTTGTGAAGAAGAAGAAAATGATGATGAAGAAGATAGGCTGCCGATCTCATCTGTTCTGCAGTTGCCTATGGCCAAAGATCTCTCTCTTGCAATAACTCCTGAGCAACAAAGAGATGCAATCAAAGTGAAATTGGAAGAAGAAGAACAACACAGATTGCATGATGAAGAGTTATTGAGGAGAGTAGATAAAGCATATGCAGCCACTTCTTCCATCATTAATATGAAAAAAACAAGCTCAGAGGATCTATACTCTTAGACATACTTTTTAGTATGTGAAAGAAAGAGTAAGAATTGGCTTGATCCTAGAGTGGCTCACAGAATACAAAAGAAAAACATCCCTCAGAGATACAGTGGTCAAGTCAAAAAGATTGTAGATGAAGTGATCTCCTTGGCCATTGTAGTTTCACCCTGGGAAATCCTTGAAGATTTCAAGAAGGCCTACACCTCAAACATGCCACCACAAAAGATGCTAGAGAACAGAATGATCAAAAAGGGGCTGGTGTATAAGAGGCTGAATGAGATCAGAAAGGATGAGTTACCACTGCTGTTAGAAGGTCATCATCCTGATGAATTTGCTTACAGACAGATTACAACAGTGGTACTCAAAAATGGAAAACATGTCAAATTCCTGTCTGAGTACTATGGGCCTGAAGGATTCTTCGATGGTGAGGCAGAGGAGCTCACCATGGAGGAACAAATTGTATTTTTGGAGGCCTACACCAGAGAATCCTACAAACTCATAGTTGGGAAGTGAGTCTCATGGATGGGGGAACAGTTCAGTGTCCAATTCCCCAATACAGAGCTCCGATTCATACATTGCCAACCAAATCATCAGAGACTCATTCCCAGGCCAGTGCTTATATGGGTCCTCTTCTCAACTGATCAAGAAGGAAAAAGACCAACCATTCTGCCAACAATAAGTGGGAAAATAAATCAATTAGAGGTTTTGGCTGCATTGGTTCAGGGGGAGTTTGTTGGACCAAAAGAACCAATGAGCCAAGATCAGAAAACCTCTAAGTCCCACATGATATCACAATAACTGCTGAAGGCTTCATCAGCAGTTCGACAAGTGCTGAAGACTTCAACAGCTGAAGATCAAGTACTGAAGACTTCAACAGCTGAAGACTAAAGTGCTGAAGCTCAACAGCTGAAGAACACAAGTGCTGAAGCTAAAGACCAAAGTACTGAGGACAACAGCTGAAGAACACAAGTGCTGAAGCTGAAGACCAAAGTACTGAAGGTCAACAGCTGAAGAATACAAGTGCTGAAGCTGAAGACAAAGTACTAAGTACTACAGCTGAAGAGTCCACAAGTGCTGAAGATCAACAACTGATGTACAAAGTCTGAAGACAAAGACTAAAGACATCAGCTGATGACATCTACTGAAGTCATAGCTGATAACGTCTGAAGTTCAAGTCTGAAGACCAAGTACTGAAGTTTCAGTAGTTTGTCACAACAGCTGAAGAGTACTTCTTCAGTAGTTGTGATATCAGTAGTTTTATGTTTTACATTCAGTAGTTTTGTAAAACGACTGAAGAGCTTGTTCTTAAGTCGTTGTAGTTTCAGTAGTTCTTATCAGTAGTTTTGTAATAAGTAAACACTTTGCTTCTTGTAAGAAGGTGTCAGCTGTTAGACATCTTCAGTAGTTTTAGTGTTTCAGTAGTTTGTTAAATAACGGTTAGATGTCACTATCAAGTGACATCAGCCTACGTCATTTTTTCCTATATAAGGAAGAATGACCTAATTGTAATTTTGCGAATGCCATGCCAAAGCGTGTGATTGAATGAAAATTCCTTTTGCAGAAACTTTCTCTCTCTTAACTAATTATGTTCATTGCTTATCTTGGTATTCTTGCTCAAATTGTGCTAGTTGGACTCTATTCCGCTGCTGAAATCATTCGAATCGATCAAACTAGAAGCTGAGATCCTATCACGCTTGTATGTGAAAACTCACATGTGTGTGTAAGTAGGACGACTTGAATTGGAAACCATGTGATTAGGGTCACCGAAGCATGGCGTACAATGGTGTTGATGGGATTAAACATGCCGACTAAACATATAAGTTTAACCGATCCCATAAGACTAGAAGTTGCAATAGGTTGCAATTGTCAACTGTTGACTACCTTGTTAATTTAAATAATGGGATAAAGGTCACCTAACCATCATTTAAATGTAACGTTGGATTCTAGATTTTAATTGTTAATTGTCTATGAGACATTTAAGGGTATTAACGATTAAAATAAATTTATCAGAAATACTAAAATGAACTTTGTCAATTATTGTAGTGATGACCGCTAACTATTACGCTACCACCCCGATCGTCCCTTCCCTATCACTAAGATCTATTCTTGAGAGGGATAGTCCTAACCATAATTACCTTATGGACTCAATTTCGAAACTTGAGAATCGTTCTCAAGAATGAGTAAAGGCCTATGTCCTTGACGATCCTATACCTCACCAACCAACGCTGTGTGATGTTAAGGCTTTTTGACGATTGGGTTAGGCACACTAAGGATTCCGTGCTAGTATCCTACCTCATGTTGGGAATATGATTCCCGAACTCCAAAAGGGTTTGGAGCATCATGGGGCATATGACATGATAATCTAGTTGAAGGAAATGTTCTTTCAACAAACTTTAGTAGATTGCTTCAAAACGGTTCGGGCACTTTATGCATGTCACATGGAAGAAACCCAATCGATATCATCTTATATATTCTTAAGATGAAAAGCCACATTGATAGCCTCAAGATGCTTAAATGTCCTATCTCAAAGTAGTTGGCCAAGGATTTGATCCTTGATTGCCAAACTAAAGGTTTGAGACATTCATAATAAACTATAATATGAATGGGTAGGACAAGAGCATTGGTGAACTTCACGCAATGCTCGGAGCAAACGGGCAGGGATGGGTAGAGAGGTTCTACCTATTCTCTCGATCAATAAGGGAGGCTATAAGAAATGGCCAATCCCGATCCTAAGGCAATTGTTGCCAAAGGAAAGGAATACATCAAAGCAAAGGTTAAAGCGAAACCTCAAAAAACCTAAGCTTATGAAGCCTAAGGTAACAGAGAACGATCTATGCTTTGAGTATGGAGTGATAGGATAATTCCTATCTCAAGGAGTTGAAAGACAAGAGGGATGTTGGGCAAAACTCAAATACAATCTCCATGATTCACACATTGTATTAAATGTCATTTCTTCAAACACATGGGTATTGGATACCGGATGTGAGACTCATACTTGCAATTGTTGCAAAGGGGTTCAAAGAAATGTACGCTTCAAGGCGGGAAACTCTGTTTGAGACTTTCAAATGGTTTGGAAGTTGTTCTCAAAATATTTTGTATGCACCTAGTTTGACTAAGAACATAATTAATGTTTCCTATTAAAACAATATGATCATGATTTAAAGTTTGTAAATAATGATATTAGGTTTTATGGATGATGTATTTCATTTTAAGGATATGGCTTTTAATGATATCCATGAATTGGTTCATGATAATTCGTCCTATAATAACTCATTATAACATTAAGCACCAACAAACTTAAAATGGGTTTAAGTTATTTTTATCTTTGACATCGTCATCTTGGTCACATAAACAAGAATGGATTCATACACTTCAAAAGAATGGTCTTTTGAAAACAAATGAAAATGTTTCATTTGATAAGTGTGAACCAAAAGACTTATTAGGAATGATGCATTTGGATGTATGTGGTCCTTTTAAGACAATGACAAAGATGGTGAAAGATACTTCATTACTTTTACCGATGATTACAGTCGCTATTATTGTGTGCACTTGATGACACATAATTACAAAGCTTTTGAAATGTTCAAAATCTTCAATAATGAAGTAGAAAATCAACTCTATATAACTATCTATGTTCTTCATTCTGATAAAGGAGAAACTGAACCCTTTTTGGATATGGTTCAATTTATTATGGCTATGAGCTTACCTTCTTTATCATTTTGGGTTTTCGCATTGCTCTTTAAGGCTCATATTATGAGTATGAACCGGACCAAGAAAGTGTGTAGATTAGTTGAAATTCCTAGAGACCGTATAGGATACTATTTCTTCGACTCAACAGAGCAAAAGTATTTATTGCTCGAAAGGCTAAGTTCTTGGAAACCGAGTTCCTTATCGAAGGAATGATATATAGAACTATGGAACTTGATAAGCATCAAGATCCATAAGCCGATACACTTATGGTTGACACTAGCTATCAACAAGAGGTTGGACGATAATCAAGAGGTTGATCAATACACACAAAACGTTCACAAATCTCGT
Source organism: Flaveria trinervia (assembly GCA_025506515.1). Lineage (NCBI taxonomy): Eukaryota > Viridiplantae > Streptophyta > Magnoliopsida > Asterales > Asteraceae > Flaveria > Flaveria trinervia. The sequence goes on along the minus strand of CM046452.1, from coordinate 29,560,599 downwards.
AAAGTTAGTAATCCATCTAAAAGATATGAATATTCCAAGAATGGATGCTATGTGGTTGCGCCCTATAGGCTAACCATATACCAAGATGCTATGTCCAATTTGGATTGGGACAAATGGCTAGAAACCATGAACGTAAGGATGCAATCCATGTATAACAACCAAGTTTGGGAATTGGTTGAGCCTCCACTTAACTCTAAACCAGTTGGATATAAGTGGTTTTTCAAGATGAAAATAGATATGCATGGAAACTTGAATACTTATATGTCAAGACTTATAGCATAAGGTTTCATCAAACGCAATTCGTTGATTATGATGAAACTCTTACGCCCCTGGCAATGCTAAAGTCGATTAGGATTTTATGTGCCATAACTGCATATTCTGAGTATGAGTTTTGGCAAATGGATGTCAAAGCCGCTTTTCTTAATGGACATCTCGAAGAGACTGTTCATGTAGTTCAGCATGATGGTTTTGTCGATCCATGACATCCTAATAAAGTATACAAGTTAAAGTGATAAATCTATGGATTGAAACAAGCATCGAGAAGGTTGTGTATATATGAAAGTTAGTGGGAGCATAATTATATTCCTAATGTTGTATGTTGATGACACACTACTATTTGGAAGTGATATTCCAACCTTGGAAGGTGTTGAAATCTACCTTAGAATATGTTTTTCCATATAAGATCTCGTTTAAGCCGCCCATATTTTGGAATAAGGATCTATAAGGATAGATCGAGGTGGTTGATAGGGTTAAACCAAAGTGCATATATTGATAAAATCTTGAAAAGGCTGAAGATGGAAAACTCTTAGAAAGGTATGGTACCTATTCAAAGAGGGACAATGTTGACTACGTCTCAATGTCCAAGCTCATAGGATGAGCAAAATCAAATGAAGGATATCCCATACGCATCTGCTATAGGATCCATCATTTGTGTGATGATATGCACTAGACCAGGCGAGTCATGCTTATTAAGTATGACAAAGTAGATACCAATAGAAATAACCATTGGATGGCTGTTAAAAGTATATAGAAATACCTTAGTAGGATTAAGGATATGTTTCTAATATACGAATCTATTGAAGAGAAAGTCGTTGTAAAGGGTTACATGGATGCATGCTTCCAAAACTGATCGAGATGATTCTCAATCACAATCGGGGTATACTTCCATTATGAATGGAGGAAAGGTGTCCTTGAAAGGTTCAAAGCAGGAGACGGTAGCATTGTTCACTACAAAATCCGAATACATAGCCGCTTCATTAGCAGCTTGGGAAGCTGCATGGATAAATTTGTCCATTGCTTATCTAGGGGGTGGTCTCTACCATTCAAGAACCCCTAGAAATCTTTGGTAATTACGTGGGTGGGATTGCTCAAATCAAGGAACCCCGTACTCATCAAAAGACTAAGCACCTTGAGCGGAGATTCAACATTATAAGGATGGAGTTGAAAAGGGGTAAAGATATGTATTCTTAAAGTTCATAAAGATCAAAACATTACGGATCCACTCACGAAGCTCCTTCTGAGGGCAAAGTATAAGGGTCATACTTGTGCCTTAGGACTTCGATATTCTGGTGATTGGAATTGATCTGTTTAGCATATAAAATATGGAACAATTGTAATATTTAACTCTTTTATATATTTGAGTTATATTTTTTTTAGCATGTTTACATCCATGAATATGTTTATTATTCTAAATGTCCGTAGTCGGTCATATTTGTGGGAACAAATATGAATGTAAGACTATTATGAACATGGATTGGTAGATATTCATAAGGTACGAATATAGAGCAATTGGTTGCTACCAAGGTTCATAGATATTTGTGGGATGCAAATATTGGACTGACCCGCATCTCAAATTTTACTACATAGAATCTCAATGATTGATCATAAGTAAATTTTAGTAAAGGCGAATATCATTTGGTATCCTCCGACCTGAGATACATATTGGGTTTTGATATTCACCAAGTGTTACACCTTGGGCTAGTTCTTTGCTGATCTGAAATATTGGTTAGTACATAAGGCTATGTTCAGGTACGACATAAGGTGATTGTGAGAAACGTATGTAGTCAAGATGGAATTTGTTCCTCTTATTCATTAAGAGCATGATGTCTAAGGCCTATTAAGTTAAATCAACAAGGAATGATCATTCTGTGTCCTTGGATTTAACATGACATCTGTAACAAAAGGATAAATGATTGATTCACCTAAAACATTTCAAGTTGGATACTTGAAGGGGATAATGTTATTGAATGGCTTCTAAGTCATAGTTATTAAGGGTAGTAAACCGATGTTAGGCGGTATTTACTGCTTGCATCAATCTTCTATGAATCTTGTGCAAGTGGGAGATTGTTGGATTCTTTATGCCCAAGACACATAGAATACTGATGTGGTTAGTACGTCATGATCCAAGTCGGATCATACCCAACAACAAGTTTAGCAAACACTAATATGGATTTAATTGATGATATGATCATACAATTAAATCATTGCACCAATTTAGAAAATGGGTTTTCTAAATAATTTATATGTGAGAAAGAACAACTTATAAGGATATTTTGTTCATGGACATTATTTGTAATGTTATTTAAGTTTGTTAAATAACATTAAATAATAAGAGTGTGTGTTTAAGTTATATATATAAAAGGTTAATTATATAACTAACAATACAACTAGTTAACATATTAGTGGGTGTTTAAAAATGGGGGGAACCCATTTTAAACACAAGATTTTGGCCGCCCCCTTTGGGGGCATTATTGGTAATTTTGTGTCTTGAAACTACTCTCCAATTTAACACTAGTCACACTCTCCCATTCAGCACTCTCTCTCATACTTGCAAGATCCATTTATTTTTCTCTCATCCAAGAAGGAAAAATAGGCTGAAAATCGGTTTTCAGCAGCCATGTTCTTGCGATTTAGTGCACAAATCCTAGCAAGAAAGGTGTTTTGCATCATGCTTGTGGGTATGGAAGCTTGAGGACATCTACCTTGATGTTTTGGTCATTCAAGAGCAGCCCCATCTTCATCCAAATCCCGTTTTTCAGCAGCCTTTTGGAAGGTAGTTCATCATCAGTTTTAAGCAGCTTTGTTAAAGGTAGTTTGTATGACTCGTTTTGTTTGTTATTGGGTTGTTATTTCTTATTGTATGCTAGTTCTTCACATAATAAAGATCCTCTTGTTATGGGTTTGTTGTTTACACATAATCATGTTAATTTTCAGAAACTTTAAAATGACTTAAGTTGTATATTCCGCTGCGTTTCATATGTTTAAATGGTTAAACAAGATGTAAATGGACAAACAAACCCCTTCACAGTGTACAGTCAATAACTCCTTTGTGAAAACCGTGTTTCACCAGATGAGTTGAGAGTTTCTCATACCATGCTTTAGGGGCTTGATGGAGCCCGTAGAGAGCCTATCCAGCTTGTAAACTCTATCCGATGATAAGGATCCTTAAATCCTTCGGGTTGACTTACGTAAACCGTCTCACGGATTTCACTATGAAGGAATGCACTCTTTACATCTAGTTGATAGACTTTAATTGAAAGGATCAGGATCTAGTTGGATCAATTAGATTAAGATTTGCAGCGGAATAGCATAAGAATTAGACGAAATTTAAGCATGAATAATATGAATATTCAATCAAACAGTGATGGTTATAGAGAGAGAAAGTTTTCTGCAAAGAGAATGTTTTCATTCATGCACACGCTTCCATTTTGAAGAAATTAGGTCAACATTCCTTTTATAAAGGAATGTGACATCAGCTGACGTCACTTGATAGTGACAGCTAACTGAATTATACAAACAACTGAAAGTAAACTAAACTACTGAAGATGTCCACAACAACTGAGGACACCTTCACAAAAAGCTAAGTACAAGCTAACATTACAACTACTGAAGTTATAACATCTGAAGTGTAAACACTTCAGATGTTTTACATAAAATAAAACTATTAATTACAAACTACTAAAAAGTAAACCATCACAACTACTGAAAAGAACTACTTCAGCTGTTGTGACAACTTCTAAGAACTTGGTCTTCAGACTTTGTCTTTAGCAGTTGTCTTCAGACTTTGTCTTCAGCTGTTGTCTTTAGACTTTTTCTTCAGACTTTGTCTTCAGACTTTGTCTTCAGCAGTTGTCTTCAGACTTTGTCTTCAGCTGTTGTAGACCACTTCAGTTGTTTTGATGTCTGTGGGACTTAAAAGGTTTTTTTGATCTGACTCATTGGTTCTTTTGGTCCAACAAACTCCCCCTGAACCAATGTAGCCAAAACCTTTAAGATTATTGAAGTCCCACTTATTGGCAGAAACATTTTCTGGATCAGCTCAGAAATCTTCAAATTAAGCTCAGGCCAGGGAAAAGGTTTCAGAAAGTTTGATTGGCTAAGGATGAATGGGAACTCTGTCTTGGGGAATTGGACACAGCGTTGTTACCCCATCCATGAGACCTACTTCCCAATGATGAGTCTGTAAGACTCTCTGACATAGGCCTCAAGGAATACAACTTGTTCTTCAATTGTGAGTTCTTCAGCTTTACCTTCAAAGAAGAACTCAGGCCCATAGTACTCTGATAAGTACTTAACATTCTTTCCATTCTTTAGCTCCACAGTAGTTATTTCTCTATATGCAAACTCATCAGGATGAGTGGCTTCAAGTAACAACTAGAGCTCATTTCTTCTTATTTCTTCAAGCTTCTTGTAGATCAACCCCTTCTTTACCATTTTGTTTTCTAGTAAAGTTTGTGGAGTCATCTTAGACTTGTAAGCTCTCTTGAAGTCATCAAGGATTTCCCAGGGTGACACTATAATGGCCAGCATTATCACAACATCTATAATCTTCTTTACTTGGCCATTGTATCTACTTGGAATATTCTTTTTATGAATTCTATCACTTACTCTGGGTTCAGGCCAAATACCCACTCTCTCTTTCTGATATTGAAATGTGAATCTGAGAGCATACAACCTCTGAGCATGTTTCTTCATAGCTTGTATGGATGAAGACTTAGGAAACTCTTTATCAACCATCCTTAACAGCTGCTCATCATGTTGTTTGTGTTGTTCTTCTTCTTCAAGTTTGACTTTTACCATTTGCCTTTGGATGTCAGGTGTGATTGTTGTTGTTGACTCCTGGGCTTAGGCATCTTTATTTTAAGAACAACAGAGATTGACAGACTATCATCCTCATCATAATCATCATCTTCTTCTATCCTCAACACCCTTCTCTTCCTCTTGGGTGCATCATTGGTAGTGGTTTGAGTAGGTTTCTTGGGTAAAGGAGTTGGTTTTGAGGGTTGTGAAGTTGGTTGTTTTGGTGTAGGAGATTGTGCAGGCCGCTCTAGCATCTTGGTTGTGAGTGAAGCTTTGGATAACTTTGCCATATCAGACCTTTTCCCAGCACCAGCTTCATCAAGAGCTTCTATGATCAATCCTTGTTGAATACTTCAGAAGAACAGATTCTGGTGGTTATCTCTAAAATACTGTCTCTGGACCATGACTTCACTTCAATGAATGTCAGAAAGTCTCTGGACCTTTTCTTTCTTCTCTTTTTCTTCTTCCTCTTCAACTCTCTTTCTTTTGTCTACTTTCATTGACTTAGACTCCTCCTTTTTGGTTGCATTGGTTCAGGGGTTTGAATGTCAGAAAGTCTCTTAGAAACAGCAACATCAACTAAGGTTTGAATATTTGAGGAAAGCCTCTCATCAATGGCTTGATGCACAATGTTAGTGATGATGGAAGTGATGAGAGGTAAGGAGGATTGAAAGGCAGCAACCATTTGCTCAGTGGGGTTCTGTCCCTGAGAAATGGTGTCTGAATCAGAGGCTGGTGGCATAGTTGTTGGGAGTGGCTCAGTGTTTGGGAGAGCTTCAAAAGAAACCGCCATCTGTGGGTGAATTTGGGCATGGACTTGATTCTTATGACATTTTGGCAAGCAGTTCTTGTAGTCTGCATACCTCAGTCTCAAGAATGGTGTTGTAGGCTAGAACATCAAAGAAAAAACCCAGGTCATCATCAGTCTTTGCTGAATCATCTGACCTCCTGATTAAATCAGGATGAACATGTGCTGAGTGTAGATCAGTATTACCTGTGCCCCTATTTCTTGGAACTGGGGACTTCCTGCCTCAGGATTATGTCTGTTGATACATGTATGTCCCCAGATCATGATATGAATGTAATAGATCTTGTTTGTCTGATTCTGATGTAATCTTTGGAATGATTAATGAAATGATATTGGTTGTTTGTTATTTATAATGTTTAATATTTCATTAATGAGTCGATATTGAATTGGTTATTTAGGTTTGTGGTTCTTTGAATTGTTACACATAATGTTATATTAATTAATACATTCAAACTTAACAAAATGAAGTTCTCATGCGAATGGCCCATGCGAATGGACCATACGCATGAATAACTTCATACGAATGACTCAGTCGCACGACTGAACCAGGAGACTGGATCAGTCGTATGATTGTAACATAAGATTGGCTCAGTCGCACAACTGAACACTCAGTCGTGCGGATGAATCAACCGCATGGTTCAATCGCACGACTGAACCATACTAATGGTTCAGTCGCACGAATGAACAATACTAACCTATAAATACAACCCAATTCGTGAAAAAGTAGGGCATTCATTCTGTTTTCGACTCCAGACGTACCCTAGCCGTCCAGAAGCCTCCAAGTTGATAGTCCAAGTTCATAGAACGCTATAGATTGATTCCTAATCGATTCTTAACGTTTGATTCAATACTTTATTGATTCTACGTGCGTTCTCACTTATTGGATCGCCAATCAAATAGGATTCCGCACTATTTGGTTTGGTCTACATGTTAATCATTCGGTATTTCGTTCAAATACCTGGTCCTAACAAGTGGTATCAGAGCTTTGGCTCTTGATTACGTGTGATTCAATCAAGATTGATAAAAAGTTTGTGTTTTCACACTAAAAAAACGCAATCTTTTGTGTCAAAAGTTGTCTTGGACGTTCCCTGCTCATCAAGTTTCGGTTTCTACGGCCTTAGGCGATTAGGGTTTGCGAAATTTTGAATTTTTACGGCTAAAACACGTTTAACCTAGAAATTTTCACAAGACAGCAGCTTCAGTCGCACGAGTGAGCCATTCGCACGACTGGACTTCATTCGCATACACCTGATGCACGATTGGACTGAGTCGCATCTCCATTCATACGATTGAACCATCCGTTCGCAGTGTTCATACGCATCAGCTTCATTCGCACCACTGAACCAAACGCTTAGTTCAGCCGCACGATTGAACCAATCGCATAATTCATTCGCACGAATAGCCCATTCGCATCACCCAGTCGCACCAGTTTGACAGTTTGTTTAGTACACTTAAAAGTTAATCGAGATGGAAGATTAGATGTCAGCGTTTACTGTCGGCAAGGACTCATGTTGCTTGAGAGTGAGGTGGGGAATCATAATAAACCACCAAAACTCGTAACGTTAGATGAGTTTCCCCAATGGAAACAACGTTTTGAGATCTACCTCAATGGAGTGGATCCAAATTTGTGGGAAGCTATCGAGATTAGGTATAGTATACCGGTGGGAGCAGATGGGTTGAACTTACTCTAGGAGGAATGACTGATGCACAAAAAGTTAAATATAATGCTGAAAAGAGAGTATATGCATTGCTAACACAGTCTATCCCTATGGACATTTTTCACCAATTCTCAGAGAATAAACAAGCCAAGAAGTTATAGGATGAGCTGGAAAAAAGATATGACGGGAATGCTTCATTGAAGGCAATTAAAGCTAAGGAACTGAAGAAAGAATTTGACAACTTTTCATCAATGGGAAAAGAGAGTTTAGATGATGTCATTGATAGATTCTACCATTTGATGAGCGAGCTGCAGACACATGGTGTCACAACTACCATGGAAGATAAAGTGTCAAATTTTGCTGACGGGTTGCTAGAAAGTTGGGCTTCTTTTGTGTCAAATCTGAGACAGAATGGATTGTTATCAAAGTTGGAGATTAATGATTTCATACTAAAGCTGCGAGAAGAAGCACTAAGGATGAAGTATCGAGCTCAGAAGTCTTCGTACACTCAGAATCCAGCTTTGTATAATGCCACTTCTCAAGTTAAGACGTCTGGAGCACCTCTTCAGACTGCTTGTGTCAAGCTCATCTGGTCCTTCACAAGTCTCTCCTTCAGGATCAAAAACTTCAGGGTCTTCTTGTACCCATTACATTGGAACTGAAGCGAATGCTACTAGACTGAAGACCGAGAACCTCGGTAATGTGACTATGGAAGTAGCTCAAGAGCACATGGATCTTTTGGCAGTAGTGGTTCATTCTTATGATGGACTTGTTGCTGGGAAGATTGGAAACTGTCATCTGGCAGATGAGGACTACGAGCAGGTGGATGAAATGGAGCTGGAGAGAATGGACATTATGTGGGCCTTAGCAAGTGTTGTCCGGAGAGCGAAGAAGTTTGTGAAAAAGACCGGACAGAACTTGGTTGCTACTAAGGATACCACATTTGGCTTTGTCATGAGTAAAGTGACCTGCTTTAACTGTGGAGAAAAGGGGCACTTCAAGAGAGAATGTGTGAAGCCAAAGAAGACTGGAAACGGGAATCCATTCTTGTCCTTCACTCGTCAAGACAAGCAAGCTAGCAGTTCTACATCATCAGGAAAGGATCCAAAAGCTTTGACCACCCATGATGATGAAGGACATGACTGGAGCTTTAGGTTTGTATCTCCGGGAGAATCCAATATTGCGAGCGTGGATGACTTAGATGATGATTCCGCAAGTGAAAGAGATATAGCAGTTGAGATAGCGATGTCAAATAGTGAAGAAACTGCAACAGAGGTCAGCTACAATCCTGAAGAAGGAACGTCTACAACAAAGAAAGAATCACCAGAACCTGAGACATCTGATGCTGCGTTGATGGCTAACTCTTCTGAACCTCCTCAGGTAAGTACCACTGACCAACTGTTTAAAAATCATTCTTGTTCTGATTGTGATACTTTTAGAGATAGCATATATAAGAAATTTGCTAGGTTATTAGATCATAATGATAACTTAGTAAATGATTTGCAACTGTGCACTGAGGCTAATAGAATTTTAAAACAAAATGAGCATAGTTACAAAGAAAAGATAGACCTTTTGACTAAACAGCTTAGGGAAACTGAAGTAGTTGCATTTAACCAAGCTAATGACATTAGGTACTATCTTAACTCCCTAGAAGATACTAAGAAACAAAAAGCAGTCTTAGAAGTAGAAGTTAGCTCTTTAAAGCAAAAACTGCACAGTTGGACAAGTTCATCTCATATTGTCCAATACTTAGTGAGAGAGCATAACAACGGGGAGGGTTTGGGTTATAAAGTGGTTCCACCACCACCTGAGACCTTGATGAACACTAAGAGTAGACCAATAAATAACAACCCCATCAAGGATCATGTGGTGTCTACTCCTCTTGTTAGTGATCTAGATTCCTCATGTTCATCAATTGAATCTGGAACAAAACAAAAGGAGGCCACTTCAAAGGCAAAAGGTAAAATGCCTTGTGTTAATATGGAAAAAGAATTTGAAAAGGTTAATATAAAGTCCGAGTCAAACAAAGTCAAATCTGAATCTAAAAGGACTGCTAATGTTAATCTTTCACAAGCTTCATGTCAAAAACTAGTTAACCAAAAGGAAAAAGATGTTAAAAATGTTAAAACAATTGATTTTGTTAAACAGAAGAAAACATCAAAAGAAACAAATTCAAAACCCAAACTAAGTGATGTTACTAGGGTGTCACACACATCTCCACAAAGAAAGTTTAATCATAAAGTTGATAGCAGGTTGTGCTACAACTGTGGAGAGTGTGGACACATTGCTTCCTTTTGTCCTTACTATCAGACACCTAGGAAGAAGATTGAACTTTTGGATTCAAAACCTAGGTATTCTAAGAGGAGTTCTTTAACTCCACCTAGAAGAACTAGTGAACCTAACGTTCAACCCATTAGCCAGTCGACTGTTTATCACAAACAGGCATTGCACAAATCTGGCTTATGGAAAGAGAAGTCATCCTCTATGTCTGATAATGATGACAAGAAGGAACCTGAGCTACCCTCACCCTCTAAGGGTCAATGGGTTGAATTCATGATGTGTGATGCCTCTGGGAAACGCAAGCCAGTAAAGGCTTGGGTTCCTAACCTAAACTAATGTTTTACATTGTATGTGCAGGGTGTTCGCTACAGTGCTGAAACCAACACGTGGATTGTAGACAGCAGAGCATCCAGGCACATGACAGGAAACAGGGCTCTTTTATCAAACGTCAAGCAAATAAAAGGAGGGCATGTTTCGTTTGCTAGAAACAAGGGAGGCTATATCACAGCTTAGGGAGAAGTTGGAAATCAGAAAGTTAAGTTTGATAAGGTGAACTATGTTCAACAACTTCAAAACAACTTACTTTTTGTTTCCCAAATCTGTGATAAGGGTTTAAAGTCATATTTGACAACAAGAAATGTTACGTCCTAAAGAAAGACTATGTGATTCCGGAGGACCAAGTTTTGATGACAGCTTTAAGATATAAAGACCTTTATGTTTTGGATCTCTCAACGGCTTCTACAACGGATCATGAAGTTCAGCGCTTCCTATCAAAAGCTACTGAGAAGGACTCCATTTTCTGGCATAGGAGAATGGGACACATAAATCAACGGAAGATGAATCACTTGATTCAGAAGGATCTAGTGCGAGGTGTTAACGTCAAAAATTTCCAACTTCCTGATTTTTGTGTAGCATGCAATAAAGGCAAACAGACGAAGAAGACTCATAAGGAAAAGAAAGTTCATTCTATCGAGCTTCCTCTTGAACTTCTTCACATGGATCTGTTTGGTCCAGTCAGTATAAAGAGCATTGCAGGCGACTTGTACTGTTTTGTGGTTACTGATGACTACACAAGATTCTCTTGGGTAATGTTTCTGAAGTCCAAATCAGAAACATTTGAGTCATTCAAGGAGTTAGTAACCACATTGGAATCTCTCTACAAGCTAAAGGTGAGACAAGTACGCTCAGACAACGGGATTGAATTCAAGAATCAATGGATGGAGGCTTACTGCAAGGAAAAGGGAATTGTGCATCAATTCACTTCTGCTACACGCCTCAGATGAATGGTGTTGTTGAGAGAAAGAACAGATGCTTGATAGAGACAGCACGGACAATGCTGGCAGACTCGAAACTACCTATCCAATTCTGGAATGAGGCAGTGGCTAATGCATGTTATACACTAAATCGAGTTTTGATAGTCAAGCGCCACAGAAAGACATGTTACGAGCTACTACAACGACGTAAACCGAATCTGGAGTATCTCGAACCATTTGGCGCACCGTGCACACTTCTAAAGAAAACTCAAGAAGGAAAATTTAGCGAGAAGACTGATGAAGGGATCTTCTTAGGATACAGCATACCGAACAAGAGAGTTTACAACAACTCAACGGGTTTAGTAGAAGTGTGGTGTAATGTTGATGTTCAGAGATATACCACACCACCTACTGGCAAAGGACCCGCCTACTTTTTCGACTATGATGGATTCTTTAAGTCCTTCAACATCCCTATATCTCCTTCTGATGATGAGTTAGCTACTCGAATGATGTATGATATCTTGAATACTTCATCTCTTGATTCAACATCATCGAGTTCACAGGGAGAATCATCTACTCAATCAGGGGGAGTAGTCGACGACAGTGACTCCTCCTCTAAAGATGAAGCTGAAGAAGATGACCAGAATAGTCAGGAGGAACAGGTTCCAGTTCCTATAAGTCCACAAGCATCTAACGGTGATGCACCTTCGACTTCGGAACCTCAAACTCCTTCTACCTCAGATGCAGAACCAAATGTTCATAATCTTGGCTCTGAGGTAGCTGTTCCTACTACTCAAGGATCACGTCTAAACGTCTATCATCCCTTAGACAATGTCATGGGGATGTCAGATCAGGAGTACAAACCCGAAATCAGCTGTACTCAGCTGATTATGCCTCTGTTATGGAAAAGGGATACATTCATGATGGTGCTTATCGGTGTTTTGTCTCGCAGTTTGAGCCAAAATACATCAGTGATGCACTAAACGATGAGGCATGGGTGAGTGCCATGTAAGAAGAACTTCTTCAGTTCAAGAAGTTAGGAGTATGGACTCTGGTAGATAGACCTAAAGGTGCTAAGGTCATTGGCACCAAATGGGTCTTGAAATGCAAGAAGGATGACCAAGGGGTCATTATCAGGAACAAGGCTTGACTGGTTGTTCAGGGATTTCACCAAGTCGAGGGGATTGACTACAATGAAGTGTTTGCACCCGTGGCAAGGATGGAAGCCATCCGTATCTTCCTTGCCTATGCATCGTATATGAAGATTAAAGTCTATCAATTAGATGTGAAGAGTGCATTCCTTCATGGGGAAATTCGAGAAACAGTGTATGTCATTTAACCCGAGGGATTTGAAGATCCTTATCATCAGGACAGAGTTTACAATCTCGACAAGGCCTTATACGGGCTTCATCAAGCTCCAAGGGCCTGGTATCAGAAACTCTCAACTCATCTTGTGAAACACGGCTTTCACAGGGGATTCATTGACTGCACACTGTTTATCCAAGAAAAAGATAGAGACCTACTGCTAGTACAAATCTATGTCGATGACATAATCTTTGATTCAAAGAACGAAGAATTATGCAAAGAGTTTGAAGCAGTTATGAAGAAAGAGTTTGAGATAAGTGCTATGGGGGAGATGAAATTCTTTCTCGGGTTACAAGTGGATTAGACACCAAATGGGATCTTTCTACATCAGACCAAGTATGTGGGAGACATTCTCCGTTGGTTTGACATGGAGAATGCTTCTGCTGCTGGGACTCCACTTGCTACAAATCATGATATAGCACTTGACGAAAATGGAGATCTGGTAGATGCCACAATGTACCGAGGAATTATTGGATCCCTCTTGTATCTCACTGCCTCAAGACCTGATATCATGTATGCTACATGTTTATGTTCTAGATATCAGGCTAAGCCTAAGGTTAACCATCTGATCGGGGTCAAAAGGATATTTCTTTATTTGAAGGGTACACCCAGACTTGGGTTGTGGTATCCTCATGATGATGACTTTGAGCTCACGGCGTATAGTGACTCGGATTACGGGGGCTGCAAGATGAACTACAAGTCTACTGCAGCAGGGTGTCAATTCTTTGGGAGGAGATTAGTTACCTGGCAGTGTAAGAAGCAGACCTCGGTTGCATTGTCAACCTGTGAAGCTGAATACGTTGCTGCTGCAAGTTGTTGTTCACAAATCATCTGGATTCAACAGCAAATGCGGGATTGCAGTTTAAAGTTTTCTTCTACTCCTATCTTTGTTGATAACTCTGCTGCAATTACAGTAACTAAAAATCCGGTACAATATCCAAAGACCAAACACATCGGTATTAAATACCATTTCATAAGAGACTGTTTTGAAAAGAACTTAATCGATGTGGTAAAAATTAATACTAACTTTCAACGCGCTAACCTCTATACAAAAGCCTTTGATAAACCACGTTTTCTATATCTGTTAGAGGTCAACGGCGTTAAAAAGAAAAGTGATGTTATTCCTGATGATGATCATGTGTAGTCCGATGCATTGTAGTTATATATTTTTTTTATTTTTCCTTATTAATTTTATTCTGTTTAAATTAAATTCATGTTATTTAGTTTTCTGTTAAAATCCTAAAATAATTAAATCCAGTATGATTTTAGAATTTTAGGGGGAGAGTAGGTCAACTAGTAATATTAAAAAAAACGAGGGAGGAGTGGATAACTGATATAAGGTAGATCGTATCTGTGATACCGATTCAAACCTTTTGGAAAATGATAGTACACAGGAACAAATCAAAAGGGACTTTAAAAATTTAATTTAGAAAAGATGCAAAATTCAAAGTATAAGTCTGTGTAGTCTAAGCAATATAAAAGGAAGATGATAGAAAAACTGCTAACTACTAAGGTACACAAAGAAAGCAGACCTAGAGGTTGCTAGACCACAAATGATATGTCGGTAGATTCAACACAATAGATGATTAGATCTCACTGGTGATCTCAAGATCAAACTAAGTTATTCACTGACTGTGGGCTGCCATCTTATCACTGGTGAACACAATCAACAATATTCCAATAAGGGTAATGAGCATGTAAACGCCACAAATGTGTGCGAATGACCATAAATAGAGCAAAGCACGAAAAAATGAAATACAAATGCTATCAAGATAATGACATATGTTGTTGGTGCATTCTGTGCAAAGAAATTTAGCTGCTCTAACAAGAAGATAGGTTGTGTGCCTCTTGCTGTGCGATGGCACTGACCTGAGGATAAGCATAACCTAGATATTCTAGAATCATTGTTGTTTGCCGCCTTTCTACTGTGCGATGGCACTGACCTGAGGATTGGCTTCTCTTTGAAAGCTCTAAGAATAGTCTCTTCTTGTAAAAATACCCGTAGACCGCTCAAAAGCTCCTTAGGAATGTTGATTACCATATAAGTGTGGGATCCAAAAATGTTAGTTGAAATAATTAACCTAAACTATCACCAGTTTGTGTCTAAAGTCTGTGTATAGATTTAAGAGGACAAATATACTGACAATCATTGTGGCTGCAATTCATGAAAGTTCAAATCAATGTGGGAATCTAATAGTACCAGTGTGATTTCCTAAATTTGCTAACGACTCTGGACGAAAACCAAGAATTGAGCCTCAAAAGGTTTTGATAACAAGTCTCAAATGATTTGACTTGCCTGTATGATTCCAAATTTGAATTGGTCCAGGTGTGGTCAAACTAAATTGAAGCTGCCTATTCTGGAACCAAATCCAGTAGATGTCTATCTTAGGATTTATCTCTCACAAAAAGTCAAAAACAAGTTTTATTTTTGTATTTAGTTTAAATTTTTAGTTAGTTAGCCATTTTAGTTTGTTTGTTCGTCGGACTATATCATGAAAATCAGTATGGGATTAACTCACCAAAAGGGTCATGGCTGAGATGGCCACATGTGTTTTCAAAGTTTAAAAGGGTCACGTCTGAGGTGACTAAATTGTTTAAAAGGATCACGTCTGAGGTGATCAAAAAGTTTTCAAGTTAAAATGATCATGTCTGAGATGATCAAATGCTCATAATGTAAATTTCAACAGGTAAAAAGGGTTTAAGTGCTAAATGTTCATAAGTGTAACCCATTCGCATGACTGGATCATAAGTATGGACCAACCATGCGAATGGATCCCATTCGCACGACTGGACATGAGATTGCGCCATTCACCCGAATGGCTTATCAGAATGGTCCATTCGACCGAATGAAAGGGTGCAAATGAGTCAGTCGACCGACTGAGACTCAGTGGTTAACTGAAGGTGCGAATGAAAGGGCACGAATGAGTCAGTCGACCGACTGAGTCTCAGTCGGCCAACCGAATGCGACTGACTGGGCCAATCGCACGACTGAGCCTTAGTCGCCCGAATGAACTGAGCGAATGAGGCCAGTCGGCCACTTGAACTCAGCTTCAGTACTTAAGGGCCATAGTCGATCGCATTCCACTCATCACCCTCAATCGCTCCTAAATCGCACCAAGTACCGTTACTCTGCCAAAATTCCTCTAGACCTTGTTATTACATCTTTATTGATCTTCTGACGTGGGTTGATGGTTATACAGGTATATTGTAGTGAAATCTTACCGAAATCAGAAGACATTGAACCCAAATTTGTGATATTCGAGTGAAACAAGAACCGACTGTAAATGACCAAATAACCAACATAAGTAAGCAAAATGTTAAAATTAAGTTTAATAGGTTATTAGTGACAAGATAGTGAGTCTAATGGACCATTAAACCATGTTAAATTACTTGATTTGGTCAAGAT
Organism: Flaveria trinervia; assembly: GCA_025506515.1. Taxonomy (NCBI): domain Eukaryota; kingdom Viridiplantae; phylum Streptophyta; class Magnoliopsida; order Asterales; family Asteraceae; genus Flaveria; species Flaveria trinervia. The sequence goes on along the minus strand of CM046452.1, from coordinate 29,544,750 downwards.
TCGAACCACAGGCAACTAAACAGTGGGACAAGCGACTGGTCGACCGGATGAACTCCAATCGCACGATTGAATCTTGCGATTGGGTCAATCGGCCGAATGCACCATGCAAATGAACTCAGTCGGTCGACAGAACCATCGCAGACTCAGCTAACAGATTGAACTAAGTCACATGTCTCATTCACCCGAATGAACTCAGTCGCATGAAAGGACAACCGACTGACTTCAGTCGCATGATTCATTCGCACGAATGAATCAGATTGAATTTAAACTATACACCTTGAACTGAATTTTGATGTATGACTTTCTAATGGTTCTGTGTCTTATGTTTTAGGTCAATGGCTCATAGATGGTCCATCAATCCAAAGCACAATATATGTGTTCATTTGGACCATACGACTCAGAATGGGGCCGAGTTTACATAGATCATTGCGTTCCTTCGACATTCTCGGATACATAAAGCCATATCCACACCGTGTACTTCTTACAGGTCGTTACATCAGGCTTTCTGGGAAAATGCCTCCGTAGATCGTTCACATGAGCCTTAGAGCATACGGAGCTCCATTCATTGTCATGATATTGAGATTACAGCAGCTGGCATCCAGAGAGTACTTGCTTTTGGGGACGATACTGATCACCCCACCAGACTACATCTATTTACAGTCAGAGGTTGCTTTCTTAGGATTAAGTACGCTAGGGACATCAACTCAGGTGTGCTCAACAAGAGCAACCTGTGTCCCCAGTATAAGTACTTGGCGCATGTGATCCTGAAGTGTATTGCTTCTCGGAGGGGTGGGTTTGATGACCTGTCAGACCAGATTCAGAATGCCTATGTGGCACTGGTGCTGAACCACCCCTTCAGCTTCTCGAGCATGATCTTCTCGTATCTGCTAGAGAATCTGGAGGCCAAGGGAAGGAGGGTTTTTGTATGTACCCCAGATTTCTACAGCTAATCTTCAATGAGAAGCTGCCATCACTTCCCAAGGAGAGCCATGATGCTGTGGCCTTAGAGATTATGGATGACACGACCTTGGGTTGTATGAGAGTGTATCGGGGTAAGCAGGTAAAGCCCCAGGTGAAGAGGTTGATCGGCCATCTGGAAAATGAGAGGTATGTGGCGCCTAGTAGACGCAAGTGGCGTCATGATGACAATGACTCAGATGATGAGCAGCTATTGCTCCCAGAGCATGATTCAGATGATGATGACGGTGGGGATGCTGGAGATGACATGCCTATTCCACAGAGGGGCACAGCTTCAGATGTTATACCTCCAATATCTGCCCCAAGAGACAACATAGCTAAGTCAGTGGGTTTCCACCAGGACTTCATACCTGGTGAGGAGGAAGAAGAGTCGGATGAGGATTCCTTGACGAGGACTGTAGGAAGCAAGGTTGTTCCCACAGAGTATGGACTCCGGGCGGTTGGTGAACGCCCCAGGGATTCGGGAGAGACTACTGCAGATCCTAGCTATGCCCCTGAGTCAGCTAGTCGTGTTCTAGGGGGAGCATCCACCTCGACTGGATCAAGGAAGAAAAGGATGGCTCAGCCCCACGGCCAGAAGAAGAAGAAGAGAAGACTCACCTTTGTTACCACCACAGCCACTACATCTACCACCACCACTACCACTTCTACAGCCACACCATCCACCACCACAACCACCACAACTACCACTACCACCACCACACCTCCACCACTGTACATATGCCAACCACCACCATATCTTTCACTCCTACATCACCTCCACTATCTCCCAGACCCAACCCCATCTTCACCACACCACCACCACCACTAGCCACTAAGCAGGACCCTCATCCCATCCCGCACATATATATGGATCTCCTCTACCTCCATTTGGGGTAGAGGAACAACTTTCTACGCTGAATCGGATGGTGATGCATTTATTAGCTGCTGATGAGGAGAAGACGACGCAGATCCATCATCTGACAGATCTTACTGCAGTGCAGTCTCAGCAGATCTTGGAGCAGGCTCGGTTGATAGATGAGCAGGCCCAACAAATGGCTGCTCAGAGCCACGTGATTGCCCAACTCCAAGAGCACAGTGTCACATCTACTAAGAAGATTGAGGAGTTGGAGGAGGCTAAGAAGACCATCATGCTAAAGCTTAAGGAATCTAAAGACGAGCCACTAAAGATTAAAGAGGGAGACGAAGATGATGAGGATAATGATGAGGATGATGATGATGAGACTGAGGATGATGATGATGATGAGACTGAGGATGATGAGGGGATTGAGGACGAGAGGACAGAGGAGAAGAATGAGGATGATGATGATGAAGGAGGAGATGCAGCTGCATCTGCCTCAGCTTAGGGTCATGATATAAGATCAAAAAGAAATCAAGACCAACGAGCTTCCTCTTCTGCCTCACCTACTGCTGATCCAGTGATTCAAGATAAAGGTAATGATTAGATGATCATGTATTTGATAGCGTTTGTACTTGAATCATGTAATAAACTTATGTATTTGATGTTTATATTAAGATTAATGTATTTCTGTCTTGATTATTAACTAATGTTTACTGTGTTGAATGTTTTAAATCAAGCAGATCCTGATTTCGAAAGAGATGAATACGATATTGCTGCCCTCCAACAGGTCAAGACTCAACTGACGTTGATTCTTGATCTGCAGGGTATTGTCAGGAGATCGGTTATGTATACTCCTGAGGAAGGAGAAATCATTCATAATCTTACTGACGAGCAATTAGCTGAGATCTTCAACTTAAATCCCGATGAGATTGTGAAGGATGCTCCAACGTGCGACTCGACAAGTGACGAAGAGCTCAACGACGTTGATGAAATAGAGATAGAAGATGTCACTACAGAGCACTACCCTTAGTATGCTGACAATGAGGGAAATGTGGTCCCCAATCTGGGTGAATCCCTTGTTAGTGATACGTTTGAGGTGTTAGACAAAATGGAGCAGGAGTCAAAGAAGATAGAGGGAACGACACAAGCCTCAAATGATGATGTTGATATCCGAAAGGCTGAGTGGGCTGCCTGTTTTGAAGAAGTTAGAGCCCAACGCGCTGCACCTAAACAGGACGCCTACACCAAACTCTACAGAGTCAAGAAACATCATAAGGTGTCAGGCAGGATTATAGCATGGGCATACTTTGAGGACCTTAACGTCTATGCAGTTAAGAGGGAGAAGGGCATAAAGTACTTTAGATTTCCACATGATCTAAAGCCTCTACCAGGTTTTGAGCTCAACCAGCTGGCCAAACTGAAGCTGTTGTATGCTGACCCGAGAAAGATGTCAGGCTAGTTTGAGGCTGCCCTAAGGAAGGAGTACCACGCCAAGTGGGTTAACTTCAGATCTCAACAACCTACAAGGTACATTAGAAGGTCTGAAGTTGATGCCATTACTGGAAAGCCAAAGATAGTGTTGAAGTGGAGTCCTCCGCGCACGATGTCAAGAATCCCACTCAGGGAAATGCCACAGGACTTCACTCCACACTTTAAGTGGTGGTACTATGATTGGAGGACAGGAGAAGCGGTCATAGTCCTAAACAAAGAGGGCCAAATGGATACAATCAGGGTATTTGACCCAATGTGGCTTACCACTTGTCAGCTAATGATGTCTACACTCTATACAAGTGGCCACTATTCTATGATACGCAGGATATAGTACAAGCCCTCCAGTTCCAGAATGTCATAAGACTCTGTTTTGCATTTGAGATTCATGCAGGAGTCACAAAAGAGGACAAGTACAAGAAGTATGAGGAGGTAATGAAGAAAACAAGACATTAGAGAGATCTAGGTCCAAGGGGGAGTTTGTTGATACATGTATGTCCCTAGATCATGATATGAATGTAATAGATCTTGTTTGTTTGATTTTGATGTAATGTTTGGAATGATTAATGAAATGATATTGGTTGTTTGTTATTTATAATGTTTAATATTTCATTAATGAGTTGATGTTGAATTGGTTAATTAGGTTTGTGGTTCTTTGAATTGTTACACATAATGTTATATTAATTAATACATTCAAACTTAACAAAATGAAGTTCTCATGCGAATGGCCCATGCGAATGGACCATACGCATGAATAACTTCATACGAATGACTCAGTCACATGACTGAACCAAGAGACTGGATCAGTCGTATAATTGTAACATAAGATTGGCTCAGTCACACGACTGAACACTCAGTCTTGCGGATGAATCAACCGCATGGTTCAATCACACGACTGAACCATACTAATGGTTCAGTCGCACGAATGAACAATACTAACCTATAAATGCAACCCAATTCGTGAAAGTATGGCATTCATTCTATTTTCAACTCCAGACGTACCCTAGCCGTCCAAAAGCCTCCAAGTTGATACTCCAAGTTCATAGAACGCTGTAGATCGATTCCTAATCGATTCTTAACGTTTGATTCAATACTTTATTGATTCTACGTGCGTTCTCACTAATTGGATCGCCAATCAAATAGGATTTCCCACTATTTTGTTTGGTCTAGACGTTAATCATTCGGTATTTCGTTCAAATACCTGGTCCTAACAATGTCCTTCATTAGCCGTTGCCTCTTGTAAGGTCTTAAAGATGATACCACCTTCATCCTATTCATGTGCTGAAACAGCCTCACCAGATGTTCGAATCTCCTCCTCTACACAGGGAGATTGAACTCTGTAATCCCTGTGCTGTGGGTTATCAGCCACATTATAATCCTCTTCCTCAACTGTTGAGGTTTTCCTAGTGGTAATAGGTTTCTGGGGAGGGTTAGAGGAATGTAGTTGAGTCAACACTTGTGCAATAACCATAGTTGGGCTTGTAGGGGTGGCTTTAGTGGGAGATAAGTGTGAAGAGGATTGCACCTGGGATGAATGGTGCTCTTCAATGGCAATCTTCTCAAGTGAAGAGATTCCAGTAATGTGGTTTCCCCATTTTTGGTTGCATCAGGATCCTGTTGAGAGGATACCTGAGCGGTTTCAGCTGGTAGAGTCTTGGAAACTACAAGGGGATTACTACCCGTAGTGTCATCCTGCCTTTGTGTTGCACGGGCATTATCAGGGGACTCAACTCCCTGAGTAGCCTTTTTGGTTTGTTTGGATTGTGATTTGGAGGGGACTTCGGATCTGGAGGATGAGGCTGTGGGTTCCTTCTGCTTGGGTTTTAGCAGTTTGGCAGCCTCTTTGAGTTGTAGGTTAGAGTTGTGCCTGGAGTATACCTCTGGCAAAACTACCACAGTAGGGACTCCAAGGCCAACAGGGCCATTAGATTTTAATTGATTTATGATTATGGCCATAAGAAACCTTGGATACAATATTCATCTGTTAGCCACAGGTTTTATTGCCAGATCTTTGAATTCCAAAAATATAATTTTAGAAAAATTTAAGCTTTGGCGTTCAAGGATAGAATACAATACCTGCTGCCACCTGGATGACATTTGATCCCATGAAGAGGATTTGGGGGCAAGGCAGACATTGATCACATGAAAAATTAGGCGTTCAGCATCATGGAAGTGCTTCTTCAGAATGTTGTAGCACTTAGGTCGCCCTCATAACCATGGTTGATTAATGATAGATCAGTGGTGCCCTTCGGGTATTTGGTGACAAAGGTGGCATCATTCAGATCTAGGGTTTGGCAAATGATAGCAGAGAGTCACTACCACCTTCTTCTGGTTTACAAACGACTGGAGAGTGATCGCGACATCATTCTCACCATTATGGATAGTGACATTTGTCCAGAATTGGCGAAGGGTATCGGGATAGATGGTTGGATACAGAAGAAAAGCTGTTTGATACGGGGAATCAACCATCAGATCAATGGCAGCATCAAACTTAGTCCAAAAGGCCGATTTTGTGAAGTAGGCAACACAGTTGTGTCGTGGTTTGATTTGCATGGTCGCCATTAATGGAAGATGAACGTTCGGAAAACGACTTATGAAAAGTTTGAAGTTAGGGTTAGGGATTTATAGGTTATGAAACGCTGAAGGAAAACAACTGAAAGTTTTGGTGTTAGTCATCAGTTGTTAGAAAACGACTGAAGACATGGTTTTAACTTTCAGATGTTGTAAACAACTGAAGACTTGGTGTTAGTCATTAGTAGTTTGAAACTACTGAAGACATGGTTTTGGCTTCAGATGTTTTGAAATGAAACAACAGTTGTTTGAAACAATTGAAGAGTAAAATTGCTCATCAGTTTGAATTGACTTGATCTGCCCAAGATGCATATTAAGTTGATGTGGCTAGTGTGATATGATCCAAGTCGGGTCATACCCAATAACAAGCTAAACAAACACCAATAAATTATGACACCAATTTAGAAAATGGGTTTTCTAAATCATCGCCTTTGTAGATGAACATCATTATATGGATAATTGTTCATTGGTACCTTTTGTTTTTCATTATTTAGTCTTACTAAATAATAACAAAATAAAAGTACTAAGTTTATAAAGTTTAAACATGTTTTAAATTTATAAACATAAGGATTTAGTGTGTATTTTAATTGTGTTACAAAACAAAGTGTGGGAATCCATTTCAAATGGATTTTCGGCCGCCCACTTGCCTTGGGGGTCTCATATTTGTCTTGATAACACACTAGATTAATTGTTTTTGATACAATCCAAAAGAACACACATCTCTCCCACATGCAAAGGACTTCTACTCCTCCCAAATCTCTCTCTCTTTCTCTCACGGTTTGAAGAAAAGTTAGAGCAGAAATTTCAGCTCACAAAAGAGGGTTTTGTTGCTGAAAATTGTGTCAAGAAGTCTAGCAATCAAAGGTGTTTGTACAAGCTTGGGGTATCACCTCTTGAGGACTTCTATTTTGAAGTTTCAGCCACGATTTCATCTTCTTTCTCTTCTTGAAACTCGTCTTTGAACAGCTCCAAAGGTTGTGTTCTTTACATCCTATGTTTATTCCTTTGTATGTATTTCGTATATTGATCCATGGCTTTGGGGTTTGCTTATTAAAATGGGTTTAATAATCAACATATTAACATGTTTTAAACTATATTCCGCTGCGTTTTTCATACAAAAGAAGATAATATGAACTTTGATAAACATGTTGAATCCCAACAATGGCATCAAGAGCCACATATACGAAAGCATACATGTATTTTTCTTGCTTGTTCTCGGTTTTTATGGTGTTTGACACCACATACCCGTATGTTTGTGGGCTGGAATGTAAACCCCCCTTTTGATTTCTTAAAGATATTACTTTATGCATGTAAGGATCTTTAAAAAATCTAGTCATAAGATGTTTGTTTGTATGGACTTAACCCATTTGTTCTTGGTTTATGTTGGCCAAGAACATGGGTTAAAAGGGGCTGCCCCATTTCGTGACATAGGAATATTTGGATATGTTGTTTTGGTTATGCATAACAAAGCCTAGACCATGTGGATTGATTGATTGGTTGTCATGTTATATTCATTTGGCTATGTAATAATTCAATTTCATGTTTCAAGTCTTGTTTTGTAATTCATTTATTCATATGGTTTGTAATAAATAGATTAGGAGTTTTTTTTTCTTTACTAGAAAAAAAATGTATTAGGATACATATTTGTAAAGATGCTCAAGATCAAGATTTGAAGAGAAGATGGACAAAGAGGATGCTTGAAGATGTGGTTTCAAGTGGGAGTCCTTTTGTCAACCTTGTATCATGTTCTTAACCCATTAGGGCAAGACCTTTTGACATACTTGTTTTGGCTAAACAAGTGTGCTCAACTTAGTATGCTTTGTTATGCATATGTGAATGTTATGTTTATGCTTGGTTGAATGCTTATGATGTTGTTTGTTTTGAATATTTGGATGTGATTTACAAACCATCTATTATAACAAGCTATAACTAGAAATTGGTTCTCAAATCATTAAGCATAAATAGAATGGTTCTTTAAAAGGAGTTAATGGTTTGCAAAATAAAATGGGTTTTATTTAAAAGAATCTATTGAGTACCATATGGTTGAATGCATACAATCATATGGTACATAGACCTTTCTTAACAAGGATTATGATATTATAAATCCCTTTTGAAAAAAGTTAAACACCATCCTTTTATTCAACACTTAGGTTATTTGCAAACTCTTAGTGGGATAAAGGTCACCTAACCACTTTGAGGGAACTTGTAACTTGAGATGAGAATACCATGTTTGTGGATAAAGGTCACCTAACCACTTATGTAGTAAACTCACACGTGTGTGTAAGTAGGACGACTTGATTTATAAAATATATTGAATGGATCACCTAAAATGTGTTTTATAAAAGGTGTTGATGGGATACAATGCCGTTGTAAACATAAGATGTTCATACGATCCCATATCACTAGAAGTTGCAATAGGTTGCAATTGTCATTCATGACTACCTTGTTTATTTAAATAATGGGATAAAGGTCACCTAACCAATATTTAAATATAACGTTGGATTCTAGAATTTTATTTATTAAGTCTATGAGACATAAAAGGGTGTTAATAAAATGAAATAAATTTTATCACAATTACTAAAATGGATCTTTGTAAAATCTTGTAGATGGCCGACAACAACACGCTAATAAAGATGTACACAACCAAAACAACCAATCTCTTAGGGCGATCCTTCAAAGGGATCGTCTAACACCTAACAACTTCATGGATTGGTACCGCAACTTGAGAATCGTTCTCAAGCAGGAAAAACGGGCCTACATCCTTGATGATCCCATCCCCGATGAACCTAACGAAGAGGATGTGGAGGCCTATAATGATTGGGTCAAATATGTTGAAGACTCTATCCAAGTCTCTTGCTTAATGCTAGCAAGTATGACTCCGGAACTCCAAAAGGAGTATGAGCTCCATGGAGCTTATGACATGATCACTCAGTTGCGGGAAACGTTCCAGCAACAAGCTAGGGTGGAGCGCTTCGAAATGGTTCGAGCGCTTCATGCATGTCGGATGGAGGAATCCCAATCAGTTTCATCTTATGTTTTTAAGATGAAAAGCCATATCGACCGCCTTCAGAGGCTTAACTGTCCTGTCTCAAAGGAGTTGGCCACGGATTTGATCCTTAATGGCCTAACTAGGAAGTTTGAGGCGTTTGTCTTGAATTACAACATGAACGGATGGGACAAGAGCATAAATGAACTTCATTCGATGCTCAAAACAGTTGAGGCGGGAATGGGTAAAAGGGTTTTACCTGTTCTTAACATTAATGAAGGTGGAAGAAGGAGAAGGTCTCTACTCCCCCCCTAAGGCAACTGTTGCCAAAGGAAAGGGGCACGTTAAAGGAAAGGGGAAGATGGTTGTTAGGGCGGAACCTCCGAGGCCCAAGCAGAAGAAGCAGAAGGTTGCTGTTAACGACCCATGCTTCAAATGTGGTGAGATAGGGCATTGGATGAGAAATTGTCCAGTCTATCTCAAAGAGTTGAGAGAAAAGAGGGATGCGGGGCAAACCTCAGGTATAATTTATATGATACATGTTGAGCTAAATGTTATTTCCTCTAACACATGGGTATTAGATACTGGATGTGGAACTCACATTTGCAATTTGTTGCAGGGGTTCAAAAGAAATGAACATTATGCAAAAGGGGAAATTAGTCTCTTCATGGGAAATGGTGCAAAGGTTCACGTAGAAGCCCAAGGAGACTACATTTTGAAGCTTCCAAGTGGTTTGGAAGTTATTTTAAATAATGTATTATATGCTCCTAGTTTGACTAGGAACATAATTTCCGTTTCCCGTTTAAGACAATGTGATTATAATTTCAAGTTTGTTGACAATGATATTCATGTTTCTTTAAATCATATGTTTTATTTTAAGGCCATACCTAATAATGGTATTTATGAATTGGTTCATGAGAACACAACATATGATAGCTCAATATACCAAGCAACCACCAAAAGGCTCAAATTAGATTTGAATGATACCGACCTTTGGCATTGTCGTCTTGGTCATATAAACAAGAAACGTATACAAACACTTCAAAAGAATGGTCTTTTAAAAACAAATGAATGTGATTCATTTGATGTATGTGAATCTTGTTTACTAGGAAAAATGACTAAGGCACCCTTTAGTGGGACTAATGAAAGGGCAAAAGATTTATTAAGAATCATACATTCGGATGCATGTGGTCCCTTTAGCCGATGACTAGGAATGGTGAAAGATACTTCATTACCTTTACTGACGATTATAGTCGCTATGGGTATGTGTACTTATTAAGGCATAAAGATGAAGCTTTTGAAATGTTCAAAATCTTCAAAAATGAAGTTGAAAATCAACTCAACAAGTCAATTAAAGTTCTCCGCATCGATAGAGGTGGTGAATACTTAAGTGATGTTTTTCAAGATCATCTTAGGAGTTGTGGGATCATCTCACAACTCACTCCACCTGGGACACCACAACATAATGGTGTGTCTGAGAGGAGAAATCGAACCTTATTGGATATGGTTCGATCTATGATGGCTAGAAGCACATTGCCTCTATCATTTTGGGGTTTCGCTTTACTCTCCGCGGCCCGTATTCTGAATATGGCCCCAACCAAAAAGGTGGAAAAGACACCTTTTGAGATATGGCATGGAAGAGTTCCATCCCTATCATACTTAAGGGTCTGGGGTTGTGAGGCTTATGTTAAGACTCCCACCCCAAACAAATTGGAAGTCCGATCCACCAAGTGTATTTTTATTGGATATCCTAGAGATTCTATGGGATATTATTTCTATGATCCACTGGAACAAAAGGTGTTTGTTGCCAGAAAGGGTGAGTTCTTAGAAACAAAGTTCCTTATGGAAGGAACTAGTAGTAGAACAGTGGATCTTGAGGAGGATCAAGTAACACAACCCGATGCACGTTTGGTTGAAACTAGCACTCAACATGAAAATGTTGAGGATGATCAAGCGTTTGATCAATACACACAAAACGTTCGCAGAAGTGGTAGAACTTGTAATCCACCTGAAAGATATTGATTTTTCATGGATGGATGCTATGTGGTAGATTCAGATGAACCAACCACATATCATGATGCAGTGTCCAATTTGGATTGTGACAAATGGCTAGAGGCCATGAACATTGAGATGCAATCCATGTATGACAATCAAGTTTGGGAACTTGTCGTACCACCTCTAAATTCCAAAGTAGTTGGAAGTAAGTGGGTTTTCAAGAAGAAAACCGATATGCCTGGAAACTTGGATACTTACAAAGCTAGACTTGTAGCAAAGGGTTTCACTCAAACTCAAGGGGTTGATTATGATGAAACATTCTCACCTGTTGCAATGCTAAAGTCTATAAGAAATTGTTTGCCATAGCTGCTCATTATGATTATGAGATTTGGCAAATGGATGTCAAAACCGCTTTCCTAAATGGATATCTTGAGGAAGATGTCTATATGGTTCAGCCTGAAGGTTTTGTCGATCCAAAATATCCTAACAAATTATGCAAGTTAAAGAAATCAATCTATGGATTGAAACAAGCATCGAGAAGCTGGAATCACCGTTTTAATGAGGAGGTAAAGAAATTTGGCTTCATCAAAAACGCTGATGAGGCTTGCGTGTATAAGAAGGCTAGTGGGAGCACAATAACCTTCCTAGTATTGTATGTTGATGACATACTACTATTTGGAAATGACATTCCAACCATGGAAGGTGTAAAAACCTGGCTTGGAAGTTGTTTTTCCATCAAGGATCTTGGTGAAGCCGCTTATATTCTGGGAATAAAGATCTATAGGGATAGATCAAGGCGGCTAATTGGTTTGAATCAAAGTGCATACATTGACAAAATCTTGAAAAGGTTCAAGATCGAAAACTCTAAGAAAGGTACTGTACCTATTCAAAGAGGAACAATATTGGGTACGACTCAATGTCCTAGCTCAAAAGAGGAGCAAAATAGAATGAAGACGATCCCATATGCATCTACTATAGGATCCATCATGTATGCAATGATATGCACTAGACCGGACGTGTCATGCGCTTTAAGCATGACAAGTAGATACCAACAAAATCCAGGTGATGGTCATTGGATGGCTGTCAAGAACATTCTGAAGTACCTAAGGAGGACTAAGGATATGTTTTTGATCTACGGGTCTGGTGAAAAGGAACTCGTTGTAAAAGGTTACACAGATGCGAGTTTCCAAACCGATCGAGATGATTCACGATCTCAATCGGGGTACATTTTTATTCTGAATGGGGGAGCTGTTTCTTCGAAAAGCTCAAAACAAGAAGTCGTAGCGTTGTCCACTACAGAGTCAGAATACATCGCCGCTTCAATGGCAACACAGGAAGCTGCATGGCTAAAGAAATTCATATCCGAACTAGGGGTAGTCCCTTCCATTCAGGATCCCCTAGAGATCTTTTGTGACAACGAGGGTGCGGTTTCTCAAATCAAGGAACCTCGTGCTCATCAAAAGACTCGGCACATTGAACGGAGATTCAACTACATAAGAGATGAAGTTGAAAAGGGAAAGATATGTATTCGCAAAGTCCACACTGATAAAAACATTGCGGATCCACTCACAAAGCTCCTTGAAAAGGCAAAGCATGAAGGTCATATTTGTGCCATGGGACTTCAATATTCTAGTGATTGGATTTGACTTTGTATTTTATATTTGTATGTTGGAACTTATGTTATTTGTCTTAATTATATGGTTATAATTTTCATTTGTTCTACTATTTTAGCATGTTTAAATCCATGAATAAATAAGTTATTCAAACATCCGCAGTCGATCATACTTGTGGGAACAACTATGAATGTAAGACTGTAATGAACTTGGATTGGATGATATTCATAAGGTGTGAATATAAAGCAAGTGGCTGCTACCAAGGTTCATTGATATCTATGGGATATAGGTATTGGACCGACCCGCTCTCAATTATTTCAACATATAATCCTTGTGATTAGTCATAAGAGATATTGAGTAAAGGCGAATATCATTGTATCCTCTGACCTGAGATACATATTGGGTCTTGACATTCATCAAGTATTGTACTTTGATTTAGTTCTTTGCTGTTCTGAAAAATTGGCAGTACATAAGGCTGAGTTCAGGTATGATATGAGTTGATTATGAGAGACGTATGTAATCAAGAAGGAATTTGTTCCTCTTATTCGTTGAGAGTTAGATGTTTAAGGCCTGTTAAAGTTAAATCATCGGAGAATGACATTCTGTGTCTCCTGGATTTAACATGACATCTGAAACAAAAGGATAGATGATTAATTCACCTAAAACATTTCAAGTAAGGCACTTGAAGAGGACGATGTTATTGAATGGCACTTAATTATATACATTAGGGGCAGCAAACCGTTACTAGGCGTTATTTGCTACTTGCATCAACCTTCTATGAATCTTGTGCAAGTGGGAGATTGAAATGACTTGATCTGCCCAAGATGCATATTAAGTTGATGTGGCTAGTGTGATATGATCCAAGTCGGGTCATACCCAATAACAAGCTAAACAAACACCAATAAATAATGACACCAATTTAGAAAATGGGTTTTCTAAATCATTGCCTTTGTAGATGAACATCATTATATGGATAATTGTTCATTTGGTACCTTTTGTTTTTCATTATTTAGTCTTACTAAATAATAAAAAATAAAAGTACTAAGTTTATAAAGTTTAAACATGTTTTAAATTTATAAACATAAGGATTTAGTGTGTATTTTAATTGTGTTACAAAACAAAGTGTGGGAATCCATTTCAAATGGATTTTCGGCCGCCCACTTGCCTTGGGGGTCTCATATTGTCTTGATAACACACTAGATTAATTGTTTTTGATACAATCCAAAAGAACACACATCTCTCCTACATGCAAAGGACTTCTACTCCTCCCAAATCTCTCTCTCTTTCTCTCACGGTTTGAAGAAAAGTTAGAGCAGAAATTTCAGCTCACAAAAGAGGGTTTTGTTGCTGAAAATTTGTGTCAAGAAGCCTAGCAATCAAAGGTGTTTGTACAAGCTTGGGGTATCACCTCTTGAGGACTTCTATTTTGAAGTTTCAGCCACGATTTCATCTTCTTTCTCTTCTTGAAACTCGTCTTTGAACAGCTCCAAAGGTTGTGTTCTTTACATCCTATGTTTATTCCTTTGTATGTATTTCGTATATTGATCCATGGCTTTGGGTTTGCTTATTAAAATGGGTTTAATAATCAACATATTAACATGTTTTAAAACTATATTCTGCTGCGTTTTTCATATAAAAGAAGATAATATGAACTTTGATAAACATGTTGAATCCCAACACAGTTGTGGTCGTTAATTCACAGATCTCAGTTGTTTCATTTGACCTTAACACTTACTCAGCATATTATCTGATTTTCAGATGTTTCATTGGTCATCAGTACTTATCTGTTAGAATAGACATCAGTAGTTGTAACCACATCAGTAGTCGTAACTACATCAATACTTTTCAATAAATAAAGCAGTTCAGTACTTTTAAGTAATTTAGTCTTCAGTAGTTATGAAAACTACTAAAGATAAAATAACTTATCAGTACTTATTTTTGACAGCTGTATACTAATGCTCATCAGTACTTGTGAACTGAGATCATCAGTAGTTGTCAAATCATTCAAGCTGCAGCATACCAAGCCTTAGCACTAGATTTTGGAAAGTTGCATTGTCCAAAGGCTTAGTAAATATATCTGCAAGCTCATCAGCACTAGGAACAAACATTGGATCAATCAGACCTTTTTCATAACAATCATGATAAAATGATGTCTGATCTCAATATGTTTGGTCCTAGAATGCTTGATAGGATTCTTAACAATACAAAGAGCTGAAGCACTGTCCATCAATAAAGGAATCTTAGTCTTTGTAATGTCATGATCCAGTAATTGATTCTGAAGCTAGAGTATCTGAGATGTACAACTTGTAGCAGCAATGTACTCTGCTTCAAATGTGGATGTAGAAACTGAAGTTTGTTTCTTACTCTGCTAAGAAACTAAACAATTTCTTAGAAATTGGCATCCACCAGAGGTTGATTTTCTGGTTAATTTACACCCTGCATAGTCACTATCAGAGAAAGCAAATAATTTGCAAGAGTGCCCAGTGGAATACCAAAGTCCTAGAGATTGAGTTCCTTGCAAATATCTAAAGATCCTTTTGACTGTAATCATATGGGATACTTTAGGTGCAGCCTGAAATCTAGCACAGACACAAGTTGCAAACATAATGTCTGGTCTAGAAGATGTAAGGTACATCAAGGAACCCATCATACATCTGTAAAGAGTTTCATCAATTGCTTTACCTTTCTGATCAGCATCCATTTGTGTGGTGCTGCACATGGGAGTAGAACAGGGCTTACAATTTTGTAAATCAAACTTTTTCAACAAATCCTTTGTATATTTGGACTGATGAATGAAAGTTCCATCAACCATTTGTTTGATTTGCAAACCCAGAAAGAACTGTAATTCTCCCATGGCACTCATTTCAAACTTTAGTTGCATCAACTTAGTAAAGGTATCACACAACTGTGGATCAGAGGATGCAAAATTAATATCATATACATAAATTTGAACAAGGAGCTTATGCATGCCTACTTTCTTAATGAACAAAGTTTTATCTATGGAGCTCTAGTGAAATTATTTTGAAGAAGAAAGTTAGACAGTGTTTCATATCAGGCTCTGGGAGCTTGTTTTAACCCATAAAGAGCCTTATCAAGCTTATACACCAATCTGGATGTTTATGATCTTCAAAACCTGGTGACACACATAAACTTCTTCTTTAATTTTACCATATAAGAATGCACTTTTGACATCCATTTGAAAAATTTTAAGATTATGGAAAGCAGCATAAGCTAAGAACAATCTGATTGCCTCCAGTCTGGCTACAGGGGCAAAGGTTTCATCATAATCAACACCTTCTTCTTATGAAAACCCCTGTACAACTAGTCTGGCCTTGTTCTTGACAATTTGACCTTTTTCATCAGTTTTATTCCTAAACACCCATTTAGTGCCTATTGCACACTTACCATTGGGTAGAGGAACCAGTTCCCACACTTGCTGCTTTTGAAACTGAAGAAGCTCAAGTTGCATGGCTTCAACCCATCCATTGTCTCTTAATGCAATATGATAGTTCTTTGGCTCTTGCTGACTGATGAAGAGAGCATAAAAGCAGAAATTGGACAATTGACTTCTAGTTGAGACACCAGCATTGATGTCACCAATGATCTAAGACATTGGGCGATTCTTCAGTTCTTGGTACTCAATAAGATCTGTGCAAGTGTTTGTAGCAGATTCAGCAGCAACAAATGTTGATCCAGACTCTTGAAACCTAGAATGAGATGGCAATTCAAATGAAGTAGAGGAATCAACAATCTCATCAGCATTTGTTGTGGATGGAACTGCTAAAGCTACATGAACATCAAGGTTAGTAGACTCAGGCAGGTGATCACTAAACCTTGCAATTGTACCATCAGATGGATGACTAGTTGCAGGAGAAGATGGATTCACAGAATCTGCAACAGCTGGAGGCTGATATGGAACATATTGCAGTATGTCCAAATCAAATAACTCCACAGGGTTTTGTGGATTTTTGTCCTTTGGAGATTCATTAAACTTTTCATGCAAGGTTTCTTCAACAATCTTTGTTCTGCAATTAAAAACTCTGTATGCCTTGCAGGTAGATGAATACCAACAAAGTACCCTGCATCCACCTTTGATTCAAACTTCTTAAGTGGATCCTTTGTGTTAAGAATGTAACAGGGACACCCAAATGCTCTAAAAAGGAAATCAGAGGAGCCAAATGATGTAACACTTCATAAGGAGTCTTCATCAACCTCTGATTTACTAACACTCTATTTTGCACATAGCAAGCTGTGTTGACAGCTTCAGCCCAAAAGGTTAGTGGCAAACCAGAATCAGCCAACATTGACCTTGCGGCTTCAATAAGGGTCCTGTTCTTTCTCTCGACCACTCCATTTTGTTCAGGAGTTCTTGGAATGCTATACTGCCTCTTGATTCCCCTAGATAAATAGAATTCATCAAGTGTGTGGATTCTAAATTTTGTCCATTATCACTCCTCACTCACTTGACTGGAAGGGAGTACTGCTTTTCCACATACAACACAAAGTAGATGATGATTTGACCAACCTCATCTTTTGAATGTAAGAAGAAGGTCCATACAAATCAGGAATAATCATCCACAATTACCAGACAGTATTTTTTCTTTGCCATGCTCATCACTCTTACTGGACCAAAAAGATCCATATGCAGTAATTGCAAGCATGCATTGGACTTTGGTTCTTCTATTGGAGGGAATGATACTTTGTGTTGCTTTCGTTTTAACAAGTAGAACAGTTGTCATCACATTTGAACTCCTTTAATGGAATACCTCTCACTAAACCATGATGGATTAGCTGATTCATGTTTTTAAGATTCACATGACCAAGCCTTCTGTGCCATAGTTCAGATTCCTAAGAAGAGGCCTTGGAGAACAGACATGGATGACCTTTTAGATTAATTTTCTTTGATAAGTCTAAGGCATATACTCTTCCAATCCTGTTGGCCTTCAGTAGAGTATATTCATCCAATATCTTGTCAATCATTCTCAAAACATTGGAAGACAGAATCTGACAGTTCTGACTGGTGAAAAGTGCAACATGCCCTTTATCACACCTTTGACTGACACTCAACAAGTTATACTTGAGATTCTCCACATGGTTAACATCATCAAATCTTATCTCACCATTTGACACAAAGCCTTTGCCGATGATGTAACCCTTAGCATCATTACCAAAAGATACAAATCCCTTCTTTCCTTGAGAGTAGTCATGAAGAAGAGAACTGCTCCATGTCATATGCATAGATCCTCCACTGTCCACATACCAGAAGCTTCTATGGCATGCTGAAGAACCCTACATTTGTCACAACAAACTAGTTAGCTTTTGAGACCCAAACCATTTTGGTTTTGGGTCTGTTCTCATCAACAGATTTTATACTAACTGATTTGTCATGATTAGCAGCCTTTGAAGGTGGAGATGGTGCTGAAAAGGATTCCTTTGATTTTGGATTAGTTTTCCTTTTTAGTGATTTAATCACATGTACATCTATTTGGTTAACTCTCCCCAACAAATGTTGAACCATCATAACAAGTTGTGTCTGATTGGTTGTTAAAGCCTTGAGTTTAGCAGACATATTAGTACTTGTTTTTGATTGGTTCCTGTGACTCACCATGTCCTCCTTTTTGAAAGACACGGACTTAGTCTGGTGTTTTGATATTCCATGAGGAATATTTTCAGCTGTTTTATGATAAACCGCTTCCTTCTTTTTAGATTTTTGTAAGAACTTTGGGTTATGAGATTGAGATGATTGTGGCACAAACTTGGTTTCAAATTCATCTTTCTTTTATTAATTTTCTTTTTAATGATTTTGTCTTTGTTGAATTTGGAACCCTTTCTGTACCAACATTCATCAGTGAGATGATTGAATAGACCACATATTTCACATGGCTTTTTCTTCATCTTCTATTGTTCAACTACTGAAGCAGATGAAATACTGAAGGTGTTTTCTTCAGTACTTTCTTCCTCTCAGTACTTATGTTAAGTACTGAAGGATTTGTAACAACTGAAGATTTGTTCTTCAGAAGTTTTCTATTAGTACTTTTGGATATCCTGATAGAATCTTCAGTAGTTGTCCAACCATGTTTGTTTTCATTTGGTTTGAAATGCTCTTCAGGTGTTGTTACTTGCCCTTTCGTACTTTTAATATTTTGTGACAAAACACCTGAAGTGCTCAGCTTTTCTTTGATCATGTGTTTATCAGCAGTAAGACCATCAGCAGATTGATTAGCTGAGGTACTAATACTGATTTCATCCTCTGATTTTGGATTATCACTTGAGGATGAGACACATGATGATGTGGTTTGGGAATTGCTTTCACCTTCAGATTTTACTTCTATCTTAGGAGTACAATCTGTAGGAGGTACAGTGTGATTATACCCAATCCAAACTTCACATTTGAAGCTGTTTGCTTGTTGAGAAGCATTTCAAACCCCTTGCAAGATGTTACCCAATGTTCACACTCTACTTGAGTAGCTGCAAGTGTTTCTTTGAGATTCTTATGATTCTCTAAAATGATCTCTACCTTTGCCTTTTCATCAGTGATTTAGCATTTTAATTTGTAAATCTCATCATCTTTTTCCTTTAAGAAAGACTCAAACTCAGCTTTTCTTTTGGAAATCACTTTCTCTAGGTCAAGATTTTGATTAATAAAGCTACATTTGCTTCTCTAATTGAGACAAAACCAGCTATGCATGACTCAGAACACAACTTGGCCTTAGCCTCAGAAGATACCCGTGGTACCGGTGATGATGAAGCATTTGAGCATGAACCATTAGTAGACTCCAGGGCCATAAGAGCAAGATTTCCAAAAGGATTTTCACCACCATGTTGACCAGCACCAGAAAACACTTGTTCAGAATAACTAGAAAGATCATCTGGTAAGCTACTCCAGTAAACAACTCCAGGTGTGAAAAAGCTTTGATGTGATTGAGATTGAGATTGTTGATTTTATGAGATGGTTGAGGCTCACGTAGGACATATGGTTGTTGAGCTATGGGTACAGGAACCTGACTGGACTAAGGCATGTAAAAACAGGGATAAGGATATAGCATTTGACCTTGAGGGACAAAATACGCAGGAGATGATTGAATTTGTGAATGATGACCAGAACTGGTAGAGTGTTGCCCTTTGTTTTGTGAGCTATTGCATGGAAAGCTCACAAAGGGTGCAGAAGAGCTAGATCCAGATGATCTACACTCTCTTGCAAAATGTCCAAGTCTATGGCACTTATGACACCTCAACTTGCTCTTGTCAAAACCTGTCAGGATCAGTGATCACAAGTTTGATGTATTAGAGCGTAACGCAGCGGAATAAGAACAAGAATTAGACAAATTGTAGCAAGAATTTGATACTCGTATGCATTAAGAACAAATATGGTTATAAGGAGAGAATATATTTCTGTAACAAGGAATGTTTCTATAATATCGAATATTTCTGATCAAATCATTCTCTATTACAATATGTTGACACTCCTTATATAGAGTGCAATTGCTGTTGTTATCACGGGAAAGTGACAACTGGCAGATCTATTACAAAAAAACTAACTCTTAACAAACTACTAAAATGTTCACAACTACTGAGAACATATCAAAGTGTTAAGTACAAAATATGAAACTACTGATAAGAAACTACTGAAACTACAACGACTGAAGAACATGCTCTTCAGTTGTTTTACAAAACTACTGAAAAATATAAAACTACTGATGAGCACAACAACTGAAGAAGTATTCTTCAGCTGTTGTGTCAAACTACTGAACAGATAAAACATAAAACTACTGAAAGGTAAACCGTCACAACTACTGAAGAAGACCTCTTCAGCTGTTGTGACAACGTCTGATACTTTGGTCTTCAGCACTTGTGTCTTCAGACTTTGTCTTCAGCACTTGTGTCATCAGACTTTGTCTTCAGCACTTGTCTTCAGACTTTGTCTTCAGCACTTGTCTTCAGACTTTGTCTTCAACACTTGTCTTCAGACTTTGTCTTCAACACTTGTCTTTAGACTTTGTCTTCAGCACTTGTCTTCAGACTTTGTCTTCAACACTTGTCTTCAGACTTTGTCTTCAGACTTTATCTTCAGCACTTGTGTTCAGACTTTGTAATTAGCTGTTGTCTTCAGCTGTTGTGGTCTTTAGTAGTTGTTGTGACGTCTGTGGGACTTAAAGGTTTTTCTGATCCGGCTCATTGGTTCTTTTGGTCCAACAAACTCCCCCTGAACCAATACAGCCAAAACCTTTAACTTTATTGAGGTCCCACTTATTGTTGGCAGAATGGTTGGTCTTTTTCCTTATTGATCAGTTGAGAAGATGACCCTTATAAGCACTGGCCTGGGAATGAGTCTCTGATGATTTGGTTGGCAATGTATGGATGGGAGCTCTGTATTGGGGAATTGGACACTGAGCTATTCCCCCATCCATGAGACTCACTTCCCATGTATAAGCCTGTAGGATTCTCTGGTGTATGCTCTGAGAAACATAATTTGTTCTTCCATGGTCAGGTTCTCAGCTTCACCATCAAACAATCCTTCACGCCCATACAGCTCTGAGATGTACTTGGCCTGTTTGCCAGTTTGAGCTCAACTGTTGTAATCTGTCTGTATGCAAACTCATCAGGATGAGTCCCTTCAAGTAACATACTGAGCTCATTTTGTTTGAAGTTCTCAAGCCTCTTGTAGACTAACCCCTTTTTAATAAATCTGTTCTCTAACATCTTTTGGGGTGGCTGTTTAGTCTCATAGGCCTTCTTGAAATCTTCTACAATTTCCCAGGGTGATACTACAAGGACCACTGTGATCTCTTCATCTACGATCCTTTTTACTTGGCCCTTGTATCTCGAAGGAATGTCTTTCTTTACAATCCTGTGAGCCACCCTAGGATCAGGCCATACTCTCACCTTTTCCTTCTGATATTGAAATGTGTTGGCAAGGGTGTACAACCTCAGAGCTTCTTTCTTCATACTAATTATTGATGAAGAAGCAGCATAAGTTTTGTCGATGCTTTTCAACATCTCATCGTCATGAAGCCTTTGCTGCTGCTCTTCTTCAATCTTTACTCTCACAGTTTCCATCTGTGAGGTGGGACTGATGGGCATGGGTTTGGCTTTAGGCAATGTTAGGACTGCAGACAGAGGCAGCCTATATTCTTCCACATCACCCTCTTCTTCTTATTCTTCTAGCCTCAACACCCTTCTCTTCTTCTTCTTGGGTGCATCATCGGCTGTTGGTTTAGAGGGTAAGGGAGTTGGTTTTGTGGGTTGTGGTTGTGGTTGTTTTGGAGAGGAAATGTTGACAGGCTGAGTTAGCATTTTAGAGGTGAGTGTGGCTTTTGAATGTTTGGCTAGCTCAGTCCTGCTCCCTGCTCCTGCTTCATTCAAAGCTTTGACTACTAAACCCTTAGTGTATGCTTCAGACGAATAGATCTTGGAGGTTATGGCCAAGATACTGTCCCTGGTCCATGATTTAATCTCGATCAATGATCTCCCAAGATATTTTGCAATGAATCGGATTATGATCTCTAGTCTCTCTCTTTCTAATGCATCATAACTTGCCCATCTTGAGTTATTTCTTCAACTTCAAGTCTCCTGATCTCTGAGTCAAGCTGTGCAGTATCGAACCCTTGTCTATACAGTTGATCAATAATGGCATAAATTGATTTACTATGTATAGCATCTGCCATTTTGATCATCTCATCGAGTTGGAGTTCTTTCTCTTTTCCTTCACCCTTCCTCTTCTTATATGTGACATGAAAGTCTTTGTGACTTTCACCCACATGATCATTTTCGGTTCCCTTCACAGACTCCTCTTCCATCTCAGTTTCCTTTTCTTTCAGTTTGCTCTTCCTCTTTGCTTTCACTGACTGACTCTCCCCCTTTTTGGTTGCATTGGTTGCAAGCGTTTGAGTAGCAGAAAGCCTTGTGCTCACAATCTCCTCCACCAGGGGTTGTATGATTGAGGGAAGCCTCTCATCCATGGTTTTGATCACAATGTCTGTGATCATTGTGGTGATGAGAGGTAGGGTTTGCTGAAAGATAGCAACTGTTTGCTCAGAGGGGTTCTGTCCCTGAGAAGCAGTGCCAGAAACAAAAGCTGGTGGCTTAGGAGTTTTAAGTGGCTGAGTGTGTGGGAGACCTTCAAGTGAAGGTGCCATCTGTGGGTTTATGTTGGTGGCAGATGGACTTGCTTCTTGAGAGAATTGGTCAAGTAGTCTTTGTAGTCTACTGACTTTTTCCTCGAGAATTGTGTTCTAGGCCAGAACATCATAAAAGAAGCCCAGGTCACCATCAGCAGATGCTGAATCACCTGACCTCCTGCTTGTAGCAGGATGTACATGCACTGGGTGTAGACCAGTTTTAGCATGTGCCCCTTTTTCTTGGAACTGGGGACTTCCAGCCTCAGGACTATGTCCTTCATCAGCTGTTACCTCTAGTAAGGTCTTAGCTATGTTACCAGCCTCATTCTGATCATGTGCTGATTCAGAAGAGGTGGCAGCCTCACTAGATGTTCTAATCTCCATATCCACACCAGGAGATAGAACGTGTAAACCCCGGTGCTGTGGGTTGTCAGAAGCATGGTGATCCTCGTCCTCAATAGCTGTGGTTCTCCCCTTTGTTGGTGGTTGTTGGGGAGGAGGAGAGGCATGCAGCTGAGTCAGCACGTTTGCAATGATAATGGTTGGACTTTGGGGGGCGGTTGCATGGGGAGATGGGGTAAAAGCAGTGTGCACCTGGGGAGAATGGTGCTTTTCAATGGCAATCTCCTCAAATGAGGAAGATCCCAGATTTGTGGGTACCCCTTCTGTGGTTGTTGCAGGCTCCTTTTGAGAGGAATCCTGAGCGGCTGTGGCTGGGAGAGTCTCTAATACTGCTGGGGGGTTTAAGCCAGCAAGTATATCCTGCCTTGGTGGTACAGGAGCATCTTCAGGGGACTCATCTCCCTGAATAGCTGTTTCGGGGCGTTTTGTTTTGGGTTGGTGGGGACTCTGGATTTTGAGGTGGTGGCAGTGGTTCCAGCTGCGTGGGTTTTCGCAGCTTGGCAGCCATTTTCAGTGATTGGTCAGAGTTGTGCCGGGAGTATACTTCCGGCAGTACAGCCATAGCAGGGACTCCCAGGCCAACAAGTCTCTCAGCTTGAAGCTGGTTTTCAATTATGGCCATTATGAACCGAGGATATAATATCCAACGGTTAGCAGTTGTTTTTGGGCCATATCCTTGAGCTCTAAAAATAGTATTTCAGAAAAATTTAAAGGTTGTTGCTCAAGGATAGAGTACATTACCTGTTGCCACCTTGTGGACATTTGATCCCATGATGAGTCTTGGAGGCAAGGCATACATTTACCATATGAAATATGAGACGTTCGGCATCCGGGAAATGTTTCTTCAGTATGGTAGATGCACTCAGGTTACCCTGGTATCCATGGTGGGAAAATGATTGATCTGTTGTGCCCTTTGGATAACCAGTTGGGAAAGTGGTATCATCCAGATTAAGGGTTTAGCGAAGAGTGTCTGGAGTAATGACCACTTTTTGGCCATGGAAACGATGGAAGAGACTCTGTGTCATTCTCCTCAGAGACCAGAGTGATGTTTGTCCAGAATTGGTTAAGGGATTTGCATATATGGTGGGATTTACCAGAAAAGCCGTTTTGTAGGGTGACCGAACCATTAAATCAATGGCGTTGTGAAACTTGGTCCAGTATGGCGATTTGGTGAGATGTGCGACACAGTTGTGTCGTGGTTTTAGTTGCATGGTCGCCATTGATGAAGAGAGGGTAGAGAGTTTTTGAACATTAGGTTTGAGAAGAGAAGATAAAAACTTTGAAGGTGGGATAAGGTATTTAAAGGGTCGGGTTAGAAAACGACTGAAGGTTTTGGTGTGAGTCATCCGTTGTTGAAACTACTGATGACGTGGTATTAACTTTCAGACGTGGTATTAACTTTCAGTAGTTTTATAAACTACTGAAGATAGTTTTGACTTCAGGTGATGAAACAACTGAAGACTTGGTATTAGTCATCAGTAGTTGTGAAACTACTGAAGACTTTGGTTTTACCATTAGTTGTTGTAAACAACTGAAGACTTGGTGTTAGTCTTCTGTAGTTGTAAACTACTGAAGACATAGTTTTGGCTTCAGTTGTTTTAATGAAACAGCAGTTGTAGAAACAACTGAAGAGTAATTACTCATCAGTTGTTTTCATCAATTCATAGCTTTTCAGCTGTTTCAGTTGACCTCCACTCTTACTCATCAGACTTAGATCTGAGTTTCAGACGTTTCATGGTCATCAGTACTTATCTGCATTTCTAACATCAGTAGGTTGTGGCTACAACAGCTGTTGTGACTACATCAGCTGTTGTAACTACATCAGCTGTTGTAACTACATCAGCTGTTTGAACAAATAAAGTACTTGAGTACTGAGAAGTAAGCTCTAGTAGTTAAAGAAACCTCCAATGGGAAAATAACTTCAGTACTTTATATATGACAATAATAAACTAATGATCATAGTACTTGTGAGTGAGATCATCAGTAGTTGTCACTATTCTAGCTGCAGCATACCAAGCCTAACACCAGGTTGTGGAAAGTTGAACTATCCTGTTGGACCAAAAGAAACAATGAGCCAAGATCAGAAAACCTCTAAGTCCCACACGGTATCACAACAACTGCTGAAAGCCTCATCAGTAGTTTGACAAGTGCTGAAGACTTCAACAGCTGAAGATCAAGTGCTGAAGACCTTAACAGCTGAAGAACCAAAGTGCTGAAGTACAACAGCTGAAGAACACAAGTGCTGAAGCTGAAAGACCAAAGTACTGAATTACAACAGCTGAAGAGTTCACAAGTGCTGAAGATCAACAACTGATGTACAAAGTCTGAAGACAAAGACTGAAGACATCAGCTGATGATATCTACTGAAGTCATCAGCTGATGAAACGCCTGAAGGTCAAAGTCTGAAGATCAAGTACTGAAGCCTCAGTAGTTTGTCACAACTGCTGAAGAGTACTTCTTCAGTAGTTGTGATATCAGTAGTTTTATTTTCTATGATTCAGTAGTTTTGTAAAACGACTGAAGAGCTTGTTCTTCAGTCGTTGTAGTTTCAGTAGTTTTATATTTTGTACTTAACTTGCTGATATGTTCTCAGTAGTTGTGAACATTTCAGTAGTTTGTTAAGATTTAGTTATTTCTGTATTGGATCTGCCAGTTGTCACTTTCCGTGATAACAGCAGTGACTGTTGCACTCTATATAAGGAGTGACAACCTATTGTAATCAATTGAATGAAATGAGAATTGAATGGAATGAATGATTGATTCGATTAGAAATATTTCATCTATAAACATTCCCAGAAATCAGAAATACATATTCTCTCCCTATAACTGTATGCGATCTTAATGCTCACATATATTTAGCTTGCTACAATTTGTCTAATTCGTGTTTGTATTCCGCTGCTTTATATTCTGTTACATCAAACTTGTGATCACTGATCTGTCAAATGGTATCAGAGCGGTTAATCATTGATCGATCTAATAATTGATCATTGAAACTGCTATTCAAGATCCAAGTTTGATTGAATTAGCTTTTGTTTTTGCAAGAAACGGTTATAGAGATTGATTTTTCTGTATTTCTGCTCATTCATCCTGAGATCTTTTCTTGGTTCTCATTGAGTTTGTTGTGGTTGTCTAAAACTTTTTTAAACTTGAACTAAACTGTTTTTGAACTGAAAATGACCACTCCCTCCAATGATCCTCACAATACTGGTTCCTCAACCAAGCCTCCTATGCTGGTTAGGAATGAGTATAACATATGGCAAAGACGTATGCTCCATCACCTGTCTGTTAACAGCGCAGGGTGTTGGACATCTGTGGTACATGGTCCACACAAGCCTATGGTGAATAACCCGGAAACCAATCAAATGGTTCCGAAGAGGAGGGAGCAATACTCAGATGAGGATAAAAAGTTGCTTGAGATTGATGCAAAAGCCCATGGAATTCTGGCCATGGCTTTGCCCAATGAAATCTATTCTGGGCTAATGCATCATGAAACTGCCCATGACCTCTGGATTGCTTTGAAAGAACAATTTGGAGGAACAGATGAGGTCTTGGCAAATAATAGAGAAATTCTTGCCCAACAATATGAGACATTCTCTCATAGAAAGGGTGAGACACTGACTCAACAATATGAGCGGTTTTCTTGTTTGATCTCTGAACTAAAAATGGTTCAAACTTGAATACACCAATATTCAGATGAATAACAGATTTCTGAGATCACTGCCTGAGAGATGGGACACATATACTATTGTCCTACGCTCCAGTGCAAGTTTGGACAAACTATCTCTCACCCAACTCCATGGGAAATTGCTCACTTTTGAGAGAGAGATAGAACAGAAGAGAAAGCTGTCTTCATCTGGAAAGCTCACTGAAGACTTTATACAAGGCAACACTGCCTTGGTGGGTCATGAGTCAGAATATGCTTCATCTGAATGCCAGTATGATGAGCATATTAATTTCTCTTCGAGCACTTCTAATTCTGCATTTGTAAGTGTTGATGGTCAGTTTACTGGAGGTAATAATGACAATTTATGTTTCATTATGGATGATCTCAAGGGGATTGCTGATGATGACTTAGAAGAGATGGATATTTTGAGCCAAATGGCCTTGATAAATATCAGATCTCAGAAGTTCTACAAAAGAACTGGAAGAAAATTCCCAGGACTCTCTGGCAAAACCAAAGTTGGTTTTGACAAGAGCAAGTTGAGGTGTCACAAATGCCAACGGCTTGGACACTTTGCAAGAGAGTGTAGATCAACTGGATCAAACTCTACTGCACCCTTTGTGACTTTTCCTGGCAACAGTCAACAAAACAGAGGGCAACATCCTGTCACATCTAGTCATCATCCTCAACAACAATCTCCGGCATATTTTGTTCCTCAGGGTCAAATGCATATCAGTACCCTTGTTATTACATGCCACAGTCAAGTCAAGTTCAAGTTCCTATGACACCACAACCTCATGCATTACCAGAACCTCAGCCTTCCCTATCTCATCAACAACCTTCATCTCAACAACACAGCTTCTTCACCCCAGGAGTTGTTGACTGGAGCAGTTTACCAGATGACTTGTCTGGTCATGATCAACTGTTCTCAGGTGCTGGTCAACATGGTGGTGACAGTCCCTTTGGGAATCTAGCTCTTATGGCTTTGGAGTCTGCTGATACTTCATCTTCCAATGCCTCTACACCTCAGGTATCACAGGTATCCTCTGAGGCAAAAGCCAAATTATGTTCTGAACAATGCATAGCAGCATTTGCTTCCATTAGAGAAGCAAATGTAGCTTTAATTAATAAGAACATTGAGCTAGAACAAGTAATTTCCAAAAACAAAGCTGAGTTTGAGTTTGTGCTCAAAGATAAAAATGATGAGGTTTATAAACTGAATTGCAAAATAATTGATGATAAGGCTAGAGAAGATGTACTTTTAGAGAAGTACAAAGATCTCAAAGAAACCCTTGCAGTTACCCAGGTCGAGTGTGATAGATGGGTACAATCATGCAAAGGTTTTGAAATGCTTCTTAGTAAGCAATCTGCTTCAAATGTGAAGTTTGGAATTGGTTACAATCACACTGCTCCACCTACAGATTTTACCCCAAGAGCAGAGGTAGAATCTGATGGTGAGAGTGATAACCAATCCATCAAGTCATGTGATCTACCTTCTGATACAGCACAATCAGAAGTAGCAGTCAGTATCAAGTCCTCTTTGAACCTATCAGCTGATGTTGATGGTCCAAATGCTGACATTCACATGATCAATAAGTTGATCAACTCAGGAGTCAATCCTGAAGGTCCTGAAAGGACTGGAGAGCAGGATTCAACTCCTGAAGTTCAAACTTCAACTGCTGTCAGTACTAAAGAGAAGAAAACTGGCAGTAGAAAGAGTTTGAAGACTACTAAAGATGCTGTCAAGAAAGCAACCAATGCTTCCAAAGCATTGAAGAACAAGTCTTCTGTTGCTTCACCATCTTTAGTTGATGATCAACCTAAGATGAAGAAGAAACCATGTGAAGTATGTGGTTTGTTCAATCATCTTACAGATGATTGTTGGTACAAAAGAGGTTCCAAACTCAAACAAAAGGAAGAAATTAATGAGAAAATGGTAAAAATGAAAACTGAGTTTGAGACCACATTTGTATCAGCAACATCAAATCCTGTAACCCTTAAGTCCTTAAAGCAATCCAAAAAGGAAGGAGTTAAACAGGTGACAGCTGAGGGTGCTCAAAAGAAGAAGGTGCAACATAGGACCTTATCTAACTCCACTAGCAATGTGTCTGATGAGCTGAAAGCTTTATCACAAAACAGACACAGCTGGTGATGATGGTACAACATCTGTTGGGTAGAGTTAACCAACTAGATTCTCCTATGTTGAAACCACAGAAAAGGAGGTCTAAGCCAAAGGACTCCTCTTCTGCACCATCTTCTTCCTCTCAGGCTGTTGTTACAAATAAACATGCTAGTTTACCATCTATTGATGAGACCAGGCCCAAAACCAAAAAGGTTTGGGTCTCTAAAACTAACTGATTGTTTATTATTGCAGGGTTCTTCAACATGCCAAAATAGCATCTGGTATGTAGACAGTGGGGGATCTATGCACATGACTGGGAACATCTCTCTTCTTCATGACTACTCTCAAGGAAAGAAGGGATTTGTCTCTTTTGGCAATGATGCTAGGGGTTACATCATCGGTAAGGGCTTTGTCTCCAATGGAGAAATCAATTTGATGATGTTAATCATGTGGAAAATCTCAAGTACAACCTCTTGAGTGTCAGTCAAATGTGTGATAAAGGCCATGTTGCCCTTTTCACAAGTCAAAACTGTAGGATTCTGTCATCCAAAGTTTTGCCTTGATTGACAAGGTGTTGGATGATCACACTCTCCTGAAAGCCAACAGGACAGGAAGAGTGTATGCCTTAGATCTCTCTAAGAAGATAGATCTCAAAGGCAATCCTTGCCTATTTTCCAAAGCCTCTTTTCAAGAATCTAAACTATGGCACAGGAGGCTTGGTCATGTAATCTCAAAAACATGAATCAGCTTAGCCACAATAGTTTAGTCAGAGGCTTACCAATAAAGGAGTTCCACTGTGATGAAACATGCACTGCTTGTTTAAAAGGAAAACAGCACAAGGTCTCATTTCCTCCTATTGAAGTGTCCAAGTCCACTGCCTGCTTGCAATTACTGCATATGGATCTATTTGGTCCTGTGAGAGTAATGAGCATGGCAAAGAAGAAATACTGTCTGGTAATTGTGGATGATTACTCCAGATTTGTATGGACTTTCTTTCTACATTCAAAGGATGAGGCTGCTCAGAAGATTATCCACTTTGTGCTGTACATTGAGAAGCAGTATTCCCTTCCAGTCAAGTGTATTAGGAGTGATAATGGAACTGAGTTCAGAAATCATACACTTGATGACTTCTATCTCTCAAAGGGAATCAAAAGGCAGTTCAGCATTCCAAGGACTCCGGAACAAAATGGAGTAGTGGAGAGAAAGAACAGGACCCTCATTGAAGCTGCAAGGTCCATGCTGGCTGACTCAGGTTTGCCATTGACCTTTTGGGCCGAAGCTGTCAACACAGCTTGTTATGTGCAAAATAGAGTGTTAGTAAATCAGAGGTTGATGAAGACTCCATATGAAGTTCTCCATCATTTGGCTCCTCTGATTTCATTTTTCAAAGCATTTGGGTGTCCCTGTTTTATTCTCAACACAAAGGATCAACTCCACAAATTTGATCCTAAGGTGGATGCAGGATACTTTGTTGGTTATTCATCTACTTGCAAAGCATACAGAGTCTTCAACTGCAGAACAAAGATGGTTGAAGAAACTCTACATGTTAAGTTAATGAATCTCCAAAGGACAAGATTCCACAAAGTCCTGTGGAGTTATTTGATTTGGACATACTGCAATATGTTCCTATCAAACTCCTGCTGTTGCTCCTGTCAACAGTTCACCACCTGGTGGTACTGCTGATGATGATGATGATTGCAGTACTCACCTCTTCAGGTTTAGTGATCAGCTGCCTGATTCAACTAGACCTGATGTTCCTGTAGCGCCAGTAGCACCATCCACAACAAATGCTGATGAGATTTCTTCGAATTCAACTTCCTTTGAATTACCATCCACTGATTGGTTTCAAGGAAATGATTCACCATCACCATCTGTTGCTGCTGAACCGGCTACAAACACTTGCACAGATCTCATTGTGTATCAAGATCTGAAGAATCACCCCATGTCTCAAATCATTGGTGATATCACTGCTGGAGTATCAACAAGAAGTCAATTGTCAAATTTCTGCTTCTATGCTCTCTTCATCAGTCAGCAAGAGCCAAAGAATTATCACATTGCTTTAAAGGACAATGGATGGGTTGATGCCATGCAGCTTGAGCTTCTTCAGTTCAAGAAACAGCAAGTGTGGGAACTGGTTCCTCTACCTCCAGGTAAGTGTGCAATAGGCACTAAATGGGTGTTTAGGAACAAAACTGATGAAAATGGGCTTATTGTTAAGAACAAGGCCAGACTGGTTGTTCAGGGGTTTGCACAAGAAGAAGGTATTGATTATGATGAAACCTTTGCCCCTGTAGCCAGACTGGAAGCAATTCGATTGTTTTTAGCTTATGCTGCTTATCAAAAACTTAAAGTCTTTCAAATGGATGTCAAAAGTGCATTTTTGTATGGAAAAGTTAAAGAAGAGGTTTATGTATGTCAACCTCCAGGCTTTGAGGACAACAAACATCCTAATTGGGTGTATAAGCTTGATAAAGCTCTTTATGGGTTAAAACAAGCTCCCAGAGCCTGGTATGAGACATTATCAAACTTTCTTCTGGAAAACAATTTCACTAGAGGCTCCATAGACAAGACTTTATTTATTAAGAAAGCTGGGCAGCATAATACTTGTTCAAATTTATGTAGATGATATCATTTTTGCATCCTCTGATCCAAAGTTGTGTGATGCCTTTACAAAGTTGATGCAACAGAAGTTTGAAATGAGTGCCATGGGAGAATTACAGTTCTTTCTGGGTTGCAAATCAAACAAAAGGCTGATGGAATTTTTATTCATCAATCCAAATATACAAAAGATCTTTTGCAAAAGTTTGATTTACAAAACTGTAAGCCCTGTTCTACTCCCATGAGCAGCACCACACAACTGGACTCAGATCAGAAAGGTAAAGTGGTTGATGAAACACTTTACAGATGTATGATTGGGTCCTTGATGTATTTAACAGCTTCTAGACCAGATATTATGTTTGCTACATGTGTTTGTGCTAGATTTCAGGCTGCACCTAAAGAGTCTCATCTGATTGCAGTCAAGAGGATCTTTAGATATCTGCAAGGCACTCCATCTCTAGGTTTATGGTATTCTACCAGACATTCTGGTAAATTAGTTGCTTTTTCTGACAGTGACTATGCAGGGTGTAAGTTGACCAGGAAATCAACTTCTGGTGGATGTCAATTCCTAGGCAACTGCTTGATTTCTTGGCAGAGCAAGAAACAGACCTCAGTTGCTACATCCACTGCGGAAGCAGAGTACATTGCTGCTGCAAGCTGTACATCTCAGGTACTCTGGCTTCAAAACCAACTTTTGGATTATGGCATTACAGAGACTAAGACTCCATTGTTAATGGATAGTGCTTCAGCTCTTTGCATTGTCAAAAATCCAGTCCAGCACTCTAGGACCAAACATATAGAGATCAGACATCATTTTATAAGGGATTGTTTTGAAAAAGGTCTGATTGATCCTAAGTTTGTGCCCAGTGCTGATGAGCTTGCAGACATTTTTACTAAGCCTTTGGATAGTTCAACTTTCCAAAACCTGGTGTTAAGGCTTGGTATGCTGCAGCTAGAATAGGTGACAACTACTGATGATCTCAGTAATTCATATTGATGATCATGAGTGCCTGTCACATATAAGTACTGATGAGCTCTTTTAACCTCAGTAGTTTTTATAACTACTGAAGATATTTGACTTCAGGTGATGAAACCACTGAAGACTTGGTATTAGTCATCAGTAGTTGTGAAACTACTGAAGACTTTGGTTTTACCATTTTGTTGTAAACAACTGAAGACTTGGTGTTAGTCTTCTGTAGTTGTAAACTACTGAAGACATAGTTTTGGCTCAGTTGTTTTAATGAAACAGCAGTTGTAGAAACAACTGAAGAGTAATTACTCATCAGTTGTTTTCATCAATTCATAGCTTTTCAGCTGTTTCAGTCTGACCTCCACTCTTACTCATCAGACTTAGATCTGAGTTTCAGACGTTTCATTGGTCATCAGTACTTATCTGCATTTCTAACATCAGTAGTTGTGGCTAAACAGCTGTTTGACTACATCAGCTGTTGTAACTACATCAGCTGTTGTAACTACATCAGCTGTTTTAACAAATAAAGTACTGAGTACTGAGAAGTTAAGCTCTGTAGTTTAAAGAAACCTCCAATGGGAAAATAACTTCAGTACTTATATATATGACAATATAAACTATGATCATTAGTACTTGTGAGCTGGATCATCAGTAGTTTCACTTATTCTAGCTGCAGCATACCAAGCCTTAACACCAGGTTTTGGAAAGTTGAACTATCCTGTTGGACCAAAAGAACCAATGAGCCAAGATCAAAAACCTCTAGTCCCACACGTATCACAACAACTGCTGAAGCCTCATCAGTAGTTTGACAAGTGCTGAAGACTTCAACAGCTGAAGATCAAGTGCTGAGACCTTAACAGCTGAAGAACCAAAGTGCTGAAGTACAACAGCTGAAGAACACAAGTGCTGAAGCTGAAAGACCAAAGTACTGAATTACAACAGCTGAAGAGTTCACAAGTGCTGAAGATCAACAACTGATGTACAAAGTCTGAAGACAAAGACTGAAGACATCAGCTGATGATATCTACTGAAGTCATCAGCTGATGAAACGCCTGAAGGTCAAAGTCTGAAGATCAAGTACTGAAGCCTAAGTAGTTTGTCACAACTGCTGAAGAGTACTTCTTCAGTAGTTGTGATATCAGTAGTTTTATTTTCTATGATTCAGTAGTTTTGTAAAACGACTGAAGAGCTTGTTCTTCAGTCGTTGTAGTTTCAGTAGTTTTATATTTTGTACTTAACTTGCTGATATGTTCTCAGTAGTTGTGAACATTTCAGTAGTTTGTTAAGATTTAGTTATTTATTGGATCTGCCAGTTGTCACTTTCCGTGATAACAGCAGTGACTGTTGCACTCTATATAAGGAGTGACAACCTATTGTAATCAATTGAATGAAATGATGAATTGAATGGAATGAATGATTGATTCGATTAGAAATATTCTTCATCTATAAACATTCCCAGAAATCAGAAATACATATTCTCTCCCAATAACTGTATGCGATCTTAATGCTCACATATATCGTTAGCTTGCTACAATTTGTCTAATTCGTGTTTGTATTCCGCTGCGTTATATTCTGTTACATCAAACTTGTGATCACTGATCTTGTCAAATGGTATCAGAGCCGGTTAATCATTGATCGATCTAATAATTGATCATTGAAACTGCTATTCAAGATCCAAGTTTGATTGAATTAGCTTTTGTTTTTGCAAGAAACGGTTATAGAGATTGAATTTTTCTGTATTTCTGCTCATTCATCCTGAGATCTTTTCTTGGTTCTCATTGAGTTTGTTGTGGTTTGTCTAAAACTTCTTTTTAAACTTGAACTAAACTGTTTTTGAACTGAAAATGACCACTCCCTCCAATGATCCTCACAATACTGGTTCCTCAACCAAGCCTCCTATGCTGGTTAGGAATGAGTATAACATATGGCAAAGACGTATGCTCCATCACCTGTCTGTTAACAGCGCAGGGTGTTGGACATCTGTGGTACATGGTCCACACAAGCCTATGGTGAATAACCCGGAAACCAATCAAATGGTTCCGAAGAGGAGGGAGCAATACTCAGATGAGGATAAAAAGTTGCTTGAGATTGATGCAAAAGCCCATGGAATTCTGGCCATGGCTTTGCCAATGAAATCTATTCTGGGCTAATGCATCATGAAACTGCCCATGACCTCTGGATTGCTTTGAAAGAACATTTGGAGGAACAGATGAGGTCTTGGCAATATAGAGAAATTCTTGCCCAACATATGAGACATTCTCTCATAGAAAGGGTGAGACACTGACTCAACAATATGAGCGGTTTTCTTGTTTGATCTCTGAACTAAAAATGGTCAAACTTGAATACACCAATATTCAGATGAATAACAGATTTCTGAGATCACTGCCTGAGAGATGGGACATATACTATTGTCCTACGCTCCAGTGCAAGTTTGGACAAACTATCTCTCACCCAACTCCATGGGAAATTGCTCACTTTTGAGAGAGAGATAGAACAGAAGAGAAAGCTGTCTTCATCTGGAAAGCTCACTGAAGACTTTATACAAGCAACACTGCCTTGGTGGGTCATGAGTCAGAATATGCTGCATCTAATGCCAGTATGATGAGCATATTAATTTCTCTTCAAGCACTTCTAATTCTGCATTTGTAAGTGTTGATGGTCAGTTTACTGGAGGTAATAATGACAATTTATGTTTCATTATGGATGATCTCAAGGGGATTGCTGATGATGACTTAGAAAGATGGATATTTTGAGCCAAATGGCCTTGATAAATATCAGATCTCAGAAGTTCTACAAAAAACTGGAAGAAAATTCCCAGGACTCTCTGGCAAAACCAAAGTTGGTTTTGACAAGAGCAAGTTGAGGTGTCACAAATGCCAACGGCTTGGACACTTTGCAAGAGAGTGTAGATCAACTGGATCAAACTCTACTGCACCCTTTGTGACTTTTCCTGGCAACAGTCAACAAAACAGAGGGCAACATCCTGTCACATCTAGTCATCATCCTCAACAACAATCTCCGGCATATTTTGTTCCTCAGGGTCAAATGCCTTATCAGTACCCTTGTTATTACATGCCACAGTCAAGTCAAGTTCAAGTTCCTATGACACCACAACCTCATGCATTACCAGAACCTCAGCCTTCCCTATCTCATCAACAACCTTCATCTCAACAACACAGCTTCTTCACCCCAGGAGTTGTTGACTGGAGCAGTTTACCAGATGACTTGTCTGGTCATGATCAACTGTTCTCAGGTGCTGGTCAACATGGTGGTGACAGTCCCTTTGGGAATCTAGCTCTTATGGCTTTGGAGTCTG
Organism: Flaveria trinervia; assembly: GCA_025506515.1. Taxonomy (NCBI): domain Eukaryota; kingdom Viridiplantae; phylum Streptophyta; class Magnoliopsida; order Asterales; family Asteraceae; genus Flaveria; species Flaveria trinervia. The sequence goes on along the minus strand of CM046452.1, from coordinate 29,509,091 downwards.
CTGATACTTCATCTTCCAATGCCTCTACACCTCAGTATCACAAGTATCCTCTGAGGCAAAAGCAAATTATGTTCTGAACAATGCATAGCAGCATTTGCTTCCATGAGAAGCAAATGTAGCTTTAATTAATAAGAACATTGAGCTAGAACAAGTAATTTCCAAAAACAAAGCTGAGTTTGAGTTTGTGCTCAAAGATAAAAATGATGAGGTTTATAAACTGAATTGCAAAATAATTGATGATAGGCTAGAGAAGATGTACTTTTAGAGAAGTACAAAGATCTCAAAGAAACCCTTGCAGTTACCCAGGTCGAGTGTGATAGATGGGTACAATCATGCAAAGGTTTTGAAATGCTTCTTAGTAAGCAATCTGCTTCAAATGTGAAGTTTGGAATTGGTTACAATCACACTGCTCCACCTACAGATTTTACCCCAAGAGCAGAGGTAGAATCTGATGGTGAGAGTGATAACCAATCCATCAAGTCATGTGATCTACCTTCTGATACAGCACAATCAGAAGTAGCAGTCAGTATCAAGTCCTCTTTGAACCTATCAGCTGATGTTGATGGTCCAAATGCTGACATTCACATGATCAATAAGTTGATCAACTCAGGAGTCATCCTGAAGGTCCTGAAAGGACTGGAGAGCAGGATTCAACTCCTGAAGTTCAAACTTCAACTGCTGTCAGTACTGAAGAGAAGAAAACTGGCAGTAGAAAGAGTTTGAAGACTACTAAAGATGCTGTCAAAAGCAACCAACGCTTCCAAGCATTGAAGAACAAGTCTTCTGTTGCTTCACCATCTTTAGTTGATGATCAACCTAAGATGAAGAAGAAACCATGTGAAGTATGTGTTTGTTCAATCATCTTACAGATGATTGTTGTACAAAAGAGGTTCCAAACTCAAACAAAAGGAAGAAATTAATGAGAAAATGGTAAAAATGAAAACTGAGTTTGAGACCACATTTGTATCAGCACATCAAATCCTGTAACCCTTAAGTCCTTAAAGCAATCCAAAAAGGAAGGAGTTAAACAGGTGACAGCTGAGGGTGCTCAAAAGAAGAAGGTGCAACATAGGACCTTATCTAACTCCACTAGCAATGTGTCTGATGAGCTGAAAGCTTTATCACAAAATCAGACACAGCTGGTGATGATGGTACAACATCTGTTGGGTAGAGTTACCCAACTAGATTCTCCTATGTTGAAACCACAGAAAAGGAGGTCTAAGCCAAGGACTCCTCTTCTGCACCATCTTCTTCCTCTCAGGCTGTTGTTACAATAAACATGCTAGTTTACCATCTATTGATGAGACCAGGCCCAAAACCAAAAGGTTTGGGTCTCTAAAACTAACTGATTGTTTATTATTGCAGGGTTCTTCAACATGCCAAAATAGCATCTGGTATGTAGACAGTGGGGGATCTATGCACATGACTGGGAACATCTCTCTTCTTCATGACTACTCTCAAGGAAAAGGATTTGTCTCTTTTGGCAATGATGCTAGGGGTTACATCATCGGTAAGGGCTTTGTCTCCAATGGAGAAATCAATTTGATGATGTTAATCATGTGGAAAATCTCAAGTACAACCTCTTGAGTGTCAGTCAAATGTGGTGATAAGGCCATGTTGCCCTTTTCACAAGTCAAAACTGTAGGATTCTGTCATCCAAAGTTTTGCCCTTGATTGACAAGGTTGGATGATCACACTCTCCTGAAAGCCAACAGGACAGGAAGAGTGTATGCCTTAGATCTCTCTAAGAAGATAGATCTCAAAGGCAATCCTTGCCTATTTTCCAAAGCCTCTTTTCAAGAATCTAAACTATGGCACAGGAGGCTTGGTCATGTTAATCTCAAAAACATGAATCAGCTTAGCCACAATAGTTTAGTCAGAGGCTTACCAATAAAGGTTTCCACTGTGATGAAACATGCACTGCTTGTTTAAAAGGAAAACAGCACAAGGTCTCATTTCCTCCTATTGAAGTGTCCAAGTCCACTGCCTGCTTGCAATTACTGCATATGGATCTATTTGGTCCTGTGAGAGTAATGAGCATGGCAAAGAAGAAATACTGTCTGGTAATTGTGGATGATTACTCCAGATTTGTATGGACTTTCTTTCTACATTCAAAGGATGAGGCTGCTCAGAAGATTATCCACTTTGTGCTGTACATTGAGAAGCAGTATTCCCTTCCAGTCAAGTGTATTAGGAGTGATAATGGAACTGAGTTCAGAAATCATACACTTGATGACTTCTATCTATCTCTCAAAGGGAATCAAAAGGCAGTTCAGCATTCCAAGGACTCCGGAACAAAATGGAGTAGTGGAGAGAAAGAACAGGACTCTCATTGAAGCTGCAAGTCCATGCTGGCTGACTCAGGTTTGCCATTGACCTTTTGGGCCGAAGCTGTCAACACAGCTTGTTATGTGCAAAATAGAGTGTTAGTAAATCAGAGGTTGATGAAGACTCCATATGAAGTTCTCCATCATTTGGCTCCTCTGATTTCATTTTTCAAAGCTTTTGGTGTCCCTGTTTTATTCTCAACACAAAGGATCAACTCCACAATTTGATCCTAAGGTGGATGCAGGATACTTTGTTGTTATTCATCTACTTGCAAAGCATACAGAGTCTTCACTGCAGAACAAAGATGGTTGAAGAAACTCTACATGTTAAGTTTAATGAATCTCCAAAGGACAAGATTCCACAAAGTCCTGTGGAGTTATTTGATTTAGACATACTGCAATATTTCCCTATCAAACTCCTGCTGTTGCTCCTGTCAACAGTTCACCACCTGGTGGTACTGCTGATGATGATGATGATTGCAGTACTCACCTCTTCAGGTTTAGTGATCAGCTGCCTGATTCAACTAGACCTGATGTTCCTGTAGCGCCAGTAGCACCATCCACAACAAATGCTGATGAGATTTCTTCGAATTCAACTTCCTTTGAATTACCATCCACTGATTGGTTTCAAGGAAATGATTCACCATCACCATCTGTTGCTGCTGAACCGGCTACAAACACTTGCACAGATCTCATTGTGTATCAAGATCTGAAGAATCACCCCATGTCTCAAATCATTGGTGATATCACTGCTGGAGTATCAACAAGAAGTCAATTGTCAAATTTCTGCTTCTATGCTCTCTTCATCAGTCAGCAAGAGCCAAAGAATTATCACATTGCTTTAAAGGACAATGGATGGGTTGATGCCATGCAGCTTGAGCTTCTTCAGTTCAAGAAACAGCAAGTGTGGGAACTGGTTCCTCTACCTCCAGGTAAGTGTGCAATAGGCACTAATGGGTGTTTAGGAACAAAACTGATGAAAATGGGCTTATTGTTAAGAACAAGGCCAGACTGGTTTTCAGGGGTTTGCACAAGAAGAAGGTATTGATTATGATGAAACCTTTGCCCCTGTAGCCAGACTGGAAGCAATTCGATTGTTTTTAGCTTATGCTGCTTATCAAAAACTTAAAGTCTTTCAAATGGATGTCAAAAGTGCATTTTTGTATGGAAAAGTTAAAGAAGAGGTTTATGTATGTCAACCTCCAGGCTTTGAGGACAACAACATCCTAATTGGGTGTATAAGCTTGATAAAGCTCTTTATGGGTTAAAACAAGCTCCCAGAGCCTGGTATAACATTATCAAACTTTCTTCTGGAAAACAATTTCACTAGAGGCTCCATAGACAAGACTTTATTTATTAAGAAAGCTGGGCAGCATAATCTACTTGTTCAAATTTATGTAGATGATATCATTTTTGCATCCTCTGATCCAAAGTTGTGTGATGCCTTTACAAAGTTGATGCAACAGAAGTTTGAAATGAGTGCCATGGAGAATTACAGTTCTTTCTGGGTTGCAAATCAAACAAAAGGCTGATGGAATTTTTATTCATCAATCCAAATATACAAAAGATCTTTTGCAAAAGTTTGATTTACAAAACTGTAAGCCCTGTTCTACTCCCATGAGCAGCACCACACAACTGGACTCAGATCAGAAAGGTAAAGTGGTTGATGAAACACTTTACAGATGTATGATTGGGTCCTTGATGTATTTAACAGCTTCTAGACCAGATATTATGTTTGCTACATGTGTTTGTGCTAGATTTCAGGCTGCACCTAAAGAGTCTCATCTGATTGCAGTCAAGAGGATCTTTATATCTGCAAGGCACTCCATCTCTAGTTTATGGTATTCTACCAGACATTCTGGTAAATTAGTTGCTTTTTCTGACAGTGACTATGCAGGGTGTAAGTTGACCAGGAAATCAACTTCTGGTGGATGTCAATTCCTAGCAACTGCTTGATTTCTTGGCAGAGCAAGAAACAGACCTCAGTTGCTACATCCACTGCGGAAGCAGAGTACATTGCTGCTGCAAGCTGTACATCTCAGGTACTCTGGCTTCAAAACCAACTTTTGGATTATGGCATTACAGAGACTAAGACTCCATTGTTAATGGATAGTGCTTCAGCTCTTTGCATTGTCAAAAATCCAGTCCAGCACTCTAGGACCAAACATATAGAGATCAGACATCATTTTATAAGGGATTGTTTTGAAAAAGGTCTGATTGATCCTAAGTTTGTGCCCAGCGCTGATGAGCTTGCAGACATTTTTACTAAGCCTTTGGATAGTTCAACTTTCCAAAACCTGGTGTTAAGGCTTGGTATGCTGCAGCTAGAATAGGTGACAACTACTGATGATCTCTGTAATTCATATTGATGATCATGAGTGCCTGTCACATATAAGTACTGATGAGCTCTTTTACCTCAGTAGTTTTTATAACTACTGAAGGCTAAAAGTTCTCACAAGTACTGAAGTACTTCATCTGCTCTAAACTACTGAAGTAGTTACAACTACTGATGCAGTCATAACTACTGCAATCAGTAAAAACAGATAAGTACTGATGTCCTATGAAACAACTGAAATCAGCCATAAAGACTGATGAATGTGTTGAGGACAGTTTGAAACAGCTGAAAAGCTAAGAATTGACGAAAACAGCTGAAGAGAATTTCTCTCAGTCGTTTGTACCACTGCTGTTTCATTTTAAACAACTGAAGCAAAACCACGTCTTCAGCAGTTTTATAACTACTGATGACCAATACCAAGTCTTCAGTTGTTTACAACAGCTGATGACAAAACCACTGTCTTCAGTAGTTTCATAACTACTGATGACAAACACCATGTCCTCAGTTGTTTCAATCACCTGAAGTCAAAACCACGGTCTTCAGTAGTTTTCTAAACTACTGATGCCTAACACCGCGACTTCAGCTGTTTCAACGTCTGAAAGGATAATACCATGTCAACGGTCGTTTAAAACTACTGATGACTAACACCACATCCTTCAGTCGTTTCCTCACCCGTACCCTATAAATACCCTTAACTGAGCTCTCCATGCTTTATCTTCTTCAAACCTAACGTTCCTCTCAAAAAATTCCATGGCGTCTATGCAAATTAAACCGCGACACAACTGTGTTGCCTACCTCACAAAATCGCCGATCTGGACTAAGTTCGATACTGCTATCGATCTTATGGTTCAGTCCCAATACAACAAGGCATTCCTTCTGAACCCCGTTTACATGCCGAATCCTTGAACCAATTTTGGATGAACGTTACTGTTACACTGAGGAGAGCAACACACGATCCCTCCGGTCAGTCGTCAACCACAAAGAAGTAGTGATTACTCCTGCAACAATCCGTAAAATTCTTCAACTGAGTGATGCTACTCTCCTGCTGGATATCCGAAGGGCACCATAGATCTATCATTTGCTCAGCATGGATATCAAGGTGATCTCAGTGCCACCAATCATGAAGAAACACTTTAATGACGCTGAGCGCCTGATCTTTCACATGGTCAATGTATGTTTGGCCCCTAAGACATCGTCTTGGGATCAAATGTCCACCAAATGGCAGCAGGTAATGTATTCTATCCTTGAGCAACAACCACTGAATTTTTCAGAATTAATATTTTCAGAGCTCAAAGATATGGCTCAAAAACTAACTGCCAACCGTTGGATACTCTATCCACGGTTCATAATGGCCATTAAATAGACCAGCTTAATGCTGAGGGACTTGTTGGCTTGGGAGTCCCTGCTACGGCTTTTGCCAGAAGTATACTCCCGGCACAACTCCGACGGACACTCAAACTGGCTGCCAAGCTGCGAAAACCCACGCAGCTGGAACCCACAGCCACCACCTCCAAATCCAATGTCCCCACCAAACCCACCAAAAAGAAACCCAAAATGGCTACTCAGGGAATTGAGTCCCCTGAGGATGCTCCTGCACCAACAACGCAGGATATATCCACTAGTCCAAACCCCTAGTGGATACCATGACTCCTCCAGCCACAGCCGCTCAGGCTTCCTCTCAACAGGAGCCTGCAGCAACCCAAGGGGCACCTACTTATCTGGGATCTTCCTCACTTGAGGAGATTGCCATTGAAGAGCACCATCCACCCCAGGTGCACACTGCTTCTACCCCGTACCCCAAACAACCGCCCCTCACAGCCCAACTTTAATAGTTGCTCAAGTGCTGACTCAATTGCACTCCTCACCCCCTCCCCAGAAACCACTTATTACTGGGAATACCTCTACAATTGAGGGGGAGGAACACAGTGCACCTGAGAACCCACAGCACAGGGGTTCCCAATTCTATCTCCTGGTGTAGAGAAGGAGCTTAGAATATCTAGTGAGGCTGCCACCTCCTCTGACTCAGCACATGACCAGAGTGAGGCTGGTAACATTGCTAAGACCTCCCTAGAGGCAACAGCTGATGATGGACATTGTCCTGAGGCTGGAAGTCCCCAGTACCAAGCACAAGGGGCACATGCACCAACTGGTCTACACCCAGTGCATGTAAATCCTGCTCTAAGCAGGAGGTCAGGTGATTCAGTATCAACTGATGATGACCTGAGCTTCTTCTATGATGTAGCTCAAAATACCATTCTAGAGGATGAGGTTAGCAGACTCAAAGAGCTGCTGGCCAAGATGTCTCAGGATGCAAGTCCATCTGCCACCATCATACACCCACAGATGGCACCTTCCCTTGAAGGTTTCCCAAACACGAGCCACCCCAAAATCAACCACCCGCCTCTGCTTCAGGCCCTACTTCTCAGGAACAGAACCCTCCTGAGCAAATAGGTGCTATACTCCAAAATTCCCTCCCTCTCATCACCCCCATAATCACTGATATAGTGATCAAAGCCCTTGATGAGAGGCTTTCCTCAACATTACAGCCCCTGGTTGATGCTGCTGTCCACAAGACTCTTTCTGCGGTACCAACCCCTTCCTCCAATGCAACCAAAAAGGGGGAGAGTACTGCAGTGAAAGATAGAAAGAGGAAGAGATCTGAGGAAGAGGAGGAACAAGAAAAGCAACCTCTGCTCACGTACAAGCGAAAGAGAAGTGCTGATGATCATACTGCTGAAGAAAAATCCTTGGAGGAGCTGGTCAAAGAAGCTGACACCACACACAGCCGCTCCATGGATAAAATAATTGAACAACTATTCAGGCAGGGGTTTGACACAGCCACACTGGATAGTGAGATCAGAAGGTTAGAGGTACAAGAGATACAAACCCGATGGGCAGGGTATGATGCTCTTGAGAAAGAGAGGTTGGAAATAATGATCCGCTTTATTGCAAAATACTTGGGAAGATCATTAATGGAGATCCGCGCATGGTCCAGGGACAGCATTCTGGCTATAGCCACCAGAATCTGTCTGTCTGAGCAATTCAACAAAGGGATCATTGTGGAAGCCCTTGATGAGGCTGGGGCTGGCAAAAGGTTAGAGATGGCTAAACTTACAAAAGCAAAATTAACTACAAGGATGCTAGATCAACCTTCCCTTCCACCCACTCAAACAGATCCTATCCCTCAAATCTCCCAACCAACCTCTAAGCCAAAATCCAAACATCCTCTCTCTTCAAAAACAATCCCTTCACCAACCCAACCATCATCCAGTGATGTACCCGAGAGGAGGAGAAGGGTGCTGAGGATGGAAGAAGAAGAAGAAGAGGATGAAGATGATAGTCTGCCACTCTCTGCTGTTCTGAAGCTACCAAAACCCCAGAGTCAATCCATGATCACACCTGACTCTCAAAGGGAAATGGTCAGAGTCAAGATAGAAGAAGAAGAACAGCAGAAACAGCACGATGAGCAACTGTTGAAGATGGTTGACAAGGAATTTCCTCAGTCATCATCTATTCAAGCCATGAAAGGGCATGCTCAAAGGCTGTACACTCTCAGACACACCTTTCAGTATCAGAAGGAGAGAGTGAGAGTATGGCCAGACCCCAGGGTGAGTTCTAGAATCCATAAAAGAACTATCCCACACAGATACAACGGCCAAGTACGAAAAACAATAGAATCTACCATCATGTTGGCCGTTGTAGTCTCACCTTGGGAAATCATTGATGAATTCAAGAAAGCTCACCAAGCAAAGAAGACACCTCAAGCCTTACTAGAAAACAAGATGATAAGAAGGGGTTGTTATACAAAAAGCTTGAAGACATCAAAAGAATGAGCTCCAGTTACTCCTTGAAGGCAACCATCCTGATGAATTTGTATATAGGGAGGTAACTACGGTGGAGCTGAAAAATGGCAGGACCATGAAGTACTTATCAGAGTACTATGGTCCAGAGTTCTTCTTCGAAGGAGGAGCTGAAGAACTCTCTCAGAGGAACAAATTGTTCTCCTTGAGGCCTATGTTCGTGAGTCATACAGACTCATTATGGGGAAGTAAATCTCATGAATGGGATAACAACTCTGTGTCCAGTTCCCCAAAACAGAGTTCCCATTCATACTCTGCCAAACAAATATTTGAGATTTCTTCCCAGGCCGGAGCGTACATGGGTCATCTTCTCTACTGATCAAGAAGGAAAAAGACCAACATTTTTGCCATCAATAAGTGGGAGTATAAATAAGTTAGAGGTTTTGGCTGCATTGGTTCAGGGGGAGTTTGTTGGACCAAAAGAACCAATGAGCCAAGATCAGAAAACCTCTAAGTCCCACACGGTATCACAACAACTGCTGAAAGCCTCATCAGTAGTTTGACAAGTGCTGAAGACTTCAACAGCTGAAGATCAAGTGCTGAAGACCTAACAGCTGAAGAACCAAAGTGCTGAAGTACAACAGCTGAAGAACACAAGTGCTGAAGCTGAAAGACCAAAGTACTGAAGTACAACAGCTGAAGAGTTCACAAGTGCTGAAGATCAACAACTGATGTACAAAGTCTGAAGACAAAGACTGAAGACATCAGCTGATGATATCTACTGAAGTCATCAGCTGATGAAACGCCTGAAGGTCAAAGTCTGAAGATCAAGTACTGAAGCCTCAGTAGTTGTCACAACTGCTGAAGAGTACTTCTTCAGTAGTTGTGATATCAGTAGTTTTATTTTCTATGTTTCAGTAGTTTTGTAAAACGACTGAAGAGCTTGTTCTTCAGTCGTTGTAGTTTCAGTAGTTTTATATTTTGTACTTAACTTGCTGATATGTTCTCAGTAGTTGTGAACATTTCAGTAGTTTGTTAAGATTTAGTTATTTCTGTATTGGATCTGCCAGTTGTCACTTTCCGTGATAACAGCAGTGACTGTTGCACTCTATATAAGGAGTGACAACCTATTGTAATCATTGAATGAAATGAGAATTGAATGGAATGAATGATTGATTCGATTAGAAATATTTCATCTATAAACATTCCTAGAAATCAGAAATACATATTCTCTCCCTATAACTGTATGCGATCTTAATGCTACATATATCGTTAGCTTGCTACAATTTGTCTAATTGTGTTTGTATTCCGCTGCTTTATATTCTGTTACATCAAACTTGTGATCACTGATCTTGTCATATCAAAAGGCTTAGTAAAAATGTCTGCAAGCTCATCAGCACTGGAAACAAATTTTGGATCAATCAGACCTTTTCAAAACAATCTCTAATAAAACGGTGTCTGATTTCAATTGTTTGTCCTAGAGTGCTGGACAGGATCTTTGACAATACAAAGAGCTGAGAGAGCCATTAACAATGGTCTTAGTCTCTGTTATGCCATAATCCAATAATTGGTATTCAAGCCAGAGTACCTGAGATGTACAGCTTGCAGCGGCAATGTACCGATCAGCAGTTGATGTAGCAACTGAGGTGTTTCTGCTCTGCCAAGAAATCAAGCAGTTGCCTAGGATTGACATCCACAGAAGTTGATTTCCTGGTCAACTTACACCCTGCATAGTCACTGTCAGAAAAAGCAACTATTTACCAGAATGTCTAGTAGAATACCATAACCTAGAGATGGAGTGCCTTGCACATATCTAAAGATTCTCTTGACTGCAATCAAATGAGACTCCTTAGGTGCAGCTGAAATCTAGCACAAACACATGTAGCCAATAATATCTGGTCTAGAAGCTGTTAAATACATCAAGGACCCAATCATACATCTGTAAATGTTTCATCAACCACTTACCTTTCTGATCTGTATCCAGTTGTGTGGTGCTGCACATGGGGGTAGAACAGGGCTTACAGTTTTGTAAATCAAACTTTTCCAAAAGATCTTTTGTGTATTTGGACTGATGAATGAAAATTCCATCAGCCTTTTGTTTGATTTGCAAACCCAGAAAGAACTGTAATTCTCCCATGGCACTCATTTCAAACTTCTGATGCATCAACTTTGTAAAGGCATCACAAACTGTGGATTAGAGGTTGCAAAAATAATATCATCTAGATAAATTTGAACAAGTAGATTATGCTGCCCAGCTTTCTTAATGAATAAAGTCTTATCTATGGAGCCTCTAGTGAAATTATTTTCCAGAAGAAAGTTTGATAATGTTCATACCAGGCTCTAGGAACTTGTTTCAAACCATAAAGAGCCTTATCAAGCTTATACACCCAATTAGGATGTTTATTTTCCTCAAAGCCTGGTGGTTGACATACATAAACCTCTTCTTTAATTTTCCCATACAAAAATGCACTTTTGACATCCATTTAAAAAACTTTAAGGTTTTGATAAGCAGCATAAGCTAAAAACAATCGACTTGCTTCCAGTCTGGCTACAGGGGCAAAGGTTTCATCATAATCAATACCTTCTTCTTGTGCAAACCCCTAAACAACCAGTCTGGCCTTGTTCTTAACAATAAGCCCATTTTCATCAGTTTTGTTCCTAAACACCCATTTAGTGCCTATTGCACACTTACCTGGAGGTAGAGGAACCAGTTCCCACACTTGCTGTTTCTTGAACTGAAGAAGCTCAAGCTGCATGGCATCAACCCATCCATTGTCCTTTAAAGCAATGTGATAATTCTTTGGCTCTTGCTGACTGATGAAGAGAGCATAGAAGCAGAAATTTGACAATTGACTTCTTGTTGATACGCCAGCAGTGATATCACCAATGATTTGAGACATAGGGTGATTCGTTAGATCTTGATACACAATGAGATCTGTGCAAGTGTTTGTAGCAGGCTCAACAGCAACAGATGGTGATGGTGAATCATTTCCTTGAAACCAATCAGTGGATGGTAATTCAAAGGAAGTTGAATTTGAAGAAATCTCATCAGCATTTGTTGTGGATGGTGCTACTGGGCTACAGGACCATCAGGTCTAGCTGAATCAGGCAGTTGATCACTAAACCTGAAGAGGTGAGTACTGCTATCATCATCATCATCAGCACCAGCAGAACCACCAGGTGGTGAACTGTTGACAGGAGCAACAACAGGAGTTTGATAAGGAACATATTGCAGTATGTCCAAATCAAATATCTCCACAGGGCTTTGTGGAATCTTGTCCTTTGGAGATTCATTAAACTTAACCTATAGAGTCTCTTCAACCATCTTTTTTCTACAGTTGAAGACTTTGTATGCTTTGCAAGTTGATGAATAACCAACAAAGTACCCTGCATCCACCTTAGGATCAAATTTTTGTAGTTGATCCTGTGTGTTGAGAATGAAACAAGGACACCCAAATGCTCTGAAGAATGAAATTAGAGGGGCCAAATGATGAAGAACTTCATATGGAGTCTTCATCAACCTCTGATTTACTAGAACTCTATTCTGTATATAGCAAGCTGTATTGACAGCTTCAGCCCAAAAAGTCATTGGCAGTCCAGAATCAGCCAACATGGACCTTCCAGCTTCAATAAGGTTGGTGTTCTTTCTCTCCACTACTCCATTTTGCTCAGGAGTTCTTGGGATGCTATACTGCCTCTTGATTCCCTTTGATAAGTAAAACTTATCAAGTGTGTGGTTTCTGAATTCAGTACCATTGTCACTCCTCACACACTTAACTGGTAGGGAATACTACTTCTCAACGTGTAACACAAAGTTCATAATGGACTGCGCAGCCTCATCCTTTGAATGCAAGAAGAAAGTCCATACAAATCTGGAGTAATCATCCATAATTACCAGACAGTATTTCTTCTTAGCCATACTCATCACTCTCACAGGACCAAAGAGATCCATGTGAAGAAGCTGTAAGCAGGCAGTGGACTTAGGTTCTTCTATTGAGGGAAATGAAGCTTTGTGTTGTTTTCCTTTTAAACAAGCAGTGCAGTTATCTTCACACTTGAACTCCTTCATAGGCAGTCCCCTTACTAAAACATGGTTTATCAGCTGATTTATGTTTTTGAGATTAACATGACCCAACCTTCTATCCCATAGAATAGATTCTAGAGGGGAAGCCTTGGAAAATAGGCAAGGATGGCCTTGGGATCTATTTTCTTGGAAAGATCTAAGGCATACACTCTTCCTGTCCTGTTGGCCTTTAGAGAGTGTGTTTATCCAACACCTTATCAATCAAACTTAGAATGTTGGATGACAGAATCCGACAGTTCTGACTGGTGAAAAGAGCAACATGGCCTTTGTCACACATTTGACTGACACTCAAGAGGTTGTACTTGAGATTTTCCACATGGTTAACATCATCAAACTTTATTTCCCCATTGGAAACAAAGCCTTTGCCGATGATATAACCCTTTGCATCATGGCCAAATGACACAAACCCCTTCCTTCCTTGAGAGTAGTCATTAAGAAGTGATCTGTTTCCTGTCATATGCATGGATCCTCCACTGTCTACATACCAGATGCCTCTGAGGTATGTTGAAGAACCCTACAAAATACAACAAATTAGTTAGATTTTGAGACCCAAACCTTTTTGGTCTTGGGCCTATTCTCATCAACAGATGGTAAACTAACATGTTTGTTGGAAACAACAGCCTGAGAGGAAGAAGCTGGTGAAGAAAAGGAATCCTTTGGCTTGGACCTCCTTTTCTGTGGTTTCAACATAGGAACATCTAATTGGTTAACTCTTCCCAATAGATGTTGAACCATCATAACCAGTTGTGTCTGATTTTGTGATAAGGCTTTCAGCTCTTCAGACACGTTGGCATTGGAGTTTGATAAGTTCCTATGTTGCACCTTCTTCTTTTGAGCAATCTCAGCTGTTACCTATTTAACCCCTTCCTTTTTGGATTTCTTTTTGGACTTAAGGGTTACAGGATTTGATGTTGCTAGTACAAATATGGCTTCAAACTCAGCTTTCATTTTAACCATTTTCTCTTTAATTTCCTCTTTATGTTTGAGTTTGGATCCCCTTTTGTACCAATAATCATGTGTAAGATGATTGAACAAACCACATACTTCACATGGTTTCTTCTTCATCTTATGTTGATCATCAACTAAAGAGAATGAAACTACTGAAGACTTGCTCTTCAGTACTTTGGAAGCATTATTTGCTTTCTTGACTTCCTCTTTAGTAGTCTTCAAACTCTTTCTGCTGACAGTTTTCTTCTCTTCAGTGCTGACAGTAGTTGGAGTTTGAACTTCAGGTGTTAAATCTTGCTCTCCAGTCCTTTCAGGACTTCCAGAAATAGCTCATGAGTTGATCATCTCTTTGATCATGTGAGTGTCAGCAGTGGAACCATCAACATCAGCTGATGGGTTTTGAGAGGTTTTAATGCTGACTTCAACTTTTGATGATGCTCTATCAAAAAGTGAATCACATGATGAGATGGATTTGTTATTGCTTTCTCCATCAGATTTCACTTCTGCTCTTGAAGCAAAATCTGTAGGAGGAGCAGTGTGATTATAACCAATACCAAACTTCACATTGGAAGCAGATTGCTTACTAAGAAGCATTTCAAAACCTTTGCATGATTGTACCCATCGATCACACTCTACCTGGGTGACTGCAAGGGTTTCTTTGAGACTTCTATGGTCTTCCAGAATAACCTCTAGCTTGGCCTTTTCATCATTTAATTGACATTTAAGCTTATAAATCTCATCATTTTTACTATTAAGAGCAGACTCAAACTCAGCTTTTCTTTTGGAAATGGTTTTCTCAAACTCAAGTTTTTGATTTATTAATGCTACATTTGCCTCTCTAATGGAGACAAAGGCAGCAATGCATGATTCAGAAAATAACTTGGCTTTAGCCTCTGAAGATACCTGAGTTACCTGTGAATATGATGCATTTGAGCAGGAACCCTCAGTAGACTCCAGGGCCATGAGAGCCAGATTCCCAAAAGGACTGTCACCACCATGTTGACCAGCACCTGTGAACAGTTGTTCATGACCAGACATGTCATCCGGTAAACTGCTCCAGTCAACAACTCCAGGGGTGAAGAAGCTGTGTTGTTAAGGTTGAGGAGGTTGATGAGATTGAGATGGTTGAGGTTCTGGTAGTGCATGAGGTTGTGGTACTATAGGAACTTGAACTTGATTTGACTGTGGCATGTAATAACAAGGTTAAGGATATGGCATTTGACCCAGAGGAACAAAATATGCAGGAGATTGTGGTTGAGAATGATGACTAGAATTGACAGGATGTTGCCCTCTGTGTTGTTGACTATTTCCAGGGAAAGTCACAAAAGTGAAGAGGAATTAGATCCAGATGATCTGCATTCTCTAGCAAAGTGTCCAAGCCTGTGGCATTTGTGACACTTCAACTTACTCTTGTCAAAACCAACTTTGGTTTTGCCAGAGAGTCCTGGGAACTTTCTTCCAGTTCTTTTGTAGAACTTCTGAGATCTGATATTTATCAAGGCCATTTGGCTCAAAATATCCATCTCTTCTAAGTCATCATCAGCAATCCCCTTGAGATCATCCATGATGAAGCATAGATTGTCATTATTACACCCAGTAAACTGACTATCAACACTCACAAACGCAGAATCAGAAGTGTTTGAGGAGAAATCAATATGCTCATCATACTGGCATTCAGATGAAGCATATTCTAACTCATGACCAACCAAGGCAGTGTTTCCTGGTACAAAGTCTTCAGTGAGCTTTCCAGATGAAGACAGTTTTCATTTCTGTTCTATCTCTCTCTCAATGTGAGCAATTTCCCATGGAGTTGGTGAGAGATAGTTTGTCCAAATTTGCACTAGAGCGTAGGACAATAGTATATGTGTCCATATCTCAGGCAGTGATCTGAGAAATCTGTTATTCATCTGGATATTGGTGTACTCAAGTTTGACCATTTTTAATTCAGAGATCAAACAAGAGAACCGCTCAAACTGTTGAGTCAGTGTCTCACCCTTTCTATGAGAGAATGTCTCGTATTGTTGGGCAATGATTTCTCTATTATTTGCCAAGACCTTATCTGTTCCTCCAAATTGTTCTTTCAAGGCATTCCAGAGGTCATGGGCAGTTTCATGATGCATTAGCCCATAATAGATTTCATTGGGCAGTGCCATGGCCAGAATTCCATGGGCTTTTGCATCAATCTCAAACAATTCTTATCCTCATCTGAGTATTGCTCCCTCCTCTTCGGAACCATTTGATTGGTATCCGGGTTATTCACCATAGGCTTGTGCGGACCATGTACCACTGATGTCCAACAACCTGCGCTGTTAACAGACAGGTGATGGAGCATTCGTCGTTGCCATATGTTATACTCATTCCTAACCAGCATTGGAGGCTTGGTTGAGGAACCAGTATTATGAGGATCATTGGAAGGAGTAGTCATTTTCAGTCCAAATACAGTTTAATTCAAGCTTTTAAACGTATTTACATAGACCACAACAGACTCAATGAAAACCAAGAGAAAATCTCAGGATGAATGACCAGAAACACAAAAATTCAATCTCTATAACCGTTTCTTGCAAAAAAAATGCTAATTCAATCAAACTTGGATCTTAAACAGTAGTTTCAATGATCAATTATTAGATCGATCAATGATTAACCTGCTCTGATACCATTTGTCAGGATCAGTGATCACAAGTTGATGTATTAGAGCGTAACGCAGCGGAATAAGAACAAGAATTAGACAAATTGTAGCAAGAATTTGATACTCGTATGCATTAAGAACAAATACGGTTATAACGAGAGAATATATTTTTGTAACAAGGAATGTTTCTATAATATCGAATATTTCTGATCAAATCATTCTCTATTACAATAGGTTGACACTCCTTATATAGAGTGCAATCACTGCTGTTATCACGGGAAAGTGACAACTAGCAGATCTATTACAAAAATAACTAAGTCTTAACAAACTACTGAAATGTTCACAACTACTGAGAACATATCAGAGTGTTAAGTACAAAATATGAAACTACTGATAAGAAACTACTGAAACTACAACGACTGAAGAACAAGCTCTTCAGTCGTTTTACAAAACTACTGAAAAATATAAAACTACTGATGAGCACAACAACTGAAGAAGTATTCTTCAGCTGTTTTGTCAAACTACTGAATAGATAAAACATAAAACTACTAAAAGGTAAACCGTCACAACTACTGAAGAAGACCTCTTCAGCTGTTGTGACAACGTCTGATACTTTGGTCTTTAGCACTTGTGTCTTCAGCACTTGTGTCTTCAGACTTTGTCTTCAGCACTTGTCTTCAGACTTTGTCTTCAGCACTTGTCTTCAGACTTTGTCTTCAACACTTGTCTTCAGACTTTGTCTTCAGCACTTGTCTTCAGACTTTGTCTTCAGCACTTGTGTTCAGACTTTGTAATCAGCTATTGTCTTCAGCTGTTGTGGTCTTCAGTAGTTGTTGTGACGTCTGTGGGACTTAAAGGTTTTTCTTATCCGGCTCATTGGTTCTTTTGGTCCAACAAAACCAACTTTGGTTTTTCCAGAGAGACCAGGAAATTTTCTACTTGTCCTTTTGTAAAATTTTTGAGATCTGATATTGATTAATGCCATTTGGCTCAAAATATCCATCTTTTCCATTTCATCATCAGCAATTCCTTTCAAATCATCCATCAAAAAGCACAAATTATCACTACTACACCCTGAATTACTATCAACACCAACAAAAGCAGGATCTCCACTGTTTGAAGAGAATCTATATGCTCATCATAAGAACTTTCTAATGCAGCATATTCTCACTCATGACCGACCAGAGCAGTATTCCCTAGTACAAAATCATCAGTGAGCTTCCCAGATGAAGCCAGTTTCCTTTTCTGTTCTATCTCTCTTTCAAATGTTAACAGTTTCCATGAAGTTGGGTGAGAGATAGATTATCCATATTTGCACTGGAGTGTAGGACAATAGTATATGTGTCCCATCTCTCAGGCAGGGATCTGAGGAATCTGTTGTTCATCTGACTGTTTGTATATTCATCTTTAACCATTTTCAGCTCAGATATCAAATAGGAAAATCACTCAAACTGTTGAGTCAGTGACTCACCCTTTCTATGAGAGAATGTCTGATATTGCTGGGCAAGGATCTCTCTATTGTTTGCCAAAACCTCATCAGTTCCTCCAAATTGATCTTTTCACAGCAACCAAAGGTCATGAGCAGTTTCATGATGCATAAGTCTAGAATAGATTTCATTACGCAGTGCCATGGCCATAATTCCATGGGCTTTAGCATCAATTTCAAACAGTTTCAGATCTTCATCTGAGTATTGCTCTTTCTTCTTCAGAACCATCTCATTGTTTCTGGATTACTCACCATAGGCTTATATGGTCCATGAACCACAGATTTCCAACAACCTGAACTGTTGACAGACAGGTGATGGAGCATTCGGTGTTGCCATATGTTATACTCACTCCTAACAAGCATCGGAGGCTTTGTTGAGGAGCCAGTATTGTGAGGATCATTGATTGATGTAGCCATTTCACCAATTCAATCAAGTTCAGTGAGATTTTAAATTGATTAGCTCAAAAACTCAGCAACACAGTTTGAAACAAGACGAATCTCAAAATAATTCACCGGAAGCAACAGAAAATCAAACTCTATAACCAATTCTTGCAAATTTGCTAATTCGATCAAACTTAGATATCAAAGAGCAGTTTCAATGATTAATTGTTAAATCGATCAATGATTAACCGCTCTGATACCATTTGAAAGGATCGAGATCTAGTTTGATCAATTAGATTAAGATTTGCAGCGGAATAGCACAAGAATTAGATGAAATTTAAGCAAGAATAATATGAATATTCAATCAAAAAGTGACGGTTATAGAGAGAGAAAGTTTTCTACAAAGAGAATGTTTTCATTCACGCACACGCTTCCCTTTGGAAGAAATTAGGTCAACATTCCTTTTATAAAGGAATGTGACATCAGCGGACATCACTTGATAGTGACTAACTGAATTATACAAACAACGGAAAGTAAACTAAACTACTGAAGATGTCCATAACAACTGAGGACACCTTCATAAAAAGCTAAGTACAAGCTAACATTACAACTACTAAAGTTATAACATCTGAAGTGTAAACACTTCAGATGTTTTACATAAAATAAAACTACTGATTACAAACTACTGAAAAGTAAACCATCACAACTACTGAAAAGAACTACTTCAGCTGTTGTGACAACTTCTGAGAACTTGGTCTTCAGACTTTGTCTTCAGCAGTTGTCTTCAGACTTTGTCTTCTGCAGTTGTCTTTAGACTTTGTCTTTAGCTGTTGTCTTCAGACTTTGTCTTCAGACTTTGTCTTCAGACTTTGTCTTCAGACTTTGTCTTCAGACTTTGTCTTCAGACTTTGTCTTCAGACTTTGTCTTCAGACTTTGTCTTCAGACTTTGTCTTCAGACTTTGTCTTCAGACTTTGTCTTCAGCAGTTGTCTTCAGACTTTGTCTTCAGCTGTTGTAGACCACTTCAGTTGTTTTGATGTCTGTGGGACTTAAAAGGTTTTTCTGATCTGGCTCATTGGTTCTTTTGGTCCAACATTAATCTTCATGTAGGATGCATAAGCTAGAAATATACAGATTGCTTCCATCCTTTCCACTAGTGCAAACACTTCATTGTAATCTATGCCTTCAACTTGTCGAAATCCTTGAACTACAAGTGGGGCCTTATTCCTGATTATGACCCCTTGGTCATCTTTCTTGCATTTCAGCACCCATTTAGTGCCTATCACCTTAGCACCTTTTGGTTTGTCCACAAGGGTCCATACTCCTAACTTTTTGAACTGTAGGAGTTCTTGCATCGCACTGACCCATGCCTCGTCATTTAATGCTTCACTAACATATTTTGGCTCAAATTGAGACACAAAACATCGATATGCTCCATCGTCAAGGTATCCATTTTCCATTACCGAGGAATAATCATCTAAGTATAGCTGATTTCTGGTCTATACTCCCGATCTAACATCCCCAATGACATTGTCCAAGGGATGATAAACATTTATCTAAGATTTGGGAGTTATGGGAACAACCACCTCATTATCTAGATTGTTAAACTCAGGTTCGGGATCTGTAGCTATTGGAGTATGAGGTTCCGAAGTGTTAGAGGCATCAGGACTTGGTTCTTGTGTACTTTATTGGTAGGAACCTATTCCTCCTAGTCCTCATTAGCAGTCTCAACTGCCTCATCATCAGATGAAGATTCACTCACTTCAAGGTCTCCCCCTGAAATATCCCTTCTTCTGCCTTCTCGCTGAACATCCCATTCTGAGTCTTCTTCAACAATGTACAAGGTGCATCAAATGGTTCTAAATACTCTAGGTTGGGTTTACATCACTGGAGTAGTTCATAACATGTTTTCCCATGTCGCTTGACCACTAAGACATGATTTAGCGTGTAACACGCATTTGCCACTACCTCATTCCAGAATTGAATAGGCAGTTTTGAGTCAGCAAGCATTGTTCTGGCAGTCTCTATCAAACATCGATTCTTTCTTTCAGCTACACCGTTCATCTATGGAGTGTAGGCATAGGTGAATTGATGGAAAATTCCTCTTTCTCTATAGTATGCCTCCATTCACAGATTCTTGAATTCAGTGTCGTTGTCTGATCGAATCTGCCTAACTTTCAGCTTGTAGAGTGATTCCAATGTAGTTACCAGATGTTTGAATGTTTTAAACATTTCTAATTTGGCTTTCAGAAACATTACCCAAGAGAATCTTGAGTAAGCATTTGTTACTACAAAGCAATACAGATCTCCAGCAATGTTCTTTGTGCTGACAGGGCCAAACAGATCCATGTGCAAAAGCTCGAGAGGCATATCAATAGAGTTAACTTTCTTTGCCTTATGAGCCTTCTTGGTCTGTTTCCCTTTCTTGCAAGCTATGCAGAAGTCTGGAAGCTGGATGTTCTTGATATTTACACCATTCACTAGATCATTCTAAATCAAGTGATTCATCTTCCTATGATTGATGTGCCTCATTCTCATATGCCATGAGACTGAGTCTCTCTTAGTTTCCTTTGACAAGAAGCATTGAACCATGTGATCAATTGTGGATGCTTTTGATAGATCCAAGACATACAGGTCATTATATCTTGAAGCTGGCATGAGAACCTTATCCTCCTCAATCACATAGTCACTCTTCAACATATAGCACTTCTTGTTGTCAAATACAACCTTAAAGCCTTTATCACAGATCTGAGAGACTGAAAGTAATTGTTCTGAAGTTGTTGAACATAGTTTAGCTTATCAAACTTTAGTTTCTTGTTTCCTACTTCGCCTTGTGCTGTGTTGTAGCCTCCTTTGTTCCCAGCCAATGAAACACGTCCCCTTTTGATTTGTTTGACATTGAAAAGGAGGGACAAATTCCTTGTCATGTGCCTGGACACCTTACTATCAATAATCCAAGTATTAGTGATAGTGCTGTAGCGGACACCCTGCACAGTCAAAAAAACTTGTTAGTTCAGATTTCGGACCCAAGCCTTAACTGGCTTGGGTGACCCAAAGGAATCACACATCATAAACTCAACCCATTGTCCTTTAGAGGATGAGGGCATATCTTTCTTCTTATCATTCTGACTATCAGACACTGTACTTGATTTTTATTTCCATAAGCCAGTTTTGTGTAAAGCCTGTTTGTGGTAAACAGATGAATGACTTATGGTTTGAACTTTAGGTTCACTAACACTCTTAGGTGAAGTGTTAGATCTTATTTTAGAAGAACTAGGTTGTGTATAATAATGTTCAATTTTCTTTTCGGGCGTCTCATAGTAAGCACAAGTAGTAGAATATGTCCTCGTTTTCCACAACTGTAGTACGATCTTGCTTCTACTGACTGGGAAAAACTTTTATGTGATGTTGAGTTTAGTGAAGGTATGAGGTGTGTCCGGTTTGGTTTTGTCACTACTCTTTTTGATGTTTCACCCTTATTAACAAAATTAATTGTTTTGACGATTTCAACATCTTTACCTTGCCCTCTGGTTGGACTTTGATGATTAACACGTTTGTGGTTAACTGGTTTAGTTAGTTTGGGTTCTGAAATGGACTTTGGTGAACCTGACCTTAGATTAACCCTTTTAAATGCATCATCCAAGTTCTCAACTGGCATCTTGCCTTTTGATTTCAAAGTAGCCTCCTTCTGTTTAGTGTTAGATTTCACTGGTTTACCCGTGGAATCAGGATCACTAACTAGAGGAGTAGACACCACATGATCCTTAATTGGGTTTTCATTTATAGGTCTACATTTTCCATTCAAGAGGATCTCATGTGGTGGTGGAACTACTTTGAATCCTAAACCATCCCCATTGTTTTGTTCATTTACTAAGTTCTTTACTATATGAGAAGAACTAGCCCAACTATGCAGTTTTTGTTTTAGTGAATTAACTTCGACTTCCAAAACTGCTTTCTTTTTTTTTGGTTTCTTCTAATAAATTTAAATAAAACTTTATATCATTTGATTGATTTAAGGCGACAACCTCGGTTTCCCTTAATTGTTTACCCAAAAGTTCTATCTTTTCTTTAAAACTGCACTCATTTTGTTTTAATATACGATTAGCTTAGGTGTAGAGTTGTAAGTCATTTACTAAGTTATCATTGTGTTCTAATAACCTAGCAAATTTTAGATCTATGCTTGCAGGACCATTAAAGGGTGGCCACTTACAACACAACAACACAAAGAGGAGAGTAACTTAACTTAATCAAATAGTGAACTGGATTAACCACCAAGTAAAGACACTAAGAACACAAGTAACTAAGAGACAGAACAAAAGAGCAAGATATAGAAAGAGATGGTTTTCAAGTTTGTAGCATATTGCCTTCTTAATGTTCTATTACAAGTGTTACAAAGCATAAAATATAGTTAGAAGAACATGAGATACTTATACTACATCCTACAGCTGACCATACTATGAAAGCCAACTGGATACAATTGACTAGACACAAAAAAATCAATTGTAGAGTCAAAAGGCAGATTGCCTTTTTACTTATGACCATGACATGCCATAGCTCACATCCTTATCTATTACAAAAAGGATAAAGTACATGAAGTAGAAAGTTTACAGACTCAAGACCTCAATGTACAGTTACCAAAAGCATGGACCTTTTGACCAACTCATGTAATTTGGTGACTTTACAGAGTTGCAGCGGAAAGGGGTCCAACTTTATGGAAAAGTACATCAGATAAAGCATGTTGTTAAAATTCTTCGGAAGAAATCTGTCTTTAAGTGTTGAGCTTCGGAAGACTTTGTCTCTGAAGCTTCGAAAGACTTCATCTTTGGCTTTGGAAGATTTCACACTTAGAATATTTCTGTTGCTTGTGTGAAACTTCTGAAGCATTCTTCTTCAGTACTTGTGTAACATGCATGCAAAAAGACTTTGCGTGTTTGGTTGCTTCAGCCTCTTCATATAATCTCAATAATGCTTTCCTAAAATTTTTCACATTCAGAACAAGCATGTTTATTAAATAGTTGATCTAAAGAACTTAGCAGTGAGGAGTCAGTTGAATCAACCATCAATGCAAAGGTAGACTCTTCTGTTGTTGGAGATTCTGAACTTGTTGCTCTGAGCTCTTCCTCAACCAAGTGGTTTACCACATTCACAACTTCTTCTGTTTCTGACATCGTTTGCTCAGCTGCACTCTCACCTTCAGGAGAGACAAATCGGAAGGACCAGTCTTGTTCTTCATCACCTTGGGCAGTTAGTGCTTTAGTCTCTTTATTTGAAGAACTAGTTCCAACCATGTCTTTGTCTTGGTGGTTGAAAGTAGGAAATGGGT
Organism: Flaveria trinervia; assembly: GCA_025506515.1. Taxonomy (NCBI): domain Eukaryota; kingdom Viridiplantae; phylum Streptophyta; class Magnoliopsida; order Asterales; family Asteraceae; genus Flaveria; species Flaveria trinervia. The sequence goes on along the minus strand of CM046452.1, from coordinate 29,485,781 downwards.
TACCATTTCTATTTTTCTTATGATTCACACATTCACGTTTAAAATGCCCCTTTTCACCACAATTGAAGCAGGTGACCTTGGTTTTGTCGAAACCAAAGGTCGTATCTTTTGTGGCTACTAGATTCTATCTCGTCTTCTTAACGAACTTTTTAGCTCGTCTAACTGCACTTGCTAGAGCCCACATGATATCCGTCATTTCCAGCTCGTTCTCGTCAACCTGCTCGTAGTCTTCATCTGCAAGATGACAATTTCCGATCTTCCCAGCAACTAGACCATCATACGATTGAACACTGCTGCTAGAAGATCGATGTGTTCTTTTGCAACCTCCACTGTGATATTACCGAGATTCTTGGTCTTCAAGTTCGTAATATTGGCTTCAAGCACTATGTATTGAGTCGATGATGACCCAGATGTTTCTAGGCCTGATGCAGTGGATTGGGAAGGAGCCACGGAACTAGACACAAAAGTTGTTTGTAGTGGTGCTCTTGAACCAGTTGGATTGGGAACCGAGTTGTAGAGTGAAGGATTCTTAATGTAAGATCCTTTCTTCAACTTGTACTTCATCCTCAGTTCCTCCTCCCTTAACTTCAAGATGAAATCATTTATGTCCAACGTAGCAAGTATGTCATTCTGTCTCAGGTTGGACACAAATGAATCCCATTTCTCATGCAGCCCATCAACAAAACTTGAAACTTTGTCTTCCATTGATGTGGTTACCCCATGATTGTGTAGCTCACTTATTAGATGATAAAATCTGTCAATGATATCATCTAAGTTCTCATTTCCTATAGAAGAGAAGTTATCAAACTCCTTCTTGAGAGCCCTTGCCTTCAGTGCCTTTAACGTTGCATTTCCATCGTATCTTTTCTCTAATGCCTCCTATAGCTTTTTGTCCTGTTTGTTCTCAGAAAACTGGTGAAAGATGTCTTTCAGGATTGACTGAGTCAACAGGGCATAAAATTTCTTCTCAGCATTGAAGACTATCTTCTGAGCCTCGCTTATTCTACCCAACATCAACTTTACTCCATTTGCGCTTACTGGTACCGTGTAACCAGTCTCTATAGAAGTCCAGAGATTTGGATCCACTCCATTTAGGTAAATCTCAAACTGCTGTTTCCATTATGGATAGTCATCCAACATTATAAGCTTCGGCGGTTTATTGTGATTTCCTATCTCATTCTCTAGAAGCAGAAGGTTCTAGATGCGTGAGTCCTTCATGGAAGTGAACACAAAAAACTGATCTTCCATTTGTATAGACTTTGTACTTTGAGAACTGAACAACTTCAATCGTGCGAATGGACAATGCGTATGGATCACTCGTGCCAATGAATTCAATCGTGCGATTGGATTCAGTCATGCATATGAACAAGCTTAATGGAGTCAAACGACTGAAGTTGTCCAGTCGTGCGAATGAAAGATATGAATGAGTTTAGTCATGCGGATGGCGTGTGCGAATGAGTTCAATCGTACGAATGAGCTATTCGTGCGACTGAAGGCTGCCGTGTTTGGAAAATTCGAATTTTTGGCACTTAGACACCAATTACGATTTACCCAGAAACCCTAATCTGCCATATGACGAAAAACTTCAACTTTAATGCCTGGAAACGTCGAAAATCACATGTGGACTAAAAAAGATGACATTTTTTAGTTAAAACGTGAGTTTTGACACAATTCTAATTGAATCAAACGAAAATCAAGAGCTAAAGCTCTGATACCACTTGTCAGAACCATGTACATACGGAATACTAATAGATTCTTTGTTTATACTGAATCAAATAGTGCGGAATCCTATTAGATTGGCGATTCAATCAGTGAGAACGATTACCCCATCGATATAAGATTGAAACTAAACGTTATGAATGAATAGAAACCGATCAGGAACGATCTATAAAATTGGACAGGCTTCCTTGGACGTTCTGGACAGCTACATCTCTTAAAAACCCGAATTGAAAGGTATGGTGTGACCATTTGGGCGGCCATACCACCTTTATTCACCAACATTGAAATTTTTGTCCTTTTGGACACTTTTACCCTCAACTTGGGTTTTATAGCCTTTCTTTCTTTTTCCTTCACTTTTATTCTTTCTTTCATATCTTTAAAATAACTAGGTGTTACACAGAGACAACTTTGAAGGTTGGAAGTGATGTCTCAAAGCCTTTTTCTTCTACACTGATCACACCCAATGGGAATCTATCAGCTCTGGTCCACATATACCAACCATCATTGTTGGTGATGTCGTGTCTCAAAACAAGGGCCCAACCACATTCAACGAGAAAGATCTAAAGCTGATTGATAGGGACCTGAAAGCTTTTTGAGCACTAACACAATGTCTCACACCAGACATCAAGAATCGATTTGCTAAACATAAGAATGCTAAATCTCTCTTCGATGCTCTTTGTGAGTTCTATGATTGTAATGATGAGCTGGTGAAATACAAGGGTATTCAAGCTGAGAAGGAGTTCAACTCTTTTGTGGGATACAAAGCCTGATATATCTTACCAATTGTTTTCTAATAGTTTTTATCACACTGAAGAAATATGATAAGAAACTATCCAATATTGAATAGGTTAACAGCTGTTGGACTCTCTTCCACCACAATGGAGTTTACAAGTGAGAATGTTAAAACAGGAAAGAGGTTTCACTTATTACAAGCTTATGGACATCATTGATAAGCTTAAGTCCTTTGATCTTGACATGAAGAGAAGGGAATTCAACCAAACCATGATGCCTACATCCGGTTCACTCAAAATGCTGCATTACTGTCTTCCGCTACAAGCTCTCTAATGCAATCATCTCGACAAGGTGGAGTGAATAATGATGATTATTCTGGAAGTAGTGGTAGTGTTAGGAGAGATCAAGTCAATTTGAAAGCTAATTCTCAAACATCAGTTCCTTCCAAGACAATGGCAATTTTTGGTATGTTGTTCAACGTTATGAAGCCTTGGGGGCGGGGGAGTTGAAGGGTAAAGGGATGAAAATGGAAGTTATGTATGAGGTGGATCTTGATGATCTTGAAGAGACTGACATTCAATGGCAAATGGCAATGCTAACACTCAGAGCTCGAAGATTCATGGAGCGCACCGGGAGGAATAATTCAGAGGTCAAAGCTCTAACTCCAGACTAGGATTTGATAAATCTAAACTGAGGTGCTTTAATTGTAGTTGGGAAACTTAAAACATGAGTGTCCATTGCCAATTGTCACTGATCCTAGCAATTCCAGAGTCCCGAAACTAGTTTCAAGTGGGAATAAAGAAGAGATGAATCCCAAGAAAGAGATAGCTTTGATTTCTAACTTTGATTGGAGTGCTGAGGTTGAAGAGATGAGAGAGGTAATTAATCAGGCATTGGTGGCTGAGATTGTGGAAGAAAGTGAGAAGGTGAATAGTGAGGATGAATTTGATTTGTTTAAAGAAATTAGAGATGAGTTGAATTGTTTGTGAAGGTGAAAGAAGATGAGGTCGTGAAAGAAAGTAAAGTTGAGAAGGTGAAGAAGGAAGGAAGTCAACCCACCGAGCGAAGTCATGGAAAAGATGATGCTACTACCACTGTTGAGGAAAACAAGTTGAGTACGCTGGTGTGCCAATGTGAGAAAGCCATAGCAACAGAAAAGGTGGTGATGGGACTTCCTTATGAGGTAATTCAGGACATGTGTTCTTCAGCATGCAAAATCAGGTTATTTGGGGTACACAAAGCTAATCATTTGTTAATTGATAATGAAGAAGAATTAAAATGAATTAATGAAGAACTTAAAATAAATAAGTCTAAATATTTTGATAAATTCAACAAAGTTATGAAAGAAAATGATCATTTAAAAAGAATCATTTTGGAAATAAATGTTGAGATTAGCACTTTAACTGAAAGGGTTGCACTTGCTGAATTTGAAACAAGCAAACTTCAGCCAAAGCTCAATAAATGGACAATATCCAGGGTGAAACATGATGATTTATGTAAATCTCAAAGGGGGGCTAGGATTAAAAAAGGATTGGGATATGAAAAAGCTAAGTTTTATCCTTCTCCTAGTACTTATTGTTATTCACTTATGCCTGTTCCTCATCCTTTCAATGATTTGATCAAACTAGATACTAACAGTACGTCTACAGGTTGAGAAAGTGTGAACCCTAAGCACGTTCTTAAGGACTACGATTATGGACCGACTAGAGGGCTTGGAAGCATTAGTCTTAGTACACCTGAATCTCAACATCATGTCATAGATCATAAATCTAGTTTAAATTCTGTTTTTGTTTCTAGTCAATTTGTAACAGACTCTGTCTCATCTTGTTCTAGTGATGTTTCTATTTCATCCTTAAATGATTTGGATTGTAATGATGCTACTTCTTTTGATTGTGTAAATATTGTGACTAATTTCACTGTGAAGAGTAACGAGAAAATTAAAAATAATTGTTTTGAAAAATTCTTTTCTCATTGTAACACCTGGTTATTCTTTTAAAAGATTATAAAAGAAAGAATAAAGTGAAGGAAAAGAAAGAAAAGAAACAAATTGCAAGTAGAGGGACCTAATGTGTTAAAGGACAGAATCTTTAAAAGTTGGTGAATAAAGGGGTATGGCCGCCCATATGTCGCACACCTCACTTGTCATCAGATTTTAGAGAGAGAAGCAGAAAGCTTTCGGATTTTTTAAGAACAAGAAGTAGAAGGTCGAATTCAAGGTAAGAATTCATGGTTTTAAGATGTTCTTAACTGGTTTTATCCTCGGGTGTATGCTTATGTGTATTATGTGTTCGGTTGTGTGTGTTTTGGTGGGTTTCTAGGCGGTTGAACTCAATTACAAACGAGTTTGAAAGAAGTCACACCCACGAGGCTGCAAAGGTGAGTTCTACAACCCCCTTTTTACTAGTTTCAAACTGCTTTGTGGCTGGAAATGCGTGTATGAACTTTTTATAAAAGTTGGGTTCTTATATCCGTATGTGTTGATGTGTGTGTTTATGGGTGGGGTTTGATTTTGGACAATGTATATTTTTGATGATGTTATGATTGTGTTTCTAAGGCTTAGAAGTATGATTAAAGCTTAGAACATCATAGGTGTTGTTTGGGGACTGAATTATGATGTTAAGAGTGACATAGACTGCCCATGTGCCTAAACATTAGCTCATGCGCCCAACTGAAAATAACTGCCTTGATAGATAAGAAGGCTGGTGCAACCAAAACCAAATCACTTAGACAAATTTTGGTGCTGCTTACAAGGCTTCCGAAGCCAAGTGTGGAACTTCCAAAGGAAGTAGAGTTCTTCCGAAGACAGTAAAAGTTCTACTTCCTAAGACAAAGCACTACTTCTGAAGATAAAGTATTCACTTCCGAAGATGAAGTCTCAAAAGAAGAAATCAGAAGACTACTTCCGAAGTATGAAGAAAGAAGAAGTTCTCAAACCTCGGAAGAAGCAGCCTCTTCCAAAGTATAAGTGGCTTCGGAAGTACTTATTCGTCCAAAGCCATTTAACCTTTGGAAGACACTGCTATGAACCACTGGACATAAGTATGGTTTCTGACACTCCGCTACAGATCTCTGATACTGCATGGCGTTTTCTCAAAGAGTCATGTAGTTGACCATACTTTATTCCACTGTTCTCATTTTTATGTTAGTACAAGTTACCAACTTTAGTTGGTGACGAAAGGTAAGTCAGGGACATGTCTTGACTACCATATCTCAGATAAAGTCTTATGTGGAATACTAAGCTATAGCTTTATAGTATTTGCTTTAGTTAGAGGATTCCAGCTGGTATCAATGTATATTCGGCTGTAGGTAGTATTATATATAGGTTCTTATTGTAACTCATAAACACATGCTTGTAAGAGTCTTGTAATATTTGAGTTGAGAAGCAATACATGCAAGTATCTTAAAAATTACTTCTTGTGTTTTGTTATTACTTATTATATTTTTATCAACACTTAAAGACTTTGCTTTTATTGAGAGTGTTGTTTAAGTGAGTTTGGGAGAAAATCAAGTGTTCAGTGACACAAACCGATCCTGCAATTGGTATAAGAGCTTTTAGGCTTTTGATTGTGAGATCTAACCATCCAAATCAACCTGTTTTTCACTCCTCCTTACAACTCTCACAAAAATATGGCTCTTAACAAATCCAAAGTAGAGATGGGAACCATGACCAAAGCTCCCATCATTACTCTTGAAAACTTCAGGTCTTGGAGCAAAAGAATGGAAGGCTTCATTTGATACCAAGACAGCAAAATATGGAACTCCATTGTCAACGGCCAGTATAAACCCAAGGTGGCAGCGCCTGGTGGAAATGGTGCCATGATAGAAAAGGGTGTTGAAGATTATTCTGACCAAGACTGGAAGAAAATGGACGTTGACAGCAATGTAATGACATGACTGCAATACCCAACTCCATCATGGTGGGGTTTGAGTAGTGTAAGTTTGCTAAAGAATTTTTTGATGCACTTGCTCAAATGTATTCAAGCTCCAACGATTCCAAGAAGGACTCACTGAAGTAGCAGTTCGAGAACTTCACTTATATTGCTGGTGAGACCCTTAGCCAGCAGTATTTCAGGTATATAGATCTTATTTCTTCACTTCAGTCCGTGAAGATCACTACTAAACTTAGAGATCTCACAAGAAATATGATTGCTCTTTCAAATGAGTGGACATTTTACTGTGTCTCTATCAAGAGGACATAAAACTTGGACACTTTTACCATGACTTAACTCTATGGCATCCTTGATGGATACTGGTTGGAGATGGAAAGTAAGAAGGGCCACCAACAAGCAGACCTCTGAATCTTTCTGCTAGCAACGCCTTAATGGTTTCTGAAGGCTCAGTATCCTCAAACCTCAGCAATAACTGACATACAACCAACAACCATCCTGCTCTTATAGACCATACATCACTTTCCATGAGACTCTAAGGTCTCAACAGGCTCAGCACAACTCCTTTCAGGACAGCTATGTCTTTGTCACAGGAAGTGGGCACTTTGGTGATTTTCAATACTGTTTTGATGATTTAGAGTGTTAGTCCAGATGATGTAGAGTATGTGGACATTGTCCAACAGATGGCTCTTTTAACCTACAGAGCGAAGAAGTTCTTTAACTGAAGTGGAAGGCAATTCCCTCAAAACCCAACTGCCAGCAAGTTTGGGTTTGACAAGACCAAGGCCAAATGTTACAACTATAACCAACTTGGTCACTTTTCTAGGGAATGCAAGGCTCCAGAATTAAACCCGGGAACCCCACAGGCCTCCACACATCCCTCTTCATCAAAGCCCACTAGAAAGTAAACTGAAATATTATAATGGCTCAAGAAGTTGACTGGAGCTTTATGGTTCAGGATGTGACTCCTGCTCAAGCTCTCATGGCGGGAACAGATGATAACCAGGTGTATGGACATCTCTATACTCCTGCCTGTATAGCGAAGGTTAAATTATATCAGAATACAATAGGGAATTAAATATGATATTGAGTCTTTAAATGTTTTGAAATTTGATTTTAAAAGGGCAGAATCTGAATACCTAAAGAAAATTGACGAGCTATTGAAAACTATTTCCCTATTAAAACATGAACACACCAATACAATACTCAAATAAAGGATTTAATATCCAAATTGTCTGAGGCTTAAGCCCAGCTTGTCACCGCTGAGGCTCAAGCCAGGAAGTATGCTATTTCTGAGCAAAACTTCCAAGCTATTATTGCATCATCCACCCACTCCAAAATCTGTTATCAGAATAAAGGAGGGTTGGGGACTAATGAAATTGCTCCACCACATACTTATGAATCCATAGAAAACTTAGATGTGGTACTGAAGAGCAAGAGGTCCCATCTGCTGATCCTTCTTCACATGAGTTGAAGAATGATGCAATAATAGTGGCCACCACAGGGAAGGAACAGGTAAATCCACCCACCTCTCCCAATGAAGATCAAACCCTTACCGCCAAAGCCCGAAGAAGCAGAGCTAAAGCTACCAAAAGAACTGCTAAGAAAGTGGTCGAGTCTAAGCTGATGATTGACCCAAAACAAAAGGGTGTCTTTATCTCAGTTGGATTCCAGGTGATAGGTACTTCTGATTCGGGAAAGGATTGTAGTACGAGCACTCCTGACCTACCAAAGGATCAGAAGTTGAAGGGATATGTTGCTGACAAAGAGAGAAAAACTAAGAAATAGCAACCTACAAGCTCCCAAAAGACTAACATTACATGCATAATGTGTGGTTTGTAAAACTACATGGCTAAAGATTGTTACTACTTTCCTACTAGCACACATTATACAAATAATGTTAGAAAAGAACGAGTCAGGGAAGGTTTCTCATTTGGACCTTATCAGATGGTCCAAGTGATGAAAAAGGGAAAGCTAGTTTATGAAGCTAGATTGTCTTCGGAAGAAACTCCTTCTTCCGAAGGGAAAATGGATTCGGAAGCAAAAGCAGTTAAAATTCTGAAGAAAATGAAAATTCCCTTGAAACCATCCCAGAAGAATACTGCTTCGAAAGAAAAGGTGGTGAAAGCTTCTTCCGAAAATAAAGAAGCTTTGGAAGAATGCCATGCTGCAAAAGATTCTACAAGCACATCTTCCACAATCAACCAAAGGATGGATTGGAAGATCAAGAAAGATGCTGCAGCACAAACCTCTTCTTCAAAGATATCCATTGAACCACCATGCTTAGCTTTTGGTTCAAATATGTCTCTATCTTTGGGGAACCCAATACCAACAAGACTTGGGTCTCCAATGAAAACTAATAATCTCATCTTATGTGCAAGGACATCCATATGACAAGAACAACAATGTCTGGATTGTAGAAAGTGGATGCTCTAGGCACATGACAGGGAACAGATCTCTCCTTCAATAGTTTCAAAACTATATTTCTGGCATAGAGAGTATATCCAATGGTAAGTTAAAAGTTGATAGTTAACTTTGTCAAACAGCTTGAACATAATCTGTTAAGTGTTTCTTAGTTTTGTGATCAAAAGCACCAGATGCTTTTCACAGAGCATGAGTGCATTATCCTCAAACCAGGGATGACAATTCCTCCAAAATTGGTGCTTCTTAGATCACCCAGGAAAAAGGATATGAACAATGCTTCTCCAATGGGTGAAGTATCATGCTTTCTTTCCAAAGCTGATAGTGATTAGTCAAGACTTTGGCATAAACGTATATGTCATGTAAATTTTAAGACAATGAATAAATTGGCTAAAAATAACTTGGTACATGGTTTGCCTAAAAAGGAATTTTTCTGCAAAGACAACTGTGTTGCATGCCTGAAAGGAAAGCAACACAGGGCATCTCATAAATCTAAAAGTGTTAATTCCATTACTACTCCATTACACTTATTGCACATGGATCTTTTTGGTCCTATAAGTATAATGAGCATTGGAAGCAAATCATACTGCCTTGTGATAGTTGATGATTTTACAAGATTTACATGGGTATTCTATTTAAGAACTAAGATGAAACTGCTAAAACATTAAAATCTTTTATTCTTAAAATAGAAAATCAAATTGATCACAAGATTAAGATTATTAGAAGTGATCAAGGGACTGAGTTTAAGAACTTCATTCTTGACTCATTCTGTAACTCAAAAGGGATTGCCAGACAATATAGTGCTCCCAGAACTCTTCAACAAAATGGTCTTGCTAAGAGAAGGAACAGGACACTTATTGAGGCTGCTCGAACTATGTTAGCTGATTTCAAACTACCTCTAATATTCTAGGCAGAGGCAGTTAGCACTGAATGCTATGTGCAGAATAGAGTTCTTGTAGTTAAGCCACATGGAAAAACCCCTTATGAGCTATGGAACAAGAGGCCATCGTTTATTGGCTTTCTAAGGTCCTTTGGCAGCAGGTGTACCATACTTAATACAAAGGACAATTTAGCAAAATTTGCTGAAAAGTCAGATGATGCTATCTTTGTTGGATACTCTTCTAGCTCCAAAGCTTACAGAATATACAACATTAAGAATCAACAATTTGAGGAGTCATCTAATATAGTTGTTAATGAGCACACTCCTTGTGTAGGGGGAATGGCCCTTATCATATCTTTGATTTAGAATTGTTTCCAAACTATTCTAAACCTTCTTGTGAGAATATTTCAGTTGAAAAAGGTGCTCAAAATGATGTCGATGCCAATGCTGATGCTAATCAACTGATTGAGCTACCCAGACCTCTTCCAAGTTCTTTGAGAGATGCAACAAATCAAGCTCCCACTATTAACAGATCAAAAGTATAACCATATCAAGAATAGTGAAGCTTCAACCAGTGAATCACCTGCTGATCCTCAAAACTCATAGGTGATCCAACACAACAGCAAGCTGAGGGAGGTAGCATTTTGAAGGAACAGGTGACTGTTAATGCTACTTCACATCCAACAATTGATGATGTTTCTCATTCATTCAATCAGTCCTCATTGAATGAACTTGAAACAACAGCCGGACAAAATGTTCCAGTTCCTGAGCAAAATATGTCTAATCTAGACTTATCTTTGCAAGTGGAAGTGATTCCTTGTTTAAGGATTCACAACACTCATCCAGCTGAAAACATCATTTGGGATGTCTCTTAAGGTGTGAGAACAAGAGGGCAGACTCATCATGGGAATGTCTGCTTGTACTCATGCTTCTTATCCCAGATTGAACCCAAGAAGGTGGAAGATGCCTTGAAAGATAGTAGCTGGGTTGAATCGATGCAAGAGGAGCTGCTTCAATTCAAAAGACAGAAGGTTTGGAACCTATGTCCGCTACCATCTGGTTAAGTACCAATAGGCACTAAATGGGTTTTCAGGATTAACGAGATGACAGAGGCTTGATCATCAAGAACAAGGCAAGACTAGTAGTTCAAGGTTGTACTCAAGAGGAAGTAATTGATTATACTGATGTCTTTGCACCTGTTGCAAGACTTGAGGCAGTTAGGATCTTCCTTGCTTATGCTACTTCCAAGAACTTTACTGTCTACCAGCTTGATGTCAAGTGTGCCTTTCTGTATGGGGATATAGATAGGGAAGTGTATGTGTGCAAGCCTCCAGGATTTGAAGACTCACAACATCCTCACTATGTGTGCAAATTGGATAAAGCTCTATATGGGCTGCATCAAGCACCAAGGTTGTGATTTGAGACTCTGTCTCAGTTTCTCCTTAAGAATGGCTACACCAGAGGAACCATTGACAAGACTTTATTCATAAGGAAGTCTGGTAAGGATATTTTGCTTGTTCAAGTCTATGTTGATGACATCATATTTGGTTCTTCAAATGACCATATGTGTAAGGACTTTGAAAGCATTATGAAAAACAAGTTTGAGATGAGTTCCATGGGAAAAATGGGTTTTTTCTTAGAATTTAGGTGAAACAACTAAAGGAACGGTTTTTCATTAATCAATCTAACTATGTCAATGACATTTTAGAAAGATTTGTGATGAAAGATTTCAAGCCAGCCAGACACCCAAACCCAAAAACCATAATCTTTGTCCTGACCTTGAGGGGGAGGATACTGATCAACATCAGTATAGGGCGATTATTGGTTCTCTGATGTATCTCATAGCCAGTAGACCTGATATTATGTTTGCAACTTGCATCTGTGCAAGATATCAGGCTGCTCCAAAGGTGTCTCACCTAGCTGCTGCCAAGAGAATCCTCAAATACCTCAAAGGAGCACCTAAACTAGGTCTCTGGTATCCTAGAAAAAATGATTTTAATCTCTATGGATACTCTGACAATGACTATGGTGGCTATAATGTTGACAAGAAGTCAACATATGGAGGATGTCAATTTCTTAGTGGAAGGATCATCTCATGGCAATGCAAGAAACAATCCTATGTCTCTACATCAACTGCTTAAGCTGAATACATTGCTGCTACTAGTTGTTGTGCTCAGCTGCTGTGGATTCAAAATCAGATGTTGGATTATGGATTCAAATTTATGAGCACTCCTATCCATATTGACAACAATAGTGCTATCTCCATCACTGAAAATCTGGTGATGCACTCCAAGACAAAGCACATTGATATCAAGTACCATTTCATTAGAGATATTCATGAGAAGAATCTAATTAAACTAATCAAAGTTGATTTAAATGAACAATATGCTGATTTCTTCACCAAAGCTTTTGATGAACAAAGATTTAAGTATCTTATAATAGCTATTGGGATGATAAGCATTGATTAGATTACCTCTTTTGAAAACCTTTTAATGTGTAAAGTCTTTTGCCAATACAAATTAAGCCCTATTACAAAAAATCTCTCTAAAATTTTCTAAGTATAAATTTCTTCCGAAGAGAAATTAACCCTTGGAAGTTATTTTCATATCTTCCGAAGCAAAATTTCTCCAAGAATAATTTTCTTCTCTGAAGTGTTTTTAGTCTCGGAAGAAGCGATTGATTCCATATCAGATCTACTTCCGAAGCTTACAAAATCACTCCCTTCTGAAAGTAATTTATACTCCCGGAAGTAACTTTTACCTTCCGAAGTAGGAATTGCCTTCCGAAGACAAAGTACATTTGGAAATGATTTATATTCGGAAGAAAGATTTTACTGTGTAACAGAAATCTCATGGGCCCCACACTGTAAAAAGCAAGGTTAGGACTTTAGAAGAAAGGTCCGCCACTCAGCAACTTGAGATTGACAATCTCAAGGCTCAACTAGCTGAGAAACAGATTGTGAGATCTGTTAGGCATGTACCTGTTTAGGTCTCCTTGACCTCTTCCTCTAGCTCATCTACCTCTCAAGATGATGCTACCAAAAAGGGGGAGAGTGTTCAGAGACAAACATATGAGGATCCACAGAGCCAATCTTCAACTTCTAAATATTCAGCTCCTGTCATAACTTCTACTGAGCCATCTCAAGTCACTCTAACAATTGATTCAAGGATGCTCAGAGATCTCTACAGCTTCTTTTCTCAGTTCTTGTTGAGATTTGCTCATGATCATCCAAGTATGGATGTTGCCATGATTTACTTTGGAGCTGAAGAGCTTCGAAGGCTTACTGCACCTTCTACCACTGTGGAAGAAGTTGGTCAACCTAAGGTCCACATGGAACCTGAGATTCAATTCGAAGGGGAAATAAGGACCGATGGCCCAACAACTGAAACAGTTAGGACATAATCTACATTCCCTCTTACTTCTGAACTTGAAGTTAAAGCCTCAGAAGAACAAGCTGAATCTTCCCAAGCTGGAATGAAAGCTGTGGAAGGACTGTTCAAAATGTCCGAGGAACTGATCATCACAGATGCAATCCTAGAAATGGCATCTGAGGTGAACAGTGAGGACTTTCTGGATCAACCTCCTGTCCAGACACCCTCTCTACCTCTCACACAATCAGTATCCACTGTCCAAGAATCACCAAAGTCATGTTCCTCAAAAGATACCAAAGGAAAACGGAAGATGACTACGGAAGAGCTTCGGGAAGAGAAGAAGATTGAAAAGCTAAAAAGAAAAGGGAGACCTTCAACTGGGAAGCTGTTGGTTGCTAGTACAAAAGCAGCTGCAGCCACCAGGAGGCGGTCAACAACAAAAAAAGAGAAGAGATCATTGAACAGCTCATTCAACTTAGAGCTGGGAATGAAGAAACACTCCTGCTACCATTAGAGGAGTTCGTAAAACTGGAAAAGGCAACCAAGCTATAGCAGGAAGTAGAAAGGTTGGCCTGAGAGGAAGAGAAGGAAAAGGAACAAAGGGAAGCTGACATGCAGCTCAGGAGGGAAAGGATAGATTTCCTAACCTCCAGAGGCTTCTCTCTTCAAGAACTTTCTCCACACAATGATGAAACGATCTGTTGGCCCATCAACAAAGAGCAGGATCAAATGGAGAAAGAAAGAAGAAGAGTTGCAAGAGAAAAGTTGAAGCAGAAGAAGAAGAAATAGGAAGAAGCAAAGGCATCTGCAACCACAAAGATAGGTGACAAATCCTGGATGAAAGACTATATCTGGCCTCCTGGAAGGCAGGTGGGTCCCATGTCTAAAAGGACACTCCAACGAATTGTCAGTGACATCAAAGCTGACATTCATTTGGGAAAAAAAAAGAGATGTACATAAGGGTACATGGGATAAGCTTCATACCAACCACTCAACCCCAACCTGAACCAATTCCCTCTCCCTTCACCATCAAAACTGAACCTTACACTCCTGAACCCACACCTTTACCTTCATCTACTTCTTCACCTCAACCACCAAAACTACCCATCCTTCAACCCAAAACTCTAACCCGAACCACCACACCACATCCTACCCTCAACCTTCTCAACCATCCCCTCAGCCTCCAAACATCTCTCTCTAGAAGAGTTTAAAAGCATCAAGAACAGGCTCATCAATTGCACAACCCAGAGCGATATCTCCTATGAGGAAGACTCCATCAAGCTAACCTATGTGGATGGATCTTCACGTTCCCTCACAAGAGATCAATTTCTTGATCTACCCAGAGAAACACTAGACAAGGCTGCACAGTACTTCAAGGAATCAACTCAGAATCATTAAATGATGAAGAGAAGAAACTAAGAAGGAAGCTGGTGACTCTACTGGATACAAGGAAAGAGGACGAGATTCCTAGTCAGTCTCTTGTGCCTAGAAAGAATACACTACGATGGAGGTTTGAGGAAGCTACTCATAACTTTGTTGTGGAAAGAGAGAACAGTGAAGTTAACAGGCTGAATGCCACCTATCTGCTACACTCCAGCAGGTTTGATATTGCTGAGTTAGCTGAGAAACCATTCTCTAACCCCTCCGACTCTGAAACTACTGCTCATATCAAGAATCATCTCAGCAGTCTTCATCTGGCTGAGTTAACAACAAAGCCATGATTGATGAAGAGTTAAGATTGAGAAAAAAGGAAGACAAGGATAGATCTCCTACCAAGGGCACAACCTTTCTAAAGATGGTGGAAGGTCCTAAATTGGAACCTATAGTTTGATGGGAATATGATTATAGCTCCCATCAACAAAATATTTTCAGAGGGCCACAACAAAGGGTACATATCATTCAGGGAGAGAGACTGGAGATCCTGTCAACCAAAGATTTGTACAAACATCTCAGCACCACATTAGGGAAGAACAAAGAGACTGGTAAGTATTTACTCTCCCCGGTGCTGAAAGTTTCGAGGAGCAGAAACAAGTGAGGTTTTGGTAGCATCAGCCTAAGGGGGAGTTTATTGGATCAAGAAGAAGGCTAGTGCATCCAAAACCAAATCACTTAGACAAATTTTGGTGCTGCTTACAAAGGCTTCTAAAGCCAAGTATGGAACTTCAGAAGGAAGTAGAGTTCTTCCGAAGACAAAGTAAAAGTTCCATTTCCGAAGCCAAAGCTCTACTTCCAAAGATAAAGTATTCACTTCCAAAGATGAGGTCTCAAATGAAGAAATCAAAAGACTACTTCCAAAGTATGAATAAAGAAGAAGTTCTCAAGCCTTGGAAGAAGCAGCCTCTTTCGAAGTATAAGTGGCTTCGGAAGTACTTGTTCTTCTGAAGCCATTTAACCTTCGAAAGACACTTCTATGAACCAGTGGACATAAGTATGGTCTCTAACACTCCACTCCAGACCTCTGATACTGCATGGCGTTTTCTCAAAGAGCCATGTAGTTGACCATACTTTATTCCACTGTTCACCTTTTTATGTTAGCAAAAGTTACCAACTTTAGTTGGTGACAAAAGGCAAGTCAGGGACATGTCTAGACTACCATATCTAAGATAAGTATTATCTGAGATACCTTAAACCATAGCTTTGTAGTATTTGCTTTAGTTAGAGGATTCCAGCTGGTATCAAAGTATATCTGGCTGTAGGTAGTAGTATATATAGTCTCTCATTGTAACTCATAAGAACTTGCTTGTAAGAGTCTTATAATATTTGAGTGGAGAAGCAATATATGCAAGTACCTTGAAAACTACTTCTTGTGTTTAGCTATTACTTATTATATTGTTATCAACTCTTAAAGATTCTCTTTTATCAAGAGTGTTGGTTAAGTGAGTTTGAGAGAAAACCAAGTGTTTAGTGACAAAAACCGATCCTACAAACAGTCAATGGGGATGGAAATTTTCCACTAAGTAGGAGAAATGCGGATGAGTAATGGGAAATGCAGATGAAGTAAAAGAACTGTGGATGAATGAATGGGAATGCGGATGTACTATAGCAAATGCGGATGAGCTATAACAAATGCAAATGAACTGTAACAAATGTGGATGAACAAAAAGACAAATGCGGAAGAACACTTAGAATGTTTTTTGACTTTGTGGGGGGAAAAGATGAATGTAGGCTTTGACTTGGGATGTTCCTGGGGGTTCTTGTAAGTTGACTTTTGAGTTTATAGATAATATGTTGGGCATGTTATGATGTATGTTTGATGCTTATGCATGATGGTATGTATGATGTATGCTATGTATGTATGATGCCCTGTATGATGATGATGATTGTGTATGATGATGTTCCTTATTATGTATGTTTATTTTCCCGTGGCTTTACGTTGAATGTTAATGAACGAAATGAAAAGTATTATGTAACGTAAAGTGGAAGATAATGAAAAGAGGAATGTCATGAAAAATGCATGCATTAATGAATGAACGAACGTAAGAATGTCTTGCAAGCAAGTGTATGGAGGTTCACACTCAATGAGGAGTGTTAGCTCAACCGTGTGCGGGTTAGCTACCCTATGAGGATGCACACTGGGGCTTGATCTGTTGATCAAGCATATCTATGGAGGTTCACACCCAATGAGGGATTGTCAGCTCAACTGTGTGCGGGCTAAATACCCTATGAGGATGCACACAGGGGTTCAATCTTTGTGATTGACCAAATGTATGGCGTCCTTGTCGCTTAACCCTAGATGAATTGCTTGGTGCTCTAGAGGAGGGTTAAGCAGATGACAGGACCTAGATGAAAATGAAAGATAATAAAAGTATGAAATGAACGATGATGAAGATAATTAAGATATTATCTCTGTGTACGTATGATATGTGATCACATGCAAAAGTAAAGATTGGTTTTAATGAATCTAAAGTAGTTTTTATTATAAAACTAGAACTCACTCAACAACACTGACTTTTTATTCATTTTCCAGTTGGCAGGTGAGCATTTTGGATGGCATTTTTTTGTTAATGTTTTTGCATTGTAATGCGAACAAATGAAAGTGTGTAATGGATGTTTGTATTAATTTGCAAAAGCATTCTTTATGAAATGAAAAGTTGTTTAGACATTCCGTTGTGCTGTTTTATGAAATATAAATGTAATTATATGTTTTATGAGCAATGATTGGCCAACTGTAAGTGTCCCGGGGACGGGGCCTTATAATTCTAGTTTTATAAAGACATTGCACTACCTTCCATTTGTTAAAACATTTTCATTACTATCACACGTGATCACACATCATACAAACATCAAGGTAATAATTATTATCTTCATCATCGTTTGTTAGTACATTTCGCACATCTCATACACATCGCACATATCGCACGTATCACACATATAGCACATATCGTACATATCGCACGTATCGCACATATCACACGTATGGAGTGGTCATTAGGATAGACTCCCCTTATGTGTGAACTCTTATGGGTTAGCCAAAATCGCACACTGTATGACACATAGTAATTAGGAAATTGCACATTATTGGGGCAGTCACCAAGGCTAAACTCTTACTGTGTATATGAACCCTTATGAGTTAGCCAAAATCGCATGCTGTAGACACACACAAGGTAACTACTCTCAATGAGTTGTGAACTCCCTTCAGTTGCTTGCAAGGATTTTCATTTGTTCATTCATTATGTTCCACTTTCATTACCTTAAATCTTTCACTTCGTTAAGATAATACTTTACGTTCATTAAAAATATCAGACAACGTAAAGTCACATCATCATACGTAATAAGGAAGATAACAGATGATATCATACATAAGCATAACATCATCAATCGCAATTCATCAATCACACATCATCATGCATAACAATCAATCATCATTGACTTCAAAAAGACAACTTACATGAACCCTTAGGAACCTCCCAAGTCAACTTATGAGTTAGCCCATGCGCTTAGAATTGCCGAAAATAGACTAAGTGTTGCTCATGCGCCCTAATAGTGCCAATGCACCTAAGTTTTCCCCATGCACCCGAAAGGCCATGCGCCTGCATAGTGCTCATGCCCTTGCATAGTGTTCATGCGCCTAAAGACTTAGAAATATTTTCTGATATTTGGGGAAAAAGTGTAATGTAGGCTTTGACTTAAAAGGTTCCTGAGGGCTATGTAAGTTGACTTTTTGAAGTTGTTGATAATAAGATGGGAGATATATGATTGATTCTCATGCGCCTGCGTAGTGTTCACGCGCCTGCATAGTGTTCATGCGCCTAAAGACTTAGAAATATTTTCTGATTTTTGGGGAAAAAGTGTAATGTAGGCTTTGATTTAGGAGGTTCCCAGGGGCTATGTAAGTTGACTTTTGGAAGTCGTTGATGATGAGATGGGCGATGTATGATTGGTGCTTATGCATGATAGTATGTATGATGTTGCCTTGTATGGTGATGTTTGTATGTTCATGTGATGTTCCTTATTATGTATGTTTATCATTCCCGTGGCTTTATGTGTTATAGTTGTGAAAGAAATGATTAAGTATTATGTAACTTAAAGTGAAAGATAATGAAAAGAGGAACATAATGATAGAATGCATGCATTAAAGAAAGAGAAAGTAAAAAAAAGGCTTTCAAGCAAAACGTACGGAGGTGCACAACTCTAAAATGTTGAAAGTTCAACTATGTGTGGTTTAGCTAACCCTTAAGGATACACACAGGGGTCTAGTCTTTGTGACTGACTAGTGATATAGTACATGGTTTATAGTGATTACTCACCCCGGTGCTGGTGTCAGGCTATGTGCGTTATGGAAGTCAATTATGATCTTCGACCCAGTACCCACTTTGTGCATACGTTTGGGTGTAGTATACAGTTGGGATCTTTGTCGTTTGCCCCGGTGCTGGTGCCAGGCTATGTGAGTTATGGAAGTCATTTATGATCTTCGGCCCACTACCCGCTTTATGCATATGTTTGGGGTATAACGGATGACACTGATCTGGAAAGAGATAAAGAAAGAAAGTGATGTACAGTAAGTAAGATAATAATGTTATTATCTATGTGTACGTACAATGTGTCATCATGTACGTAAGTATTGTATGATTTTGAAAGAAAGTAAAGGAACGGTTTTGAACGAAAGTAATGTATGTTTTATTTTAAAACTAGAACTCACTGAGCAACGCTGACTTTTATGTGTTTCCAATTCGCAAGTAAAGGTTGCTGAGGATAGCACGGGGTGGCTACTTGGCTTGTTTTGGATGGCTGTAGGGTTTGTTAGAACATAAAAGCAAGTTTAATCATTTAAACTTTCAGAAAACGCAGCGGAATAACAACTTTAAAACCGATTTTATAAGCTGAAAAATATGTTCTTATGGTGACATATATATGTTTAAAACAAACCCAAAACAAAGGATCATAATATGTGAACAAGCAAGCTATGTATAAGCAACAAGCAACACAATATGACAACCACAAAAGGGCTGCCAAGATACCTTCTCCAACAGCTGAAAAATCGACAGAAAAGGAGGTGTATGATGCCGAAAAATGACCGAGACTTCAAGATTAGAGATCCTCAAGCTTGTATACCCCAAGCCCTTGAAGTAAACACCAATCTTGCTAGGGAGAGCACACCAAAACAACTCAAAAAAACCCGAAAATTGCTCCTACTTCCTGCTGCCTTTCGAGAGGTGTAGAGAGAGAGAGAAAAAGGTTGTGTGTGTTGCTTGCATATGTGATGGATCAGATTTGAGTAGTGTAAAAGACTAGTTGAGTGTGTCTTTGGTTTTCAAAGAAAAGGGCCAATGAATGCCAAGGGGGGCGGCCGAAAATTACAACTCAACACGCATACACACTCTCTATAATAAGTCTTTTTGTCACACATTAAATAAGTCATCTACTAGACATATTTAAATGTGACAAGTCTTCTCTAATTAAAAAATTTAATTAAAGTATACTCTCATGTTATTTGTGTTATTTAAACACTTTAAATACCAAAATAACAATAAACCCATCAACAAATTATCCTAATAATTTGTTCCATTTCATATGCAACTTATTTAGAAAACCCATTTTCTAAATTGGTGTAAATATTTAATTGCATGATCATATCATCAATCAAATATTAATTGGTTTTGCTAAGCTTGTTATTGGGTATAACCCGACTTGGATCATAACGTACTAATCGCATCAATATTCTATGTGTCTTGGGCACATAGAATCCAACAATCTCCCACTTGCCCAAGATTCATAGAAGATTGATGCAAGCAGTAAATACCGCCTATCAACGGTCTACTACCCTTAATACGCATGACTTAT
Source organism: Flaveria trinervia (assembly GCA_025506515.1). NCBI lineage: Eukaryota > Viridiplantae > Streptophyta > Magnoliopsida > Asterales > Asteraceae > Flaveria > Flaveria trinervia. Next base: position 29,465,490 of record CM046452.1, on the reverse strand, counting down.
ATCCATTCAATAACATCATCCCTTTCAAGTACCCTACTTGAAATGATTTAGGTGGATCAATCATCTATCCTTTTCTTTCAGTTGTCATGTTAAATCCAAGGACACAGAATGATCATTCCTTGTTGATTTAACTTAATCAGGCCTTAGACATGCAACTCTCAACGAATAAGAGGAACAAATTCCATCTTGACCACATACGTTTCTCACAAACACCTCGTATCATACCTGAACGTACCTTATGTACTGTCCATTATTTCAGGGCAGTGAAGAATCAGCTCAAGGCATAATACTTGGTGAATATCAAAACCTAATATGTATCTCAGGTCGGAGGATACCAAATGATATTCGCCTTTACTCAAAATTACTTATGATCAATCAATAAGATTCCATGTAGTAAAGTTTGAGTTGCGGGTTAGTCCTATATTTGTACCCCACAAATATCTATCAACCTTGGTAGCAACCCATTGCTCTATATTCATCCTTATGAATATCAACCAATCCAAGATCATAATAATCTTACCCTCACACTTGTTCCCACAAGTATGAACGACTACGGACATTTAGAGTAAACAATTTACTCATGGATTAAACATGCTAAATTGGAACATTAATTGAAACATTATAACCAAATAATTTTATTCAAATAATAAAGAGTTCCACATATCCAAATACAAAATTTACAGATCAAATCCAATCACTAGAATATCGAAGTCCCATGGCACAAGTATGACCTTCATGCTTTGCCTTTTCAAGGAGCTTCGTGAGAGGAGCCGCAATGTTCTGATCTGTGTGAACTTTGCGAATACATATCTTTCCTTTTTCAACTTCATCTCGTATGTAGTTGAATCTCCGCTCAATGTGCCTAGTCTTTTGGTGTGCACGAGGTTCCTTGATTTGAGCAATCGCACCCTCATTATCACAAAAGATCTCTAGGGGGTCCTGAATGGAAGGGACAACCCCCAAATCGGCAATGAATTTCTTTAACCATGCAGCTTCTTGAGCTGCCAATGAGGCGGCGACGTATTCTGATTCTGTAGTTGATAGAGCCACCACATCCTGTTTGGAGCTTTTCCAAGAGACCGCACCTCCATTCAGAATGAAAATATATCCCGATTGTGACCGAGAATCATCACGATCGGTTTGGAAACTCGCATCCGTGTAACCTTTTACAACGAGTTCCTCATCACCAGATCCATAGATTAAGAACATATATCTTGTCCTCCTTAGGTACTTAAGTATGTTCTTAACAGCCATCCAATGACTCTTTCCAGGATTTTGCTCGTAACGGCTTGTCATGATTAAGGCGCATGACACGACCGGTCTAGTGCATATCATCGCATACATGATGGATCCAATAGCAGATGCGTATGGGATAGCCTTCATTTTATCTTGCTCATCCTTTGAGCTAGGACATTGAGTCGTACTCAATATCGTTCCTCTTTGAATAGGTACGGTACCTTTCTTAGAGTTCTCCATCTTGAACCTTTTCCTGATTTTATCAATATACGCACTTTGATTTAAACCAATCCACTGCCTTGATCTATCCCTATAGATCTTTATTCCCAGAATATAGGCGGCTTCTCCAAGATCCTTAATAGAAAAACAACTTCCAAGCCAGGTTTTTACACCTTCAAGGATGAAATGTCATTTCCAAATAGTAGTATGTCATCAACATACAATACTACGAAAGTTATTGTGCTCCCACTAGCCTTCTTATACACACAAGCCTCATCAGCGTTTTTGATGAAGCCAAATTTCTTTACCTCCTCATCAAAATGATGATTCCAGCTTCCTGATGCTTGTTTCAATCCATAGATTGATTTCTTTAACTTGCATACTTATTAGGATGTTGGGATCAATAAAACCTTCAGGCTGAACCATATAAACATCTTTCTCAAGATATCCATTTAGGAAAGCGGTTTTGAAATCCATTTGCCAAATCTCATAATCATAATGAGCAGCTATGGCAATCAATATCCTTATAGACTTTAGCATCGCAACAGGTGAGAAGGTTTCATCATAATCAACCCCTTGAGTTTGAGTGAAACCCTTTGCTACAAGTCTAGCTTTATAAGTATCCAAGTTTCCATGCATATCGGTTTTTTTCTTGAAAAGCCACTTACTTCCAACTACCTGGAATTAAGAGGTGGTACAACAAGTTCCCAACTTGATTGTCATACATGGATTGCATCTCAACGTTCATGGCCTCAAGCCATTTGTCACAATCCAAATTGGACACTGCATCATGGTCTGTGGTTGGTTCATCTGAATCTACCACATAGCATCCATCCATGAAAAATCCATATCTTTCAGGTGGATTACTAGTTCTACCACTTCTACGAACGTTTTGTGTGTATTGATCAACCACTTGATCAACTTCAACATCCTTATGTTGAGTGCTAATTTCAACCAAATGTGCATCGGGTTGTGGTTCTTAATCCTCCTCAAGATCCACTGTTCTACTGCTAGTTCCTTCCATAAGGAACTTTGCTTCTAAGAACTCACCCTTTCTGGCAACAAACACCTTTTGTTCCAGTGCATCATAGAAATAATATCCTATAGAATCTCTAGGATATCCAATAAAGATACACTTGGTGGACCGGACTTCCAATTTGTTTGGGGTAGGAGTCTTAACATAAGCCTCACAACCCCAGACCCTAAGTATGATAGGGATGGAACTCTTCCATGCCATATCTCAAAAGGTGTCCTTTCCACCTTTTTGGTTGGGGCCATATTTAAAATACGGGCCGTGGAGAGCAAAGCGAAACCAAAAATGATAGAGGTAATGTGCTTCTAGTCATCATAGATCGGACCATATCCAATAAGGTTCGATTCCTCCTCTCAGACACACTATTGTGTTGTGGTGTTCCAGGTGGAGTGAGTTGTGAGACAATCCCACAACTCCAAAGATGGTCTTGAAAAGCATCACTCAGGTATTCACCTCCTCCATCGGTGCGGAGAACTTTAATCGACTTGTTGAGTTGATTTTCTACTTCATTCTTGAAGATTTTGAACATTTCAAAAGCTTCATCTTTGTGCCTTAATAAGTACACATACCCATAGCGACTATAATCGTCGGTAAAGGTAATGAAGTATCTTTCACCATTCCTAGTCATTGGTTTAAAAGGACCACATACATCCGAATGTATGATTCCTAATAAATCTTTTGCCCTTTCGTTAGTTCCACTAAAGGGTGCCTTAGTCATTTTACCTTGTAAACAAGATTCACAACATCAAATGAATCACATTCATTCGTTTTTAAAAGACCATTATTTTGAAGTGTTTGTATACGTTTCTTGTTTATATGGCCAAGACGACAATGCCAAAGATAGGTATCACTCAAATCTAACTTGAGTTTCTTGGTGTTAGTATGGTACAATGAACTATTTAAAGCATTTTCATGAACCAATTCATAAATGCCATTAATGGGTATAGCTTTAAAATAGAACATATCATTTAATGAACATGAATATCATTTTCAATAAAAGATAATACATAATCATAAAGTCTTAATTGGGATACAGAAATAATGTTCCTAGTCAAACTAGGAGCATACAAAACATTCTTCAAAATAACATCCAAGCCACTGGAAGTTTTAAGATGTAGTCCCCACGAGCTTCAACTTGGACTTTGGTTCCATTGCCCATGAAGAGGCTAACATCCCCTTGATTGAAGTCCCTACTTCTTTTGAACCCCTGCAACAAATTTCAAATATGAGTTCCACATCCGGTATCTAATACCCATGTGTTTGAAGATGTAACATTAAGATCAATATGAATCATGTATATTGTACCTGAGGTCTGCCCGGCATCCCTCTAGGCTTTCAACTCTTGGAGATGGACAGGATAATTTCTTGCCCAATGTCCAATTTCCCCACACTTGAAGCATGGGTCATTGGTAGCAACCTTTTGCTTCTTCTCTTGCGGTTTGGGTGGCACCCTTGCCACCCCTTTCCCTTTCCCCCATACGGTCCCTTACCCTTGGCAACCTTTGCCTTGGGTGCGGGATGAGGCCTTTTCTTGTTCCCACCTTCATTGATGGTGAGAACGGGTAAAACCCTTTTACCCATGGCCGCCTCGGCCGTTATCAGCATTGAGTGAAGCTCACCAATGCTTTTGTCCCAAGCATTCATGTTGTAGTTCAACACGAATGTCTCGAACTTCTTGGTAAGGCCATTAAGGATCAAATCCGTGACCAATTCCTTCGAGACAGGACAATTAAGCCTTTCGAGGCGGTCAATATGACTTTTCATCTTAAGTACATAATATGAAACAGATTGGTTGTCGTCCATACGACATGCATGGAGTGCTCGAACCGTTTCGAAGTGCTCAGCCCTTGCTTGCGTTTGGAACGTTTCCTTCAACTGGGTTATCATGTCATATGCTCCGTGATGTTCATACTCCTTTTGGAGATCCGGAGTCATGCTCGCTAGCATGACACAAGACACTTGGACAGAGTCCTCAGTGCACTTGAGCCAATTGTTGTAGGCCTCCTCGTCATCCTGAGTAGGTTGATCGGGGATAGGGTCGTTTAAAACATATGATCTTCTCTCTTGCTTGAGAACGATTCTCAAGTTTCGATACCAATCAATAAAGTTGTTATGATTTAGACGTTCCTTTTGGAGGATCGCTCGTAATGATTGGTTTGACGCGGATGAGTTATCGTGATTATCATTGTTGGTGGCCATCTACAAAATTTAACAAAGATCTATTTTAGTATTTTCGATATTGTTATTTTTAATAATTAATGACTTTTAAGGTCATTTTTATATTAAAGTCTAGAACCCTACATTACATTTAAATTATGGTTAGGTGACCTTTATCCCACGATTTAAATTAATAAGGTGGTCAATGTTTGACGATTGCAACCATTTGCAACTTCTAGAAAATGGGATCGACTTGAAACATCATATGTAAAGTGGGCATGTTAATCCCATCAACACCATTTGGAAATCACACCGTAGGTGATCCATTTGACATGGTTTGCAAATCAAGATACCCTACTTACACCTACGTGTGAGTTTGCCAAAATAAGTGGTTAGGTGATCTTTATCCCACAAATAAGGCATTCTCACCTCAAGTCGCAAGTTCCCTTAAAATGGTTAGGTGACCTTTATCCCACTAAGAGTTCCCAAGTGACTCAAGTGTTGTGTAAAAGGACGGTGTTGAACTTGTTTAAAATTTTAGAGATTTCATAATAAAAGTTTTAGAAAACTCTATGTACTTGTATTTGCATGCTTCAATACAAGGTACCCTATGGTCCTTTGATTAAAACCAATTTTTTTCAATCTTTAAAATCATTAAATCAATTTTAACCTTTTATTAATTTTTAATGATAAAGAACCATTAATTTTCAGCTTGTTAAGTTTGTTGATTAGTTTGTAATGCATATCAAAATATCAACCATACAATCAAATGACAAACATACAAACAAGCATAAACATAAACAACCATAATGTGCATAACCATAGCTACTATTGTGACCACACTTGTTTGCCATCCCAAGTGTGGTCATTAGGTCTCTCTTAAGGGTTGAAAATAACACAAAATGAGATTAATATAGACTCCCACTTGAACTTGCATCCATATGCTTCAAGTCCTTCTTTTGTGTCTTCTTCTTGTGCTTCCTTCCCGAGCATCTTCTTTTACAAAATATATATCCTAATACATATTTTCTAGTAAAAGAAATTACTCCTAATCTATTATTACATCCCAATGAATAAATAGACAAAATACATTTTAAACAAAGCACAAGTTTATATACAACCCAATTGAATGAATACAACCAAATAAAACATTCAATCCAAACCATAACAACACAAGGTCTAAGCTAGGTTATGCACCAACATGTACATACATCATATCATCCAAAATAAACTCAGAATCCCCATTAAAACCCACGATTTTCCGCCAACATAAACTGAAAATACGGGTTCAAACATAGTCCAAACAATATACATATCATAATACATATCTTTCAATGTTTAATCACAAGCATGTGTGATATAACCTTGAAAGCTTGGGGATTCAACATACAAGAACATTTCAGCCCTTAAAAGGGTTATAAAATACCATAAAACAAAATTATAAGGATACCAACAAGCATGCTATCCACATAACCGGCTCTAGATGCCATTGTAGGGTTTGTTAGAACATAAAAGCAAGTTTAATCATTTAAACTTTCAGAAAAACGCAGCGGAATAACAACTTTAAAACCGATTTTATAAGCTGAAAAATATGTTCTTATGGTGATATATATATGTTTAAAACAAACCCAAAACAAAGGATCATAATACGTGAACAAGCAAGCTATGTATAAGCACAAGCAACACAATATGACAACCACAAAAGGGCTGCCAAGATACCTTCTCCAACAGCTGAAAAATCGACAGAAAAGGAGGTGTATGATGCCGAAAAATGACCGAGACTTCAAGATTAGAGATCCTCAAGCTTGTATACCCCAAGCCCTTGAAGTAAACATCACTCTTGCTAGGGAGAGCACACCAAAACAACTCCAAAAAACCCGAAAATTGCTCCTACTTCCTGCTACCTTTTGAGAGGTGTAGAGAGAGAGAGAAAAAGGGTTGTGTGTGTGCTTGCATATGTGATGGATCAGATTTTGAGTAGTGTAAAAGACTAGTTGAGTGTGTCTTGGTTTCAAAGAAAAGGGCCAATGAATGCCAAGGGGGGCAGCCGAAAATTACAACTCAAAAGGGGTTTTCCCTCTTTTTTCAAACACACATACACACTCTCTATAATAAGCCTTTTTGTCACACATTAAATAAGTCATCTACTAGACATATTTAAATGTGACAAGTCTTCTCTAATTAAGCAATTAATTAAAGTATACTCTCATGTTATTTGTGTTATTTAAACCCTTTAAATACCAAAATAACAATAAACCCATCAACAAATTATCCTAATAATTGTTCCATTTCATATGCAACTTATTTAGAAAACCCATTTTCTAAATTGGTGTATGAAAGTATTGATCTGCCCAAGATTCATATTAAATTGATGTGGCTAGTGTAATATGATCCAAGTCGGGTCATAGCCAATAACAAGCCAAACAAACACCAAAAGGTAATTTATTTGTTGATAAGATCACACAAATAAATAATGACACCAATTTAGAAAATTGGATTTTCTAAATTATTGCTTTTGTAGATGAACATCATTATATAGATAATTTGTTCATAAAAGATTATTTGTACATTATTAAAATTAGTTAAGCAATGGCAAATAATAGTGTGTGTAGTAGTGATATAAAATTAAAATGGTTTTAATTTTATAAAACAAGGGATGTGATTGTATTTTTTTTATAAAATTTGAATTGAGAGGGAAAAAAAAGGGGGCCATTTTCCGGCCGCCTCTTTGGTCTGGATGCCCAATTTTATTAGTTCCAAGACATGCAAGTCTTGGACACTTGAACACTCATTCATTCTATCACATCCAAGAACACACACAACCAAAGCTCTCTCTCTACTCTCTCCTCTATCTCACGGTTTTGGGCAGAAAAGGAAGTAGATTTTCAGCCCACAAAAGGTGTTTTGTAGCTGGAAATTGGTGTCAAAGATCCTAGCATTCAAGGTGTTTTGTTGATAGGCTTGGGGTATGCTATCTTGAGAACTTCTATCTTGAAGTTTAGCCACAAGAACACATCCTTTTCATCTCTTTAATTTTGGTTCTCTGCAGCTCCAAAGGTTGTGGTTATTTCATCTTGTGTTTCTTTCATTGTATGTATTTTGTATAATGATCCATGGCTTTGGGGTTCACATTAAATGGGTTTAATAATCATCTTATTAACATGTTTTAAATCTTATATCCGCTGCGTTTTTCATATAAATAAGGTTATATGAACTTTGATAAACTTGTTTAACCCCAACAAATGGCATCAAGAGCCACTTATACATATGCATACATGTTTCTCATACTAGCTCACGGTTTTGTGTTGCTTGACACACAAAAATCCGTGAGTTAGGGTCTGCTTTTTGCCCCCTTTTTTGGTTTTAAAGATGCTACTTTATGCATATTAGGATCTTTAAAACTCTAGATTATTATATGATTGTTTATGTGTTCTAAACCCATTTGTTCTTGGTTTATGTTGGCCAAAAACATGGGCCACAAGGGGCTGGAAAATCGATTTCTTATGTATGTTTGCTCATGTTGTTGATTATGAATAACAAAGTCTAGACCATTTGGATTGAATGATTGGTTGTCATGTTATATTCTTTTGGGCATGTAATATTTATTTTATTTCAAGTCTTGTTTTGTAATCTATTCATTCATATGGTTTGTAATAAAAATAGATTAGGAGTCTATCTTTACTAGAAAAATGTATTAGGATACATATTTTGTAAGGATGTTCAAGATCAAGACTTGAAGAAAAGATGGACAAAGAGGATGCTTGAAGATGTGGATTCAAGTGGGAGTTCCTTTTGTCAACCATGTGTCATGTTCTTAACCCTTAGGACAAGACCTTTTGACACACTTGTTTTGGCTAAACAAGTGTGCTCAACTTAGTATACTTTGTTATGCATATTTGGATTATTTGGTTATGCTTGGTTGAATGCTTATGATGTTGTTTTGTTTTGGGTATTTGGATGTCATTAACAAACCATCAACTAGAACAAACTATTACATGTAATTGGTTCTCAAATCATTAAGCTAAATAGAATGGGTCTATAAAAGGAGTTTGGTTTGCAAAATAAAATGGGTTTTATTTAAAAGAACCAAATGGATACCATATGGTTGAATGCATACAATCATATACTACATGGACTTTTCTAAAACAAGAATTGTGAAATTACAAATCCCGTTTGAGAAACAAGTTTAACACCATCCTTTTACACAACACTTAGGTTACTTGCAAACTCTTAGTGGGATAAAGGTCACCTAACCACTTTGAGGGAACTTGTAACTTGAGGTGATAATGCCATGTTTGTGGGATAAAGGTCACCTAACCACTTATGTGGTGAACTCACACGTGTGTGTAAGTAGGGCGACTTGATTTATAAAATATATTGAATGGATCACCTAAAATGTGTTTTATAAAAGGTTTTGATGGGGTAAACATGCCGTTATAAACATAAGATGTTCAAACGATCCCATACCATTAGAAGTTGCAATGGGTTGCAATTGTCATATATGACTACCTTGTTTATTAAATAATGGGATAAAGGTCACCTAACCAATATTTAAATATAACGTTGGATTCTAAATTTTTTTTTAATAGTCTATGAGACGTAAAGGGTATTAATAATTGAAATATATAATTATATCAACGATTACTAAAATGGAAACTTTGTAAAATCTTGTAGATGGCCGACCACACCAACGCTAATAACGATGTACCAAACCAAAACAACCAATCTCTTAGGGCGATCCTTCAAAGGGATCGTCTAACACCTAACAACTTCATGGATTGGTACCGCAACTTGAGAATTGTTCTCAAGCAAGAAAAGCGGGCCTACATTCTTGATGATCCCATCCCCGATGAACCTAACGAGGAGGATGTGGAGGCCTATAATGATTGGGTAAATATGTGGAAGACTCCATCCAAGTCTCTTGCTTAATGTTAGCAAGTATGACACCCGAACTCCAAAAGGAGTATGAGCTCCATGGAGCCTATGACATGATCACTCAGTTGCGGGAAACGTTCCAACAACAAGCTAGAGTGGAGCGCTTCGAAACGGTTCGAGCACTTCATGCATGTCGGATGGAAGAATCCCAATCAGTTTCATCTTATGTTCTTAAGATGAAAAGCCACATCGACCGCCTTCAAAGGCTAAATGTCCTGTCTCAAAGGAGTTGGCCACGGATTTGATCCTAATGGCCTATCTAAAAGGTTTGAGGCATTCGTCATGAATTACAACATGAACGGATGGACAAGAGCATAAATGAACTTCATTCGATGCTCAAATCAGCTAAGGCGGGAATGGGAAAAAGGGTTTTACCCGTTCTCACCATTAATGAAGGTGGGAGAAAGAAGAGGTCTCTACCCCCTCCTAAGGCAAATGTTGCCAAAGGAAAGGGGCACGCTGGAAGAAAGGGGAAGATGGTGTTAGGGCGGAACCTCCGAAGCCCAAGGAGAAGAAGCAAAAGGTTGCTGCAAATGACCCATGCTTCAAATATGGTGAGATAGGGCATTGGATGAGAAATTGTCCAGTCTATCTCAAAGAGTTAAGAGAAAAGAGGGATGCAGGGCAAATCTCAGGTATAATTTACATGATACATGTTGAGCTAAATGTTATTTCTTCTAACACATGGGTATTAGATACCGGATGTGGAACTCACATTTGCAATTTATTGCAGGGGTTCAAAAGAAATGAGCATTATGCAAAAGGGGAAATAAGTCTATTCATGGGCAATGGTGCAAAGGTTCACGTTGAAGCCCGAGGAGACTACATTTTGAAGCTTCCAAGTGGTTTGGAAGTCATTTTATTAATGTGTTGTATGCTCCTAGTTTGACTAGGAACATAATTTTTGTTTCCCGTTTAAGACAATATGATTATGATTTCAAGTTTGTTGACAATGATATTCATGTTTCTTTAAATCATGTATTTTATTTTAAAGCTATACCTTGTAATGGTATTTATGAATGGGTTCATGAAAACGTAACATATGATAGCTCCATGTACCAAGCAACCACCAAAAGACTCAAATTAGATTTGAATGATACCTACCTTTGGCATTGTCGCCTTGGTCATATAAACAAGAAACGTATACAAACACTTCAAAAGAACGGTCTTTTAAAACAAATGAATGTGATTCATTTGATGTATGTGAATCTTGTTTACAAGGTAAATTGACTAAGGCACCCTTTAGTGGAACTAACGAAAGGGCAAAAGATTTATTAGGTATCATACATTCGGATGTATGTGGTCCTTTTAAGTCAATGACTAGGAATGGTGAAAGATACTTCATTACCTTTACCGACGATTACAGTCGCTATGGGTATGTGTACTTATTAAGGCACAAAGATGAAGCTTTTGAAATGTTCAAAATCTTCAAGAATGAAGTAGAAAATCAACTCAACACGTCAATTAAAATTCTCCGCACCGATAGAGGTGGCGAATACCTAAGTGATGTTTTTGAAGATCATCTTAGGAGTTGTGGGATTGTCTCACAACTCACTCCACCTGGAACACCACAACATAATGGTGTGTCTGAGAGGAGGAATCGAACCTTATTGGATATGGTTCGATCTATGATGGCTAGAAGCACATTACCTCTATCATTTTGGGGTTTCGCTTTGCTCTCTGCAGCCCGTATTCTGAATATGGCCCCAACCAAAGGGGAAAAGACACCTTTTGAGATATGGCATGGAAGTTCCATCCTTATCGTACTTAAGGGTCTGGGGTTGTGAGGTTTATGTTAAGACTCCCACCCCAAAAAATTAGATGTCCGATCCACCAAGTGTATCTTTGTTGGATATCCTAGAGATTCTATGGATATTATTTCTATGATCCACTGGAACAAAAGGTGTTTGTTGCCAGAAAGGGTGAGTTCTTAGAAACTAAGTTCCTTATGGAAGGAACTAGCAGTAGAACAGTGGATCTTGAGGAGGATCAAGAAACACAGCCCGGTGCACGTTTGGTTGAAACTAGCACTCAATGTGAGGATGTTGAGGATGATCAAGCGGTTGATCGATACACACAAAACGTTCGCAGAAGTGGTAGAACTAGTAATCCACCTGACAGATACGGATTTTTCATGGATGGATGCTATGTGGTGGATTCAGATGACCAACCACATATCATGATGCAGTGTCCAATTTGGATTGTGACAAATGGCTTGAGGCCATGAACGTTGAGATGCAATCCATGTATGACAATCAAGTTTGGGAACTTGTTGTGCCACCTCTTAATTCCAATATAGTTGGAAGTAAGTGGTTTTCAAGAAGAAAACTGATATGTATGGAAACTTGGATACTTACAAAGCTAGACTTGTAGCAAAGGGTTTCACTCAAACTCAAGGGGTTGATTATGATGAAACCTTCTCACCTGTTGCAATGCTTAAGTCTATAAGGATATTATTTGCCATAGTAGCTCATTATGATTATGAGATTTGGCAAATGGATGTCAAAACCGATTTGCTAAATGGATATCTTGAGGAAGATGTCTATATGGTTCAGCCTGAAGGTTTTGTCGATCCAAAATATCCTAATAAAGTATGCAAGTTAATGAAATCAATCTATGGATTGAAACAAGCATCAAGAAGTTGGAATCACCGTTTTGATGATGAAGTAAAGAAATTTGGCTTCATCAAAAACGCTGATGAGGCTTGCGTGTATAAGAAGGCTAGTGGGAGCACAATAACTTCCTAGTATTATATGTTGATGACATACTATTGTTTGGAAACGACATTCCAACCATGGAAGGTAAAAATCTGGCTTGGAAGTTGTTTTTCCATCAAGGATCTTGGTGAAGCTGCCTATATTCTGGGAATAAAGATCTATAGGGATAGATCAAGACGGCTAATTGGTTTGAATCAAAGTGCATACATTGACAAAATCTTGAAAAGATTCAAGATGGAAAACTCTAAGAAAGGTACTGTACCTATTCAGAGAGGGACATATTGAGTACAACTCAATGTCCAAGCTCCAAGGAGGAGCAAAATAGAATGAAGGCTATCCCATATGCATCTGCTATAGGATCCATCATGTATGCAATGATATGCACTAGACCAGATGTATCATGCGCTTTGAGCATGACAAGTAGATACCAGCAAAATCCTGGTGATAGTCATTGGATCGCTGTCAAGAACATTCTAAGTACCTAAGGAGGACTAAGGACATGTTCTTGATCTACGGATCTGGTGAAGAGGAACTCGTTGTAAAAGGTTACACGGATGCGAGTTTCCAAACCGATCGTGATGATTCATGATCTCAATCGGGGTACATCTTTATTCTGAATGGGGGAGCTATTTCTTGAAAAGCTCAAAGCAAGAAGTCGTAGCGTTGTCCACTACAGAGTCAGAATACGTCGCTGCTTCAATGGCAGCACAGGAAGCTGCATGGCTGAAGAAATTCATAGCCGATCTAGGGGTAGTCCCTTCCATTCAGGATCCCCTAGAGATCTTTTGTGACAACGAGGGTGCGATTGCTCAAATCAAGGAACCTCGTGCTCATCAAAAGACTCGGCACATTGAACGGAGATTCAACTACATAAGGGATGAAGTTGAAAAGGGAAGATACGTATTCGCAAAGTTCACACTGATAAAAATGTTGCGGATCCACTCACAAAGCTCCTCGAAAAGGCAAAGCATGAGGGTCATGTTTGTGCCATGGGACTTAGATATTCAAGTGACTGGGTTTGATGTTGTATTTTGCATATAGATATTGGAACTAATGTTATTTGAATTAATTATATAGTTATAATTTCATTTGTTCTTCTATTTTAGCATGTTTAAATCCATGAATAAAGTTTTAGTCTAAACGTCCACAGTCGATTATACTTGTGGGAACAACTATAAATATAAGACTATAATGAACTCGGATTGGTTGATATTCATATGGTATGAATATACAGCAAGAGGTTGCTACCAAGGTTCATTGATATCTATGGGATATAGATATTGGACTGACCCGCTCTCAATTATTTCTGCATGGAGTCTTGCTGATTTGTCATAAGAGATTTTGAGTAAAGGCGAATATCATTGTATCCTCAGACCTGAGATACATATTGGGTCTTGATATTCACCAAGTACTGTACCTTGACTTAGTTCTTTGATGTTCTGAAAAGGCAGTACATAAGGTTGAGTTCAGGTATAACATGAGGTGATTGTGAGAGACGTATGTAATCGAGATGGAATTTGTTCCTCTTATTCGTTGAGAGTTAGATGTCTAAGGCCTGCTAAAGTTAAATCATCAGAGAATGACAATTCTGTGTCTCTTGGATTTAACATGACATCTGCAACAAAAGGATAGATGTTAATTCACCTAAAACATATTCAAGTAAGGTACTTGAAAAGGATATGTTATTGAATGGCACTTAGTCATATACATTAGGGGTAGCAAACCGTTGCTAGGCGTTATTTGCTGCTTGCATCAATCTTCTATAAATCTTGTGCAAGTGGGAGATTGAAAGTATTGATCTGCCCAAGATTCATATTTAATTGATGTGGCTAGTGTAATATGATCCAAGTCGGGTCATACCCAATAAAAAGCCAAACAAACACCAAAAGGTAATTTATTTGTTGATAAGATCACCAAATAAATAATGACACCAATTTAGAAAATTGGATTTTCTAAATTATTGCTTTTGTAGATGAACATCATTATATAGATAATTTGTTCATAAAAGATTATTTGTACATTATTTAAAATTAGTTAAGCAATGGCAAATAATAGTGTGTGTTAGTGATATAAATTAAAATGGTTTTAATTTTATAAAACAAGGGATGTGATTGTATTTTTTTTATAAAATTTGAATTGAGAGGGAAAACTAAAGGGGGCCATTTTTCGGCCGCCCCTTTGGTCTTGGATGCCCAAATTTTATTAGTTCCAAGACATGCAAGTCTTGGACACTTGAACACTCATTCATTCTATCACATCCAAGACACCACACAACCAAAGCTCTCTCTCTACTCTCTCCTCTATCTCACGGTTTTGGGCAGAAAAGGAAGTAGATTTTCAGCCCACAAAAGGTGTTTTGTAGCTGGAAATTGGTGTCAAAGATCCTAGCATTCAAGGTGTTTTGTTGATAGGCTTGGGTATGCTATCTTGAGAACTTCTATCTTGAAGTTTAGCCACAAGAACACATCCTTTTCATCTCTTTAATTTCGGTTCTCTGCAGCTCCAAAGGTTGTGGTTCTTTCATCTTTGTTTCTTTCATTGTATGTATTTTGTATAATGATCCATGGCTTTGGGGTTCACATTAAATGGGTTTAATAATCATCTTATTAACATGTTTTAAATCTTATATCCGCTGCGTTTTTCATATAAATAAGGTTATATGAACTTTGATAAACTTGTTTAACCCCAACAGTGTAATATTTAATTGCATGATCATATCATCAATTAAATATTAATTGGTGTTTGCTAAGCTTGTTATTGGGTATAACCCAACTTGGATCATAACGTACTAACCGCATCAATATTCTATATGTCTTGGGCACATAGAATCCAACAATGGCATCCATTTTTATAATGTTTTTGTGATGTAATGCAACAAATATTTTGTAATTTGATAAAATTGTATTATTTTGTAAAAGCTATTATTAGCAAATGAAAAAGTTATCTTAATGTTTCCGCTGTAGTGTTTTATTAAATTTTATGTAGTTATATGTTTTATGTGTGATGATTGACCAGTTGTGAGCGTCTTGAGAACGGGACCTTACACTCATCCCATTCCATCTTTTACCCCAACAAAATTTTTTATGTCAAATGATCGGGTAACATCATCATCTAAGGCAAGTACAAGTGGTACAAATACCACATGTATATCAGATGGAAACCCATCTTCTTTTGTAAATAATCATTCATTTTTAAATAAAAACAGACCTAGAGACATGTATGAGACTGAGAATCCTAGGATCGCAATCATGAATTATCAGTGTTAATTGGACGTCGTCAAGTTAACGTTTGTGGAATCAACATTAACTTTGTTTAATTGTAATAAATAGTTATCAACAATAATAATTAATAATTAAGAAGAACACAATGAATAGAACATAATTAATAATCATAAAAAGATATAATTCAAATGTATTTCATTAAAACATGTAATGACTACAGATCAATAAACAATGAATGAATAATATTGATTTGATTTGAATGTATTGATGATGTGGTAGCTACTAGGGTTTGTGATTATGTGATTTGTTGTGATGTTTGGTTTGTTGTGTTGATGCTTGGGTGTTTTCCGTTCTAGCAATGTCCGCCGTCGCTTTGATGTGAAACCTAGGATCCAAATTTATAGGAATGTGTGTTTCTATTAAAGAAACACCGGATCTCCTGGGATTCGCACAACTGTCATGTTGACTTGTTGACTTGTAACAATTGTATTATTAAATACAAGTGTTTGGACTCTGCAGGACTATGGTCTTCCATAGATGTTAGTTCTTCCATAGGAGACTTGTTCTTCTCATGGTACTTTGTTCTTCCAAAGGTACTTTGTTCTGACTCGTGTTTGTTGTTCATCCGCAGGAGATCTTCAGATAATTGATTTTATGAGAAACATATCTACGAAAGAACAAAATGTTCATCCATAGATGTTTCTTACACTTAGTCAATTTGCAAAAATGACTAAGTGTAATATTTATACCTATAATCATACACAGATCAACACACATATGGGTTAACCTATAAATAATGCATAATAATGAATTACAATTGTTTAGTACAAATTTTGATTAAAACTCTAAGCCTATACAAAATGATCTAGACCAATAACTCCTAGATCTAACAATACTCCCCCTTAGGCTTAGACACTTGTAATCAACTCTTTAAAACCGAAAGCTCCTTTAATCTTGAAACCATTTTATTGTTTAAATAAGATACTGCATCCTTTTGATCATTGTATTTGAACTTGATCTCCAATCTGCATATCCTTTGAAGTGTCTTAAAATTCAGTCCCAAAATGTCTTCTTCTGTTATGAGGGTTTCTACAACACATTGATTATTGACAATTTCTAGCTCATCTTCTTCAAAGACTCTTAGTTCTCAGACTTCTTTAATGTTAACTCCTTTCAAAAGCCCAATGTTATACCTTCTTCTCTTGTATGATTTTGCATGCAGTTTATCCACCATTTGTATCAAATGAATGTAAAAGCATAAATAATTCCGCGCTCTTTCATCAGATAGCTTTGGGAAGAATTATCATGTAAGTATGATGTGTAACTTGGGTGGAGCAGTTTGATCTCTACTGGGTCGAAGATTCTTATCTTGTCACCTTTCTTTCCATTAGCATTCCTCAGTAGCACCACTTCTTTTGTTTTCTTAACATATCCCCACTTAGTTATGGGAATAGTATATTGATTACATGCAATGACTTTGATGGCTGTTGTTTTCCTCTTAGTATACCAACTCTCCTTAAGAATTCATCATCAACTAATGTGGAGGAGTTGGTGCTTGATCTTTTCATCCTTTCTAATGTTCTTCTGTACTCATCATCCTCTCTTTTGGCTTCTTTAATCACATCATCTTTGCATTTTGTCTTTAATTTTCCCACCAACACAGAAAAATATCTTCGTTTTGGATGGATTGGATAGTTAGACATGATTAGGCTTTGCAAATCTTTAATATCTCTCTCATAGAAGTATTGAATTCTTCCGGATGTTCTATTAATGATATGGTCATATTTCCAGGCCATAATCCTGTTTTCTTCCACAGAACTAGGAGTTGTGATGTGGTCATATAGCTATATCAATGTAGATTATTGCTCAGTAATTTCTCTGACTATTATGCCGAGAGGCTACACTTTTCCATGGATAACTACCCTAGGCTCCCTTATTAGCTTATCTTTCCCTTTATGCTGATCTTTAGATTCAACAGTTATAGGATTAGCAGGGAGTTTGCTTTGTTCGTCACTAGATGGGTTTGGAGCTTGAGTTCTGAATCTCACTCCTATATCAAGCTTAATAGACATTACATGTTCCATCATACATCTCGGCTTAGCAACATTTCTTCCTTTAAGCTCATGTGCCTTGTAGTTGTGACCCTGTAGCCAACTTACCATATTGTACTTGCTAAGCTTTGTTGTATCACAGCAGCCTAGATCTTTCTTGATTTTCTGAATGGCTTGAAAAGTTGTGAATTCTTCATAGTCATAGTTTGAAATCATGAATCTGGAAAACTCAAACTCTTTCAGCATATCTTTCATCTCAGTCAGATTCATCCTTCCAACCATGTCATATGGGAACCCATGGTTGATCAGGGTCATAAACACAATTGATTTAGGTCTCTCTTCCACGATGTCTTTTTTTTTCAGAAGATCTTCATCAGTTGATTCTTCTTGTTCTTTGTTAGTTTCTCCTTCAGTCAGCTCTTTCCATTCAACATCACTTATGGTTTCGTCAGGAGACATGGGCTTTAAGGATGAAGATTCAATAGACTTAGTCCTTTTATCTCAATCACTTCCTTCTTCACAAGACCCAAGTACTTCCTTTTCCATCTGTATTGAATGATTTGATTTGTAATCTCATAAGCTTCTTTTGTTTGATTTGATGTAAGGGCAACATTTGATTCTAGTGCACATATTTTCATCTTTAGCTCCTTAACCTCTTCTTCTTTTCTTTTCAACAAAGTTGATTTATCAGAGAGAGACTTGTTTGTTTGATCAATCTTCAGCATCAGTTTCTCATTTTCATCCTTCTCATATTTTACTGATTCTTTGAGCTCAGAATCTTCTTGAAGTGGAGCATCAATCACTTCATTATTGCATTGAGCATCATCTCTTAATCTTCTGATGATTGCTTCTTGCTGCATCAGCTTAACATCCTTTTTTATAACCCCTTTCAGCTCTTGAATTCTTTTCTTTCTGTAGTTAGACTTCACAACAAGCTTGTTGTATTCAACCACAAGATAGCTTTTGCTTACTGGAATGTCCTTATCACTAACGTCATCTTCATCATAGGAATTACATCCAAAAAGTTTCCATCTTCTTCTTCTTTCTCATGTTGAGTAGCTATCTTACCATCATTCACATCTTCAGGAGCTATACTAGCTGAGCTTGAGCATGACTCAACTGATTACTCTACTTGCTCTTCATGTGGTTGTTGTTGTTGGTGATTAAGTCTTGGTTAGTGATAATTAAACAATACTGGCTTGAGAGACTAAGACTGTTTCCCCTGTGTGAAAGCTCTCAGTGTATTGCTTTTCTGTGATTGGGGAGATTGGTTGAGTGCTTTGGCTTGCAGATGATTGTGATTGGGGTGTTTGTGGTTGATTTGGTGATAGAGGTCGGATTGGAGAGATAGGTTCAGTGTTTTGGCTAGCAGGTGATTGTGATTGGGGTGTTGTTGTTGATTTGGTGATAGAGGGTGGATTGGAGAGATAGGTTCAGTGGTTTGGCTGGCAGGTGATTATGGTAAGGATGATTGAGATTGTTGGTGAATGGGTGTTTGATGAGGTGAAGATGAGGCTTCCTCAGTGTTAGCAGGAGAATTTTCATCCTGGTCTTCCCTTACCAGTTCTTGTGGTATGTTAGCATTAGCATCTACCACATGAGCAAACATTGGCATGTCTTCTCCTTGGTATTTTCCACTAATCTTGTTCAAAACAGACCTAGCCAAATAAGCTTGCACAAATACACCACCATCTGTTGCTATTCCTGACAATTCTCCATTGATGACTAGTTGCATAAATCTTGGGAACATGTACATCCTGTCAGGTTTTTGTACTCTGATGTGGTCACATAGACAGTTGAAGATGTACTTAGAGTAGTTGTATGTTCCTCCCTAAAAAATACCAATGATCCTAGAGGATATGTGCCTTGAGAATCTGTCAAGCCCAGACTTCCTATTGGAGATGCACTTAAGATAAGTGTGGCATAAGAATCGGTATGGCTTGCATATACTTTCTTTCTTTATCTCACCCTTATCAAAGTCACCAACATACCCCATCAAATAGAATACTTTCTCTATGTATTCATTCTCGAACACATTAAGGTGACTAACTTCTTGTTCTCCCAACTCTAGATCCCTCCTTATGGTCTATTCATTCATCCTCAGTATTTGATTCTTTACTTCCACCACCATAACTTCTCCATCTTCTCTCGTGTGGAGTTCCAGAAATCAGTTATATGTGATTGGTGAATCACATGCTCTGCTGTTAAGGCATAGAATAACGTGGATCATCACAAATATCTAATAGTGTCTCGACATCCTTCTGACATAGGTTTGTTAGGATTTAAGAACGCACACACATTGTTCTCCCTTGCAAATCGATTAGACATCTATTCATGAGAGTTTACTAG
Organism: Flaveria trinervia; assembly: GCA_025506515.1. Taxonomy (NCBI): domain Eukaryota; kingdom Viridiplantae; phylum Streptophyta; class Magnoliopsida; order Asterales; family Asteraceae; genus Flaveria; species Flaveria trinervia. The sequence goes on along the minus strand of CM046452.1, from coordinate 29,445,572 downwards.
AATGGATTAGAATCATCATTACAAACATGAGAATGCGGACAATTTTAATGATAATCAAGAATCAAATAATTCACTTTTTATGATTATGACATGTTTTACCTTCTAAAAAATGATTTGTGATCATGATTATGTGTTTGTTTGATGTTTTGATTCGGGGTTTTTTGAATGATTAAGAAATAGGGAAAAGTTTGTTGAGAGTGTTTTTCTAGGTCTGAAAAAGTGTTCTGAAAAAGTGTATGATGAATATTGAAGTCAAAGGTATACTCTCAGACATATTAATTTCATTTATTTAATAATGTGGGACACTCAACAGTTTAACTTATCCGTAGTTCTTAGTTATCTATGGATTTTGTATATCATGTGTGAATGACTTAATAACTTTTGCTAATTAATTAAGTTTTGGAGTATTGGCTCATCCATAGTTTACCAATCTACTGATGGAAAATTTTAATTAAGTTTTCACACTATAGCTTTTGCTCATGCTTGAAATTAGCTTTTGCTAATGCTTGAAATTAGGTTTTACTGATGCTTGAAGTGCATTGTAGGTTTTGCTGATGCTTAAAATATACTGTGGCTTCTGGTGATGCTTGAGATGCACTGTGAGAAACTTATTTTATTTTATGGTCCAAGTCCACTTCTTAAAACCATTTATTTTTTTGGACCTTGTTGACATTGTATTCATGATAATTGTGCACAAGAAGGTTTAAATTTTAAAAACTTCATGCATCCAAGACCCACGATAGTGCTCAAGTTCCAATTCATTCATATTGATAATTCATTTGACACTTCTGTTGTTGACTTATTTTCATGATTGTACTCCCCTTAAATTTTTGATTAATGATGAAAGAATGCATTTATCATAAATTTTAAGAAAAATCTCATGAAGACTTGTGTCTATCCAAACCGAGATAAATAAAACTAAACAAACTTGAATTGATGATAACGCATAAGCATATATATACACATTTAATAGGATCATACTATAATACTTAGCATCTTCCAGACGAGTTAATTTATTGAAATGATACCTGATCTTTGCGCAGACTGTAAGTATGTTTGTCCACTTAAATCCATACATGAGTATTTTATCAACTAGGCATGCTGATTATCATGTTTTCATGTTAATTATATAGAAACTATTATGCGCTTCACATTCAATTCACGTAGAGTTTTTCCTCACTTTGTGAGTCAAATCATAATTTTTTCACACTTAGAAGCTATGTACTTTAGGTTATAAGTTCTATCTGTTGAATTCTTTATGCCCAAGACATAGAACATTGATGTGGTTAGTACGTTATGATCCAAGTCGGGTCATACCCAATAGCAAGCTTAGGAACACCAGATAATTTAATTGATGATATGATCACACAATTAAATAAATACACCAATTTAGAAAATGGGTTTTCTAAATAAGTTGCATTTGAGATTGAACAATTTTTATGGATATTTTGTTTATAGATATTGTTTGTAATGTTATTTAAGTTACTTAAATAACATCAAATAATAATGGAGTGTATGTGAGTTATACAATTAAAAGGTTAATTATATGTATAACTCATATTAGTGACTTGTTAATGTGTTACAAATTGGGTTTTAAGTTTTGGGGGGAAAACCCAAAGTTAAAGGGCATTCGGCCGCCCCTTTGGGGTTTGTCTCTTTTGTTTTCACTTGTGTCCTGGAAAAAACACATTAGACAAGACATTCACTCCATCCTCTTCTCTCTCACACATGCAAAAACCACAAGAAAGAAAAGGGTTTTCTCCTCTTGTTGAAGAGATTCACGGCTGAAAAGGTCTCCAGCAGCCTCCCCTTTCGGTTTTTTTTGGTGCTCAAATCCTAGCAACAAGGTGTTCGCATAGAGCTTGGGGTATGCAAGCTTGAGAGGACCTCCTTTGGTGCCTTAGTCATTTTCTTGGAGCACATCCTCTTCAATCTCGACTCTTTTGCTGCTGAAAAAGGTAGTTTATGGCAGCTGTCCATAATGTTTGTTTTTGTGTTTACATAGCTTGTCTTATTCACATATAAAAGGGCCTTTGTTCTTGCGTTTGTTTGTAACTTTATAATATCAAGATGAAACCCGAAATTTCAGTTTACAAACTATGTTATAAAGCTTGTTTCCGCTGCGTTTTCACAAAGTTTAAATGGGTAAACTATGTATCTTGTTCTAACAAACCCCAACATTGGCATCTAGAGCCGGTTATGTGGATAGCTAGCTTGTGTTGTCCTTGAAATATTTCGTTTTATGGGACTTTGGAAACCCTTTTAGAGGCTGCTATATTCATGTATTATGAAACCCCAAACTTTCAAAGTTATATCACACATGCTTGTGATTAAACTTTGAAAGATATGTATGTTGTATTGTTTATTTGTTTGGACAAGATAAAACCCAAAATTTCAGTTTGTTGGCTGAAATTTCATGGGTTTTAGTGGGGTTCATTGTTGTTGTTGGATGATCATTGTTCTTTATGGTGCATAACCTAGCCCTTGACCTTGTGTTATTTGGATGATTGTAATGGTTGTTTTTATTCATTCAATTGGGTTGTATAATCATTTATTTGTGCTTTGTTTAAAAGTGTATTTTATTTATTATTGGGCTGTAATAAATAGATTAGGTACTTTTCATTTTACTAAAACTCTTGTATTAGGATATAATATCTTGTAATATGAAGATGTACGCGTTAGAAGCACAAAGGGAAGACACAAGAAACATGGAGCATTTGGATGCGGTTTCAAGTGAGAGGTTCATGGAAGCCTTTTATGTTGTGTTTTGTCCCTTAGGAATGTCCTATGGTCCATACTTGTGATGGAAAACAAGTGTGGCCACTTTAGATGCTATGGTTATGCACTATCATTTGGTTGATTCATGGTTGTTTTGGTTATGGTATTGTGGTTGATTGCTTATATATGATGTTTGCTTACAATCCTTTCAATGATCATAAAAAACTAACTTAATGGGCATTAATCATTAAAAGGTAATAAATGGTTATCAAAATTGATTAATGATTTCAATGATTAAAAGGGGTTTTAATCAATGTACCATAAGGTATCTTGTATTTGAAAGCATGCAAATATGAATACATAGTGTTTTCTAAACTTGTATTATAATATCTCTAAATATTTTTTAAAGATAAGATCAACACCGTCCTTTTACACAACACTTGAGTCACTCGGGACTCTTAGTGGGATAAAGGTCACCTAAGCATTTTGTAGGAACTTGTGACTTGAGGTGAAAATGCCATATTCGTGGGATAAAGGTCACCTAACCGCTTATTTTGCCAAACTAACACGTGTGTGTAAGTAGGGTGTCTTGATTTGCAAACCATGTCAAATGGATCACCTACAATATGGTTTCCAAATGGTGTTGATGGGATTAGCATGCCGACTTTACATATGATGTTTCAAGTCGATCCCATACCTCTAGAAGTTGCAAATGGTTGCAATCGTCTATCGTTGACCACCTTATTAATTTAAATCGTGGGATAAAGGTCACCTAACCACTATTTAAATGTAATGTTGGGTTCTAGATTTTAATATGAAAATGCCGTTAAAAGGTATTAATTATTAAAATATCAATATCGAAAATACTAAATTGATCTTTGTTAAGTTTTGTAGATGGCCACTAGTAATTATGATAATCATGATAATTCATCCACGTCCGCCCAATCTTTACGGGCGATTCTCCAAAAGGAACGTCTAAATCATAACAATTTTATCGATTGGTATCGAAACTTGAGAATCATTCTCAAGCAAGAGAAACAATCATATGTTTTAGACGACCCTATCCCCGATCAACCTACTGAGGATGATGAGGAGGTCTATAACGATTGGATAAAGTACATTAAGGACTCTGTCCAAGTGTGTTGCCTCATGTTGGCAAGCATGACTCCGGATCTCCAGAAGGAGTATGAGCATCACGGAGATTATGACATGATAACCCAACTGAAGTAAACGTTCCAACAACAAGCGAGGGTTGAGCGCTTCGAAACGGTTCGAGCGCTCCATGCATGTCGGATGGACGACAACCAATCAGTTTCATCTTATGCACTTAAGATGAAAAGTCACATTGACCGCCTCGAAAGGCTAAACTGTCCCGTCTCAAAGGAATAGCCACGGATTGATCCTCAATGGCCTTACCAAAAGGTTTGAGACATCTGTGTTAAAACATTTTGGATATGTATTATCATGTTTTGTATGCTCCTAGTTTGACTAGGAACATTATTTCCGCAGCCCTATTAAAACATTTTGGATATGTATTATAATTTATTGGAAATAAAATCCATGTTACTTTGAATGACATGTTTTACTTTAAAGCTATTCCAATCAATGGTATCTATGAATTGGTTCATGAAAATACTTTGAATGATAGCTTATTGTACCAAACTAGTACCAAGAAACTCAAATCGGATTTGAGTGACACTTATCTTTGGCATTGCCGTCTTGGTCATATAAACAAGAAAAGAATACAAACACTACAAAAGAATGGTCTTTTAAAAACAAACGAATGTGATTCATTTGATGTATGTGAGTCTTGTTTACAAGGTAAAATGACCAAGGCACCTTTTAGTGGCAAAGCCGAAAGGGCAAAGGATTTATTAGGTATCATACATTCAGATGTATGTGGTCCTTTTAAACCTATGACAAGGTACAATGAAACATACTTCATTACCTTTACTGACGACTATAGTCGATATATGTGTACTTGTTAAGACATAAAGATGAAGCTTTTGAAATGTTCAAGATCTTTCAAAATGAAGTACAAAATCAACTCAATAAGTCAATTAAAATTCTCCGCACCGATAAAGGAGGTGAATACCTGAATGATACTTTAGGGACCATCTTAGAAGTTGTGGGATTGTCTCACAACTATCTCCACCAGGAACACCACAACATAATGGCGTGTCCGAGCGGAGAAATCAAACTCTATTGGATATGGTTCGATCTATGATGGCTAGAAGCTCATTACCTCTTTATTGGGGGTTTTGCTCTGCTCTCTGCAGCCCGTATTTTGAATATGGCCCCAACAAAGAAAGTGGAAAGACACCTTATGAAATATGGCATGGAAGGTTCCATCATTTTCATATTTGAGGGTATGGGGGTGCCAGGCTTATGTGAAGACTCCCACCTTGAACAAGTTAAAAAGCCATTCCACTAAGTGTATCTTTATTGGATATCCAAGAGATTCTATGGATATTATTTCTATGATCCAATACAACAAAAGGAGTTTCTTGCTAGAAAGGGTGAGTTCTTGGAAACCAAGTTCCTTATGGAAGGAACCGGTAGTAGAACTGTGGATCTTGAAGAGGATCAAGAACCGCAACCCGATACACTTTTGGTTGACACTAGCACTCAACATGAGGATGTTGAAAGTGATCAAATAGTTGATCAATAAACAGAAAACGTTCGCAGATCTGGTAGAACTAGTAATCCACCTAAAAGATATGGATTTTTCACTGATGGATGCTATGTGATAGATTCCGATAAACCAATCACATACCATGATGCGTTGTCCAATTCGGATTGTGACAAATGGCTTGAAGCAGTGAACGTTGAGATGCAATCCATGTATGACAATCAAGTATGGGACTTGGTTGTACCACCTCTTAACTCCAAAGTAATTGGAAGTAAGTGGGTTTTCAAGAAGAAAACCGATATGCATGGAAACTTGGATACTTATAAAGCTAGACTTGTAGCAAAGGGTTTCACTGAAACTCAAGGGGTTGACTATGATGAAACTTTCTCACCTGTTGCAATGCTAAAATCTATTAGGATATTGTTTGCCATAGCTGCTTATTATGATTATAAGATTTGGCAAATGAATGTCAAAACGGCTTTCCTAAATGGATATCTTGAGGAAGATGTCTATATGGTTTAGCCTGAAGGTTTTGTCGATCCAAAACATCCTAACAAAGTAGGCAAGTTAAAGAAATCAATCTATGGATTGAAACAAGCATCGAGAAGTTGAAATCACCGTTTTGATGAAGAAGTAATTAAATTTGGATTCATCAAGAACGTTGATGAAGCTTGTGTACATAAGAAATCTAGTGGGAGCATCATCACTGTCCTAGTATTGTATGTTGATGACATACTATTATTTGGAAATGACATTCCAACCTTGGAAGGTGTAAAAACCTGGCTTGGAAGTTGTTTTTCCATTAAGGATCTTCGTGAAGCCGCCTATATTCTGGGAATAAAGATCTATAGGGATAGATCAAGGCGGTTGATTGGTTTAAATCAAAGTGCATACATTGATAAGATCTTGAAAAGGTCCAAGATGGAGAACTCTAAGAAAGGTACGGTACCTATTCCAAGAGGAACAATATTGAGTATGACTCAATGTCCAAGCTCAAAGGATGAGTAAGATAAAATGAAGGCAATCCCATACGCATCTGCTATTGGATCCATCGTGTATGCAATGATATGCACTCGGCCGGATGTTTCATGCGCCTTAAGCATGACAAGCCGATACCAGCAAAATCCTGTAAGCAGTCATTGGATGGCTGCTAAGAACATACTTAAGTACCTAAGGAGGACTAAAGATATGTTTCTAATCTATGGATCTGCTGACGAGGAACTCATTGTAAAAGGTTACACGGATGCGAGTTTCCAAACTGATCGTGATGATTCACGATCACAATCAGGATACATTTTCATTCTGAATGGAGGAGCTGTCTCTTGGAAGAGCTCTAAACAGGATGTGGTGGCTTTGTCAACTACAGAATCAGAATACGTCGCCGCCTTATTGGCAGCTCAAGAAGCTGCATGGTTGAAGAAATTCATTGCCAATCTAGGGGTTGTCCCTTCTATTCAGGACCCCCTAAAGATCTTTTGTGATAATGAGGGTGCGATTGCTCAAATCAAGGAACCTCGTGCTCATCAAAAGACTAGGCACATTGAGCGGAGATTCAACTACATAAGAGATGAAGTTGAGAAAGGAAAGATACGTATTCACAAGTTCACACAGATCAAAATATTACGGATCCTCTTACGAAGCTCCTAGAAAAGGCAAAGCATGAAGGTCATACCTGTGCCATGGGACTTCGATATTCTAGTGATTGGATTTGATCTGTGATTTCGTATTTGGATATTTGGAACTCCCTTACTACTTGAATAAAATTATTTGGTTATAATATTTCAATAAATGTTCCAGTTTAGCATGTTTAATCCATGGTAAATTGTTTACTCTAAATGTCCGTAGTCGTTCATACTTGTGGGAACAAGTATGAGGGTAAGATTATTATGAATTTGGATTGGTGGACATTCATAAGGAATGAATATAGAGCAAATGGTTGTTGCCAAAGTTCATAGATATTTGTGGGATACAAATATTGGACTGACCCGCATCTCAAATTTTACTACATGGAATCTTCTACATTGATCATAAGTAAATTTGAGAAAAGGCGAATATCATTGGTTATCCTCAGACCTGAGATACATATTGGGTTTTAATTCACCAAGTGCTATACCTTGAGCTAGTTCTTCACTGCCCTATTATAATGGACAGTGCATAAGGCTATGTTCAGGCGTGACACGAGGTGTTTGTGAGAAACGTATGTAGTCAAGATGGAATTTGTTCCTCTTATTCGTTGAGAGAAAGATGTCTAAGGCCTGATTAAGTTAAATCAACAAGGAATGATCATTCTGTGTCCTTGGATTTAACATGACATCTGTAACAAAAGGATAAATGATTGATTCACCTAAATCATTTCAAGTTAGATACTTGAAGGGGATGATGTTATCGAATGGCTTTTAGTCCTGCGTATTAAGGGGAGTAAACCGTTGTTAGGCGGTATTTACTGCTTGTATCAATCTTCTATGAATCTTGTATCCATACATGATTATTTTATCAACTAGGCATGCTGATTATCATGTTTTCATGTTAATTATATAGAAACTATTATGCGCTTCACATTCAATTCACGTAGAGTTTTTCCGCACTTTGTGAGTCAAATCATAATTTTTTCACACTTAGAAGCTATGTACTTTAGGTTATAAGTTCTATCTGTTGAATTCTTTATGCCCAAGACACATAGAACATTGATGTGGTTTGTACGTTATGATCCAAGTCGGGTCATACCCAATAACAAGCTTAGCAAACACGAGATAATATTAAATTGATGATATGATCACACAATTAAATAAATACACCAATTTAGAAAAAGGGTTTTCTAAATAAGTTGCATTTGAGATTGAACAATTTATATGGATATTTTGTTTATAGATATTGTTTGTAATGTTATTTAAGTTACTTAAATAACATCAAATAATAATGTAGTGTGTGTGAGTTATACAATTAAAAGGTTAATTATATGTATAACTCATATTAGTGACTTGTTAATGTGTTAAAAATTGGGTTTTATGTTTTGGGGGGAAAACCCAAAGTTAAAAGCCATTCGGCCGCCCCTTTGGGGTTTGTCTCTTTTGATTTCACTTCTGTCTTCGTACAAACACATTAGACAAGACATTCACTCCATCCTCTTCTCTCTCACACATGCAAAAACCACAAGAAAGAAAAGGGTTTTCTCCTCTTGTTGAAGAGATTCATGGCTGAAAAGGTCTCCAGCAGCCTCCTCTTTAGGTTTTTTTGGTGCTCAAATCCTAGAAACAAGGTATTTGTCATAGAGCTTGGGGTATGCAAGCTTGAGAGGATCTCCTTTGGTGCCTTAGTCGTTTTCTTGGAGCACATCCTCTTCAATCTCGACTCTTTTGATACTGAAAAAGGTAGTTTATGGCAGCCTCTTTATGGCTGTCCATAATGTTTGTTTTTGTGTTTACATAGCTTGTCTTATTCACATATAAAAGGTCCTTTGTTCTTGGGTTTCTTTTGTAACTTTATAATATCAAGATGAAACCCGAAATTTCAGTTTACAAACTATGTTATAAAGCTTGTTTCCACTGCATTTTCACAAAGTTTAAATGGTTAAAGTATGTATCTTGTTCTCACAAACCCCAACACTATCTGGAGATGCATTTGACATCTCATTAATGAATTGATATAAAACCTCTAGATTAATATACAGTTGATCACATAGGATTCTTTTTGAGAGCTTAGATATGATTATCATCAGGTCACCAGGTCTTGCTCACGTAAAATAGAGGTGCCTTTAACCCAGGTATTTGTTTACACAAAATAGAGGGATGATGAGGATCATGATCGTTTCACTAGTGGTTACTAATGTACACCATGGTGATCCTACACCCAGGTGAAGATCATGTGTACGTTGGACTCACCTTTAGTTTAGTTTGTTTACTTTTAATTGTAATAGGTCTTTTGTTAGTTTTCTTTTGTAAGTACTTAGATTCATGTATTTTGGTAGTCTAGCAAAACTGTGAGCGAAACTATAAGTTCGCTCACAGTTTGCTGTTTTGTTCGCCTGACGAAACTACGGTTTCGTCTGGCGAAACTATACTTTCGGCAGTACAGTTTCGCTGAAATTGTCTGCGAAACTATAGACTACTATATATTGTATTGTTTCTTCTCATTGTAGGGAAGCTTGCAAAAACCCTAATCGATTATCATTGTTGCAAGTTACCATTTCAAGTAGTTAATACATAGAATTATTCTTGTGCTTTATGTTTATTATCATTGATCATTATCTTATTATGAATGAGTTCTCATTGTGTTCAATCCTCTTTGACATTGTTGTTTAGTGTATTTGTGGATATTGAACGATTCTTAATATCATTTGTACTGTTCTACGATCACATGGACCAACAATATGGTATCAGAGCCTTAGTGCTCATGATTTGTTGAGTTTCTTTGTGGTTTTTGTTCAATATCTTGTTTCAATCATTATTGGATGTTTTGATATGAAAATTAATTGAGTTTACCTTAATTTTTGTTCTGGAAGCCTTGTTAATCATCAGATCTCAAATTCATTGATTTTTTGATGATTTCAGATTGATTTTGTGTTAAAAAAGGGTTTGGGATCGATCAGCAAAACTGCTGTTCTTTTAGCGAAACTATCCATCACCTTCCGGCGAAACTATGGGTTATATTGATTTGGAAATTGTTCTTTTGGTTGTTCTGCGAAACTAGTCTTTTTGAACGAAAGTTCACAAGTTATTGTGAAGGACTTTCAAGCGAAATTGATGCCGAAAGTGTGTCTGAACGAATGTTCAAGCTTGTTTCGTGCGAACCTACGAGCGAAACTAAGCCTGTTGTGACAATCGGCTAGCAAAATTGCTGCCGAAAGTGTTAGCGAAACTATCTTCCTCTGCGAAAGTATTGGTGAAAGTAATTTTTCTGCGAAACTGTCAGCGAAATTATCCTTCTTCTTACCGAAACTACATAAATCTTTGCGAAACTACCATGTCTTAGTTAACATCACTCACTCTTGCCCATCTTGAAAGTATTGCTCCGAATAGGCCTTCGAGACTCATCAACGGAGACAATTTTGAATATTGGAAGAGATGTCTTAAAGCCTTCTTCTTCTACACTGATCACAACCAATGGGAATCAATTATTTCTGGTCCTCACATACCAACGGTTACTGTTGGTGATATTGTCTCTCAAAAAAAGGACCCATCCTCCTTCACTGAAAAGGATCTGAAATTGATCGACCACGATCAAAGGCTTTTGGTGCTTTAACTCTTTGTTTGGCTCCAGACATTTTCAATCGTTTTGCTGAGCATAAAAATGCTAAATCTCTTTATGATCCATTATGTGAGTTTTATGATGGGAATGCAGATTTGGTAAAGGATAAGAGTGTTTAGGCTGAGAAGGAATTCATTCTTTCGTTGGATACAAGAATGAGAGTTTGACAGATCTCACAAATCGTTTCTTGACTATTTCAAGCACCTTAAAGAAATATGATGAAAAGCTTTCCAACAGTGAACAAGTTAACAGGCTTCGAGATTCTCACCCACCTTAGTGGAGTCTTCAAGTGAGGATGCTTAAACAAGAAAGAGGATTCACAAACTACAAGCTGATGGATATTATCAATAAGGTGAAATCCTTTGAGTTGGACATGAAGAGACGGGAATTTAACCAGACTATGATGCCCACATCTGGTTTTTCACAAAATGCCGCTTTACTGTCATCCGCTGCAAGCTCTCAGATACAGAATTCAATTCAAGGAGGAATTAATACAAGTACTTTCTCAAGTGGAAACAGTAGTGTTGGAAGATATCTAGAAATTCTAAGGCCAATGTTGAAAGTTCAATCCCATCTGAAACTATGGCCCTATTTGGAATGTTTGTTCAAAGCTATGAAGCACTGGTAGCTGGAGAGTTGAAAGGGAAGGAAATGACTATGGAAGACATGTATTAGGTAGATCCTGATGATCTTAAAGAAACTGATATCAATGGCAGATGGCCATGTTGACCCTTAGAGCTAGAAGATTTATGGAAAGAACTGGACGAAAGAACTTCGGTGGTCAAACATCTACTTCAAAACTGTGATTTGATAAGTCCAAATTGAGATGCTTCAACTGTAACAAACTGGGATACTTCAAACGTGAGTGTCCATCACCAATTGTCACTGATTCGAGCAATTCAGGAGTTCTAAGGTTAACAACTGAGAAGGAGAAAGAAGATGTGAATCATAAGAAGGAGACTGCCTGATTTCTAACTTTGATTAGAGTGCTGAGGTTGAGGAAACAAGAACTAAGATAAATCATGCTTTGGTTGTTGAGCTTGTTGAAGAGAATGAGAAGGAAGATGGTGAAGCTGGATTTGATCTTTTCAAGGAATTAAATAGGGAAGTTGTGTCATCTGTGAATGAGAGAGAAAAGAAAGATGCTGGAATAAGGGAAGGTGAATTTGCAGGGCTAAGAGAGGAAGGAAGTTCATGCACTGGGCAAACAAAGGATTGTGATGATAATGCTGCCATTGTTGAGGAAAAGAAGTCAAGTACTCAGTGTGCCAATGTGAAAAGGCCTTAGCTGCTGAAAGGATTGTGATAGACTTCCCTATGAGGTAATTCAGGATATGTGCTCATCTGCTTGCAAAATTAGATTATTGGGATTTACAACGCTAATCGACTATTAACTGATAATGAAAATATTTAAAGCGAATCAATGATGAACTTAAATCAATGAATCAAAATACTTTATTAAATTAAATGAGGCTTTAAAAGAAAACGATCGTTTAAAATGAATTTTGGAAAGAAATGTTGAGATTAACACTTTGACTGAAAGAGTTGCCCTTGCTGAATTTGAAACAACAAACTTCAGTCAAAGTTAGACAAATGGACCATTTCAGGTATGAAACATGATGATCTATGTAAATCTCAACAGGGAGCTAGGATTAAAACGGGATTGGGTTATGAAAACTTAAAGGTTTATCCTCCACCTAGTACATACTGTTATTCTCCTGTGCCTGTTCCTCATCCTTCTAATGATTTAGTCAAAACAGATACTGATAGTATGTCTGCAGGTTTAAAGGGTGTTAACTCTAATCACGTTCGTGAAGACTACGACTATGGACCAATAGTGGGCTTGGATGCACTAGTATTAGTACACCCGATTGTCAGTAATCTGTTTTAGATCACAACTCTAGTTTATATTCTATTTTTCTTTCTAGTTCTCCTATAACAGAATCTGTTGTCTCATGTTCTCATGGTGGTTCGATTTCATCTTTTAATTCAGTACATTGTGGTGATGTCTTTTATTCTAGTGATGATTGTGATGCAACTGATCTTTCTTCAAAATCAACTAAACAACTTAAAACTAATTGTTTTGAAAAGTTCTTTTCTCATCCCATTCCATCTTTCACTCCATCAAATATGTCTTTATCTGATGAGAGAGTTACCTCTTCATCTAAAACTAGTACCAGTGGAGTTAGTTCTACCGGTACGTCAAACGAACATTCATCTATTTTTGTAAATAATAATTCTTGTTCAAATAAATATCGACCTTTTGGCATGAATGATTCCTTTAGTGACATCGATTCTGGTGTATCTGAATGTGATGAGGAAATTATCATTGATCATATTCTTACCTCATCAGATCACAGAGTTAGACACAAACCTCATTGTTTTAGGGGTGGTCAAGAGGACCATCTTGTCAAGAATTGTCCTACTTTGATTAGTAGACATCTTAATAGGAACTATTTTGGAAATAAATTAACAAAATTGGTTAATAATTTCTTTTAAAAAAATCTGCTCCATCTAAAGATAAAGTTGTTCAATCTTGGGTTCCTATCACACCTGGTTAATCTGTTCTTTATTTCATTTCTGGAGTCATCCACTAAGATTGTAAACCACATGTGACATGTAGATAGTGGTTGCTCCAAACACATGACAGGACTAAAAGACTTACTGACCAATTATCGGATTATTGACGGAGGATATGATGCTTTTGCTGGCGATAAAAAGGGTGAAAAATGATTGGGCAAGGAGAAGTTTCTAATGGTTCTTTAACCTTGGAAAAAGTCAACTATGTTCCTGAGCTGACATTTAATCTTCTGAGTGTTTCTCAAATCTATGATAATACATTCTTGTCTTGTTTAAATCTGATGAATGTCTATTTTTAAAATCAGAGATTGATATTCCAGATGATTAGATTCTTATACGTGCTCCCAGAAAACATGATACATATCTTCTTGATATGACCCCCACAAGTCAAAGTCTATTGCAACTTGCCTTCTTTCTAAAGCTTCAACCTTTGAATCTCTCTTATGGCATCATTGATTGGGCCACGTTAATTTTAAAATAATAAACAAATTAGTGAAACACAATCTCGTGAGAGGACTTCCTTCAAAAGATTTTTCTGTTAACAAAAAATGTATGGCGTGTGCCAAGGGCAAACAACACAAGAAACCACATAAGCCCAAACATGAAAACAACATAACTTGTCCTCTCCAGCTGTTACATACTGATTTGTTTGGCCCAATTAGCGTTAAATCTATTGCTAAAAAATCTTTTTTCTTTGTTGTTACAGATGATTTCTCCAGATACTCATGGGTGAGATTCCTTGCTCACAAAGGAGAGGTTGCTGAAGAATTACAGAAATTAATTCTTTCTATTGAGACAATCAGCAAAAGAAAGGTTATGGGTCTAAGAAGCGACAATGGCTCTGAATTCAAAAATCAGATTCTCGATTCCTTCTGTGCTCAAATGGGGATTGTAAGACAGTTTAGTACCGCCAGGACACCTCAACATAATGGTGTTGCTGAACGAAAGAATCACACTCTCATTGAAGCTGCACGTACAATGCTGATAGAATCTACTTTACCCATTATCTTCTAGGCTGAAGCAGTAAATTGTGCTTTATATCTTTTAAATCGAGTGTTGATTGTCAACGATAAGATGAAGACTCCTTATGAACTCTTTCATAAAAGGAAACCTTTAATTGACTTCTTTTGACCATTTGGATGTTCATGCACTCTTCTGAATACTCAATCACACAAAACAAAGTGTGGTGCTGTGTCTGATGAATGTTACTTTGTCGGATAGTCTTCTTCTCAAAAGGCCTATCGAGTTTATAACAAGAGAACACTTATCGTTCAAGAGTCATCTATGTTGATTGGCAGGAGTCTAACTCTTCTAATGTTCGATCAGAACCAGCATGGTTCTTTGACTCCGATACTGTGTTTAATTCATTCAATCTTCTAGCTTTCGATGATGATGCGTCCACTCCAAATGTTCAAACCAATATTATCTCCTCCACTTCATCACCTGACCATTCCACCCCATCTGCAAATGATGCCATTTCAGCTGATGTTAGTTCATCTTCTCCTTTGCGGATTCTTCTTCACCAATATCTCCTTCTTCATCACCTACATCCATCCCCTCATAACTTATTCCCTCTCCCTCATCTAATCCTACACAATCTGTGAGTGAAACTTCTCCTCACATTTTCCCTTCAGACACCGACTACAAAACTTTGAAAGATCATCCTCTTGATAATGTTATTGGATCGATCACTGATGGTGTTCGGACGCGGAGTCAATCTGGTTTGATTAATATCTTGCTCTTTTCCAACTCCATTTATCAAACCGTCCCGAAAAATGTGCACGCCACTCTACTCGATCCATGTTGGGTGGAGGTAATGCAATTCGAGCCCAAAAAAAGGGTTTAATATTATACCCATTGACACAAAAAATCAAAAAGCAGATCTTTTCACAAAAACTTTCGATAAACCCCATTTTTATGAATTGATCTCTATGCTCGAGTTAATATCCTTTTAAACGTACAAAAAAATAATATATACATAAAAAGTAAAAAAATAACAAATTTTAGGGAGGCATTACAATAATCATGGTGTTAATTTTGAAAATGACGAGAAATGATTTTATATCCTCAGGATATGTTAATTGTTGAATGATTGGTACTTAAAATGAGGAATGATTGTAATTGATGCTGTTACCTGTTTCACATGTTTAATATATATATATATATAATATATTATATATATATATATATATATATATATTATATATATATATTATATATAATAAGAGAAGCACATATAATGCTCAAACAAACAAATTCTGTAACGATATGCTTAATAGACTCAGCCTGACAAACAAAGTAAGCAAGAGCATTTTGATTTAAATTAAAATATACGCATAAGGATGTTGTGTTTACGTAATCATCTTGGCCTGCACAAAAACTGAGTCCCGACAAAAATTGGATTGAGAATTGATATTTCACCCACCTTGACGCAAATCATATTAACCATATCCTTGGGCCATGATTGGTGTATTTAAGTGTCTCGTGTTTGTGCTTATTGTACTGACCTAGAGTGATGATCTCTCTACTGTACGGTGTACTGACCTGGAGCTCTCATTGGCACATGATTAAATGGTCATCTCTTTTGTTATACGTAAGTATAGACCTGGAACTCTCACCTATTTGATCTATCTTGTATCATATTATCTAAACAATGGATTCATCACATAAGAAATATTCTATTGATAATCACGTGCACACTAATGCACAAGCCTTGCCCTATAAAGATCGTTCCAAAATTAAAGAAATCCTGAGGTTGGGTGAGGGTTTTTGCCAAATGATTGTGTGGTCCTAACATTATAAAGCAACTGTTGGACCAAAAGAACCAATGAGCCAGATCAGAAAAACTTTAAGTCCCACAGACATCTAAACAACTGAAGTGATCTACAACTGCTGTAGACAAAGTCTGAAGACAAAGTCTGCAGACAACTGCTGAAGACAAAGTCTGCAGACAACTGCTGAAGACAAAGTCTGAAGACAAAGTCTGAAGACAAAGTCTGAAGACAAAGTCTGAAGACAAAGTCTGAAGACAAAGTCTGAAGACAAAGACTGAAGACAAAGTCTGAAGACAAAGTCTGAAGACAAAGTCTGAAGACAAAGTCTGAAGACAAAGTCTGAAGACAAAGTCTGAAGACAACTGCTGAAGACAAAGTCTGAAGATAAAGTCTGAAGACAACTACTGAAGACAAAGTCTGAAGACAACTACTGAAGACAAAGTCTGAAGATCAAGTTCTCAGAAGTTGTCACAACAGCTGAAGTAGTTCACCTCAGTAGTTGTGATGGTTTATATTTCAGTAGTTTGTAATCAGTAGTTTTATATTATGTAAAACGTCTGAAGTTCTTATACTTCAGATGTTATAACTTCAGTAGTTATAATGTTAGTTTATACTTAGCTTCTAATGAAGGTGTCCTCAGTTGTTGTGGACATCTTCAGTAGTTTAGTTTAATTTCAGTTGTTTGTATAAATCCGTTAGATGTCACTATCATGTGACGTCAGCTGATGTCACATTCCTTATAAAAGGAATGTTGACCTAATTTCCCTTGAGGGGAAGCTTGTGCGTGAATGAAAACATTCTTTTTGCAGAAAACTCTCTTTCTATAACTGTTACTGTTTGATTGAATATTCATATTATTCTTGCTAGAATTTCGTCTAATTCGTGAGCTATTCCGCTGCAAATCCTAATCTAATTGATCAAACTAGATCTCGATTTCTTCAATTGGTATCAGAGCAGGTTAATCATTGATCGATTTAACAATTGATCATTGAAACTGTTCTTTTGATATCTTAGTTTGATCGAATTGGCAAATTTGCAAGAATTGGTTATGGAGTTTGTTTTTCTGTTGCTTCCTGTGAATCAATTTGAGATTCTTCTTATTTCAAATTGTGTTGTTGAGTTTTTGAGTTAGGTTCGTTAAATCCTTATTGAACTTGTTTGAATTGGTGAAAATGGCTACATGAATCAATGATCCTCACAATACTGGCTCCTCAACAAAGCCTCCGATGCTTGTTAGGAATGAGTACAACATATGGCAAGGATGAATGCTCCATCACCTGTCTGTTAATACTGTACATCAAGCCATTGATGAGAGGCTTTCCTCAACTCTTCAATCTTTAGTTCATGCTGCGGTTTCTAAGAAACTTTCTGACATTCACAACCCTGAACCCAATGCAACCAAAAAGGGGGAGTCTAAGTCAGTGAAAGTAGACAAAAGAAAAAGAGCTGAAGAGGAAGCAGAAAAAGAGCAGAAAGAAAAGGAGATGATCACCTACAAAAGAAAGAAATCCGTTGAAAAAGACTAAAGGTGAGAAAAAGTTGGAAAATTGATCAAGAAGTTGAAGAGCAACATAGCAGATCTATGGATAAGATTATTGATCAACTCTTCAGACAAGGATTTGACACTGCCAAACTTAATCTGAGATCAGAAGGTTAGAAATTCAAGAAATTGAACAAAGATGGGCAAGTTGGAGTGAGAAAGAAAGAGAAAGGCTGGAAACTATGGCAAGAATTATATCAAAACATCTGGGAAGGTCGATCATTGAAGTAAAGTCATGGTCCAGAGACAGTATTTTGGAGATAACCACCAGAATTTGTTTTTCTGAAGTATTTAACAAAGGATTGATCATAGAAGCTCTTGATGAAGTTGTGCTGGGAAAAGGACTGATATGGCAAAACTATCCAAAGCTTCACTCAAATCCAAGATGCTAGAGCAGCCTGCACTATCACCCAAACCAAAACAACCACCTTCACAACCCTCAAAACCAATTCCTTTACCTAAGAAACCTACTGACCCTATTACCAATGATGCACCTAAGAGGAAGAGAAGGGTGTTGAGGATGGAAGAACAAGAAGAAGATGAGGATGATAGTCTGCCACTCTCTGCTGTTCTTAAAATAAAAATGCCTGAGCCTAGGAGTCAACCAACAACAATCACACCTGACTTTCAAAGGCAAATGGTAAAAGTCAAAATTGAAGAAGAAGAACAACACAAACAACATGATGAGCAACTGTTAAGGATGATTGATAAAGAGTTTCCCAAGTCTTCATCCATACAAGCTATGAAGAAACATGCTCAGAGGTTGTATGCTCTCAGATTTACATTCCAATATTAGAAAGAGAGAGTGAGAATTTGGCCTGACCCTAGAGTAAGTGACAAAATTCACAAATGAAGATTCCAAGCAGATAGAATGGCTAAGTAAAGAAGATTGTAGATGCTGTGATAATGATGGCCATTGTAGTGTCACCCTGGGAAATTCTTGTTGACTTCAAGAGAGCTTACAAGTCTAAAATGATTCCACAAACTTTACTAGAAAACAAAATGGTAAAGAAGGGGTTAATCTACAAGAAGCTTGAAGAAATAAAAAGAAATGAGTTCCAGTTATTGCTTCAAGGCACTCATCCTGATGAGTTTGCATACAGAGAGATAACAACTGTGGATCTGAAAAATGGAAAGCATATTAATTACTTATCTGAGTACTATGGGCCTGAGTTCTTTGAAAGTGCAGCTAAAGAACTCACAATGGAAGAACAAGTTGTTTTCCTTGAGGCCTATGTCAGAGAGTCTTACAGACTTATAATTGGAAGTAGGTTTCATGGATGGGGTAACAGCTCTGTGTCTAATTCCCCAAGACAGAGTTCCCATTCATCCTTTGCCAATCAAACCTTCTGAAATCTCTTCCCTGGCCTGAGCTTATAATTGAAGATTTCTGAGCTGATCCAGTTTTTGCTTCTGCCAATAAGTGGGACCTCAATAATTTTAAAGGTTTTGGCTGCATTGGTTCAGGGGGAGTTTGTTGGACCAAAAGAACCAATGAGCCAGATCATAAAAACCTTTAAGTACCACAAACATCAAAACAACTGAAGTGATCTACAACCGCTGAAGACAAAGTCTGAAGACAACCGCTGAAGACAAAGTCTGAAGACAACTGCTGAAGACAAAGTCTGAAGATCAAGTTCTCAGAAGTTGTCACAACAGCTGAAGTAGTTCTCCTCAGTAGTTGTGATGGTTTATATTTCAGTAGTCCGTAATCAGTAGTTTTATATTATGTAAAATGTCTGAAGTTCTTATACTTCAGATGTTATAACTTCAGTAGTTATAATGTTAGTTTATACTTTGCTTCTAATGAAGGTGTCCTCAGTTGTTGTGGACATCTTCAGTAGTTTAGTTTAATTTCAGTTGTTTGTATAAATCCGTTAGATGCCACTATCATGTGATGTCAGCTAATGTCACATTCCTTATAAAAAGAATTTTGACCTTATTTCCCTTGAGGAGAAGCTTGTGCATGAATGAAAACATTCTTTTTGCAGAAAACTCTCTCTCTATAACTGTTACTGTTTGATTGAATATTCATATTATTCTTGCTAGAATCGTCTAATTCGTGTGCTATTCCGCTGCAAATCCTAATCTAATTGATCAAACTAGATCTTGATCTCTTCAGTACTCTCCCCCTTTTTGGTTGCATTGGAGAAAGGGGTTTGTACCGCAGAAAGAGTCTTTTGGACAGCAGCATCAACCAAGGGCTGTAAAGTTGAGGAAGCCTCTCATCAATGGCTTTAGTCACAATATCAGTGATTATGGGTGTGATGAGAGGAAGGAATTTTGAAGTGCAGCACCTATTTGCTTAGGAAGGTTCTGTTCCTGAGAAGTAGGGCCTGAAGCAGAGGCAGGTGGTTGAGTTTGGAGTGGCTCAGTGTTTGGGAAACCTTCAAGTGAAGGTGCCATCTGTGGGTGGGTAGAGGCAGATGGTCTTGCTCCTTGTGAGAGTTGATCAAGTAGGTTTTGCAGCCTACTGACCTTCTCTTCAAGGATTGTGTTCTGGGCAAGAACATCGTAGAAAAAGCCCAGGTCATCATCAGCCGAAGCTGAATCATCTGACCTCCTGCTTAGAGCAGGATTTCATGCACTGGGTGTAGACCAGTTGGTGCATGTGCCCCTTGTGCTTGGTACTGGGGACTTCCAGCCTTAGGACAGTGTCCATCATCAGCTGTTGCCTCTAGTGAGGTCTTAGCAATATTACCAGCCTCATTATGATCATGTGCTGAGTCAGAGGAGGTGGCAGCCTCACTCATGTTCTAAGCTCCTTGTCTACACCAGGAGATAGAAGTGGTAAACCCCTGTGCTGTGGGTTCTCAAGTGCACTGTGTTCCTCCCCCTCATTGTAGAGGTATCCCAGTAGTAAGTGGTTTCTGGGGAGGGGGTGAGGAGTGCAGTTGAGTCAGCACTTGTGCAACTATTAAAGTTGGGTTGTGAGGGGCGGTCGTTTGGGGTGAAGGGATAGAAGCAGTGTGCACCTGGGGAGATTGGTGCTCTTCAATGGCAATCTCCTCAAGTGAGGAAGATCCTAGATATGTAGGTACCCCTTGTGTGGTTGCTGCAGGCTCCTGATGAGAGGAAGCTTGAGCGGCTATGGCTGGAAGAGTCATTGTATCCACTAGGGGGTTTGGACTAGTGGATATAACCTGCGTTTGTGTTGCAGGGGCATCCTCAGGGGACTCAATTCCTGAGTAGCCGTTTGGGTTTCTTTTTGGTGGGTTTGGTGGGGACTTTGGATTTGGAGGTGGTGGCTGTGGGTTCCAGCTGCGTGGGTTTTCGCAGCTTGGCAGCCATTTTGAGTGTCCGGTCAGAGTTGTGCCGGGAGTATATTCCGGCAGAACAGCGTAGCAGGGACTCCCAAGCCAACAAGTCCCTCAGCATTAAGTGGTTTGTAATGATGGCATATGAACCGTGGATATAGTATCCAACAGTTGGCAGTTAGTTTTTGAGCCATATCCTTGAGCTCTAAAAATATTATTTCTGAAAAATTTAGTGGTTGTTGCTCAAGAATAGAATACATTACCTGCTGCCATTTTGTCGACATTTGATCCCAAGACGACGTCTTAGGGGCAAACATACATTCACCATGTGAAAAATCAGGCGCTCAGCGTCATTAAAGTGTTTCTTCATGATAGTGGAAGCACTGAGATCGCCTTGATATCCATGTTGAGCAAAGGATAGATCTATGGTGCCCTTCGGATATCCAGCAGGAGAACTAGCATCATTCAGTTGAAGAATTTGGCGGATTATTTCAGGAGTGATGACTACTTCTTTGTGGTTACGACCGACTGGAGGGTGATGGTGTTGTTCTCCCCAGTGGTAACAGTAACATTCATCCAAAATTGTTGAAGGGATTCGGCATGTAGTATGGGATTCAGAATAAATGCCGTATGGTATTGGGACTGAACCATAAGATCGATAGCGGTATCGAACTTAGTCCAGATGGGCGATTAGTGAGGTAGGCAAACAGTTGTGTCGCGGTTTAATTTGCATGGACGCCATGGAGAAAGGGAAGTTTTGGAGAGGGACGTTAGGTTTGAAGAAGATGAAGCATTGAGAGCTTAGGTTAGGGATATTTATAGGGTACAGGTAAGGAAAACGATTGAAGGATGTGGTGTTAGTCATCAGTAGTTTTAAACGACCGTTGACATGGTATTATCCTTTCAGACGTTGAAACAGCTGAAGTCGTGGTGTTAGGCATCAGTAGTTAGAAAACTACTGAAGACCGTGGTTTTGACTTCAGATGATTGAAACAACTGAGGACTTGGTGTTTGTCATCAGTAGTTATGAAACTACTGAAGACAGTGGTTTGTCATCAGCTGTTGTAAACAACTGAAGACTTGGTATTAATCATCAGTAGTTATAAAAACTACTGAAGACATGGTTTTGCTTCAGTTGTTTAGAATGAAACAGCAGTTGTACACACGACTGAAGAGAAAGTTCTCTTCAGCTGTTTTCGTCAATTCTTAGCTTTTCAGCTGTTTCATACTGTCCTCAACAAATTCATCAGTCTTTTTAGCTGATTTCAGTTGTTTCATAGGACATCAGTACTTATCTGTTTTTACTGATTGTAGTAGTTGTACCTGCATCAGTAGTTGTAACTACATCCGTAGTTAGAACAGATGAAGTACTTCAGTACTTATGAGACATTTAGCCTTCAGTAGTTATAAAAACTACTGAGGGTAAGAGAGCTCATCAGTACTTATATGTGACATAGGTACTAATGATCATCAGTACTTCTTACTAAGATCATCAGTAGTTGTCACTTATTCTAGCTGCAGCATACCAAGCCTTAACACCAGGTTTTGAAAGTTGAACTATCCAAAGGCTTAGTAAAAATGTCTGCAAGCTCATCAGCACTAGGCACAAACTTAGGATCAATCAGACCTTTTTCAAAACAATCCCTTATAAAATGATGTCTGATCTCTATATGTTTGGTCCTAGAGTGCTGGACTGGATTTTTGACAATGCAAAGAGCTGAAGCACTATCCATTAACAATGGAGTCTTAGTCTCTGAAATGCCATAATCAAGAAGTTGGTTTTGAAGCCAGAGTACCTGAGATGTACAACTTGCAGCAGCAATGTACTCTGCTTCAGCAGTTGATGTAGCAACTGAGGTCTGTTTCTTGCTCTGCCAAGAAATCAAGCAGTTGCCTAGGAATTGACATCCACCAGAAGTTGATTTCCTAGTCAACTTACACCCTGCATATCACTGTCAGAAAAAGCAACTAATTTACCAGAATGTCCAGTAGAATACCATAAACTAGAGATGGAGTGCCTTGCAGATATCTAAAGATCCTCTTGACTGCAATCAGATGAGACTCTTTAGGTGCAGCCTGAAATCTAGCACAAACACATGTAGCAAACATAATATCTGGTCTAGAAGCTATTAAATACATCAAGGACCCAATCATACATCTGTAAAGTGTTTCATCAACCACTTTACCTTTCTGATCGGTATCCAGTTGTGTGGTGCTGCACATGGGGGTAGAACAAGACTTACAGTTTTGTAAATCAAACTTTTGCAAAAGATCTTTTGTATATTTAGACTGATGAATGAAAATTCCATCAGCCTTTTGTTTGATTTGCAACCACAGAAAGAACTGTAATTCTCCCATGGCACTCATTTCAAACTTCTGTTGCATCAACTTTGTAAAGGCATCACACAACTTTGGATCAGAGGATGCAAAAATGATATCATCTACATAAATTTGAACAAGTAGATTATGCTGCCCAGCTTTCTTAATGAATAAAGTCTTATCTATGGAGCCTCTAGTGAAATTGTTTTCTAGAAGAAAGTTTGATAATGTCTCATACCAGGCTCTGGAGAGCTTTTTTAACCCATAAAGAGCCTTATCAAGCTTATACACCCAATTAGGATGTTTATTGTCCTCAAAGCCTGGAGGTTGACATACATAAACCTCTTCTTTAATTTTTCCATACAAAAATGCACTTTTGACATCCATTTGAAAAACTTTAAGGTTTTGATAAGCAGCATAAGCTAAAAACAATCAAATTGCTTCCAGTCTGGCTACAGGGGCAAAGGTTTCATCATAATCAATACCTTCTTCTTGTGCAAACCCCTGAACAACCAGTCTGGCCTTGTTCTTAACAATAAGCCCATTTTCATCAGTTTTGTTCCTAAACACCCATTTAGTGCCTATTGCACACTTACCTGGAGGTAGAGGAACCAGTTCCCACACTTGCTGTTTCTTGAACTGAAGAAGCTCAAGCTGCATGGCATCAACCCATCCATTGTCCTTTAAAGCAATGTGATAATTCTTTGGCTCTTGCTGACTTATGAAGAGAGCATAGAAGCAGAAATTTGACAATTGACTTCTTGTTGATACTCCAGCAGTGATATCACCAATGATTTGAGACATAGGGTGATTCTTCAGATCTTGATACACAATGAGATCTGTGCAAGTGTTTGTAGCAGGCTCAGCAGCAACAGATGGTGATGGTGAATCATTTCCTTGAAACCAATCAGTGGATGGTAATTCAAAGGAATTTGAATTCAAAGAGATCTCATCAGCATTTGTTGTGGATGGTGCTACTGGAGCTACAGGAACATCAGGTCTAGCTGAGTCAGGCAGCTGATCACTAAACCTGAAGAGGTGAGTACTGCAATCATCATCATCATCAGCAGTACCACCAGTGGTGAACTGTTGACAGGAGCAACAACAGGAGTTTGATAAGGAACATATTGCAGTATGTCCAAATCAAATAACTCCACAGGGCTTTGTGGAATCTTGTCCTTTGGAGATTCATTGAACTTAACATGTAGAGTTTCTTCAACCATCTTTGTTCTGTAGTTGAAGACTCTGTATGCTTTGCAAGTAGATGAATAACAACAAAGTACCCTGCATCCACCTTAGGATCAAATTTATGGAGTTGATCCTTTGTGTTGAGAATAAAACAGGGACAACCAAATGCTTTGAAAAATGAAATCAGAGGAGCCAAGTGACGGAGGACTTCATATGGAGTCTTCATCAACCTCTGATTTACTAAAACTCTATTTTGCACATAGCAAGCTATGTGACAGCTTCAGCCCAAAAGGTCAGTGGCAAACCTGAGTTACCCAGCATGGATCTTGCAGCTTCAATGAGGGTCTTGTTCTTTCTCTCACTACTCCATTTTGTTCTGGAGTCCTTGGAATGCTGAACTGCCTTTTGATCCCTTTGAAAGATAGAAGTCATCAAGTGTATGATTTCTGAACTCAGTTCCATTGTCACTCCTAATACACTTGACTGGAAGGGAATACTGCTTCTCAATATACAACACAACGTGAATAATCTTCTGAGCAGCCTCATCCTTTGAATGTAGAAAGAAAGTCCATACAAATCTGGAGTAATCATCCACAATTACAAGACAGTATTTCTTCTTTGCCATGCTCATTACTCTCACAGGACCAAATAGATCCATATGCAGTAATTGCAAGCAGGCAGTGGACTTAGGCACTTCAATAGGAGGGAATGAGACTTTGTGTTGTTTTCCTTTTAAACACGTAGTGCAGGTTTCATCACAGTGCAACTCCTTTATTGGTAAGCCTCTGACTAAACTATTGTGGGTAAGCTGATTCATGTTTTTGAGATTAACATGACCCAGCCTCCTGTGCCACAGTTTAGATTCTTGAGAAGAGGCTTTGGAAAATAGGCAAGGATTGCCTTTGAGATCTATCTTCTTAGAAAGATCTAAGGCATACACTCTTCCTGTCCTGTTGGCTGTCAGGAAAGTGTGATCATCCAACACCTTGTCAATCAAGTGCAAAACTTTGGATGACAGAATCCTACAGTTTTGATTGGTGAAAAGGGCAACATGACGTTTATCACACATTTGACTGATACTCAAGAGATTGTACTTGAGATTTTCCACATGATTAACATCATCAAATTTGATTTCTCCATTGGAGACAAAGCCCTTACCGATGATGTAACCCCTAGCATCATTGCCAAAAGAGACAAATCCCTTCTTTCCTTGAGAGTAGTCATGAAGAAGAGAGCTGTTCCCAGTCATGTGCATAGATCCCCCACTGTCTACATACCAGATGCTACTTTGGCATGTTGAAGAACCCTGCAAAAATAAACAATTAGTTAGTTTTAGAGACCCAAACCTTTTTGTTTTTGGGCCTGGTCTCATCAATAGATGGTAAAATAACAGGTTTATTTGAAACAACAGCCCGAGAGGAAGAAGATGGTGTAGAAGAGGAGTCGTTTGGCTTGGACCTCCTTTTCTGTGGTTTCAACATAGGAGCATCTAGTTGGTTAACTCTACCCAACAGATGTTGAACCATCATAACCAGCTGTGTCTGATTTTGTGATAAAGCTTTCAGCTCATCAGACACATTGCTAGTGGAGTTTGATAAGTTCCTATGTTGCACCTTCTTCTTCTGAGCACCCTCAGCTGTCACCTGTTTAACCCCTTCCTTTTTGCATTTCTTTGAGAACTTAAGGGTTACAGGATTTGATGTTGCTGATACAAATGTGGTCTCAAACTCAGTTTTCATTTTTACCATTTTCTCATTAATTTCTTCTTTTAGTTTGAGTTTGGAACTTCTTTTGTACCAACAATCATCTGTAAGATAATTGAACAAGCCACATACTTCACATGGTTCTTCTTCATCTTAGGTTGATCATCAACTAAAGAGGGTGAAGCAACAGAAGACTTGTTCTTCAATGCTTTGGAAGCATTGTTTGCTTTCTTGACAGCCTCTTTAGTAGTCTTCAAACTCTTTCTACTGCCAGTTTTCTTCTCTTCAGTACTGACAGCAGTTGAAGTTTGAACTTCAGGTGTTAATCCTGCTCTCTAGTCCTTTCAGGACCTTCAGAATTAACTCCTGAGTTGATCAACTCATTAATCATGTGAATGTCAGCATTTGAACCATCAACATCAGCTGATAGGTTCAAAGAGGGCTTGATGCTGACTGCTACTTCTGATTGTGCTGTATCAGAAGGTAGATCACATGATGTGATGGATTGGTTATCACTCTCACCATCAGATGCTACCTCTGCTCTTGGGGTAAAATCTGTAGGTGGAGCAGTGTGATTGTAACCAATTCCAAACTTCACATTTGAAGCAGATTGCTTACTAAGAAGCATTTCAAAACCTTTGCATGATTGTATCGATCTATCACACTCTACTTGGGTAACTGCAAGGGTTTCTTTGAGATCTTTGTACTTCTCTAGAAGTACTTCTTCTCTAGCCTTATCATCAATTATTTGGCAATTCAGTTTATAAATCTCATCATCTTTATCTTTAAGCACAGACTCAAACTCAGCTTTATTTTTGGAAATTGTTTGTTCTAGCTCAATGTTCTTATTAATTAGAGCTACATTTGCTTCTCTAATGGAAGCAAATGCTGCTATGCATGGTTCAGAACATAATTTGGCTTTTGCCTCAGAGGATACCTGTGATACCTGAGATGTAGAAGCATTAGAAAATGAAGTATTAACAGACTCCAAAGCCATAAGAGCTAGATTCCCAAAAGGACTGTCACCACCATGTTGACCAGCACCTGAGAACAGTTGATCATGACCAGACATGTCATCTGGTAAACTGCTCCAGTCAACAACTCCTGGGGTGAAGAAGCTGTGTTGTTGAGGTTGAGTTGTTGATGAGATTGGGAAGGCTGAGGTTCTGGTAGTGCATGAGGTTGTGGTGCCATAGGAACTTGAACTTGATTTGATTGTGGCATTAATAACAAGGGTAAGGATATGGCATTTGACCCTGAGGAACAAAATATGCTGGAGATTGTTGTTGAGGATGATGACTAGAGGTGACAGGATGTTGCCCTCTGTGTTGTTGACTATTGCCAGGAAAAGTCACAAAGGGTGCAGTGGAGTTAGATCCAGTTGATCTACACTCTCTTGCAAAGTGTCCAAGCCTTTGGCATTTGAGACACCTCAACTTGCTCTTGTCAAAACCAACTTTGGTTTTGCCAGAGAGTCCTGGGAATTTTCTTCCAGTTCTTTTATAGAACTTCTAGATCTGATATTTATCAAGGCCATTTGGCTCAAAATATCCATCTCTTCTAAGTCATCAACAGCAATCCCCTTGAGATCATCCATAATGAAGCATAGATTGTCATTATTACACCCAGTAAACTGACCATCAACACTCACAAATGCAGAATCAGAAGTGCTTGAAGAGAAATTAATATGCTCATCATACTGGCATTCAGATGAAGCATATTCTGACTCATGACCCACCAAGGCAGTGTTGCCTGGTACAAAGTCTTCGGTGAGCTTTCCAGATGAAGACAGCTTTCTCTTCTATTCTATCTCTCTCTCAAACGTGAGCAGTTTCCCATGGAGTTGGGTGAGAGATAGTTTGTCCAAGCTTGCACTGGAGCGTAGGACAATAGTATATGTGTCCCATCTCTCAGGCAGTGATCTGAGAAATCTGTTATTCATCTGAATATTGGTGTATTCAAGTTTGACCATTTTTAGTTCAGAGATCAAACAAGAGAACCGCTCATATTGTTGAGTCAGTGTCTCACCCTTTCTATGAGAGAATGTCTCATATTGTTGGGCAAGAATTTCTTTATTATTTGCCAAGACCTCATCTGTTCCTCTAAATTGTTCTTTCAAGGCATTCCAGAGGTCATGGGCAGTTTCATGATGCATTAGCCCATAATAGATTTCATTTGGCAGTGCCATGGCCAGAATTCCATGGGCTTTTGCATCAATTTCAAGCAACTTCTTGTCCTCATCTGAGTATTGCTCCCTCCTCTTCGGAACCATTTGATTGGTTTCCGGGTTATTCACCATAGGCTTGTGTGGACCATGTACCACTGATGTCCAATACCCTGCACTGTTAACAGACAGGTGATGGAGCATACGTCTTTGCCATATGTTATACTCATTCCTAACCAGCATTGGTGGCTTGGTTGAGGAACCAGTATTGTGAGGATCATTGGAGGGAGTAGTCATTTTTAGTTCAAAAACAATTTAGTTCAAGCTTTTAAAAGTTTTAAACAGACCACAACAAACTCAATGAAAACCAAGAGAAGATCTCAGGATGAATGAGCATAAATATAGAAAATTCAATCTCTATAACTGTTTCTTGCAATAACAAAAGCTAATTCAATCAAACTTAGATCTTGAATAGCAGTTTCAATGATCAATTATTAGATCGATCAATGATTAACCTGCTCTGATACCATTTGACAGGATCAGTGATCACAAGTTTGATGTATTAGGATTTAAAGCAGTGGAATACAAACAGGAATTAGACAGATTGTAGCAAGCAATCGATACTTGTATGCATTAAGAGCGCATACGGTTATAGGGAGAGAATATATATTTCTGATTTCAAGGAATGTTTATAGATGTAGAATATTTCCAATCAAATCATTCATTCATTCCATTCATTCATTCGTCACGTATTACAATAGGTTGTCACTCCTTATATAGAGTGCAACAATCACTGCTGTTATCACGGAAAGTGACAACTGGCAGATCTAATACAAAAATAACTAACTCTTAACAAACCACTGAAATGTTCACAACTACTGAGAACATATCAGAGTGTTACGTACAAAATATAAAACTACTGAAACTACAACGACTGAAGAACAAGCTCTTCAGTCGTTTTACAAAACTACTGAAACATAAAACTACTGAAACTAAAATATAAGACTACTGATATCACAACTACTGAAGAAGTACTCTTCAGCAGTTGTGACAGACTACTGAGGCTTCAGTACTTGATCTTCAGACTTTGACCTTCAGGTGTTTCATCAGCTGATGACTTCAGTAGATATCATCAGCTGATGTCTTCAGTCTTTGTCTTCAGACTTTGTACATCGGTTGTTGATCTTCAGTACTTGTAAACTCTTCAGCTGTTGTACTTCAGTACTTTGGTCTTTCAGCTTCAGCACTTGTGTTCTTCAGCTGTTGTACTTCAGCACTTTAGTTCTTCAGCTGTTGAGGTCTTCAGCACTTGATCTTCAGCTGTTGAAGTCTTCAGCACTTGTCAAACTACTGATGAGGCTTTCAGCAGTTGTTGTGATACCATGTGGGACTTAGAGGTTTTCTGATCTTGGCTCATTGGTTCTTTTGGTCCAACAAAGTCTATAAAGAATGTTCTAGAAAGTAAAGGCAACACGGGTTGCTTCTCTGGTTTAAGAGGTAAAAAGCACACATCTTTGAACGGTTGGATGAAAAATTCTCTATGTGTAAGGAATACATGCTAAGGCTGATGCAACTCAAACACTTCAAGTCTCCTACATACTATACATAAAGGTGAAATCTTCCAAAGCCAAGACCAATATCTTCCAAAGCCAAAGATGAAGTCTTCCGAAGCTTCATAGACAAAGTCTTCCAAAGCTCAACTCTTGAAGACAGATTTCTTCTGAAGACTTTTAGTGAACATGCTTTATCTGATGTACTTTACATAAAGGTGGACCCCTTTCCGCTGTGACTCTGTAAAGTCACCAACTTGCATGACTTGGTGAAAAGGTCCATGCTTTTAGTAACTGTACATTGAGGTCTTGAGTCTATAACTTTCTACTTCATGTACTTTAGCCTTTTGTAATATATTAGGATGTGAGCTATGGCATGTCATAGTCACAAGTCAAAAGGCAATCTGCCTTTTGACTTTACAATTGATTTTGTGTTGTGTCTAGTCAATTGTATCTAGCTAGCCTTCAAACTATGACCGGCTATAGGATGTAGTATAAGTATCTCATGTTCTTGTAACTTTCTTCTATGCTTTGTAACACTTGTAAAAGAACTTGAGAAGGCAATATACTGCAATCTTGAAAACAATCTACTTGTGTATTTTGCTATCATGTTCTGTCTCTTATTTAGTTGTGTTCTTTGCATCATCTCTTGTGGTTAATCCAGTCTCATTGTTTGATTAGTCTAGTTAATCTCCTCTTTGTGTTGTTGTGTTGTAACTAACCGCCCTTCAGCGGTCCTACATTTGGTATCAGAGCTTTCCAGGCTCTTGATATAAGATCTTACCATCTTTTGATCCTTCACACACACAAATACTAAACTTTTCAAATGGAAGCCATTTCTAAGACTGATATGGAAATTGGAACCATGAACAAATCCCCACTGATCACTCTTGATGACTTTGACACCTAGTGCCAAAGAATGGAAGGTTTCATCAGGTCTCTAGATTCAAGAATATGGGAGTCTGATGAGAATGGACCTTACATACCAAGCACCCCTTCTGCTACTGGTGGTGGTATGATCCCCAAGGCTGTGGCTAACTACTCTGATGAAGATAGGAAGAAAGTAGAGATTGATTAGAAAGCCATGACAACCCTTTAGACTGGTCTTCCTAACTTTGTATACAAAGGTTTCAACAAATGCAAAACATCTAAGCAGCTGTGGGATGCATTGAAACTGATGTATGAGGGTTCCTTTGAAGCCAAGGAGAACAAGAAGGGTCTCTCGAAGCAGCAGTTTGAAAACTTCACCTTCAAAACAGGTGAAACCATGACCTGGCAATACTTCAGGTATGTTGAGATTGTGGATACCCTAGTGGATGGAGGAGTTTCTCTTGAGAACAGAGATATTTTAAGGATGTTCATGTCCTCACTTCTTAGGCAATGGACACACTACTGTGTGGTTATCAAGAGGACCGAGAACCTGAAAACTCTTACTCTAACATAGTTATATGGGATTCTCAGTGGCTACTACATGGAGATGAACATGCAAGGTTCATCTGGAAACTCCAACAATCAAATGGGTTCAGACCTTCATGTGGTTGAAAGGGATAGCATAGAACCCCAACATCATCTCATATGCTACCCTGACAACTCATAAAAGGGCTCTTTCATCACCTTCTCCGAGACACCAAGGGAGAACTACACTCAAGAAAGCCCATTCCAAGAGACAAGTTTTTCTCAAGCCTTTGTGTCTTCTGATGAAAGTTGTGGCAACTCTCTTTTCGCCCTTGAAGACCTGGACTGTATCCATCCAGATGATCTGGAGTACATGGAAATAGTCTAGCAGATAGCTCTTCTCACTCATAGAGCCAAGAAGTTCTACAAGCGGACTGGAAGGAAGTTTCCAAGCAATGCAAACAGTGGAAATTTTGGAATGGAAAAAAGCAAAGTCAAGTGTTACAACTATAACATGATGGGTCACTTTTCTAGGGAGTGTAAGGCACCAAGAACAAGTGGCGGTCAAACTCAATCCAGACCAAACTACTCTAACAAGGCTACCCCAAATGAGAAGCCAAAGCAGCAAACGACAGTTGCTGTTGAAGAAGGAGGCTTTGACTGGAGCTTTCAGGTGGAAGATGCTTCTCCAAACCAAGCACTAATGGCAGATCATGATGAAGCCAAGGTATTGGAACATCTCTGTACCCCTGAATGCATTGCTAAAGTTAACAGATACAGGTCCTACAACTTGGAAATGAGATCTGATGTTGAGTCCTTAATCATTTTAAAAGCTGATTTTAGAAAGTCTAAAAATGATTATAAACTGAACATAGAGGACTTAGAGAAAAGTATTTTAGTTCTAAAACATGAGCACACAAATTTTAGGACTCAAATCAGGGATCTCATAACTAAGCCGACTGAGTGACAGGCTGAGCTTGTGATCAGCAAAGCCAGGGCAGAAAAGTGTGTTCTAGATGAAGAGACCTTCAAGAACATGATATCCTCATCCTTGCATCACAAGGTGTGCTATCAAAACAAGTAGGGGCTAGGTTCTAATGATATAGCGCCTCCACACACAATCTTGTCTGTAAGATCACCCAGGTGTGGAACTTGTGAAGATAAGCTTTCTCTCATAGATCCTTTAAGTGATAGTGAAGAATTCCTCTGAGAAGAGTAAAGAGGAGGATTCTAAGAAGGGGCACTATCCTTCTGAGGAGAAGAAGAAGATTGTGATGACCAAGTCTATGAGGAAGAACTTGATCTGAAAGATCAAAAGAAAAGAAAGAAAGGCTCAAGAGATCCAGGCTACTTTTGACTCCAAGCAGAAACAAGTTTTTATCTCTACAGGGTTTGAAGTAGTGAAGAGTGAAGACATGAACCTAAACTCTTCTCCTAAGAATTCAAGTTCATGTTAAAATCATCTTAGCACCAAGAAGAAGACTGGTTCCTTGTGTACCACTGCTACACAACCTGGACCATCCAACTCCAAGAATACTTCTCAGCCCAAAACGACTGTCTCAGCATCTACAAGGATTGTTAGGATCGTTTCGGTACGGAGTACTAACTGATTTACGCATATACCAAACCAAATAATGCGGAATCCTATTTGATTAGCGATCCAATCAGTGAGAACGTAAGTATAATAGATCTAAGAATGAATCTAAATGTTAAGAATGATTGTAAGATGATTTACTGCGATCTATGAACTTGGAACAGGTTTTCTTGGGTCTCTGGACGGCTAGGGTACGATTTAGTATGTAGGGATTCGAATTGTTATGTTTTTCCACAAATTAAGTGGTGTTTATAGGTTAGGGTTTTCCATTCATGCGACTGAGCCATTTGCATGGTTCAGTAGTACGACTGAAGGATGCGGTTGATCCATCCACACGACTGAAGATTCAGTCGTACCACTGAGTCAATCTCATGTTACAATCGTGCAATTGATCTAGTCTCCTGGTTTAGTCGTGCGACTGGTTCATTAGCATGATGTATTCATGCGTATGGACCACTAGCATGGTCCATTCATATGAGAACTTCACATGATTAAGTCTAAGCACATTTCTTAATCGTCATTGACTAAGAACTATGTAAACAACCACAAACCTATATACTTAGTTCAATATGCGTTATCACACAATAAACAATGAAATATTAAACATTATAAGTATCACAAACACATTACATTTCATTCATACCCATTCTGTTACATATACGTAAGACATGAAAGACATTTTACATTTGAGCTCCTGAACTAGGTACACATGTATCTACAAACTCCCCCTTGGACCTAGTTTACTGTATTGTCAAACATTCTTCATCATCTATTCAAACTTCTTGTACATATCCTCTATTGTAGCTCCAGCATGTATCTCAAATATGAAACAGAGCCTTATAACATTTTGGAATCGGAGGGCTTGTACACTGTCTTGTGAATCATTAAATAGTGGCCACTTGTACAATGTGTATACATCATGAGCAGACAAGTTTGATAGCCACATTGGGTCAAATTCCCGAATAGTATCCATTTGGCCCTCTTTTTGTAAGACTATAATAGCTTCACATGTTCTCCAATCATAGTACCACCACTTAAAGTGTGGAGTGAAGTCCTGTGGCATTTTCCTTAGAGGGATTCTTGACATTGTGTGTGGAGGACTCCACTTCAGCACTATCTTTGGCTTTCCAATAATGGCATCAACTTCAGACCGTCTGATGTACCTCGTCGATTGTTGAGGTTTGAAGTTGACCACCTAGTGTTGTACTCTTTTTGCAATGCAGCCTCAAACCAGCCTGACATTTTCCTTGGGTTAGCATATAGCAACTTTAGTTTGGCTAGCTGGTTGAGCTCAAAACCAGGAAGAGTCTTCAGATTGTGTGGGAATCTGAAGTACTCTATTCCCTTGTCCCTCTTGACAACATATACATTTAGATCCTTAAAATATGCACATGCTATAATCTTTCCTCACACCTTCAGATGCTTCTTCACTTTGTAGAGCTTGGTGTAGGCACTCGGCTTTGGAGCAGTGCATTGGGCTCGGATCTCTGCAAAACAAGCTACCCATTCAGCCTTTTTGATGTTAACATGGCATCCGAGGCTTGGGCTTGATCCTGATTCTTCTCTGACTCTTGCTCCATCTCATCTAGTTTCTCAAACGTATCACTGACAAGAGTGTCACCCAGATTGGGGACTACATTTCCCTCTTTGTTAGCATAGTCTGGATAATGCTGGACTGTGACGTCTTCCATCTCTATTTCCTCCACATCATTAAGCTCGTCGTCACTAGCCACGTCAATAGTAGGGGAATCCTTGACAATTTCATCCGGATTTAGCCGGAACATCTCCACAAGTTGCTCATGAGTAAGGTCATGAATTATTTCTCCTTCTTTAGGAGTATACTCACAAACCTCCTCACAATCCCTTGCATATCAAGTATCATAGTGAATTGAGACTTGATTTGCTATAAGGGAGCAACATCATACTGGTCTTGCTGAGATGGTTGATCTGCTTGATTTAAACATTAAACACATCAATCATTTGTCAATAATCAATACAGTTAAATAGAATATATATATATATATATATATATATATATAAACATTAAGTACATAAGTTTAATACATGATTCAATTACATAGGATTTAAAATTACATAAACATCTAAACATTACTTTTGTCTTGAATCACGGGCTCTTCTTGTGTTGCGGCCGAGGACGAGGCTCCCTGATACTGTGACTTCTTGGACTGTCTTTCTATGCTTTGTGTGGCAACCGATGCACCTGTATCATCTCCTTCCTTATAATCTCCTCCCTCTTCCTCTCCTGCTCCATCATCACCACCTTCTGCTACCTCATCCTCATCATCATCCTCATCCTCCATCACCTTCTCTCTAATCTTGAGAGGCTCATCTTTAGTGCCTTTGAGTCTGAGCATGATGGTCTTGTTTGCCGACTCGAACTCTCCAATCCTTTTAGCAGATTGGTCATTAAGATCCTTGAGTTGGGTGATCTGCTGAGCCTGCTGAGATATCTGCTGAGTTTGGGTAGCATTAAGCTCCACAAGCTGACGTAGTTGTGCAGAGATGATCCTGTAGGGAAGGATTGGTGGGACGATGGTCCGGCTTGGTGGCTTGTGGTGGTAGTGGTAGGTGGAGGTGTGGTAGTAAAGGTGGGTGGTGTGGTAGTACTGGTGGTGGGAGATGTAATGGTGGTGGTGGTAGCTATGGTGGTAGTGGGGGAAGAGGCTGTGATCAACGTGTACCTTCATGTCTTGGGCTTCATCCTGTGGGGATGAGCCATCCTTTTTTCCTCGAACCCCTCGTGAAGGATGCTCCCCTTGGGATGCTGGACCGAGCTGGGGTGTAGGTAGGATTAGTCATAGTCTCCCCAGATTCGCCCGGGCGTCCACCAACCGCCTCAATCCCTCGTCCGGTGGCAACTACCTTGCTGCCCACCGTACGAGTCAACGACTCCTCATCCTCGTCCTCCTGATGGAAACCAGCTGTAGCAGCTTCTCCATGAGTGGGTGGTGGAGGTGTAACATCTGTAGTGGTGGTCATAGATGGAGTGGGGCCAGAGTCTCCACCATCACCACTGTTATCATCATCTGACTCATTAGTGGGGAGCACAATCTAGTCAGTGTCAGAGGCGCTGTTATCGTGGCGCCACATCCTTCGTGACAGTGTCACATAGTCCTCACGGGCAAGATGCCCGAACAGTCGCGTGACAGGGGGTTTTACGTACTTCCCCCTGTACACCTTCATCCTGCCCAAGGTGGTATCGTCTATCACCTCGAGCACCACAGTGTCCTCCTTCTCCTTTGGTAGCGAAGGGAGATTTTGGTGAATGATCATCTGCATAAAGCAAGGGTACATGCAAAAGCCTTCCTTGCCCTTCACCTTGATGTTCTCCACCAGGTAGGTGAAGATCATCCTCGAGAAGCTGAACACATGGTTCAGCACCAACGCCAGATACGCGTTCTGAATCTAGTCTGACAGCTCGTTGAAGCCTCCCTTCCTTGAGCCAATCCACTTAAGCAGCACATGAGCCAAGTACTTAATTGGGGGCACATGTTGCTCTTGTTGAGCACTCCTGCATTGATATCCCTCGAGTACTTGGCCCGTAGAAAATAGCCTCGTACAGTCAGTGGGTGAAGTCGTGTAGGACAGTCAGCATCGTCCCCAAACTCTAAGACTGTCTTGAGATCGTCCTCAGTGATGTCTATATCTTGACCAGAAATGGAGCTCCTGATACAGTGGGGCTCTGAGGATCTATCGACAACCGCGCTTTCCAAAAAAGCCTGCTGAACTGACCGGTACGGCGTGCACGGAGTCGATATAGCACGAAGATCCTTGATCTCCGTAAGAATGTAATAATGCTCGAGAAATCAACCACATTTCATGAGGTCAGATCCAGATGAGCACAAAGGTTATGCTTTGTGCTCATAGTACAACGACTCGCCATCTGTGACACTATGTAAATAAACGTTAGTGAGTGTCAATGAGTAACAGTTTGATTCATTAGACTTGAAATCTTCTCTTCTGTCATGCGAATGAACTAAGCGACTGAGATGTAGTCGTGCGATTGAGCTCATACGTACGCCTGAGCATGCAACTGGGATTAGTCGTATGATATCCCGTACGTTTACACCAATCATGCGACTGAACTCATACGCATGGTTCAGTCGTGCGATTGAGCCATTCGCCCAGCTCAATCGTGCGATTGAAGTTCATCAAGGTGTCCATTCGCATGACAGACTGTTTGTTCAATTCAATTTCAGATTTTCAGTAAAACTTAATGTTGGACGTCGTGGTTTGGCTCATTAGTCTCGCAAATGACCGACATAACACCTAATACCTTTAATTGAACAATGTACTTAGTTTTATTAGTTTCTTAGGTAAACTAAGTCTCGGTTTTGTTTAGGGCTTAAATTCGATCATTAGGGCACAGATTGATGGACACTTGAGTGGATTAGATCGCACATTACCTATATAATCAATAGAAATCATCAATACACAACAGTCAGTGGTCTAGAATGGTCAAATGAAAATCGGGCAGCGTAATGGTATAGTCGTGTGATTTGGGGGCGATTTGAGAGTGATGAATGACTATGACCGACTCACCCTCCTTTTATACTAGGGTTTCCTTCAGTCATGCGACTGAACCAGTCTCATACTTGATTTGTGTGACTGAGTATATGTCGTGCGACTGGCACAGTTGGTCACCTTCAATCGTGCGACTAGATGTCAGTTGTGCGACTGTGTCATTCGGTCACCTCCATTCATGCGATTTGTTCATTTTGTGAACCAATCGTGTGAGTTTACTCATGCTGATGGTCCAATCGCACGTCTGGGCCATGAGTGTTGTTTAGTCATGCAATTGGGCTCATACGTATGGTCCAATCGTACGGATGGTCCATACTCATGGTCTAGTCGGGCGAATGGACTCATACGTATGGTCCAATCATACGGCTGGGCCATACTCATGGTTCAGTCGTGCGAATGGGCTCATAATTAAGATTTTGACTTTATGACCATTTCACAGTTAACCTTTTTAACTATTGATAAAACATTTCGAGCATTCGATCATCACAGACATGACCATTTTAACTTCAAGAACTTTTGATCACCTCAGACGTGACCTTTTTTAGTGATTAAATTCCCGACAGAATTCCAATGCACAGTCCGACGTTTAACAGCTAAACTGACAAAAAATAAACAAATGAAACAACTAGAACTAAAAGACAAAATTAAAACATATTTTTTTGTAATTTTGTGTGAGGTGGAAATCCTAAGATAGATATCTAACAGATTTATTTCTCGAACAGACAGCTTCAATTTATTTTGACCATAAGTGGAACGATTCATTATGGAACCATACAGGTAAATAAAATCATTTGGGACATGTTACCAAAACCTTTTGATGCTAGATTCTTGTTTTCATCGAGAGTCATTAGCAAGTCTAGAAAATCATACTAGTGCCACAAGATGCACATAGTGGTGTTGACTTTCAAGAGTTGCAGCCACAATGATTGTCAGTATACTTGTCCTCTACTTGTCCTTTTAAATTCATACATAGACTTTTGACACAGATTGGTGACAATTTAAGGTTTAATTATTTCAACAAGCATTTGTGGATCCCACGCTTATATGGTAATCAACGTTCCTTAGGAGATTTTTGAGCGGTCTACCGGTAGTATTCAAGAATAACCTATTCTAGAGGTTTCAAAGAGATGCTAAGCCTCAGGTCAATGCCACCGCATAGCAGAGAGGCGCAAACAACAATGAATTCTTGAATATTTACGTTATGCTTATCCTCAGGCCAGTGCCACAGCATGTAGAGAGGCACACGACCTATCTTTTTGTTTGAGCAATTTTATTCTTTTTGCACAGATCACATCAATAACGTAGGTTATTAGGTTGATTGTACTTTGCATTTTCTATGTGCTTTGCTTATTTTATGGTCATCCGCACACATTTGTGGCGTTTATTTTGCTCGTCACCCCTTATTGGAACTTTGTTTATTGTGTTAACCAAGGATAAGATGATAACCCACAGCTTGTTGAACAGCTTAGTTTGAACTTGAAATCACCAACGAGGTCTACTTATCTATTGTGTTGAATCTACCGACACATCATCTAATGGTCTAGCAACCTCTAGGTCTACTTCTCCGTGTAACCTTAGTAGTAGCTAGTTTTACTATCATTTTTCCTTTTATTTTTTCTTAGACTTCTCAGACTTATACTTCGAATTTTTTATTTTAACAATTTCTTCTTTTAAAGTCCAAAATATTTGTTCCTGTGTACTATCATTTTCTATAGTTATTGATTCAGTATCACATATTCGATCTCATTACTTTTAGCTAGACTGTCCCAAACTATTTATTCCTTCCTTGTTTTTTTTATTTATTATTTTTTATGTACTGAAATTAAAACAACTAAATTTAATACTAACCTAACCTATTCTCCCCTAAAATTCTAAAACTGAAAAAGTTTTGCATTTAGAATTTTAATAGGCGAAGAAATAAAATAAAATAAAATATAAGTAAAATTGAAATCTACTTGTCGGACTAAGTTCTGTCATGGTCGGAAATCACATCACTTTTCTTTTTAACGTCGTTGACCTCTAACAGATATAGAAAACATGGTTTATCAAAGGCTTTTGTGTAGAGATCAGCGCGTTGAAGATCAGTACTTATTTTAACAACATCGATCAAATGCTTTTCAAAACAATCACGTATAAAGTGATATTTAATTCTCATGTGTTTGGTTTTAGGATATTGGACCGGATTTTTAGTTAAGGCAATAGCAGCAGAGTTATCAACATAATCCCGCATTTGCTGTTGAATCCAGATGATCTGAGAACAGCGACTTGTAGCAGCACATATTTAGCTTCACAGGGGACAAAGCAACCGATGTCTGCTTCTTACCTACCAGGTGACTAACTTCCCCTAAAGAATTGACATCCCGCTGATGTTGACTTGTAGTTCATTTAGCAATCACCGTAATCCGAGTCACTATACGCTGTAAGCTCGAAATCATCATCATGAGGACACCACAACCCGAGTATTGGGGTACCCTTCAGATAACGAAATATCCTTTTAATGCTGATAAGATGGTTGACCTTTGGTTTCACCTGATATCTGGAGCATAGACACGTCGCGTACATGATATCCGGTCATGAGGCGGTGAGGTACATGAGAGATCAGATCGTTCCTCGGTACATGGTGGCATCAACCAGATCGCCACTTTCGTTGGGTGCTACATCGTGGTTTGTAGCAAGTGGAGTCCCAACTCCCGAAGCATTCTCCATGTCAAACCTACTGAGAATATCGCCTACATACTTGGTTTGATGTAGGAAAATTCCCTTAGGTGTCTGATCCACCTGTAACCAGAGAAAGAACTTAATTCCTTCCATGGCACTCATCTCAAATTCTGCCTTCATTACTGCTTCAAATTCTTTACACAATTCTTCGTTTTTGGACTCGAAGATTATGTCATCAACATAGATCTGTACAAGCAGTAGGTCACCATCCTTTTCTTTGATAAACAATGTACAATCAATCACTCCTCTTCGAAACCCATGTTTCACAAGATGAGTTGAGAGCTTCTCATACCATGCTCTGGGGATTGATGAAGCCCGTATAGAGCATTGTCTAGCTTGTAAACTCTGTCCCGATGATACGAATCCACAAATCCCTCAGGTTGACTGACATACACTGTGTCTCGGATTTCACCATGAAGAAATGCACTCTTCACATCAAGCTGATAGACTTTAATCTTCATATACGATGCTTAGGCTAGGAAGATACAGATGGCTTCCATTCTTGCCACTAGTGCAAAGTCTTCATTATAATCAATCCCCTCGACTTGTCAAAATCCTTGAACTACTAGTCGTGCCTTGTTTCTAATAATGACCCCTTGGTCATCCTTCTTGCATTTTAAAACCCATTTAGTGCCAATGACCTTAGCACCTTTAGGTCTATCAACCAGAGTCCACACTCCTAACTTTTTGAATTGAAGTAGTTCTTCTTGCATGGCACTCACCCAAGCCTCATCATTTAAGGCGTCACTTACATATTTTGGTTTAAATTGAGACACAAAACAACCATAAGCACCGTGGTGAAGGTAGCCTTTGTCAATGACTGAGGCATAATCAGCTAAATATAGTTGATTTCTTGTTTGTACTCGCGATTGTACATCCCCTATGACATTGTCCAGAGGATGATAAACATTATGGCGAGATCTAGGAGTGGTGAGTACAACTACCTCATTTTCTAGGTTGTGAACCACAGGTTCAGTATCTAAGGCAGTAGGAGTATGGGGTTTCGAAGTGTCAGAGGCATCAACATCTGATGCGTGTGTACTTGTAGTAGTAGGAACCTGTTCCTCCTGATCCACCCGAACATTTTCCACTTCTTCATCGTCGTAGTGAGTCACTTACTTCCAGTGCTGGCCCTGAGTTGCTAGAAGACTGACCTTGTGAACCGGATGTTATCGAGTCTAAGGGTGGTGTATTTAAGACATCATACTTGGTTGCTAACTCATCTTCAGGTGTGGAGAGAGGGATGTTGAGGGACTTAAAGAATCCATCATAATCGAAAAAGAATGCGGGTCCTTTTCCAGCTAGGGGGAGGTGGTGTATATCTCAACGTCCATGTTATACCACACTTCTACTTGACCCGTTGAGTTGTTGTAAACTCTATTATTCGGTATGTTGTATCCTTGTAAAATTCCTTCTTCAGCCTTCTCGCTGAACTTGCCTTCCTGAGTTTTATTCAAAAGGGTGCAAGGGGCGCCAAACGGTTCGAGGTACTCTAGATTTGGTTTACGTTGTTGAAGTAACTCGTAACACGTCTTACCATGACGTTTTACCACTAGGACTCGATTTAAGGTTTAACATGCATTTGCTACTGCCTCGTTCCATAATTGAATAGGCAGTTTCGAGTCTGCTAGCATTGTCCTGGCTATTTCTATCAAGATTCTATTCTTTCGTTCCGCAACTCCATTCATTTGTGGAGTGTAGGTAGATGTGAACTCATGTAAAATTCCCTTTTCTTTGCAGAATGCTCCATCCACTGATTCTTGAACACAGTACCATTGTCTAAGCATAATTGTCTTATCTTCAGCTTGTAGAGAGACTCCAAAGTAGTTACCAACTCTTTGAATGACTCAAATGTTTCAAATTTGGATTTTAGAAACATTACCCAAGATAATCTTGAGTAGTCATCTGTAACTACATAACAGTACAAGTCGGCGGCGATGCTCCTTGTACTGACTGGACCAAATAGATCCATATGAAGAAGCTTAAGAGGCAGTTCTATGGAATGAACTTTCTTTTCCTTATGAGACTTCTGAGCCTATTTGCCTTTCTTGTAGGCGACACAAAAATCCGGTAGTTGGAAGTTTTTGACATTTACTCCTCGCACTAGATCATTCTGGATCAAGTGGTTCATCTTTCGTGGATTGATGTGTCTTGTTCTCCTATACCAGGAGATTGAATCCTTATCTGTAGCCTTTGACAGGAAGCACTGAACTTGATGATCCGTTATGGAGGCCGTTGATAGATCCAAGACATAAAGATCGTTATATCTTGAAGTTGACATTAAGAATTGATCCTCCGGGATCACATAGTCCTCTTTCAGACATAGCACTTCTTGTTGTCGAATACTACCTTAAAGCCTTTGTCATAGATTTGGGATACAGAAAGGAAATTATTTTGAAGTTGTTGAACATAGTTTACCTTGTCAAACTTCAGTTTTGGTTTCCCATTTCCCCTTGAGCGGTGATGCAACCTCCTTTGTTTCCAGATAATGAAACATGGCCTCCTTTAATTTGTTTTACATTATACAGGAGAGTCAGGTTCCCAGTCATGTGCCTAGATGTTCCACGATCTACAATCCAGGTATTTGTGGCATCACTATGGCGAACACCTTGCACATTCAAAGGAAACCATTAGTTAAGGTTAGGGACCCAAGCCTTAACTGTCTTGGGTGACCAAGAGGCATCACACATTATAAATTCCACCCACTATCCATTTGAGGGTGAGGGAAGATCATTTGTCTTCTTGTTCTTATTATCAGACATTGAACTAGTTCTTTCTTTCAATAAGCTTGTTTTATGTAAGGCCTGTTTGTGATAAACAGACGATTGGCTTATGGTTTGAACTTTATGTTCACTAATTCTTCTAGGTGGAGTCATAAAACTCCTTTTAGAAGAACTGGATTTATGATCATGAAGTTCAACTTTCTACCTTGGTGTCTGATAGTAAGGACAATTAGACGCGATGTGTCCATACTTTCCGCAGTTGTAGCATGATCTACTTTGGACATGTTGGTATAATTGTTTCTGTGGAGAAGTGTGTGACACTCGTGTGACTTTAATTTGTTTGGGTTTGACACTTCTTGTGTAGATGCGTTATCTTGTTTAACAAAATTAGTTGTTTGAACCTTTTTAACATCTTTACTCTTTTGTTTATCTGGACTTAGACATGATGCACGTGTTTGGTTAACTTGTTTGGTCTTTTGGGTTGAGCATTAGACGTATTTGAACAAAACTTTACCTTAACCTTCTCAAATTGTTCATCCAGATTAATGATAGGCATTTTACCTTTTGACTTTAAAGTGGTATCCTTTTGTTTTGTGACAGATTCAATAGAATTACTTGTGGAATTTGGATCACTTACAATAGGAGTGGACACCACATGATCCTTGAGTGGGTTGTTATTTATTGTTTTGCATTTAGCATTCAACAAGGTCTCATGTG
This sequence comes from Flaveria trinervia, assembly GCA_025506515.1. Lineage (NCBI taxonomy): Eukaryota > Viridiplantae > Streptophyta > Magnoliopsida > Asterales > Asteraceae > Flaveria > Flaveria trinervia. Next base: position 29,402,211 of record CM046452.1, on the reverse strand, counting down.
GTGGTGGAACCACTTTGTAACCCAAACCCTCCCTGTTGTTGCGTTCTCTTACTAAGTGCTAGACTATGTTAGAAGGACTAGTCCAACTGTGCAGTTTTTGTTTTAATGAGTTTACTTCGACTTCCAGAACTGCTTTTTGTTTCTTAGTTTCTTCTAGGGTGTTTAAATAGAACTTAATGCCATTTTCTTGGTTAAAGGCCACAACTTCAGTTTCCCATATTTGTTTATTCAACAGTTCTATTTTCACTTTATAAATGTGCTTATTTTGTTTTAAAATCATGTTTGCTTCTGTGCATAGTAGTAAATCATTTATTAAGCTATCATTGTGATCTAATAACCTAACAAATTTTTAGTCTATTCTTTCTCTAAATTTGTTACATTTAATGCAACCATGACTATCAAACAATTGGTCTTTTGTACATACCTGAGAAGATTCGGTTGAATCAGCCATCATAGCAGAGTTTGACTCTTCTGGTGCTGTTGATTTAGAACAACTTGTGCTTGTACCCTCTTCATTCAGGTGATCGAATACATTTGCAGTTTCTTCATTATTTGACATCACGAGTTACATTGCTATATCACCTTCGCTTGCAGAGTCATCATCCAAAGCATCAACACAAGCAATGTTGGATTCTCCCAGAGATAGAAATCGAAAGGTCCAATCTTGCCCTTCGTCATTGTTGGACCAAAAGAACCAATGAGCGGATCAGAAAAACCTTTAAGTCCCACAGACGTCACAACAACTGCTGAAGTCCACAACAGCTGAAGACACAAGTGCTGAAGATAGTCTGAAGACACAAGTGCTGAAGACAAAGTCTGAAGAAAAGTGCTGAAGACAAAGTCTGAAGACACAAGTGCTGAAGACAGTCTGAAGACACAAGTGCTGAAGACAGTCTGAAGACACAAGTGCTGAAGACAGTCTGAAGACACAAGTGCTGAAGACAAAGTCCGAAGACAGAAGTGCTGAAGACAGTCTGAAGACACAAGTGCTGAAGACAAAGTCTGAAGACAAGTGTTGAAGACAAAGTCTGAAGACAAGTGCTGAACACAAGTACTGAAGACCAAGTATCAGACGTTGTCACAACAGCTGAAGAGGTCTTCTTCAGTAGTTGTGACGGTTTTCTTTCAGTAGTTTTATATTTTTCCCTTTTAGTAGTTTTGTAATCAGTAGTTTAGTTTCAGTAGTTTAGCATCAGTAGTTTTATTTTGTACTTAGCACTCTAATATGTTCTCAGTAGTTGTGAACATTTCAGTAGTTTGTTAAGTGTTAGTTATTTTTGTATTAAATCTGCCAGTTGTCACTATCCCGTGATATCAGCAGTGATTGCACTCTATATAAGGAGTGTCAACCTAATTGTAATCGTGAATGATTGAGCAGAAACATTTGATATTATTGAAACATTCCTTTTCACAGAAATAATTCTCTCGTTACAACCGTATTTGTTCTTAATGCATACGAATATCAAATTCTTTCTATAATTTGTCTAATTGTTGTTCTTATTCCGCTGCGTTACACTCTAATCCATCAAACTTGAGATCACTGATCCTGTCAAATGGTATCAAAGCAGGTTAATCATTGATCGATCTAATAATTGATCATTGAAACTGCTATCCAAGATCCAGTTTGATTGAATTAGCATTTTTGCAAGAAACGGTTATAGATATTGAATTTTCTGTGTTTTGGGTCATTCATCATGAGATTTATTCTTGGTTTTCATTGAGTCTGTTGTGGTCTGTGTAAAATATTTTAAAAACTTGAATTAAATTGTTTTTGGACCTAAAATGACTACTCCTTCCAATGATCCTCATAATACTGGTTCCTCAACCAAGTCTCCAATGCTGGTTAGGAGTGAGTATAACATATGGCAACGACGAATGCTCCATCACCTGTCTGTTAACAGCTCAGGTTGTTGGATATCAGTGGTACATGGTCCACACAAGCCTATGGTGAATAACCCGAAAACCAATCAAATTGTTCCAAAGAGGAGGGAGCAATACTCAGATGAGGATAAGAAATTGTTTGAGATTGATGCAAAAGCCCATGGAATTCTGGCCAACAATTTGGAGGAACAGATGAGGTCTTGGCAAATAATAGAGAAATCCTTGCCCAACAATATGAGACATTCTCTCATAGGAAGGGTGAGACACTGACTCAACAGTTTGAGCGGTTCTCTTGTTTGATCTCTGAATTAAAAATGGTCAAACATGAGTACACAAATAGCCAGATGAATAACAGATTTCTCATATCACTACCTGAAAGATGGGACACATATACTATTGTCCTACGCTCCAGTGCAAATTTGGACAAACTATCTCTCACCCAACTCCATGGGAAATTGCTCACATTTGAGAGAGAGATAGAACAGAAACGAAAACTGTCATCATCTGGAAAGCTCACTGATGATTTTGTACTAGGAAACACTGCATTGGTAAGTCATGAGTCAGAGTATGCAGGATCAGAATGCCACTATGATGAGCATATTGATTTAATCTCAACAATTCTAATCATGCCTTTGTGAGTGTTGATTGTCATTCTGGTAATAATAGTGACAATCTATGCTTTATCATGGATGATTTGAAGGGCATTGCTGATGGTGATTTAGAAGAGATGGATATTTTGAGCCAAATGGCCTTGATCAATATCAGATCTCAGAAATTCTACAAGAGAACTGGCAGGAAATTTCCTGGACTCTCTGACAAAACCAAAGTCGGTTTTGACAAGAGCAAGTTGAAGTGTCACAAATGCCACAGGCTTGGACACTTTGCAAGAGAGTGTAGATCAACTGGATCTAACACCTCTGCACCCTTTTTGACTTTTCCAAATAACAATTCACAATCCAAAGGGCAACATTCTGCTGGTTCTAGTCATTCATCACACCCTCATCTCCTGCATATTTTGTTCCTCAGGGTCAAATGCCATATCCATATCCCTGCTATTATATGCCACAGTCAAATCAAGTTCAAGCTCCTATAGTACCACAACCTCATGCACTACCAGAACCTCAACCATCTCCATCTCAGTCACAACCTCATCACAGCTTCTTCACACCTGAAGTCGTTGACTGGAGTAGCTTACATGATAACTTGTCTGGTCACACTGAGCAATACTATGCTGGTGTTAGTCAACATGGTGGTGAACACCCTTTTGGAAATCTTGCTCTCATGGCCCTAGAGTCTACTGAGGGTTCCTGTTCAAATGCATCATCTTCACAGGTAACTCAGGTATCTTCAGAGGCTAAAGCCAAGTTATGTTCTGAATCATGCATAGCTTCCTTTGTCTTTATTAGAGAGGCAAATGTAGCATTAATAAATCAAAAACTTGAGTTTGAGAAAACCATTTTCAAAAGAAAAGCTGAGTATGAGTCTGCTCTTAAGAGTAAAAGTGATGAGATTTATAAGCTTAAATGCTAATTAAATGATGAAAAGGCCAAGCTAGAGGTTATTCTGGAAGACCATAGGAGTCTCAAAGAAAAACTTGCAGTGACCCAAGTTGAGTGTGACCACTGGGTCTTATCATGCAAGGTATTTGAAATGCATCTTAGCAAGCAAACTACTTCAAATATGAAGTTTGGTATTGGTTACAACCATACTGCTCCACCAACAGACTTTACTCCTAACTCCATAGTTAAGTCTGAAAGTGAAAGCAATCTCCAAACCACATTATCGTGTGAGTCATTCTCCAATGATAATCTAAGATCAGAGAATGAAACCAGTGTTAAGATCTCAGCAAATAATTGACTGATGGTCTAACTACTAAGACTCATATGAAGCTAAGTACTTCAGATGTTGTTCCTCAATGTACCCCAAGTACTGAAAGAGACCCAACATCTGAAAAGCATTTCAAATCAGTTGAAATACAAGGACTAACAACTATTGAGGAATCCATCAAACAGTCTATTAGGACGGATGGAAAAGAGTTGAATTACCAGTCTTCAGCTGTTACAAATCCTTTAGTACCTAGTACTGATAGGAGGAAAGTACTGAAGATCACACCTTCAGTAGTTTCCACTTCAGCAGTAAAGATGTCCAAGATGAAGAATAAACCATGTGAAATTTGTGGTAAATTCAATCATCTATCTGATGAATGTTGGTACAAAAAGGGTTTAAGCTCCAAAGGGATGAGCTCATTAAACTAGAAATAAATAAAAAAAAACTGAGTTTGAGACCAATTTGTACCACAATCATCTCAACCTGATAAACCCAAGGCCTTACCCAAATCCACTAAGAAAGATACGGTTTATCAGAAGACAGTTGATATTGTTCCTCATGATAAACATAAGAAGGAGGAAATGGTGGGTCACAGGAACTCATCAAAAACAAGATCTGGAGTGTCAAATGAACTGAAAGCTCGAGCTTCAAATCAAACACAGCTTGTTATGATGGTTCAGCATCTGTTGGGGAGAGTTAACCAACTTGAAGCAACTGTGATCAAACCACTGAAGTGGAATTCCAGGTCCAAATCTATTTCAGCACCATCTCCATCTTCATCAGCTGTTAATCATGAGAACCAGCTATGGTTAAATCTGTTGATAAAGTCAGTCCCAAAACCAAAAAGGTTTGGGTCTCCAAAGCTAACTAGTTTCTTATGATTGTGTAGGGTTCTTTAGCATGCCAAAGAAGTATCTGGTATGTGGACAGTGAAGGATCCATGCACATGACTGGGAGCTGCTCTCTTCTTCATGATTACTCTCAGGGAAAGAATGGATTTGTCTCATTTGGAAATGATGATAAAGGTTACATCATTGGAAAGGGATTTGTGTCAAATGGAGATATTAGATTTGATGATGTCAACCATGTGGAGAATCTCAAATACAATCTGTTGAGTGTCAGTCAGATGTGTGACAAAGGACATGTTGCTCTTTCCACAAGCCAGAACTGTAGGATTCTGTCTTCCAAGGTTCTGAGCCTGATTGACAAAGTACTGGATGATAATACTCTCCTGAATGCCAACAGGATAGGAAGAGTATATGCCTTGGATCTGTCAAAGAAAATTGAGTTAAGAGGCCATCCATGCTTGTTCTCCAAGGCCTCTCTCCAAGAATCTAAACTATGGCATAGAAGGCTGGGTCATGTTAATCTCAAAAACATGAATCAGCTGATCCACAAGAGTTTAGTGAGAGGTCTTCCAATAAAGGAGTTCAATTGTGATGAAATCTGCACTGCATGCTTAAAAGGGAAACAACATAAAGTTTCATTCCCACCCATAGAAGAATCCAAGTCCAATGTCTGCTTACAACTACTGCACATGGATCTTTTTGGTCCTGTGAAGGTAATGAGTATGGCAAAGAAGAAATACTATCTGGTAATTGTGGATGATTACTCTAGATATGTATGGACCTTCTTCTTGCATTCAAAGGATGAGGCTGCTCAGTCCATTATGAACTTTGTGTTACACGTTGAGAAGCAGTATTCCCTACCAGTTAAGTGTGTGAGGAGTGACAATGGTACTGAATTCAGAAACCACACTCTTGATGAGTTTTACTTGTCAAAGGGAATCAAGAGGCAGTATAGCATCCCAAGGACTCCAGAGCAAAATGGAGTAGTGGAGAGAAAGAACAGGACCATCATTGAAGCTGCAAGGTCCATGTTTGCTGATTCTGGTCTGCCACTGACTTTTTGGGCTGAAGCTGTCAATACAGCTTGCTATGTACAGAATAGAGTTCTAGTAAATCAGAGGTTGATGAAGACTCCATATGAAGTTCTTCATCATTTGGCCCCTTCGATTTCATTCTTTAGAGCATTTGGGTGTCCCTGTTACATTCTCAACACAAAGGATCAACTCCAAAAGTTTGATTCTAAGGTGGATGCAGGGTATTTTGTTGGATATTCATCCACTTGCAAGGCTTACAGAGTATTCAACTGTCGGACAAAGATAGTTGAAGAAACCTTGCATGTGAAGTTCAATGAATCCCGTAAGGATACAATTCCACAAAACCCTGTGGAGTTGTTTGATCTGGACATTCTGCAATATGTTCCTTATCAACCACCTGCTGTTGCAGATCATATGAATCCATCATCTTCTGTTGCTAGTCATCCATCTGGTGTTACTGATGATGATGATGATATCAGTAATCACCTTTTCAAGTTTAGTGATCAACTGCCTGATTCAGCTAGACCTGATGTTCCTGTAGCTTTAGTAGCACAATCCACAACAAATGCTGATGAGATTTCTACAACTTCAACTTCCTTTGAATTACCATCTACTGATTGGTTTCAAGGAAATGCTTCATCATCACCATCTGTTGCTGCTAAGCCTGCTACAAACACTTGCACAGATCTTATTGTGTACCAAGATCTGAAGAATCACCCTATGTCTCAAATCATTGGTGATATCAATGCTGGCGTTTCAACAAGAAGTCAATTGTCAAATTTCTGCTTCTATGCTCTCTTCATTAGTCAGCAAGAGCCAAAGAACTATCACATTGCTTTAAGGGACAATGGATGGGTTGAAGCCATGTAGCTTGAGCTTCTTCAGTTCAAGAAACAGCAAGTGTGGGAACTGGTTCCTCTACCTCCAGGTAAGTGTACAATAGGCACTAAATGGGTGTTTAGGAACAAAACTGATGAAAATGGGCTTATTGTTAAGAACAAGGCCAGACTGGTTGTACAGGGGTTTTCACAAGAGGAAGGTATTGATTATAATGAAACCTTTGCCCCTATAGCCAGACTAGAAGCATTTGATTGTTTTTAGCTTATGTTGATTTAAAGTTTTTCAAATGGATGTCAAAAGTGCATTTTTGTATGGGAAAATTAAAGAAGAGGTTATGTATGTCAACCACTAGGTTTTGAGGACAATAAACATCCTAATTAGGTGTATAAGCTTGATAAGGCTCTCTATGGGTTGAAACAAGCTCCTAGAGCCTGGTATGAGACATTATCTAACTTTCTTCTGGAAAATAATTTCACTAGAGGCTCCATAGATAAGACTTTATTCATTAAGAAAGCTGGGCAGCATAATCTACTTGTTCAAATTTATGTAGATGATATTATTTTTGCATCCTCTAATCCTATCAAATGGATATGTCCTTTATCAATAATGGGTATGAAGTTGATCTTCGGGCTACAACCATTCTGAAGAAACATTTCCATGATGCTGAAAAGCTTATCTTTCATATGGTAATGTATGCTTAGCTTCAAAGACATCCTCTTAGGATCAAATGTCATCCCAATGGCAATAGGTATTGTATTCTATTCTAGAACACCAACCACTAAATTTCTCTGTAATCGTGTTTCTAGAAATAAAGAACTTGGCTCAGAAACCTGCGGCAAACCGTTGGCTATTATATCCCAGGTTTCTGATGGCCATTAGTTTAAATGAACTAAAATCTGATGGCCTTGTTGGCCTTGGAGTCCCTGCACCAACTGTTCTGGCTGAGGTATACTCCAGGCACAACTCAGACCTCACTCTCAAAGAAGCTGGCCGAATGCTAAAACCCAAGCAAGGGAACCCACAGCTTCCACCACCAGATCTAGAGTCCCAAACCAAGTACCAAACACCCCAAAACAGCTATTCAGGGAGATGAGTCCCCTGAAGATGCTTCTGCACTACCAAGGCAGGATATACTTGCTGGTTTAAACCCCCTAACAGTATCAGAGACTCTACCAGCTACCACCGCATGGGTATCCTCTCAAAAGGATCCTGTTGCAACCATTTCAGGGGTAACCACATTGCTGAGACCTCTCTCACTTAAGGAGGTTATCATTGAAGAGCATCCATCTCCCCGGATGCAATCAGCTTCTATTCCCTCTCCTAATGCAAATGCCCCTCAAAGCCCAACCATTATAATTGCCAATGTGCTGACTCAACTGCATGCCTCTCCTCCTCCCCTACAACCACCAACAAAGGGGAGAACCATAGCAATTGAGGAAGAGGATCAACATGCTTCTGACAACCCACAGCAGTAGGGTCTAACTGTTCTATCTCCTGGTGTGGATATGCAGATACGAACATCTGGTGAGGCTGCCACCTCTTCTGAATCAGCACATGATCAGACTGAGGTTGGTAACATAGCTAAGACCTCACTAGAGGCAACAGCTGATGAAGGACATCGTCCTGAGGCTGGAAGTCCCCAGTTCCAAGAAAAAGGGGCACATGCTACATCTGGTCTACACCCAGTGCATGTACATCCTGCTACAAGCAGGAGGTTAGGTGATTCAGCATCTGTTGATGATGACCTGGGCTTCTTTTATGATGTTCTTGCCCAGAACATAATCCTAGAGGAGGAAGTCAGTAGGCTGCAAAAACTACTTCACCAACTCTCTCAGGATGTACGTCCATCTGCCCCCACTAACCACAGATGGCACCTTCATTCGAAGGTCCCCCAAACACTTCACCCTCTCACTTCACTGAGCCTCCAGCCTCTGCCTTGGCACTATCTCTCAGGGACAGAACCCCCGTGAGCAAATGGCTGCTGCATTCCAACAATCCTTACCTCTCATCACTCCTATCATCAATGACACTGTTCATAAAGCCATTGATGAGAGGATCTCCTCAAGTTTACAACCACTCATTGATGATGCTGTGCACAAGAAACTTTCTACGGTACATACCCGTGCAACCAATGCATCCAAAAAGGGGGAGAGTACAGCAGTGAAAGAAAAGAAAAGAAAAAGAATTGAGGATGAGAAGGCACAAGAGAAAACCAAGGAGTTGGAGAAGGAAAAGGAACAACAACTGATCACTTACAAAAGAAAGAAAAGTGCTGGTGATCAAAAGAATGCTCAAGAAAAATCCTTGGAAGAGCTGATAAAAGATGCAGATGAAGCACACAGCCGATCCATGGACAAAATCATTGAGCAACTCTTCAAGCAAGACTTTGATACAACCAAACTAGACAGTGAGATCAGGAGGTTGGAAGTAAGTGAAATCCAAAACAGATGGGCTGGGTACAGTGTGCTGGAGAAAGAGAGATTGGAGATCATGATTCGATTCATAGCCAAATACTTAGGAAGATCACTGATGGAGATTCATTCATGGACCAGAGACAGCATTCTGGCTATAGCCACCAGAATCTGTTTGTCTGAGCAATTTCATAAGGGGATAATTATTGAAGCACTTGATGAGGCTGGAGCTGGGAAAAGGCTTGAAATGGCAAAACTTACAAAAGCCAAACTTACAACCAAAATGCTTGAACAACATTCCCAATCACCCACTCAAAAACAACCTACCCCTCAAATCTCCAAACCAATCTCAAAACTCAAATCCAAACATCCTCAACCTTAAAACCAATTCCTTTACCACAAAAACCAACCCAACCATCATCTAGTGATGCACTTAGAAGGAGGAGAAGGGTGCTGAGGATAGAAGAAGATGAAGAAGAAGATGATGAAGATGATAGTCTGCCACTCTCTGCTGTTCTAAGGGTACCAGAACCCAGGAGTCAACTCATGATCACACCTGACTCATAAAGGGAAATGGTTAAAGTCAAAATTGAAGATGAGGAACAACAGAAGCAGCACGATGAGCAACTACTGAAGATGGTTGACAAGGAATTTCCCCAGTCATCATCTATACAAGCCATGAAAGGGCATGCTCAGAGGCTGTACACTCTCAGACACACATTTCAGTACCAAAAACAGAGAGTGAGAGTATGGCCAGACCCCAAGGTGAGCTCTAGAATACACAAAAGATCCATTCCACATAGATACAATGGCCAGGTTAGAAAAACAATAGACTCTACAATCATGTTGGCCATTGTAGTCTCACCTTGGGAAATACTCGATGAATTCATGAAGGCTCATCAATCAAAAATGATCCCTCAAGCCTTACTGGAAAACAAGATGATCAAAAAGGGGTTATTATATAAGAAGCTTGAAGACATTAAGAATCTCCTTGAGGGCACCCATCCGGATGAATTTATCTATAGGGAGATAACTACTGTGGAGTTGAAGAAATGCACGACTGTAAAGTACCTATCTGAGTACTATGGTCCAGAGTTCTTCTTTGAAGGAGGAGTAGAAGAACTCTCCAAGGAGGAACAGGTTGTTCTCCTTGAGGCCTATGTTCGTGAGTCTTACAGACTCATAAATGGGAAGTAGGTTTCATGGTTGGGATCACAACTCTATGTCCAGATTCCCCAAAACAGAGTTCCCCTCCATACTTAGCCAAACACATGATTAGAAACCTCTTCCTGGCCTGTTCTGATCCGATTCTCTGAAGCTGATCAAGAGAAGTCTTTGCCAACAATAAGTGGGACCTTAATAAAGTTAAAGGTTTTGGCTGCATTGGTTCAGGGGGAGTTTGTTGGACCAAAAGAACCAATGAGCCGAATCAGAAAAACCTTTAAGTCCCACAGACGTCACAACAACTGCTGAAGTCCACAACAGTCTGAAGACACAAGTGCTGAAGACAGTCTGAAGACACAAGTGCTGAGGACAAAGTCTCAAGAAAAGTGCTGAAGACAAAGTCTGAAGACACAAGTGCTGAAGACAGTCTGAAGACACAAGTGCTGAAGACAGTCTGAAGACACAAGTGTTGAAGACAAAGTCTGAAGACACAAGTGCTCAAGACAGTCTGAAGACACAAGTGCTGAAGACAAAGTCTGAAGACAAGTGTTGAAGACAAAGTCTGAAGACAAGTGCTGAACACAAGTACTGAAGACCAAGTATCAGACGTTGTCACAACAGCTGAAGAGGTCTTCTTCAGTAGTTGTGACGGTTTTCTTTCAGTAGTTTTATATTTTTCTCTTTCAGTAGTTTTGTAATCAGTAGTTTAGTTTCAGTAGTTTAGCATCAGTAGTTTTATGTTTTGTACTTAGCACTCTGATATGTTTTCAGTAGTTGTGAACATTTCAGTAGTTTGTTAAGTGTTAGTTATTTTTGTATTAAATCTGCCAGTTGTCACTATCCCGTGATATCAGTAGTGATTGCACTCTATATAAGGAGTGTCAACCTAATTGTAATCGTGAATGATTGAGCAGAAACATTTGATATTATTGAAACATTCCTTTTCACAGAAATATATTCTCTCGTTACAACCATATTTGTTCTTAATGCATACGAATATCAAATTCTTGCTATAATTTGCCTAATTCTTGTTCTTATTCCGCTGCGTTACACTCTAATCCATCAAACTTGAGATCACTGATCCTGTCAGTCATCTTGAGCAGTCAAGGCCTTAGGATCTTTGCTTGACAATGTAGGACTACTTATGGTTTATCTTGATGATTGAAGCATAAGAGTGGATTACCATTACCTGTCTTCTTGGGCTTAACACATTCACGTTTGAAGTGCCCCTTTTCTCCACAATTAAAATAGGTAACTTTGGTTTTGTCAAAACCAAAGGTTGTATCCTTTGTGGCAATCAGGTTCTGTCCTGGCTTCTAAAGAAACTTCTTTGCCCTCCGGACAGAACTTGCCAATGCCCACATGATATCCATTCTTTCCAGCTCAATTTCGTCTACTTGCTCGTAGTCTCCATCTGCCAGATGGTAGTTTCCAATCTTGCATGCAACTAGACCATCATAAGACTGAACAACAGCTGCTAAGAGATCCATATGCTCCTTTGCTACCTCTACAGTCACATTATCGAGATTCTTGGTCTTCAATTTTGTAGCATTGGCTTCAGGTGCTATATATTGGTTGCAAGACGACCCTGGCATGTCAGATCCTAAAGTAGTGGCTTTAGACGGAGCGGCTGAACTCGACACGAATGTTGTTTGAAGGGGCACTCCAGACATTTTTTTCTTAAGGAGTTGAGTTGTAAAAGGACGGGTTCTGATCATATGACGACTTTCGAGACTCGTACTTCATCCTCAACTCTTCCTCTCTCAGCTTTAGAATGAAATCGTTGATTTCCAACATCGCCAGCATATCATTCTGTCTAAGGTTTGACACAAATGAAACCCACTTATCTGGAAATCCATCTGCGAAATTCGACACCTTGTCTTCTATGGACGTAACAACCCCATCAGTGTGCAGCTCACTCATTAAGTGGTAGAAGCTGTCTATAACGTCATCCAGACTCTCATTACCCATTGACAAGAAGTTATCGAACTCCTTCTTCAAAGCCTTAGCCTTTAGAGCTTTTAACGATGCATTCCGTCATACGGCTTTTCCAGAGCAGCCCATAGCTTGTTTGCTTGCTTGTTCTTAGAAAACTGATGAAATATATCCTTAGGAATTGACTGAGTTAACAGAGCATACACCTTCTTCTCTCCATTGTACTTTATCTTTTGGCTATCAGTCATGCTGCCTAAGGTAAGTTTAACTCCATCTGCCCCAACTGGCATGCTATAACATGTCTTAATTGATTCCCACAGATTAGGATCTACTCCATTTAGGTATATCTCGAACCTTTGCTTCCATTTTGGATAATCATGTAATGTTATGAGCTTAGGGGGCTTATTGTGATTCCCCACTTCATTTTCCAAAAGCAATAGATTCTGGATCCGTGAATCCCTACCTGCAGTGAAGGCATACTGATCTTCCATTTCTGTTCACTTTGGATTTTAGAACAAAACTGTTGTACTTGTGCAAATGAAAGAATGCGATTGGGCTATTTGTGCGATTGAACAATGCGGATGGTTCAATCGTGCGACTGAAGAAATGTGGATGTTTCAATTGGGTGATTGGACTGGTGCGGATGAATAATGCGAATAAAGATCTTCAGTCATGCAAATGGATGAACGACTGAGCTAATCGTGCGTATGAGTGGTGCGAATGGGTTCAGTTGTGTGATTGAGTCAATCGTGCAACTGAAAGGCTACTGTTTTTGCAAAAACGAAGGTTTTGAACACTTTGACAAAAAAACATGAATTTCTCACCAACCCTATTGTCATATGCCGAAAAACGTTACCTTATTGACCTGGAAACAACAAAACACTGTTTGAAAAAAAAAGATTAAGTTGTTTTAGTGAAAAACACGATTTTTATATCAAAATCGATTGAATCACACGCAAATCAAGAGCCAAAGCTCTTATACCACTTGTTAGGACCGTTTCGGTACGGAGTACTAACTGATTTACATGTATACCAAACCAAATAGTGCAGAATCCTATTGATTGGCTATCCAATCTGTGAGAACGCAAGTATAATCAATCCAAGAACGAATCTAAACGTTAAGAACAATTGCAAGATAATTTACTGCGATCTATGAACTTGGAACAAGTTTCCTTGGGTCTTTGGACGGCTAGGGTACGATTTAGTGTGTAAGGATTTGAATTGTTATGTTTTTCCATGAATTAAGTGGTATTTATAGGTTAGGGTTTTCCATTCGTGCGACTGAGCCATTTGCATGGTTCAGTCGTACGATTGAAGCTTGCGGTTGATCTATCCGCACGACTGAAGATTTAGTCATGCGATAGAGTCAATCTCAAGTTACAATCGTGCGATTGATCCAGTCTCCTGGTCCAGTCATGCGACTGGTTCATTAGCATGAAGTATTCATGCGTATGGTCCACTAGCATGGTCCATTCGCATGAGAACTTCACACCATTAAGCTTAAGCACATTTCTCAATCATCATTGACTAAGAACTATGTAAACAATCACAAACCTATATATTTAGTTCAATATGCATTATCATACAATAAACAATGAAATATTAAAAATTATAAGTATCACAAACATATTGGATTTCATTCATACCCATTCTGTTACATATACGTAAGACATGAAACACATTTTACATTTGAGCTCCTAAACTAGGTACACATGTATCTACAAGGATGAAGGTGGAGAAGGGATGTGATCAAATTCAATCTTGTTCTCAACAGAAGACTCTTGTGAAGAAGAGAATTGAGTTTGTCATGTGTGAAAGTACAGCTCATCCTGCTAAGGATTGTCCATACAATCCTATAGGTACTCACATGACTAGGACAAGGACTTCTAAGAGTTTCAAGAAGATTCAAACTTCGTATGGAAAATCAGTTTCCTTCGAAAGCTCCAAAACTAAGAGGAAGGCAAGTGGAAAATTCCTTTGGAAGAAAAGTTTGTCTTGGAAGGAAGGAATGCTTCCGAAGCACTGAAGTCTACTATAGTGTTTGCATAATCTTCTGAAGGTCTGGTCATCAAAACTTCCGAAGTCACAAAAGCTTCTGAAGTGCTGAAGGTCAAGTCTAGGCTTCCAAAGGTGGTGTGGAAGTCAAAGAAAGACCAAGTGACTGGATATTTTACATCAACAATAGCTCAAGATCCTCAAAGCATTACTATAGGATCTATTACTGTTGCATTATGTTTTGTTTCTCTTAGTGAGCCCAAGACAAGTAAGGCTTGGGTTTTCAAATGTAACTAATCATTTTCTTTGTGCAGAGATAGCTTAACACAAACAAGAATGTGTGACTGATTGATAGTGGTTGTTCCAGGCGCATGACAGGAAATAGATCACTACTCTAGAACTTTGAAAGGATTGATGGAGGGCCAGTTGCTTTTGGAGGAGATGAAGGTGGTTACATTTCTAGAAGGGGCAAGGTCACAAATGGTAAGCTCAACATTGAAAAGGTAAACTTTGTCAAGGAGCTTCGGTACAATCTTCAGAGTGTATCCCAATTTTGTGATCAGAGTCATAACATGCTCTTTACTGAGCATGAGTGCATTGTTCTCAAGCTCGAGGTGGTCATTCCTCATGAGCATATTCTGCTTAGAGCCCCTAGGAAAGGAACATCTCCCTTTTGAGAAGTTTCATTCTTTCTATCTAAAGCATATAGTGATGAGTCTTTCCTATGGCATAGAAAATGTGACATGTAAATTTTAAGAACATGAATAAACTTATTAAGAATTATTTGGTAACTAGAATGCCAAAGAAAGAGTTTAATAGTGATGACCATTTTGTGCATGCATGAAAGGGAAGCAACATAAGGTATCTCACAAGCCTAAGGAAACAAACTCCATTACTACAGCCCTACACTTATTACATATGGATCTCTTTGGCCCCACCAGTGTAATGAGTCTAGGAAGGACGTCTTATTGTTTAGTGATCACAGATGACTTTACAAGATTCATTTGGGTCTTCTTCCTTAGAATTAAGGATGAGACTCTTGAGATTTCAAAGAATTTCAACCTAAGGATTGAGAATTAATATGATCACGAGGTCAAAACCATAAGATGTGATCAAGGAACTAAATTCAAGAACCAAATCCTTGATTCATTTTGTGATGAAAAAGGTATTACAAGACAATACCGTGCTCCTAGGACTCTTCAGAAAAATGGTGTTGCTGAGAGGAGAAACAAGACACTTATTGAAGCTGCAAGAACCATGTTGTCTAACCATAAGTTGTGCATCACCTTCTGGACAGAGGCAGTCAACATTGCTTGCTATGTGCAGAACAGAGTTTTAGTAGTTAAGACTCATGGCAAGACTCCCTATGCACTTTGGCATAAGAGAAAACCCCTCATTGGCTATCTCAAGTCATTTGGATGTCCTTGCACCATCTTGAATACCAAAGATTAAATTGCCAAATTTGCTGAGAAATCAGATGATGGACACTTTATTGGATACTCTTCTCAAGCTAAGGCTTATAGAGTATACAATCTTAGAACTAGAACTGTTGAGGAGTCAGCCAATATGACTTTTAATGAACACACACCCTGTGTGGTTGGTTGTAGTCCTGACTGCCTGTTTGATCTTGATTTAGTTACCAACTATTTTTACAAATCTTGTGAGATGGTTTTAGGATCTACAGATATCTTATCAACAGGTGATCCTGATCCAATATTTGAGCTGAGAAGACCTTCAAGTAACACATCTTCAGCTCCAATTGGAACTACTTCTACAAATGAAGTGTCTATCAGCAACTCAATGATAAACTCATGTGATACATTTGGGATGCCTTCAAATTCCAGCTCAGAGGCTCCACAACCAGATAAAGATGCTTCAAATGTAGAAGAGAATAATGGAGATGGTGATAGTGATCATGAATTTCTTGATGCTAATAACCATTCCATTGATGACAACATCAATGATGTCACACACTCATTGGATGAAGTCTCTCTTGATAAGTGTGCTGATGTGGTGGGAATAACATCTATGCCAGATCTAAATTTTTCTCGTTTAGATCTCTCTCAGCAACTTGTTATGATCCCTCAACTAAGGATTCACAAGTCTCACCCCACTACAAACATCATTGGAGATGTTGTCACAGGGGTAAGAACAAGAGGGCAAACCTATGAAGCAAATGTTTGTCTTCACTCTTGTTTCTTATCCCGGATAGAGCCAAAGAAAGTTGATGAGACTCAGAAGGATGGAAGTTGTGTTGAAGCCATGCAACAAGAGTTGCTTCAATTCAAAAGACAGAAAGTTTGGAACCTTTGTCCTTTTCCTTCTGGGAAGACTACCATTGATACCAAATGGCTGTTTAGGAACAAGAAGGATGATAGAGGCATTATCGTGAAGAATAAAGCTAGACTAGTTTATTAAGGATACACACAAGATAAAGGGATTGACTACACTGGTGTCATTGCTCATGTAGCAACACTAGAAGTTGTTATGATATTCCTGGCATTTGCTGCAACCAAGAACATCAAGGTCTATCAACTTGATGTGAAGTGTGCTTTTGTTTATGGAGTGATTGATGAAGAGGTGTATGTCATACAACCACCTGGTTGTATCCAGCTGGTCTTTAAAGTATGGACGGCTGTAGGATGTAGTATAAGTATCTCATGTTCTTGTAACTTTCTTTTATGCTTTGTAACACTGTTAAAAGAACTTGAGAAGGCAATAAACTGCAATATTGAACACCATCTCCTTGTATATTTTGCTATCCTGTTATGTCTCTTCTTTACTTGTGTTCTTTGCATCATCTCTTGTGCTTAATCCAGTCTCACTATTTGATTATTCTAGTTAATCTCCTCTTTGTGTTGTTGTGTTGTAATTGACCGCCCTTCACCGGTCCTGCACTATCCAAACCTTTTCATGTGAAGCTGGTTTCACATGATTCAAAGTTGAAAATGACCAAAGGTTCAAACTCAAATTCTTTTCCTTCCGATCTTAAACAGAAAATAATTTCCAAATTTAATTCATTCAAACCAAATTAATTGAACCAAAACAAATTTGGGAAATTATAAAGAAGGATAATAAAATCCCCAATTTTTTAAATAGTTATGTGATGAAACAAGAATCTTATATTGATGATACAGGAACTTCCAGGACTATGGTGGCTTGGGTTCCCATTTCAAACTAGCCTGTTTATGAGTGCAGGAACACTTCAGGAGGAGTGTTAGTAATCCGGTTTACTAACAGAGATTGTTCCTGATTCAACTTTGAGGCAGAACAAACAAGTTTAGGTCATGGTATTTTATTCACCATTTGGATTTTAATTTGCATAATCACAGTTCTCACTTCACAATCACTGCATATTTCTTGCTAATTCATTTCTTATCTTGATCATCAGTGTAGTTTGGAAGACCTTCTTTGGTAAATTTTTATTTGTATATAGTTTTATAAAAACAAAATAAAAAGCATAAAAAATTAAAAAAACAAAAAAAATCGCTTTACAAAAATAAAAATTTAGGGGGAGAGTATATAAGTAAATAACAATGAAAAGAGAATTGGGAACTTCATTTAAGATGACCCGAAAATGATTGTATATCTTCTTGAAAGGCTTGTTGTGGCATAACTTGAGTTTATAAAATGAGAAATGATAGTAAACTGATGCTATTATTTGATTCCCATCTTATTTTTAGTTGCAAATAATACAAAAATAAACCAATTCATTAATGATATGCTTGGTAGACATAGCCTGAAGAATAAAGTAGACAACAACATAATGATTTAAATTAAAATATATGCTTAAGGATGTCTGGATTTATGCAATCATTTGGCTTGCATGAAAACTGAGTCCTAAAAAAATGGGATTACGAATTGATCTTTCACCCACCATGATACAAATCATATAAGCCATATCTTTTAGCAATGATTGGTGTATTTGTGTGTCTTGGGTTTGTGCTAATCTCCTCTGCTGTACGGAAGTACTGACCTGGAGTGATGATTTCATTTGCTGTATGATAGTACTGACCTGGAGCTCTCATCAGCACATGATTAAATGGTCATCTCCTTTGTTATATGTGAGTATAGACTTAGAGCTCTCACCATTTTGGTCTAAATAGTGTCAAAACATCTAAACGATGAATTCATCACAGAATGCAATACTCTGTTAATAATCAGTTGCACACTAATATACACGCCTTGCTCTATGAAGATCGTAACAAAATTCAAGAAATCATGAGGTTGGGTGAGGGTTTTTGCCAACTGATTGTGGGGTTCTAGCATTCTATAGTATTTAATCGAACCTTAATGAATCATTTGCGGTTTATTGAAAAAGATAGGGCATGAGTTTAAGTGGACAAACATATGAGCAATCGTTATTGATTTGTTTGAGAATTTCAAAATCATTCAAAGAATGTGATTAGATTCAACTATGAGTGTGATCTTATTGCTTGTTAATAATTAACTTCATTTTTGTGCCAAAGTATATATTGAGGATGTGATCTCATGAGTGATTCAGTTATCGGTTATAAAAATAGATTTATAAAAATAAAAAAATTATAATAAATTTTCATTTCAAAATTCTTTTAGGTCTTCCATATCATGCTATTACAATTTTATCATTTTTCATGCATTTCACAGAAATTGTGCACAAACGAACACGGGTTCGCTTGTTTTTCACACACAGATAATTACGAGTTTATTTTGTTAAAATGAAATGATCTAATTAGAAATGTCAAGATTCTATTTGAGAATGTGTTTCATATTTTTGCTGTAAGTGATAGCCGGTCATCACTTGAGCAGTGTACCTGATCAGAGAACCTTTTCCTCAAGTTTGCAGAAGATACCGAGCTAGGAATCCTCCTCCTACATCTTCTGAAGCACTCTATATTAGAGATTTGGGAAAACTATTCCAATATCCTTGCAAAGGTTTCATTCAAAAATGGGAAACACATAAATAGGGGTAGCTTATAAGATGAATAATCTTTCTCATCAGATTCAGAAAAGTTCAATTTGAAGATCTTTCTAATGTTGACTTCTCGGTGCTGATTTCATTTGAAAACGTTGATAATGATAGACTAAGGGGGAGTATTGTCGGAGCTGTACAAGATAGTCTATATTATCAACACAGTCAATGACAACCAAAATCAACATCATGGTCAAAGTCAACAAAAGTCAAACCCGACACGTTCGAGATGAAGAACCAAGATGAGACGTTGAAGATTTAAATGACTAGGAGTTTATTGTAATAAATATATTTTGTGTGAACAAAATATATTTTATTATGTTTGAGTCATGTTTTAGTCTAGTTATATAGTCTTGGGAGTTATGTGTTAATTTGGAAACTTAGACTAGACTACAAATAGCCTAATTGTAATTAGATTAGGCTAATCGTGGTATGACCAATAGATTGAGGGATTATTTGTAAACATATCATTTTCAATCTAATTGAAGATCAAAGGGGTTTTGATTATGATTATCTTATTTTGATCTAATTCTTCATGATTTGATTCAAGTGTGATCAACCTGGGTTTACAGCTTCAATAAGTGTTTAATTTCTTCTTTCAGCAGCTCCATTCTAGTCTGAAGTTCTTAGTGCACTGAATTGCCTTACAATACCTTTATTCCTGCAAAAGGAATCCATGTCAGAATTGACAAATTCAGTACCATTGTCACTCTAAAAAATTTTAACTTTTACTTCAAGTTGATTCTCAATCTTGATGACAAAGTCCATTAATATTTCTAATGTTTCACTCTTTTTTTAAGAAAAAGACCCATGTGAATCAAGTGAAATCATCAACTATTACCAAACAATATTGCCTCTTTCCAATGCTCATCACATTGGTAGGTCCAAACAGATCCATGTAAGCAATTTAAGTGGTGTAATGTTTGTATTGATAGTTTTGGATTTATGAGACACTCTATGTCGTTTTCTTTATAACAAGAAGAACAATGAGTTGAACAATGAAACTCTTTCTTTGGCAATCCAATGACTAAGTTATTTTTCACCAATTTGTTCATGTTTTTCATGCTAGAATGGACAAGCCTTCTATGCCACAATTGAGATTCATATTCTGATGACTTAGATAGGAGGCATGTTTCATGTCTTGTGAGTGAGGTGTTTTTCATATCCAAAACACGTATGTTTCCTTTTCTTGATGCTTTAAGAAGGACCTAATCTTTTGGAACAAAAAATCTGGCTTAAGAATGTAACAGTTAGTATTATCAAACAATGTGGTATAATTTTTATCACAAGTTTGAGGCACTCAGTAAGTTATACTGTAACTTTTCACAATAGTTTACTTTCTCAAACTTGAGCACACCATTAGTTACCATTCCTTCACCAACAATTTTACATCCCTTCTTATCCCCACCAAATGCCACTTAAGAAGCATTTTTATGTTTATTGTCATTGAGAAGTGAACACTTTCCTGTCATATGCTTGGAACAACCATTGTCAACATACCACTTGTTGTCAGCTCTCTAAGATTGTTCCCGCACTCAGAAAGAAATCACTTAGAATTGATAACCTAAGCCTTAATGATCTTAGGTTTACGAGCAATATCAAAAAATTGTTACTCCTTTATGAGTAAGTCTTGAAGTTTCAGTTTTAGTTTTGATTGATTCATTATGAGTTGTTAAAGATGAGGATGGTTCTGTTGAAGATGATGTTGATGAACTAGGTCCAGATTTCTCAACCTCTTCTTCATTTACCTTATTTTTGTTGACTTGATGCCTTGGTTTTGATAATGATTCTTGATTATTGAAGGTTTCATTGTCTTCTGATTTTGAATGAGGTACATGAGTTGTTGGAGCATAAATTGTCATATACAGTGTGTCCATCGCTTGATGAATAGTGTAGGCATAATGTATTACACCTGATATGTTGTAAACATATGAAACTTGGTCATTCGCAGGAGCATATGCGAATGAGACTCAGTCGTACGACTGAGCCATGCTAATGGACCAGTCGTGCGACTGAGAGATGCGATTGGCGCATTCGTAAGACTGAACCATAGGAATGGTCCAGTCGTACGATTGAACCATACACATGGTCCAGTCGTACGATTGAACCATACGCATGGTCCACTCACACGAATGGGCCCAGTCGCATCTAATATGGGCCGAGGCGTATATATACCAGTTTCAATGTGTAGAGAGATTAAGGATTTGAGAAGGAGTCTGCCTGGAACCTAGGGTTGTCGGATGAGAGGGGAGATCATTCTCGATCTCCCCTTGCCAAGAGTCTTGATTCTTATGTTGTAACGAGCTTGTAATCATTAGGTTTTATCAATGAGACCAATTTTTATAGTTCGTGTTATTGATGGTCTCTTGGTGTTTGTTGTTGTTTATCCTTCCGTCAAGAACATGCTCGGATGTTTACCGATCCAGCCGACTTTATAATTGGTATCAGAGCCGGTTACTGCTGGAATTATCTAACAATCATTCTAGCAACCCGAGCTCTTGATTTCGGGATCAAATTTTAGATCTTGATGTTAAATCCACTTTGTGTTCTTTGTGTTTTGCTCAGATCTGGTTACGTGTGTAGTTTCTATATTAAAATCGAACTTGAAACCACGTTCCAATCACCCCTGCGAATCTTATGATGTCTATGTTGGTTCGTTTCATGTAAAATTCGTCAGATTAGGGTTTTAGGCAGCCCTGACGGCTGCAGATCTTAAAATCTACGTGTAGACCCGGTAATGCGACTAGGCCATGTGAATGGACCATTCGTACAACTAGACCCTGCTAATGGACCATTCATGTGACTGGACCAGTCGTATGTTTAGTCGTGCGACTGGACCAGTCGTATGTTCAATCGCACGAATGAGCCATCCGCATTGACTCATCCGCATTTGTTCCAGACCAAAAAAAGAGCCTCGAACTGCTTCTTGCATAGATTTGAGGATGAGCAAAGCATATTCACCCTGAGGTTCTTTTGTCAAAATAAATTTGATGTATACCCCATTATTCATCGGACTTCCAGAATAGGTGAATGTAGTTGGAACTCTAAAGATAGAAGAGAAGATGTCAGCAGTTGGTGCTGATTTTGTGGGTTAGTCAGGAGCATCTGACTATTTATAGGCCAATCAAGTTATATTTATCCGCACACAGAGGATTCTCATTCTTAGGGGGAATCCATGTATAGAGAAATTAAAGACGCAATCAGAAAGTGATGATGTGAGTAGGTTTCGGATGATGAATCTACGTGCATACTGATTTGTTTGATGTTGTCAGCTGTGGATTGGAACCTTCAATCTTTTGCCCAATACACCGTATGAAGACGCCGGGAGAGCACAATGTTTATATATTGGGATATGCTGAATGTGAGGGGGAATTTGTACAATTGCTAATGTTAATCAGGTTGAATTGTGTGAAGATTGAAGCAATGGAAAACTGTTCATGTCATTATCTGGAAAAGTCAGTCATATGGGGAATCTTGCTGCTAGGATGGTGTCCATCAAAGTAAACGAAAGCTATTGTAGCTAAATTCATTTTCAGGGATACTATAGAAACCTAATGGATGGGCAACGTTGGCTAATATGGTTGTTTGTTTGATTCTATTGGAAACCAAAGCAAAGATTGACTGAAGATTGTAAGAGGTGTTATCTACTATTCGCAAGAAACATCCAAGGGGGAATTTGTTGGAGCATATATTGTCATATATAGTGTGTTCGTCGCTTGACGAATAGTCTAGGCTTAATGTATTACACCTGATATGTTGTAAACACATGAAACTGGGTCATTCACAGGAGCATATGCGAATGAGACTCAGTCGTACGACTAAGCCATGCAAATCGACCAGTCGTGCGACTGAGAGATGCGATTGGGGCATTCGTAAGACTGAACCATAAGAATGGTCCAATCGTACGATTGAACCATACGCATGGTCCAGTCGTACGAATGGGCCCAGTCGCATCTAATATGTGCCCAGGCCTATATATACCAGTTTCAATGTGTAGAGAGATTAAGGATTTGAGAGGGAGTCTGGTCGCAGCCTAGGGATGCCGGATGAGAGGGGAGATCATGCTCGATCTCCCCTTGCCAAGAGTCTTGGTTCATATGTTGTAACGAGCTTGTAATCGTTAGGTTTTATCAATGAAACCAATTTTCATAGTTCGTGTTATTGATTGTCTCTTGGTGTTTGCTGTTGTTTATCCTTCCGTCAACAACATGCTCGGATGTTTACCGATCCAGCCGACTTCACATGAGTCCCTTTTTCAAAATTATAAAAGAAAGCATGATGAGCATTAGTTTCCTTTTCAGTCAACTCAACCCTTTTATGAGGTGTTTTTGATTGCTGGGATGTTGTTCTTTTCTTCAAAGGTTGAACATCAGTGGATGTTTTCTCCTTGGTTTTGATTTTTGTTCTTGTTGAGTCTTATAAACTTTTTAATCTTTCTCATAATCAGTAGATTGAGTGTCCGATTCAGCTTTATCTGATTTTTTTGTGCTCTTTGTCTTGTTCTTTTTGTGGAAATAACATTCTTGAGTTGAATGATTATTTTGGTTACATATACGATAATGTTTATTGAAATAACAGTGAGATGTCATGTGATTGTTCATATTGAAAATAGAATAATAACTATTGAAATAACAATCTTTAGTTTTATGGTTTTTCAAGTCACACCATTTGCAATACATCTCCTCTGATTCTTTATCAGAATCAGTTACTTTCTTCTTATTTGCCAACTTCTGATGCTTTGAATCCTTTTTAGTTTTGAAGTTGATTTTTCTTCTTCCATCTTGTGAAGCTTTGATTTGTTAGTTGCTGACTTCCTCTTCTGTAGATCATCTACTGAATCAGTATCAACTTCTACTAAAGAGAGTATCTTCTTCTGTAGATCATGTACTGAAGAAAGATTCTTCTTCCTCTGAGGATCAACTCAGAGCTTCTTCTTTGCCTTTTCAATGGATAATTTGTGTCCTTGCTCAGTAGTGGCACACTTTTCATTCACTCTATTTGAAGACTTTTGTTGCTGATTTAGTTCTTGAAGACCTTCATTTAATTGAGTTATTCTTTTGCAGATAGTCTTCAGCATGTTTCTTTGTTTAGGAGGATATGGCAACTTTGTTTCTTTAAGCACTTTTGGAATATTTGTTTCAAAAACATTATTGTTACCCTTGTTCAGTAGATCATCATCATGTTCATTGTTGGGTATTCTACCCTTGAAGAAATTGAAGATTTCCAATACTATTAAAGTTGAAGACTTGAAGAACAAAAAGATCAAAAAATATTAGTCTACGGTTTATTTTGTAATTATTGTAATTACTAGAATAGTATAAATATAAGCATATATCATCAACTGTAAAGGTGAATAATTCTCCACCAAGTGTGGGAATTAGTTCCATCACCAACAATATCATATCATCATTCTTCATGGATGATGATTTCAACATCAAATCAATAAACATGAAGCATTAAACACTTTTGTTTTCATCATCATTATTATTTTAGCATCGAATCATTCAAGTTTTATTATCATCAATATGAATCCTAAGATCCAAGCTCATTGTTCCCGTTCAAATCGGGAACACACAATTGGTATCAAAGCCGGAGTTGATGGATTCATATTGATTTTGATGAGATTTCATGGTTAGATTGCTAAAATTATTGAAGATCTAGAGAAAGAAATTTCATCAACATCCATTCAACAATACAAGATCCGATGCACACAATGCAAGGAATCGAAGAAAAGGGTTGCGGATTTGCGGCTGTAGAAGACAAGGGCTGGGAATGCGACTACCGAAGGTGGCCTTAGCTGCCAAATTAGGGTTTTCGAATGAAGATGGCTGCCTAACCGAATTAAGGCTGCCCTAATTAGGGTTGCTCAAATGGAAGAGGAAGCCGTAGGAGGCCGTTTGCAACCTAGGGTTGCAAATGGGCTCGTGAACACCATTGGGTTGTTTGTTACTTGGGCTCATGAAAAACAAATTTTATGATTTATCATTGAAATTGTTTCATGAATAAATCTTGTTTTTCATCAATAAATTGGTAGATTTTATTGTCAAAATTGAATCAACTTTTCGACAAACAAAATACACATTTGTTTCATGATGATTATTGTGGTTGTGTTAGGGTTATGTGCACGTGGACGTGTAATTAAATGCTAATGGTATGAAAAAGAAATGGGGATGACATGCCCATATGATAATATATGAGGATGCTTTCAGTGTTCACTTGTCGACAACCAATCAGCTGTGATTTAATGTGTATACCACATGCTTCAACCGACTAACTTTATGACATGCTCATAAAAGATAATGAACCAGTTAATTACGGCTGATTGATGTTGCATGGATATCCTATGAATATCAAACATCACAGCTGTGGAAGTATGAAAAGAAGACAAATATCACCAATGGCATTAAATGGAGATGGTTAGTTGATAATGCAGGATCGTTGAAGGGTGAGAGTTACAACACAACAACACAAAGAGGAGATTAACCAAACTTTAATAAAACAGTAAACTGGATTAACCAAGATAAGACACTAAGAACACAAGTAATGAAAGAGACAGAACACAAAGAACACAGTATATGGTTTTCAAGAATGCAGTATATTGCTTTCTCTATGTTCTATTACAAGTGTTACAAGCATAAATAAAAGATACAAGAACATGAGATACTTATACCACGTCCTACAACTGGCTATACTTGGAAAGCCAGCTGGATACAATTGACTAGACACAAACAAAATCAATTGTAGAGTCAAAAGGCAGATTGCCTTTTGACTTGTGACTATGACATGCCATAGCTCACATCCTTTTCTAATACAAAAAAGATAAACTACATAAAGTAGAAAGTATACAGACTCAAGACCTCAATGTACAGTTACCAAAAGCATGGACCTTTTCATCAAACCATGTTAGTTGGTGACTTGTAGAGTTGCAGCGAAAGGTGTCCAGCTTTATGAAACAGTACATCAGATAAAGCATATGTTTAAAGTTTTCGGAAGAAAGCTATCTTCATGAACTTGAAGCTTCGGAAGACTTTGTCTCTGAGGCTTCGAAAGACTTCATCTTTGGCATCGGAAGATGTTGGTCTTGGATTCGGAAGATTTCACACTTAGAGTATTTCTGTTGCACATGTGAAACTTCCAAAGCATTCCACTTCAATGCACTTGTGCAGCATGCAGGAGAGACTAAAGATGTTTAGGTTGCATCAGCCTCTTCATTAATCTCTACAAACTCCCCCTAGGCTGATGCTACCAAAACACTTAGAAAACTTCTGATATTAACAGTCCTCATTAGGATGATCACCATTCCTTTCTTCATAAGTTGATCAGGATCCTTCAGGCTGTCAAAGTGTCTTCTCATGTCAAAGAGATCATGCAGAGGCAACTGAAACATATCTTGCCATGTATAAATGTCTTCAATGCCTTGATCTCTAATAACATGCCATCTTTCTGGATTTGTGGTGTATGTCCAAGACAAGATGGGTCTTCCTGATGCTAGAGGAGCTACTAAAGTTGGAGTTGGTTGAGCATCCTCTGGCTGCACATCCTCATGTTGTTCTGATTCATCCTGAGGTTCAGAAGAGGATGTAGGCTTCTTCTTCTTCTTAGACTTTGGTTTAGAAGCCATCCTCTTCTTTCTCTTTCAAAATTTTAATTGAGAAGACTGGCCTGCAACAACAGATTGATATTTACTGTCTCTCTCAGTTGGGCTTCCTCTCTCTCAGGCTCAGAAGGAGAGGGAGGTTGACCCTGCTGTGGATCAAAAGATGAAGCTTGCTGAGCATTAGTAGGAGGTCCGGGTTATGTTGTGTCTTTTGTTCAACCTTACCTCCACTTTAGGTGGGGCCTGACTTGGAGTGGAGTGTAAGTCAGTGAGCACTCCACTCTTGATCTTCTGCTCGATTACCCTGATATGCTCATCCATAGTGGATAGAGACATGGGTCCAAGTCTCCTTCCGGAGAATCCATACAGCTTCAAGAAGCTCATCATCCTCTGCCTATCAGCAGACTTCTTCATGCTCTTTTGGATGATGGTTCTTGACTTTGCAGCTTCTTCCCTCATCTTCCTCTTTGTTGTCTTTCTTTCCTTGACTAGCTCAAGCTCAAGTTGTTTTAAATACTCAAACTCACATAGTCATAAGGTAAAGGAAGGAGTGCATCTGCCTGATAGAGACTTGTGGCACTCAGGTAGTTAATCATCTGATTTCTGTCTTCTTCCTTATCTACCTGTGGTTCTTGTTGAACCACATCCTCTTGTTCAGGGCTTTCTTGAACTGGTGAGAGGGTAGGCATACCTCTGTACATTTTATTCTTTTTCTTTCTTCTTTGATCTGTACTAGGAGTTCTGCATCTTCTGCCTCCTTCTTCTCTCTTGAGCTTTCCAGATCAACCACTCATTCAATTCATCCAAGGGGAGAGAATGATATTATCTATGTCATAGTTCCTGGTCTGTAGATAGTTAATCCTGACTGCCCTTAACTCATCATTCTGAGTATCTGGTCTGGGGGCAGCCCTGATTGCAGACTCCATGAGTCTTGGAGACTCAGTAAAGGAACCTTCTCCCCTTAGCCTCCTTTTCCTCTCTCTCTCTCCTCCTCCTCAA
This sequence comes from Flaveria trinervia, assembly GCA_025506515.1. Classification (NCBI taxonomy): domain Eukaryota; kingdom Viridiplantae; phylum Streptophyta; class Magnoliopsida; order Asterales; family Asteraceae; genus Flaveria; species Flaveria trinervia. Next base: position 29,374,729 of record CM046452.1, on the reverse strand, counting down.
TCTCTCAGATGTCATTTTTCTTTTCCCTTTGTCACTCACAGACCTTTGTGACTCAGGATGGAGAGAGCTTTGGCCTTCATTGCTCATTGCAGCATCTGAGCTCAGGCCAGAGAGAGGTTGAGAAGCACCTTCACCAGCAGGTGTCTCAGAAGGAATATGGATCTCTGCAGCAGTTAGGGATGATGAGACAGGGCTCTCAAGTTTTGTCACTGGGTCTTCAGTCAAGGTTTCCCCTATGAAGCTAATCTTAGGGTCTGCCTCAACATCCAGTTGACCAATGATATTGCCTGATTGCCTTAGTCTCCTTCTTAGGCTTAACTCTGCAATGATCCTATCTTGGATTCTTCTAGCCATTCTGTCAGCTTGTCTTGATTCGCTTGGATTGACAAGTGGCATGTTTACTAGATCCAGACCTTCATAGTAGTTTAAGGTCTGAAAATTAAAAACTTCTTGCTGTCCTTGAACTCTTACGATGATGGGAGCCTTCCAGTTATTGTCATACCTCCACCTAATGATGTGATTAAAGGATGATGAAGGTGACATGGCTCTTGGTATCCCATCCTCAAACCGACTCTATATGAAGGAGTCTGTGTAGTCCACATCAATGTGATCTAGAGGAGGTTGCTGAGAATGCACAGTTGCAAGTGAGGATGGTGAGTCCTCAATGTCCATTCTCTCAGAGGAACTCCCAGGTTCTGTGGTTGTAAAGACTTACTCCCCCTTTTTGGTAGCATCACCCACTTGCATAGGTGAGCTGGAGGATAGATCAATCACATCCACAGGTTCTTGTGTTCCTGGTTGAGCTCTCCTTAAGGGTCTCCCAGCTAGTTTTTCCTTAAGATATGAAACTTCAAGTTGCTGATCATTGATCCTATTGTTTAAGGTAGTCACCTGAGATTCAAGGTGACTGACCTTTGAGACTAAATAGGTGCATGTTTTGGATAGTTGTTGCACCTTTAGTCTCAGATCCCCCTCATCTTCATCAGAAGAATCACTAGGGGTGGAGAAGATTGGACTAGAGTCCTTTCTCTCATGACCAGTTCTAAGTTCTTGGCTACTGGATTTCTTCTGCTTACTCGCAGTCTCAGTTGAGATGTCAGTAGGCTGAGTTGCCATGGTTGAGGTCTTAATGATGTAATCACTTGCAGAAGTGAGAGCCTCTTCCATATGGACATCCTGAACAAGTTCAGAAGTGTCCACCTCAGTTGTAGGTGACTGATGTGGTATAGATGTAGGAGACTCAGGAGTATTCATCTCTCTTGGAGTAGGGGAAAAGAAGAGAGACTCATTATACTCACTGAAACCTAGATCTTCATCAGTGTAAGTCAAGTTGGGAATTGGTTGGTTGAGATCTATAGGCTGGGGATGGTCACTGTCCCCTGAAGGTTGATCACTTGAGTGTTGAGACTCAGAGTGATGGCTTAAAGCAGTAGGGCTAATGAGCTCATCAGGCTGAGCATGAGGCCTCAGCACTGACTCTAGAAAAGATGGGAGTGGTCTGCTCCTCAGGAGAAATGGGAGCTCCAGTATCCACTTCTTGCAGTATTGGTGAGTATATGGGGGCCTCCTCAGACTGAATAGTCTGAGCAGGGGTTCGTTTGGATTTCTTTGGTAGGTGATGGATATTTGAGGCTGTGTAGGTGGTTGGAAAGCAGTAGGTGTGGGTTCAACACTAGCTTGTGCTGCTAGATTGTCACCTTGAGCAATGAGCTCTATCATTTTTGGGACTAGGGCTGTTTCTATCCAAAGAATCCAACAGTGGACTTTCTCAATATTTTAAAGATGTCGGGCTTCATCTGTCCCAATTTAAGAGTGTTACCTGTTTCCCTTAACTGTGAGCCCAGTTCACAGTTAAGAATGTACTGGACATATCTAGGAAACATGTACCTCTAAGGAGTCTAAATTAGCAAGCAAATTTGTATAAACAATTGAGAGTACCTGAATTTGACCCCTTGAACCATTCCATGGACTATGAAGGAGAGATCTTCACGAATCTGGTCCCATCCACCATGCTTGTTTGATAAGCTGTGAATGACCACATGGAGCAGGAATCTCCATTTGGATGAGACCTTCCCTTTCCTAAAGGTCTTTACAAAGAAATCTCCCTCGTAGCCCATCTGCTCAAAGGAATGATTTACAGCTTCCTTTGGAAGAACACCTCACCTCTTCATCATCCAGCTGAAGATGTCGGTTGATGATGGCCGGAGTGATGAAGATTGTTCTCCCCTGCACTATGGCAGACAGTGCCTTCTCCCCATCCTTATTGACCTCTTGGCAGGTCTTCCAGAATTCAAGCAACTGATCCTCATAGAGGGGAGGATCAATGGTTAGGGAGGTGAAGTAGTGGGACAGAGACAAGAAACGGCAAACCTCTGAGAAATGAGGATCTTTCTCAGAGCATAACAGAGCAACTTGATTGTGTTGTCTGTGTAGCTGCATGGTAAAGTTGGATCATTTCTATGAGTAAGGTTAGCCATTGTGAGGTAGCTTAAGAACAGAAAGAAGAAGAAAGAAATTTCAAGAGAGAAAATTATGGGTTTAGGTTTGGAGGAAGAGCAGATGATAGAAGAGGGGGAAACCGTTGGGTTTATATGAGAGAGAGGGATTTCAGATAAGTTTAATGAAAAGGATAAACTATGAAATCCGGATGTCGGTCCCACCTCTGAAAAAGTAGTTTACTTTTTGCTCAAAAAGTAGTTTCATTGGAAATCAACAAGCTTCCGAAGGTAAATTATCTTCGAAAGTTTTAATGAAAAAGCTTCCGAAGCTAAAATGACTTCGGAGAATTTCCTGAGAGTATTGGATTATTTTGCTTCGAAAGGAAAAATTAAAACTTGAGTGCTTTGTATAGAGATCAACAAGCTTCCGAGAGTTAATTATTGCTTCGGAAGGAAAAGGTCCTTGAAAATAAGTAAGTGTCTAAGATAACTATTTAAGCTTCGAAGATAAAATTGAAATTTCTTCCGAAGGTAAATTTCTTAGACAGTTAATATTTTGAAGTGTGATTTTCTTTCGAAGTTAAAATGCATAACTTCCGAAGTATAAAATCATCAATTAATTAAGGAAAGTCTTCCAATCCAAGAGAAAAACATGAGCTTATGAAGATGATAGACTAGACAACTTAGAACACACATTTTTTAAGAAATAATATGAATTAGTTTAAAGAAAAATTTACTCAAGGTTGATCATCCCAATAGCTGATATTAGATATTTAAATCTTTTTTCATCAAAAGCCTTTGTAAACAAATCAGCATATTGTTCATCTTTGTGAACCTTGACTAGTTTAATTAATCCTTTTTCAATTATCTCTTATTAGATGATACCTGATATTGATGTGCTTTGTCCTTGAGTGCTGCCAGGGTTCTCTGTAATTGAGATAGCACTATTGTTGTCTATGTGGATTGGAGTCTCCTTGAAATTTAACCCATAGTCTAGCATTTGATTCTGAATCCAAATCACTTGAGCATAGCAGCTAGCGGCAGCAATGTATTCAGCTTCAACAGTTGATGCAGAGACACAGGATTGTTTCTTGCATTGCCATGAGACAACCCTTCCACCAAGAAATTGACATCCCGCAGATGTAGACTTTGCAGTCTTATTGCAACCACCATAATCACTATCTGTATAAGCATATAGATTGAATTCAGAATTCTTGGGATACCATAGACCAAGTGTTGATGCACCTTTGAGGTATCTTAGAATCCTTTTGACAGTGATAAGATGAGACATCTTAGGGTTGGCTTGATATCTTGCATAGATGCATGTAGCAAACATGATATCAGGCCTACTAGCAGTAAGATACATAAGAGACCCAATCATAGCCCTGTATAAGTGTTCATCTACACACTCTCCCTCAAGATCAGGACCAAGGGAGTGGTTTCTGGCTATGGGTGTCTTAGCAATCTTACAGTCAGTCATATTGAACCTTTTGAGTATGTCTTGAACATACTTTTACTGACTTATGAAGATGCCATCTTCATCTTGCTTCACTTGAATTCCCAAAAAGAAATTGAGTTCCCCTATGGCACTCATTTCAAATCTGTCTTTCATCAGCTTCTCAAAGTCTTTGCAGAGCTTTGGATTAGTTGAACCAAAGATGATGTCATATCACATATACTTGAACTAGCAATATGTCTTTTCCTTGTCCTTTGAGGAAGAGAGTTCTATCTATAGTACCTCTCCTGTATCCATGTTTACAGAGATATTCAGACAGTGTCTCATACCACTTCCTGGGTGCCTGATGCAGCCCATAGAGAGATTTGTCAAGCTTGCAGACATAATGAGGATGATCAGGATCTACAAAACCAGGTGGCTGTTTGACATAAACCTCTTCATCTATCACTCCATATAAGAAGGCACATTTCACATCAAGTTGAAAGACCTTGAAGTTCTTGGATGCAGCAAATGCCAGGAATATCCTATAGCTTCTAATCTTGCCACTGGAGCAAAGACATTAGTGTAGTCAATCCCTTCTTCTTGTGTGTATCCTTGAACCACCTGTCTAGCTTTTTTTTTTATGATAATGCATCTATCATCCTTCTTGTTCCTAAACACCCATTTGGTTCCTATTGTAGTCTTCCCAGAAGGAAGAGGACAAAGGTTCCAAACTTTCTGTCTTTTGAATTGAAGCAGCTCTTGTTGCATAGCTTCAACCCAACTTCCATCCTTTAGATCCTCCTCAACTTTCTTTGGCTCTATCTGGGATAGAAACAAGAGTGAAGACAAACATTTGCTTCATGGGTTTGTCCTCTTGTCTTTACCCCGAGACAACATCTCCAATGATGTTTGTGGTAGGATGAGACTTGTGGATCCTAAGCTGAGGAATCACAGCAAGTTGTTGAGAAAGATCTAAATTAGAAAATTTTAGATCTGGCATAGATGTTTCTCCCACCACATCAGCACACTTTTCAAGTGAAACTTGATCCAAGCAGTTTGTGACATCATTGATGTTCTCATCTATGGTGTGGTTAGTGGCATGAAGAAATCCTTGGTCACTATCACCATCACCATTGTTGCCTTCCACAGTTGAGATGTTCTTATCTGGTTGTAGAGCCTCTGAGCTGGAATTTGAAGGCATACCAGATGTTCAGCTGAATTTGTCATTGTTGTGCTGATAGAAACCTCATTTGCAGAAGTAGTTCCAACTGGAGCTGAAGATGTATGACTTGAAGGTCTTCCTAGCTCAAATCTTGGATGAGGATCACCTGTATTTAAATTTTCTGCAGATCCTGAAACATTCTCACAAGATTTATTAAACCAGTTGGTAACCAAATCAAGATCAAATAGCCAATCTGGACCAAAACCAGCAACACATGGTGTGTGTTCATTGAAGGTCACATTGGCTGACTCCTAAACTATTCTAGTTCTAATATTGCACACTCTATAAGCCTTAGCTTGGGAAGAGTATCCAATAAAGTGTCCATCATCTGATTTCTCAGCAAACTTGGCAATTTGATCTTTGGTATTCAAGATGGTGCAAGGACATCCAAATGACCTGAGAAAACCAATGAAAGGTTTTCTCTTGAGCCAAAGTTCATAAGGAGTCTTCCCATGAGTCTTAACTACTAATACTCTGTTCTGCACATAGCAGGCAGTGTTGACTGCCTCTGCCCAGAAGGTGATGGGCAGTTTAGAGTCAGACAGCATGGTTCTTGCAGCTTCAATCAGTGTCCTGTTTCTCCTCTCAGCAACACCATTTTGCTGAGGAGCCGTGGGAGCACTAAATTGTCTTGCAATACCCTTATCATCACAAAATGTATCCAGGGTTTGATTTTGAATTTTGTTCCTTGATCACATCTTATTTTGACCTTGTGATCAGACTAATTCTCAATCTTTAAGATGAAATTCTTTAGAATCTCAGGAGTCTCATCCTTACTTCTAAGGAAAAAGACCCAAGTGAATCTTGTAAAATCATCTGTGATCACTAGAAAGTATGAGGTCCTTCCTAAACTCATTACACTGGTGGCCAAAGAGATCCATATGTAACAAGTGTAGGGGTGTAGTGATGGAGTTCATTTCCTTAGGCTTATGAGATACCTTATGTTGCTTCCCTTTCAGGCATGCAACACAGTGATCATCACTTGTAAACTCTTTCTTTGGCATTCCGGTTACCAGATCATGCTTAATCAATTTATTCATGTTCTTAAAGTTTACATGGCACATTCTTTTATGCCATAGGAAAGATTCATCACTATTGGCTTTAGATAGAAAGCATGAAACTTCTCCGGAGGGAGAGGTTTCTTGCATGTCCATCTTGTACATGTTTCCTTTCTTGGGGGCTCTAAGCAGGATATGCTCATGAGGAATGACCCCACCAGGCTTAAGAACAATTCACTCATGCTCAGTAAAGAGCATGTTACGACTCTGATCACAAAATTGAGATACACTCAGAAGATTGTATCCAAGCTCCTTAACAAAGTTTACCTTTTCAATGCTGAGCTTACCATTTGTGACCTTGCCCTTCTGAAATGTAACCACCTTCATCTCCTCCAAAAGCAACAGGTCCTCCATCAATCCTTTCAAAGTTCTGGAGTAGTGACCTATTACCAGTCATGTGCCTGGAGCAGCCACTGTCTATGATCCAAACATTCTGTTTGTCTTCAGCTATCCCTGTACAAAAGGATGATTAGTTACATCTGGAACCTAATCCTTGCTTGTCTTGGGCTTATTTACAGAAGGTAATTCAACAGTGATAGATCCTATGGTTGTACTAAGAGGATCTTGAGCTGTTTAGATGGAGAAATCTCAGTCACTTGGTCTTTCTTAGACATCCACACCACCTTTGGAGTCTTGGACTTGACCCGAAGTTTGTGCAACTTTGGAAGTTTTGATGACTGATACTTCGGAAGATTCTGCAGACACTGCAGCAGATTTCAGTGCTTTAGAAGAAATCCTTTCTTCTGAAGGTAATTTTCCATTTCCGTTCTTTTTAGATTTGAGACTTCTGAAGGAAACTGGTTTTCCTTCCGAAGCCTGAATCTTCTTGGAACTCTTTGAAGCCTTTGTTTTGGCCATATGGACAGTACCATTAGGATTGAAGGGACAATCCTTTGCAATGTGAGTAGTGCTGTCACACATAACACAATTCATCTTCTTCTTCACAAGAGCCTTTTCTTGAGAAGAAGACTGTTTTTTGTCACATCCCTTCTCCACCTTCATCTTTACAGATGCTGAGACAGTCCTCTTAGGCTGAGGACTGTGCTTGGAGTTTCATGGTCCAGGCTGTGCAGCAGTGGTACATAGCATCAGTCTTCTTCTTGCTACTGAGATGAGTTGAACAAGAACCAGAACTCTTAGCAGAAGAGTTTTGGTTGATTTCTTCAGTCCCTATCACTTTAAACCCTGCAGAAATAAAAACTTGTTTCTGCTTAGAGTCAAAAGCAGCCTTGATCTCTTGAGCCTTCCTTGCCTTTCTTTTGCTCTTTCTGATCAAGTTCTTTCTCATGGGCTTGGTCATCACAGTCTTCACTTTCTCCTCAGAAGGATAGTGGCCCTTATTGGAATCCTCCTCTTCACTCTTAGTAGAGGGATTCTTCATCATCTCTTCTTTATCCTCCTCACTCATACGATCTATGAGAGGAAGCTCATCTTCACAAGTTCCACACCTAGGGGGTCTTACAGACAAGTTTGTGTGTGGAGGAGATATCTCATTTGATCCTAGTCCCTGTTTGTTTTGATAGCACACTTTGTTGTGCAGGGATGACGATATCATGTTCTTGAATGTCTCTTCTTCAAGAACATTCTTTTCTTGCCCTGGCTTTGCTGATCACAAGCTCAGCCTGGCACTCAGTTAACTTGGTTATGAGATCTTGAATTTGAGTTCTAAAATCTGTGTGTTCATGTTTTAGAACTGAAATGGTTTTCTCTAAGTCCTCCATTTTCAGCTTATAATCATTTTTAGACATTCTCAAATCAGATTTTAAAATGTTTAAGGACTCCATATCAGATCTCAATTCCAAGTTATAGGACCTGTACGTATTAACTTTAGCAATGCATTCAGGAGTACAGAGATGTTCCAATACCTTGGCTTCATCATGATCTGCCATCAGTGCTTGGTTTGGAGAAGCATCTTCCACCTAAAAGCTCCAGTCAAAGCCTCCTTCTTCAACAGCAACAGCAGCTTGCTGCTTTGACTTCTCATTATGAAGAGCTTTGTCAGTGTAGTTTGGTCTGGATTGTGTTTGGCCACCATTGGTTCTAGGTGCCTTACACTCTCTGGCAAAGTGGCCCATCAAGTTACAATTGTAACACTTGACTTTGCCTTTGTCCAGTCCAAACTTTCTACCGGTTGCATTGCTTGGAAACTTCCTTCCAGTCCTCTTGTAGAACTCTTGGCTCTGTGAGTGAGAAGAGCCATCTGCTGGACTATTTCCATGTACTCCAGATCATCCGGATGGATACAGTCCAAGTCTTCAAGAGTGAAAAGAGAGTTGCCACTGCTTTCATCAGAAGACACAAATGCTTGAGAAGAGCTTGTCTCTTGTAATGGGCTTCCTAGAGTGTAGTTCTCCCTTGGTGTCTCTTGGAAGGTGATGAAAGGACCCTTGGGTGAGTTGTCAGGGTAGCGTATAAGATGATGTTTGGGTTCTATGCTATCCCTTTCAACCACATGTAGGGCTGAACCCATTTGATTGTTGGAGTTGCCAGATGAACCCTGCATGTTCATCTCCATCTTGTAGCCACTGAGAATCCCATATAACTCTGTCAGAGTGAGAGTTTTGAGATTCTCAGTTCTCTTGATCACCACACAGTAGTGTGTCCATTGCCTAGGAAGTGAGAACATGAACTTCCTTACAATGTCTCTATTCTCAAGAGCAACTCCTCCATCCACTAGGGTATCCACAATCTCAACATACCTGAAGTATTGCTGAGTCATGGTCTCACCTATTTTGAAGGTGAATTTTTCAAACTGCTACTTCAGGAGATCCTCTTGTTCTCATTGGCTACAGAAGAACCCTCATACATCAGTTTCAGTGCATCCCACAGCTGTTTAGCTATTTTGCACTTCTTGAAACCTCCGTATACAGAGTTTGGAAGGGCAGTTTGAAGAGCTGTCATGGCTTTCCTGTCTATCTCTACTCTCTTCCTATCTTCATCAGAGTAGTTAGCCACATCCTTGGGGATCATACCAGCACGAGTAGCAGAGGGTGTGCTGGGTATGAAAGGTCCATTCTCAATAGACTACCACATTCTTGAATCGAGAGACCTGATGAAACCTTCCATTCTTAAACACCAGGTGTCAAACTCATCAAGAGTGATCAGTGGGGACTTGTTCATGGTTCCAGTTTTCATATCGGTTTTGGAAATGGCTGCCATTTGAAAAGTTTCGTATTTGTGTGTGTGAGGGATCTTAAGATGGTGAGATCTTACATCAAGAACCTGAATGCTCTGATACCAAATGCAGGATCGTTGAAGGGTCAGAGTTACAACACAACAACACAAAGAGGAGATTAACCAAACTTTAATCAAATAGTAAACTGGATTAACCAAGTTAAGACACTAAGAACACAAGTAATGAAAGAGAGAACACAAAGAACACAAGTATATGGTCTTCAAGAATGCAGTATATTGCTTTCTCTATGTTCTATTACAAGTGTTACAAAGCATAAATAAAAGATACAAGACCATGAGATACCTATACTACATCCTACAACTGGCTATACTTTGAAAGCCAGCTGGATACACTTTACTAGACACAAACAAAATCAATTGTAGAGTTAAAAGGCAGATTGCCTTTTGACTTGTGACTATGACATGCCATAGCTCACATCCTTTTCTATTACAAAAAGGATAAAGTACATAAAGTAGAAAGTATACAAACTCAAGACCTCAATGTACAGTTACCAAAAGCATGGACCTTTTCATCAACCATGTTAGTTGGTGACTTGCAGAGTTGCAGCGGAAAGGTGTCCAGCTTTATGGAACAGTACATCAGATAAAGCATATGTTAAAAGTCTCTGGAAGAAATCTGTCTTCATGAACTTGAAGCTTCGGAAGACTTTGTCTCTGAGGCTTCGGAAGACTTCATCTTTGGCTTCGGAAGATGTTGGTCTTGGCTTCGGAATATTTCACACTTAGAGTATTTCTGTTGCACATGTGAAACTTCCGAAGCATTCCACTTCAATGCACATGTGCAGCATGTAGGAGAGACTAAAGATGTTTAGGTTGCATCAACCTCTTCATTAATCTCTACAGATAATTATCTTCATGAAAGCTGATTTCTTTATTGACATAAGACAAAACCAGAGATTGAATAAATTTTGGTTCTGTCAAGTGAAGATAAATATGGATGATAGTCTTGCTACAAAACAAATGTGAATGCTGGTTTCATTTAATGGTTTCAATCACCCCAATATTTGATTCAAGAACACGCTTCTGCAACAACAAAAACAATAATCTTGAATCATCTATTCATCATTACCACATCAAGAAGTTCAAAGCTTCAACCTTTATAAGTGGAAATCTACAATTTAGAGGGAGTATTGTTGGGTATTCTACCCTTGAAGAAATTAACGATTTCCAATACTATTGAAGTCGAAGACTTGAAAAACAAAAGGATCAAAAAATATTAGTCTAGGGTTTATTTTGTAATTATTATAATTACAAGACTAGTACATATGTATAAGCATATATCATCAATTGTAAAGGCGAATAATTCTCCACCAAGTGTGGGAATTAGTTCCATTACCAATAACATCATATCATCATTCTTCATTGATGATGATTTCAACATCAAATCAATAAACATCAAGCATTAAACACTTTTGTTTTCATCATCATTATTATTTTAGCATCAATCATTCAAGTTTTATTATCATCAATATGAATCCTAAGATCCAAGCTCATTGTTCCCATTCTTAGTGGAGGATATGGCAACTTTGTTCTTCAAGCACTTTTGGAATATTTGTTTCAAAAACAATATTCCTACCCTTGATCAGTAGATCATCATCATGTTCATCAAGATCATCCGAGTCATCACACTCATCATAGTCAAATTCTAAATCCGTTTGATTAATCTTATGTGATTCAGAAGAATCAGTTTCATTCACCTTAGATTTATTATAAATGTTTTGTTGATTAGAACTTTTTTCTACATTGGTGCTTGGCACAGAACGATTTGACAAGTTATTTGTCACTGATTCAGGCAAAGGAGTATAATTATTGTTTATAGGGGGTGCCACAACATTATATCCCAACCCAGACCTGTTCTTTGATTCAATATGAGAATTTAATAATTTCTCATACTACTAAGGTGAAAGTTGAAATTGCTGAAGTTTCACTTCAGTTGATGCATGATCAGCAATGGATTTAGTTAAGGAAGTGGTCAGATGCTCAACTTGTGCCTTAAACTGTAATTTTCAAATTTTTTTAGCTAATCCTTTTGTAAAGAATTAATTTTTATTTGATATAATTAATGTTCCTTTACATGAGATTCATTCAATATCATTGTTTCTTTAACTTTATCAACCAATTTTTGAGCATGGAGTCTATATCTTTCTATTTCCTCAACACAAATTGATGAACATAACCTATCTCTTACCTCACTAGCCATGGTGGAACTTTTTTTTAATGTAAGCCATTAAGCTTGATTTTCTTCCAAGGCTTCCTTTTCATACATACTCCAGTCACAAGTTCCATCTTGAAGAATGATCAACCTAGATTCTTTTGAGTTACTTGTTCATGCTGATGTATTATTGGCTAGTGGGGATGAGTTGGTTAGTTGTGGTTCCCTGAAAGTTCTTTGAGATGATGATGTTTGTTGAGAATTAGGTTGCTAATGTTGTGTTGACACATTTTGTTGTTTTCATTCTCTAGGAAAGTGTCCATAGAGATTGCACTTGAAAGATCTTACCTTTAACTAATCAACACCTTTCCGTGATGATTTACTTGCAGCAGCCAAATTCTTCTTCTTCTAAGATATTGTTTGGCTCTATAAGTAATCATTGCCATTTACCATTGTAGATCCATCTCCTCCACTACATCTGGAGGTAGTTCTTCCAAGTCTTGTTGGCAAATGTTGGCAGAGGTTAATGAGCTTCCTAGGTAAACTTGAAAACTATAACTGAAAGCTGCAAAAGCTATTTTTTGTTCTTCAGAGTCCAGAATAACAGTGATGGACTCTGTTTCATTGTTGATTGATGAAGGCTTTGCTGATGATGTATCTCTTTGATCATCAGTTCTTCCTTTCTCTTTTCTTGACTTACTTTGAGAAGATTTCTTACGAGGCTTTGATGCATAGAAACTTACTTCCTCTTCATCTTCACTCAAAGTACAAGAGTTATCAACATCATTGTTGGAAATAAAGCCACTTCCGGCACTTTTTGTTTCTTAAAAGTGATATGGTGATACATGAGTTCTCACACTCTTGTTTTCTGATTTCTCATCCATTTCAAGAGCCTCAACTTTAGCTACTAGTGTATCTAAACCAGTTGCTTTGAGGTCCATGTTTTCTTGATCATGGATACAGTTTGCTTCCAACTTTCTGGTAAAGTAGGAAGCATCTTCTTGTTTAATTCCTCAATAGTGTATTTCAACTCCAAGATATTCATCTCTGTAACAAGTAGCATAAATCTATCGTGTTTTTGAGGAATTGATTCACCCTCAATATGATGGAATGTTTCATATTGTGAATGAAGGTGTCTTTCCTAATGCTTCGGATTTCATCACTCCCTTCACAGAGTGTATGAAGAATCTTCTACAAGGAATTTGTTGTTTTGTAATTCTCACACCTGATAATATTTCTTCAGGTAAAGCCATACTAAGCAAGTTGTATGATTTAATATCAACTTTAACCTTCTTAACATCATCAGGTGATAGATCTTTTGTACTTATTGGTTGATTATTGTCATTATAATTCGGCCCAAGAGTGGGTGGAATATAAGGACCTTAAGTTATTGAAACCCATAAATCAGAATCTATAAAATTAACATGATTCCTAAACATGATTTTCCAAGATTTAAAGTCTGCTTTTGTTTCCAACTTTGGAGGTTAGTATGATGATCCACCAAAGTTACTCATAATTAGTTAAGATTTAAGATTTTACTAATAAATTTGTTCAACTAATATGAACAATTTATGAATGTCGATCAATAACCAAGATCTGCTATTCAATTGATTTGAATATTGATCCAAGTTAATCAAGCAATGTAACAGTACTTCTTGATCGACAATTCACAGATTTAACTAAATCACACAAAAATGATTCGCTCAAACCAATAGATCTAATCAGTAAGAAAACTGACAAATTTACTGAATCCAATAATCAATTAAACACAATTAACGCTCATAGATAAATCGATCTAAATCAATGAGCACTTGGCTCTGATACCACATGAGAATCCTAGGATCGCAATTAGGAATTATCAGTGTTAATTGGACATCGTCATGTTAACATTTGCCAAATCAACATTAACTTTGTTTAATTGTAATAAATAATTATCAACATTAATAAATAATAATTAAGATGAACACAATGAATAGAACATAATTAATAATCAAACAAAGATAATTCAAATGTATTTTGTTAAAACATGTTAATGATTACAGATGAATAAACAATGAATGAATAATATTGATTAGATTTGAATGTATTGATGATGTGACTGCTACTAGGGTTTGTATTTGTGTGATTTGTTGTGATTTTTGGTTTGTTGTGTTGATGCTTGGGTGTTTGCTATTCTACCTGTGTCCGCCGTTGCTTTGATGTGAAACCTAGGATCCATATTTATAGGCATGTGTGTTTCCGTTAAAGAAACACCGGATCTCTTGGGATTCGCACAGGTACCTTGTTGAGTTGTTGACTTGTAGCACTTGTATTATTAAATACAAGTGTTTGGAATCCGCATGACTATGGTCTTCCGTAGATGTTAGTTCTTCCATAGGAGATTTGTTCTTCCAAATGAACTTTGTTCTGACTCATGTTTGTTGTTCATCCGCAGGAGATCTTCAGATAATTGATTTTGTGAGAAACATATCTATGAAAGAACAAAAATGTTCTTCCATAGATGTTTCTTACACTTAGTCAATTTCTTAAAATGACTATGTATAATATTTATTCCTGCAATCATACACACATCAATACACATATGGGTTAACCTATATATAATGCATAATAATGAATTACAATTGTTTAGTACAAGTTTTGATTAAAGTTCTAAGCCTATACAAAATAATCTAGACCTATAATTCATAGATCTAACAGAGACTTATAGTGATGTTGATTCTAAATTATCTGAATGTGATGAGGATATATACATTGATAAAATTCCTACCCTATTGCAAGACAGACTTAGATTAAAACCACATTGTTTTCGATGCGATAAAGATGATCATGTAGTTAAGCATTGTCATGAGCTTCATCATAGACATGTTAATAGGAATTCATTTGGTAATAGATTGACTCAATTGGTTAATAATTTCTTTTGTAAGAAACCTGTATCTCCTAAACACAAAGTTGTTCAACCTTGAGTTCCCATTACACCTGGTTAACTTATTCTTTGATATTTTTGTAGGAGTCATCCACTAAAGTTGCAAATAGTGTATGCCATGTTAATAGTGGATGCTCCACACACATGATGGAGCTCAAGGACTTATTAACCAATTATCAGAAAATAAATGGAGGTTATGTTGCATTTGTTGGCGACTAGAAATGAGGAAAAATGGTTGGCCAAGGAGAAGTTTTCAATGGTTCTCTTACTCTAGAGAAAGTCAACTATGTTCCTGAACCTTCTTATAATCTGTTGAGTATCTCTCAGATTTGTGATAAAGACATTCCGGTCTTGTTCAAGTCCAATGAATGTGTTTGCCTGAAATCAGAGATTTATATTCAAGAAGAGATGGTGTTAATGTGAGCTCCAAGAAAGAATGATACATATCTTCTTGACATAGGTTTAACGGAGTCAACATCTACTTTTACTTGCCTTTTATCCAAAGCTTCAACTTCTGAGTCTTTCTCATGGCATCACAGATTAGGTCACATTATTTCAAAAATGTAAACAAATTAGTTAAAAATAATCTTTTTAGGGGATTACCTTTAAAGGACTTTTTAGAAGTTAAAAAATGCATGGCCTGTGCCAACGAAAAACAACTTAGGAAACCACATAAAGCAAACCTTGAGTATAGCATATCTAATCCCCTCGAATTGTTACACAAGGGTTGGATTACCAATAGATTGAGGGATTACTTGTAAACATATTATTAGCAATCTAATTGAACATCAAAGGGGTTTTAGTGGTGATTATCATATTTTGATCTATAATCTTCATGATTTGATTCAAGTGTGATTATCTAGGATTTACAATTTGGTATCAGAGCCATTTCGGATCAAATTCACTAAAGATTTGAAGATTTTTAAAGAGAGAAGTTGAGGTATGGTTGTGTTTATTCAATATCATGCTTTCATCAATTTCGGATCAAATTTGAGTGTTATTGATATGAAAATTGATTGAAGTTTGCTTCTTAGTGGTTGGGAAATCTCTGTTAATCAGCAGGTTTCAAATCCATTGAGATTTAGGTGATTTCAGGTTGATTTCGTGTTGAGAAAGCTTTTCAGCTTCGTCTAGCGGATTACCAATTTATCGAGCGAAACTGCCTGTTATTTGAGCAAAACTACAAGTGGTTTACACTTTGTAGTTAATTTCAGTATCTCAGCGAAAGTAGTGATCTTGAATGAAGGTTCCACAGTGCTTGTGTGCATATTACAAGCGAAATTGTTGTCGAAAGTATCTTTGAACGAAAGTTCAAGCTTGTTTTGTGTGAAATTGTTGGCGAAACTAACCAGTCTAACGCATTTGACTAGCAAAACTGCTGCTGAAATTTCTAGCGAAACTACAGTCGGCTCAGTGAAACTAGATTTTTCTGCGAAACTAGCTCTGCGAAACTACAATTTTGGCGAAATTAACAGTTTGTTTCAGCAAAACTAGCATGTCAAAGATGACTTTTTCCCCGGTTGCTAAGATTGTCTAGCATGACATTTAAATATAATATTCTTTTCCCGAGGGAGAATATTTTACAAATTTAGGAAAAATAATTTTGGGAATAAAAATGGCTTTTGCAGAACAGTTTAAATCCTTGAAATCTGATAATCTAACAATTGCACAATGTTGGTTTGCTAATTTTGCAGCTTTAAAGAATGAAAGGGTATCCGATTTTCTTAATCATTTTTTGTTGGTGGCGAACAATCTCAAGAAGTTTGATGGCCAATTGGGAAATCATGAACAAGTTCTAAGATTGCTTGATTCTCTCCCAAGAGATTGAGTTGGATATCAAATGTCGTGAGCACTATGAAGCGACATATCTTACTCCAAAGATCACTTCAAACTCCACAAGGAAACCAGAAGAAAAATCACATTCTAGCACCAATCCGATGGTTTACCTAACATGGAACTGAAGAGGTACACAAGGAGCTTAAGCAGACATCAATGGGTAAGTGTGGAGCTGAGTTGAATGATGCAGTTTGTAATGCAGATAACGAAGAGGAATTGAAGCGAAATACCAGAGATTGCAACTGCGAGAAGGCTCTTACTGCTGAAAGAGTCATCCTGGATCTTCCATACGAGACAGTTGAGGATATGTGTTCTTCTACTTGCAAAATTAGGCTATTTGGTGTGTATAAAGCTAATAGGTTACTTTTAGATAACCAAAAGGAATTAACCACCATAAACGTATAACTTAAAAAGAATGAAGCCAAGTATTTCATAAATTAAATGAAGCTTTAAAAGAAAATGATCATTTAAAACAAACTCTTCTTGAAAGAAATGTTGAAATTAATCTTTTAACGAAAGAGTCACCTTGGCTGAATTTGAAACAAGTAAGCTTAAAACAAAGCTTGATAGATGGACCATATCCGGAATGAAACAGGAAGAGTTACTATGTAATCAAAGGGGAGCTAGGATTAAAACAACAGTGGGTTTTGGTGAAAATCCATACGTCTATCCTCCCCCTAGCACTCATTGTTACTATCTTATGGCTCAACCCATCCATCTAATGATTTCATTGAAGCTGCCGAAATTAATGGTTTACATCCAGGTTTAAGCATTGTAATCTTAAAGAGGTTAGAGATGTATCGGATTTTCCTGTAGGTTTGGGATTCCTCATGAAGGAGTCTAGTAAGAAGATTAATGACGATTCCAGCTCTGATGCTCCAAAACCAATACCAGTTGCTTCTCCATCCTTCTTCAACAAATTCAAAAAAAGTAAAATTCCTTCGTTTGTTCGTACCAGGTTTGTTAAAGAAGGAATAGTTTTTGAATCATCAAGCAATCAAAATCGGATAATCGAAGCCAACACAAGAAAAGGTGTCAATCAAGATCCTTTGGAAGCAGATCTATGTATACGAGAATGGATAAGCTCAGATGATGAATCAAACACAGGGGAGTGTGTTGGTTCCTTACAGATCGAGATATCTCCTGACATTTTCAAGTATCAAAAGCTTCCAATAGTTGAATCAAGGCCTATACGGATCTCATCTCCAACTGCAAAACAACCTAGTTAGTCCCTAAAGATCTCTTTCACTGTTTGGGAAACTTTAGAACAAGCAAGAATCTGCTACAAGCTCAAAACCATCCTCATCACAACCTGCACAACACGGGACTACAAAGAATCAAAAGCCTTTCAAGGCTTGTTTTAAGTGTGGAAAAGAAGGTCATGTGGTAATGAAATGTCCTCAAAGGCTTGCTATGGATGGTAACGGCAAAACGAATTGCTTATCCAGCTGTAAGTCTAAAAAGAATGTTCCATATGGTAAAGGCAACATAGGTTGCTTCTCTGGATTAAGAGGTAATAAGCACACATCTTTGAATGGTTGGATGAGGAACCCTCCATCCAAACCTTTTCATGTAAACCTAGTTTCACATGATTCAAAGATAAAAATAACTCAAGGTTTAAAACCAAATTCTTTTCCATCCGTCTTAAATTGAAAATGATTTCTAGATTTAATTCATTGAAATCCAAATTAATTAAACTGAAACAAAATTGGCAAATTAAAAAGAACCATACAACAATTCTTGATTGTTTAAACAATTGTGTGCCGAAGAAGGTTACTTATATTGATGAAAAAGGAACTCCCAAGACTATGATGGCCTGGGTTCCCCTTTCAAACTAACCTGTTAATGAGTGCAGGAACAATTCAGGAGGACTGTTAGTAATCCGGTTTACTGACAGAGATTGTTTCTAATTCAAATTTGAGGTGAAACAAACAAGTTAAGGTCATGGTGTTTTATCCACAATTTGGATTTTTATCTACACAATCACCATTCTAACTTTACAATCACTAAAAATTTCTCGAGAATTCATTTCTTATATTCATATCGGTGTAGTTTGGAAGACCTTCTTTGGTAAATTTCTATTTTTGTACAGTTTTATAAAAACAAAATAATTTTTTTAAAGAAATTAAAAAAACAAAAAAAGGTTTACAAAAATAAAAATTTAGGGGGAGAGTATATAAGTAATGCATAAAAAAAGAACTAGGAGCTTTATTTGTGATTACTGAGAAATGATTGTATATCTTCTTGAATTGCTTGTTGTTGCATGACTTGTGTTTTAAAATGAGAAATGATAGTAACTAATGTTGTTATTTGACTCACATCTTATTTTTAATTGCAAATAAAGAAAAACAAACAAATTCTTTAATGATATGCTTGGTAGACTCAACATGAAAAATAAAGTAGACAACAACATAATGATTTAAATTAAAATATATGATTTAGGATGTTTGGATTTACGCAATTATTTTGGCCTGCATGAAAACTGAGTCGTAACAAAAATTGGATTGAGAATTGATCTTTTGCCCACCATGATACAAATCATAGAAGCCATATCTTTTGAGCCTTGTCTGGTGTATTTATGTGTTGTTTGTTTGTGCTAATCTCCTCTGCTATATGGAATTACTGACCTGGAGTGATGATCTCCTCTGCTATATGATAGTATTGACCTAGAGCTCTCATCGGCACATGATTAAATGGTCATCTCATTTGTTATACGTGAGTATAGACCTGGAGCTCTCACTATTTTTGTCTAAGTAGTGTCAAATTCTCTAAACGATGAATTTATCATAGAATGCAATATTATGTTGATAATCTCTTGCACACTAATGCACAAGCCTTGCTCTAAAAAGATCATTACAAAGGTCAAGAAATCCTGAGGTTGGCTGAGGGTTTTTACCAAATGATTGTGGGGTCTTAGCATTCTGAAGTATATAATCGAACTTTAATGAATCATCTGCTGCTTATTGAAAAAGATAGGGCATGGGTTTAAGTGGAATAATATATATGCAATCGTTATTGATCTATTGGAGAATTTCAAATTATTCATAGACTGTGATTAGATTCAGTTATTAGTATGATCTTATTGCTTGTCGATGATTAATTTCATCTGTATGCTAAAGTATATCTTAAGGATGTGATCTCATGATCGATTCAGTTCTCGGTTATAAAAAAATTTTAATAGATAAAAAATGTGTTATAATAGATATATAAAATTTAAAAAAATTAATATAATAAACTTTCATTTCAAAATTTGTTTTAGGTCATCCATATTATGTTGTTACATTTTTCATGCATTTCATAGAAATTGCACATAAGCGAACACGGGTTCGCTTGTTTTCACACACACATAAGCATGAGCTTATTTTGTTAAAATGAAATGATCTAATTAGAATGTCGAGATTGTGTTTGTGATTGTGTTTCAGATATTTGCTGAAAGTGATGGTCGATCATCAGTTGAGTAGTGTACCTAATCAAAGAACCTGTTCCTTAAGTTTGCACAAGATACCAAACTAGGAATCCTTTTCCTACATCTTCTCAAGCACTTGAGATTAGAGATTGTGGAAAGTTGTTCCAATATCATCACAAAGGATGCACTCGAAATGGGGGATCATATAAATAGGGGGAGCTTATGAGATGAGTAATTTTTCTTATCAAATTCAGAAAGCTTCAATTGGAAGGTATTTCTAATGTTGACTTCTTCGTTTTGATTTCATTTGAAGATGTTGATAATGATAGACTAAGGGAGAGTACTATTGGAGCTATATAAGATAGTTTATATAATCAACAAATTCAAAGTCAACAAATGTCAACGTCACGGTCAAAGTCAACAAAAGTCAAACCCGACACGTTCGAGAAGAAGAAACGAGATGAGACGTTGAAGATTTAGATGACTAAGAGTTTTATTGTAATAAATATATTTTGTGTGAACAAAATATATTTATCTTATTTGTAGTCATTTTTATTCTTAATATGTAATTTTGCATTAATTAGCCTACGCCTAGGGAGTTAAGTGCAATTAGTGAATATTAGTCTAGACTATAAATAGGTTAATTGTTATTAGTGTTGATAAGGTTGGATGACCAGTAAGTTGAGGGATTACTTGTAGACACATTATTAGCAATCTAATTGAAGATCAAGGGGGTTTTAATGGTGATTATCATATTTTGATCTATAATATTCATGATTTGATTCAAGTTTGATTATCTTGGATTTACAACTATTAGCAAAATTGTGTGTGAAACTAAGACTGGTATATATAGTTTTTGATCATTATCATTGTAGGTAAGCTTGCAAAACCCTAATCGTTGATCCTTGTTGCAAGTTACCATTTCTAAGCAGTTATTATACAGAAATATCATTGTGCTTTGATGTTATTGTATGTTATGATTTTCATTGTCTTATATTATTGAGTTGTTATTGTGTTCACTCTTCATTGTTCATCTTGTTTAGTTTGTGTGTTTGATATTGAACGATTCTTTATTTCATTTGCACTGTAATACGATCAAATGGACCAACAGTTCCGATATTGAATGATTGAACGCATCAACTGTACTGCAATTTGATTATACGGACCAACAATTACATTTCCCAGGGAAGGGATATATACAAGCTAGATATGAGCAATGCTTCCCCACTGGGTGAAGTATCATGCTTTCTTTCTAAGGCTAATAGTGATGACTCAACCTTATGGAATAAATTAATGTGTCATGTTAGTTTTAAGTCAATGAATAAGTTGGTTAAAAACAATTTGGTACATGGTTTGCCTAAAAAGGAATTTTTCTTCAAAGATAATTGTGTTGCATGCCTGAAAGGGAAGCAACACAGGACATCTCATAAATCAAAGGTTGTTAACTCTATCACTACTCTATTACACATTTTGTACATAAATCTTTTTGTTCCCACAAGTATAATGAACATTGGAAATAAATTATATTGCCTTGTGATTGTTGATGATTTCCAAGATTTACATGGGTGTTCTTTTTAAGAACTGTTAAATCAATATTTCAAATTTATTGAGCTTGGATCTTAGGATTTATCTCATTCAGATCAAGAAATCAAAATTCAGATGGCTGGATGTGTGTTAATCAAAGAACAATGAGATGGATAATAATAATGTTATGATTTCATTGATGTTGATAAACAAGTTACAATGAGAATCATAGATGGCTGGTGAAATCAAACCCACCCAAAGGAGAGGATTTCTCCTTGGATGATGATTTACACCATGAGAAACACACACACAAAAGCCACACTTGCATACATGCACTAGTGGGTCTATTTATACTAATATTACAACATGACCTAAATTTGACTTTCTAATTGTCTTGATGTTGACTTTGTCATGTTGAATTGTCTTGTTTTGTTGTAATCAACTTTGTCTCTGAACTTGTACAAAGAGATCTTCAGTTGGCTATAATTATGATTTAGTAAGCTTCAGTTTACTCAGTTGTTGAACCCCCAACAATACTGCCCCTAAACTGATGCTTGCCAAACCTTGAATTTAAAGATCTTCTCTGTCACATGTCTTCTTGATCAATTGATGTTCTGGCACAATTCATTGATGTTCCCCCCCCCTCTCAGATTAAGCTCCTCCTAATATATTTCTGAAAAGGTTAGAATCACTTGAGAATACTTCTTGGTATTTGATATGGGTTGTATCACTTTTGGATTGCAATTCATATCACAACTCAAGGATTAGAATGTATTAGGCATATGGTGAAGCTTTGAACTTCAATAAATAGCATCAGGAACATGAATCAATGTTGAACACACTTCCACTCTTTTGAAAAAACTTGATAAATGATATTTTCAGATAATGTGTACTCCCTTGATTAAAGTCCGGCTAACTGTCCGCTCAATAGTCAGACACGGGTGTAAAGCATCCAAAAAAATGTAAGCTCAAGTACTTCAAAAAGGGCATCTGATAGTTGTACAAGTCCCTGGATGAATTTGTGAAAAAGTGACCAAAGTTGATATCTATACTCTTTATTTATTTTATTTTTTTTGCTTTCATGATCACAATGGACGTGCCTATTGGTTTCAATCATCCATGTTCATTTTTTATTCTTTTTGAGGTCCTGTTCATCAACTATTCATAAGCACTTCTTGCAACACATCCGCATTTATTTGCTAATCCGCGTTTGTTTGCAAAGCATCCGCATTTGTTTGCAAGGCATCCGTATTTGTTTTCAATGCATCCGCATTTGACTTCAAAGCATCCGCATTTGTGCTTAGAGTACCCGCATTTGTTTATAAGTCAACCGCATTTGGTGTCAAGGCATCCGCATTTGATGACAAGTCATCCGCATTTGTGACATGTCATTCGCATTTGTTGCCAAGTCATCTGCATTTGTTTTCAGACTTGACCAAAAATGATTTCACACTGCAGTGCAGGTCAGGAAAGCAGCAGTAGCTTCCATTTCTTCATCTTTTCTTTATTTTTAATAATAATCGTGTGCAATTGCATTGAAATTTGAAGGAATAATCCAGTGAATGATTATATATCTTCAAATTGTACCATATTAGAACAGATCTAATGATTTTTCTTCTTGATTTTGAGATGAACAAATGTGTTTTCTTTTTTTTGATGTTAATCTTGTTCAATTGTGTCGAATTTTGAAGGAATAATCATGAACATGTTCACGATTATGCAAATCGTACCATAGTTGAACAAATTTGTTGGTTTTTCTTCTGAATTTGGGCAAGAAGAGATGAGTTTTTGATGAACAAGGACTTGGTTCTTCATTTTCTTATTTTCTTCATTGTTCTTGACATCATTAAACATGAAATCAGATCTAAAAACTTGATAATCCAACAACCAACAGCTCTGATACCATTTTGCTAAATCAATATTTCAGATTCATTGAGCTTGGATCTTAGGATTCATCTCGTTCAGATCTAGAAATCAAAATTAAGATGGGTGGACGTGTGTGAATCAAAGAACAATGAGATGGATAATAATAATGTTATGATTTCATTGATGTTGATAAACAAGTTAAAAGGAGAATCATAGATGGATGGTGAAATTAAACCCACCCAAAGGAGAGGATTTCTCCTTGGATGGTGATTTACACCATGAGAAA
Organism: Flaveria trinervia; assembly: GCA_025506515.1. NCBI lineage: Eukaryota > Viridiplantae > Streptophyta > Magnoliopsida > Asterales > Asteraceae > Flaveria > Flaveria trinervia. The sequence continues at coordinate 29,351,385 of CM046452.1, read as the reverse complement.
CACACACACAAAAGCCACACTTGCATAAATGCACTAGTGGGTCTATTTATACTAATATTACAACATGACCTAATTTTAACTTTTTAATTGTCTTGATGTTGACTTTGTCATGTTGAATTGTCTTGTTTTGTTGTAATCAACTTGGTATCTGAACTTGTACAAAGAGATCTTCAGTTGGCTGTAATTATGATTTTGTAAGCTTCAGTTTACTCAATTGTTAAACCCCAACAAGAACTAAAGATGAAACTACTGCAACTCTAAAATCTTTTATTCTTATAATAGAAAATCAAATTGATCACATGATTAAGATAATCAAAAGTGATGAAGGGACTAAGTTTAAAAATCAAGTTCTTGACTCATTCTGTAACTCAAAAGAGATTGCCAGACAATATAGTGCTCCCAGAACTCCTCAACAAAATGGTGTTGCTGAGAGGAGGAACACGACACTTATTAAGGCTACTCGGACCATGTTAGCCGATTCAAACCTGCCTCTAACATTCTGGGCAGATGCATTCAACACTACATGCTATGTGCAAAACAGGGTTCTTATAGTTAAGCCACATGGAAAACCCCAATGAGCTATGGAATAGGAGGCCATCGTTCATTTTCTTTCAAAGGTCCTTTGGAAGCAGGTGTACCATACTTAACACAAAGGACAATTTGGAAAAATTTGCTAAAAAGTCGAATGATGCTATCTTTGTTAAATATTCATCCAACTCTCTTGCTTATAGAGTTTACAACATTAAAAATCAACAATTTTAGGAGTCATCCAACATTGTTGTTAATGAGCACACTCCTAGTGTTAGGGGGAATGGCCCTGATCATATTTTTGTCTTAGAATTGTTTCCAAGCTATTTTAAACCATCTTTTGAGAATATTTCAGCTGGAATAGGTACTCAAAGTGACTGTGATGATGATCATCTGTTTGAGTTGCCTAGACCTTTTCCAAGTACTCTAAGAGTCTCTAAACATCAAGCTCCCATAACTGGTAGATCTGACAACATGACTATATCAGGAACCAATGGAGCTTCAACTAGTTATCTGCAAAGTGACTCTCATAACTCATCAACTGATAATGAACAACACCAAGCTGATGGAAGTAGCATTTTGAAAGAACATGCAACTGTTAATGCAAGTTCTCACCTAACTAACATTTTTATATTTCTCCTTCATTCAATCAGTCCTCATTGAATGAGTGTCAAACATCAACTGGACCAAATGTTCAAGATCCTGAGCAAAATATGTCCAAACAAGATGTATCCTTGCAATTGGAGGTGATTCCCAGGCTTAGGATTCACAAGACTCATCCAACTGAGAACATCATAAGAGAAGTCTCTCAAGGTGTGAGAACCAGGGGACAAACTCACAATGGGAATGTCCGTGTTGAATCAATTCAAGAGGAATTGCTTCAATTCAAGTGACAAAAGGTTTGGAACCTCTGTCCACTACCATATGGTCAAGTACACATATGCACCAAATCGGTATTTAGAAATAAAACAAATGGTAGAGGCTTGATTATCAACAACAAGGCAAGACTGGTAGTTCAAGGATATACTCAAGAGGAAAGAATCGATTATACTGATGTCTTTGCACCTATTTCAAGACTTGAGCCAGTTAGGTCCAATATTGAAGAGGAGATGAAACTAAGAGAGGATGAGGAAAGGAAAGGATCAGCAACCAAAGGCAAAGCCTTTCTTAAAATGGTTGAAGGTTCCAACCTTGAATCCATAGTTATATGGGAGTATGACTATATCTCCCGTCAACTAACTCTCTTCAAGGAGGCGTAACAGAGGGTACGTGTCATTCAAAGTGACAGACTGGATCTTCTGTCCATCACCGATTTGTACAAACTTAAAGGAAGGCTGGTGCAACCAAAAATCTTGTGAGAAGTCAGCAGAACTTTAAGGAAGAACAAGGAAACTGACTTGTACATGTCAGCACAACTTTAAGGAAGAACAAGGAAACTGACAAACATCTTCTATCCCTACTGCTAAAGGTTTTGAGAAGTAAGAAGAAGTGAGGTTTTGGTAGCATTAGCCTAGGGTGAGTTTGTTAGATCTAGAAAGGCTGGTGCAACCAAAACCAAACGCTTATACTATTTTGGTAGAACTAATAAAGGACTTCCAAAGCTAGAGTGGAACTTCCGAAGACAAATGGAGTTATTCCGAAGTCAAGTGCAAGATCAACTTCCCACGGAAAACTCCAACTTCTATAGACAACGTCTCTGCTCTTCCGAAGCTTCAACACTTAGAAGAAATGAAGAATACAACTTACGAAGTATGAAGTCCCAATGAAGCCTTAGAAGAAGTATCCACTTACAAAGTAGAAATGGATTTAGAAGAACAAGTTCTTCTGAAGCCAGTTAACCTTCGGAAGTAGCTACTATGAACCATTGGATATAAGTATGGTCCCTTTGACAGTCCACTCCAGACCTCTGATATACTACATGGTGTTTTCTATAAAACCCATGTAGTTGACCATACTTTATTTCACTATTCACCTTTATCAGTTAGTACAATTGCCAACTTTTCTTGGTGACAAAAGATAAGTCATGGACATGTTATGACTACCATATCTTAAATTGTACTTTATCTAAGGTACCTTAACTTTAGCTTTGTAGCATTTGCTTTAGTATAAGTTTCCAACTGGTATCAAAGTATATCCGGTTGTAGGTAGTATTATATATAGTTTCTTATTGTAAGTCAAGTAATATGCTTGTAAGAGTTTTATAATACTTTGATTTGAGAAATAATATATATAATTATCTTGAAAAACTATTCTATTGTGTTTGCTTTAATTTACTTAGTATATTATTATCAACTCTTAGAAGGATTTTGCTTCATCACAAAACCGAGTGTTACCTAGTGTGTTTGAGAGAAAATACTTGTATTGAGTACAAAAATCGATCTTGTAAAGTTACTATCAAGGATAGGAACACAATACCTAAGACCATCATGGCTTGGGTCCCAAATTCTAATTACTTCTTTTTCTGCTTGTAGTGTCATCCATATACGTCCAATAGCATATGCTATGTGGATAGTGGATGCTCCTGACACATGATAGGAGATAGTTTCATTCTTCATGACTTCAAGCATATTCAAGAAACTACAATGGCATTTGGTAGAGATTCATAAGGTGGAAGACTCACTAGAGAAGGATTTGTGACAAATGGGTTATTGAGCTTTGTTAAATTGAACTATTTTGAACAACTGAATTATAATCTGCCCAGCATGTCACACATCTGCGACATTAAATATTCCACTGTTTTCACTGACACCCATTGCTACATTCTGAAACCAAGATTTCAAAGTCGTAAAGAATGGGTTGTATTGAAAACTCCAAGGAAGAATAGTACCTATGTCTTAAAACTAAATTCTATTCGCCCAAAGAAGAAACATGTCTTTTCTCAAAAGCATCTTTTGATAAGTCATAGCTTTGACACAGATGGTTGGGACACATAAATTTTAAAAACATGAATAGACTGGTCAAAGGAAACCATGTGATTAGTTTACCACAAAACAATTTCATATTACTAACCACTATTTAGCATGTTTGAAAGGAAAACAACATAAATCTTCCCATAAACCAAAGCTTGTAAACACAAAAAATTCTCCATTAAAGTTACTTCATATGGATCTTTTTGAACCAACTCATGTTATGAGCATTGGAAAGAAACAATATTGTTTGGTGATCATAGATGACTTTTCCAGATTCACATGGGCCTTCTTCTTACTTCATAAAAAGGAGGCATCTAAATTAATAAAAGATTTTATCACCGAAATTAAAAATCAACTTTATCTGAAAATTAAATCAAATAAAAGTGATAATAGGATGGAATTTAAAAAGCTAGACTCCTTATGAACTTATTTTTTCACAAAAAACCATTTATTGGATTTTTTTAAGTCATTCCATAGTCTTGTATCAATATTAAACATCCGAGACAATTTGGGAAAGTTTTCTCCTAAGTCTGATGAATGATTCTTTGTAGATTATTCCTCTGTGTCAAAGGCTTTTAGAGTGTTTAATCCTCGATTAAACATTGTTGATGAATCAACCAGCATTCAATTCAATGGGCATTCCTTTCCTAAGTCAACAAATGGTCATGGATGGTAGATTGATATTGACTCTTTTACAAGGTCATCTGATCAGTTTCACTTGTGAAATGTAGACAAGATACACTCTAAAGGATCCTTTACTTTATTAGAAATAAGAGAAGATTTTCCAATGATTCCTCCAATTTCTTCTAATTCTCATGACGTAGATATTCCTCTAAAAGCTAATCCCGTCAGACTAGAACCTCCAAATATGAGTGTTTCAACTAAAGCTGGTCCAAGTATAATTCCATCTCCTTCGAAACAACCATCAAATGAAGCGAGAAATCAAGAATCAGTTACCACTCCCTTTAAAATAGTGAGAAACCAAAAATGATGAAAGTCAACAAAGTGTCATAGATACTAAAGTAGAACAGAATGAAGAAGTGGATTACTTTTATCACTCTCCCACATCACAACATGAAGGTGCCTCTAACCAAGATGATTTGAACGTCTCCAATCTTGATGTATCCATTCCTAGTGACTCAATTCCAAATGCTAGAATACACAAGAATCATCTAGTGGAAACCATCATTGGTGAACTTAATGAATGGGTTACAAGAAGCAAGAATCATTTATTTGTTCTTTTGCTTTCTGCGTCAAACAGTACCTAAAATATCAAAGAGACTTTTCAAAACAATAGCTAGATTGAGGCAATACATGAAGAGTTACTCCAATTCAAAAAATAGGAAGTATGACAACTGGTAGATCTTCCTGAAGGACAACACCCTATCGGTACCAGATGGTTATACAAGAACAAATTTGATAACCGGGGAATTGTCATAAGAAACAAAGCTAGATTGGAGGCTCACGGGTATACATAAAAAGAAGGAATTGATTATAATTAACTCTTTGCTCTTGTTGCATGATTAGAAGCCATAAGACTCTTTCTTGCATACTCAGCATCCATGAAATTCACTGTTTGTCAAATGGATGTGAAGTGTGCCATTATATATGGAACAATCGCTGAAGAAGTCTATGTAAGTCAACCACTAGGCTTTGAAGACCTAGATTTTCCACATAGGGTGTACAAGCTTGACAAAGCCTTGTATGGTCTTTATCAAGCCCCACAGAAGTGGTATGAGACTCTATCATCTTTTCTTCTTGAACATGGGTATGAAAGAGGAAAGATTAATCAGACTCTCTTTAGAAAAATAAAAGGAAAAGTCATGTTGTTGGTCTAGATTTATGTAGATGGTGTCATCTTTGGCTCTACAAACATGCAACTCTATAAAGTCTTTGAAGACCTTATGCATTCAAATTTCAAATGAGTGCCATGGGGGAAGTCACATTCTTTTAGTTGTGCAAGTCGAGGAAACAACAGATGGAATCTTCATCAATTAATAAAAATATGTGGAAACAATGTCGAAAAAATTCCATTTTGTTGATTGTCGGTCCATGAGAACTCATGTTGATACTAAACTGAAGATCGGTCCTTATCCAAAAGGCAAATTAGTGGATCACACTCGGTATCAATCTATGATAGGTTCACTTATATATCTAATAGACATTAGGTCTAACAATATGTTTGGTGTTTGTGTATGTGCCAAATATCAAGCAGATCTAAGAAATCACATGTAAATTGCCAAACCGTTGAAGGGTATGCACTTACAACACAACAACACAATGAGGAGAGTTACTTAAGAACACTTAATAGATCAAATAGGGAGTTGGTCAACCTTTGAGTAAAGATGCTAAAAACACAAGTAATTAAGAGACAAAACAAGATAGCAAAACACACAAGTGATTGGTTTTCAAGAATGTTGTATATTGATTATCAAGTTCTATTACGAATGTTACAAAAGCATATTAGAAAGTTATAAGTACTTGAGATACATATACTACATCCACAACCGACCATACTTTGAAGGCCAGCTAGATACAATTGACTAGACAACTAGAAAATCAAATGTAAAGTAAAAGGCAGATTGTCATTTGACCAGTGACTATGACATGCCATAGCTCACATCGTAATATATTACCAAAAGGATAAAGTACATAAAGTAGAAAGTTACAGACTCAAGACCACAATGTACAGTTACCAAAAGCATGGACCTTTCACCAACTTATGTAAAGTTGGTGTCTCATCAAAGTTGTAGTAGAAAGGGGTCCAACTTTATGGTAAAAGGCATATCAGCTAAAGCATGTGTTCTAAAAGTCTTAAGAAGAAATCTATCATCTAGTGTTGGCTTTGGAAGACTTTGTCTTTGAAGCTTGGGAAGACATCATCTTTGGCTTGAAAGATATTGGTTTTCGCTTCGGAAGATTTCACACTTACAATGTTTTCTATTGCTGGGTTTAAACTTCCGAAGCATTCTACTTCAGTACACTTGTGCATGCATGCAGGAGAGACTTTGGGTGTTTGGGTTGCCTCAGCCTCATTTTAATCCTTATAAACTCCCCCTAGGCTCATGCTACCGAAACACTTTGAAGACTTTAGATATTTACAGTCCTCATCATGATGATAACCTCCCTTTCTTCATCAGATGATCAGGATCACTCAGACTCTCAAATTGTCTTCTCATGTCAAAGAGATCATGCAGAGGTAGATTGAACATGTCTTGCCATGTGTACACATTCTTAATGCCTTGATCCCTGATGACATGCCATCTTTCTGGATTTGTAGAGTATGTCAGGGACAAGATGGGTCTTATTGATGCTAATGGACCTATTAGAATGGGAGATGATGGAGCATCCTCTAGTTGCACATCCTCAAGATGTTCTGAATCATCCTAAGGTTTGGAGAAGGATGCTTCTTTCTTCTTCATCTTTAGTTTTGGTCTTGAAGCCATCCTTTTTCTCCGCTTAGATCCTTTCAAATAAGAAGACGGGCCTACAGCACTTGATTGATCTTCTTTGTCTTTCTCAGTTTGGTCTTCCCCCCTTACAAGTTCCGAAGGAGAGGGAGTTTGACCTTGCTGTGGATCAGAAGATGAAGCTTGTTGAGTCTCATCAGGAAGTTCAGGTTGTGTTGTCTTAGGTTGTTCAACCTTAACCTCCACTTTAGGTGGAGCTTGACTTGGAGGGAAGTGTAAGTCCGTTAGCTCTCCACTCTTGATCTTATGCTTGACTACCCTTATATGATCATCCATAGTGGACATAGACATAGGGCCAAGTCTCCTTCCAGAGAATGCATACCGCTTCAAGAAGCTCATCATCCTCTACCTATCAATAGACTTCTTCATGCTTTTCTGGATGATGTCTCTTGACATTGCAGCCTTTTCCCTTAGCTTCCTTTTGGTGACCTTTCTTTCTTTGACTATCTAATGTTCGAGTTGTTTGAGGTACTCAAACTCAATGTAGTCACAGGTAAGGGAAGAAATGAAGCAGTTTGATAGAGTCCTGTGGCACTCGGGTAGTTGATCATTATAATCCCATCCTTTTCTTTGTCTACCTGAGGTTCTTGTGGTGCCACATCCTCTTGTACATGACTTTCTTGAATTGGGGAGAGAGTAGGGACATGCTTGTACAGTCTTTTCTTTCTTCTTTCTTCTTTGATTTGAAGAAGTAGCTTTGCATCCTCTGCCTCCTTCTCTCCTTTGACAATTCCATGTCCGCCAGTTCATTTGATTCATCTAAGGGGAGAGAGATGATATTATCAATATCATAGTTTGTAGAGATTAATGAAGAGGTTGATGCAACCTAAACATCCAATTTCTATCCTACATGCTACACAAGTACTATGAAGAAAAAAATGCTTAGGAAGTTTCTCACATGTAACAGAAATATTCTAAGTGTGAAATCTTCTGAAGCCAAGACCAATATCTTCTGAAGCCAAATATGAAATCGTCCGAATCCTCAGAGACAAAGTCTTCCAAAGGTTCAACTCATGAAGACAGATTTCTTCCGATGACTTTTAACACATGCTTTATCTGATGTACTTTTCCATAAATTTGGACACCTTTCTGCCGCACCTTTGTAAGGTCACCAACTTACATGAGTTGGTGAAAAGTTCCATGCTTTTGGTAACTATACATTCAGGTCTTGAGTCTGTAACTTTCAACTTCATGTACTTTATTCTTTTGTAATAATAAGGATGTGAGTTATGGCATGTCATAGCCACTAGTCAGAAGGCAATCTGCCTTTTGACTCTACAATTGATTTTGTTTTTTGTCTAGTCAATTGTATCCAGCTGGCTTTCAAAGTATAGCCGGCTGTAGGATGTAGTATAAGTATCTCGTGTTCTTGTATCTTTGAATTATGCTTGTAACACTTGTAATAGAACATTGAAAAAGCAATACTGCATTCTTGAAAACCATATACTTGTGTTCTTTGTGTTATGTCTCTTTCATTACTTGTGTTCTTAGTGTCTTACCTTGGTTAATCCAGTCATACAATTTGATTAAGTTTAGTTAATCTCCTCGTTGTGTTGTTGTGTTGTAACTGACCCCCTTCAACGATCTTGCATTCGGTATCAGAGCATTTCAGGCTCTTGATATAAGATCTCACCATCTTAAGATCCCTCACACACACAAATACTAAAATTTTCAAATGGCAGCCATTTCCAAGACTGATATGGAAACTGGAACTATGAACAAGTCCCCACTAATCACTCTTGATGAGTTTGACACCTGGTGTTTAAGAATGGAAGGTTTCATCGGGTCTCTTGATTCAAGAATGTGGGAATCTGTTGAGAATGGACCTTTCATACCTAGCACCCCTTCTGCTACTGGTCCTGGTATGTTCCCCAAAGATGTGGCTAACTACTCTAATAAAGATAGGAAGAGAGTAGAGATTGACAGAAAAGCCATGATAGCCCTTCAAACTACCCTTCCAAACTCTTTGTACAGAGGTTTCAAGAAGTGCAAAACAGCCAAGCAGCTGTGAGATGCATTGAAACTGATGTATGAGGGTTCCTCTGAAGCTAAGGAGAAGAAGAAGGATCTTCTGAAGTAGTAGTGTGAAAATTTCACCTTTAAAACAGGTGAAACCATGACTCAGCAGTACTTGAGGTATGTTACGATTGTGGATACCCTAGTGGATTGAGGAGTCTCTCTTGAGAACAGAGACATTGTAAGGAAGTTCATGTCGTCACTTCCAAGGCAATGGACACACTACTGTGTAGTGATCAAGAGAACTGAAAATCTCAAAACTCCTACTCTGAAAGAGTTATATGGGATTCTCAGTGGCTACCAGATGGAGATGAACATGCAAGGTTCATTTGACAACTCCAACAATCAAATGGATTCTGCCCTACATGTGATTAAAAGGGACATCATAGAACCCAAACAATCATCTCATATGCTACCCTGACAACTCACCAAAGGGTCCTTTCATCACCTTCCCAGAGACCAAGAGAGAACTACACTCAAGGAAGCCCATTCCAAGAGACAAGTTCTTCTCAAGCTTTTGTGTCTTCTTATGAAAGCTGTGGCAAATCTCTTTTCACTCTTGAATACCTGGATTGTATTCATCCAAATGATCTGGAATACATGGAAATAGTCCAGCAGATGGCTCTTCTCACTCACAGAGCCAAGAAGTTCTACAAGAGGACTCGAAGGAAGTTTCCAAGCAATACAACCAGTGGAAAGTTTGGCTAGGACAAAGGCAAAGTCAAGTGTTACAACTGTAACTTGATGGGCAACTTTTCTAGGGAGTGTAAGGCACCTAAAACAAATGGTGGCCAAACACAGTCCAGACCAAACTACACTAACAAAGCTTTCCAGAATGAGAAGTCAAAGTAGTAGGCTGCTATTGTTGTTGAAGAAGGAGGCTTTGACTGGAGCTTTCAGGTGGAAGATGCTTCTCCTAACCAAGCATTGATGGCAGATCATGATGAAGCCAATGTATTGGAACATCTCTGTACTCCTGAATGCATTGCTAAAGTTAATAGATACAGATCCTATAACCTGGCGATGAGATCTAACCTTGAGTCCCTAAACATTTTAAAATTTTATTTTAGAAAGTCTAAAAATGATTATAAACTGAAGATATAGGACCTTGAGAAAACCATTTCAGTTCTAAAACATGAGCACACAGATTTTAGGACTCAAATCAAAGATCTCATAACCTAGTTAACTGAGTGCCAGGCTGAGCTTGTGATCAGCAAAGCCAAGGCAGAAAAGAGTGTTATTGAATAAGAGACCTTCAAGAACATGATATCCTCATCCCTGCACAACAAAGTGTGTTATTAAAACAAGAAGGGACTGGGATCAAATGAGATAGATCCTCCATACACAATCCTCTTTGTAAGATCTCCTAGGTGTGGAACTTATGAAGATGAGCTTCCTCTGATAGATCCTATAAGTGAAGAGGATGAAGAAGAGATAGTGAAGAATTCCTTTGAGAAGAGTGCAGAGGATGATTGTAAGAAGGGCCACTATCCTTCTGAGGAGAAGAAGAAGACTGTGATAACTAAGTCCATGACAAAGAACTTGATCAGAAAGAGCAAAAGAAAGGCAAGGAAGGCTCAAGAGATCAAGGCTTCTTTTGACTCTAAGCAAAAACAAGTTTTCATTTCTACAGGGTTTAAAGTGGTAGGGACTGAAAACATCAACCAAAACTCTTCTGCTAAGAGTTTTGGTTTTTGTTCAACTAATCTCAGTAACAAGAAGAAGGCTGATCTGCTGTGTACCACGGCTGCATAGCCTGGACCATCAAACATTGCTAAGGATTGTCCATACAATCTTAAAGGTACTGTCCATATGACCAGTACAAAGAGTTCTAAGAAGATTTAAGCTTCGAAAGGAAAACTTGTTTCCTTCGAAAGCTCCAAGTCTAAGAAGAAGGGAAGTGGAAAATTACCCTCGGAAGAGAGGTTGGTCTCGGAAGAAAGGAGTTCTTCCGAAGCACTGAAGTTTGCTGCAGTGTCTGCAGAATCTTCCGAAGGTTCAGTCATCAAAACTTCCAAAGTTCCAAAATCTTCCAATGTTTTGAAGGTCAAGTCCAAGACTCCAAAGGTGGTGTGGAAGTCTAAGAAAGACCAAATGACTGAGAACTCTCCATCAACAATAGCTCAAGATCCTCTTAGCACAACCATAGGAACTATCATTGTTGAATTACCTTCTGTAAATGAGCCCAAGACAAGCAAGGATTGGGTTTCCAAATGTAACTAATCATTTTCTTTGTGCACGGACAGCTGAAGACAAACAACAATGTCTGGATCATTGATAGTGGCTGTTCCAGGCACATGACAGGCAATAAGTCACTACTCCAGAACTTTGAAAGAATTGATGGAGGACCAGTTGCTTTTGGAGGAGATGAAGGTGGTTATATTTCTGGAAGGGGCAAGGTCACAAATGGTAAGCTCACCGTTGATAAGGTAAACTTTGTCAAAGAGCTTGGGTATAATCTTCTCAGTGTATCTCAATTTTGTGATCAAAGTCATAACATGCTTTTCACTAAGCATGAGAGCATTGTTCTCAAACCTGGTGTGGTCATTCCTCATTTGCATATCCTGCTTAGAGCCCCCAGGAAAGGGAACATGTACAAGATGGATATGCAAGAAACATCTCCCTCTAGAGAAGTTTTATGCTTTCTGTCTAAAGCTAATAGTGACGAGTCTTTCCTATGGAATAAAAGAATGTGCCATGTAAACTTTAAGAACATGAACAGATTAACTAAAAAAGATTTTGTAACTGGAATACCAAAGAAAGAGTTTACAAGTGATGACCAATGTGTTGCATGCCTGAAAGGGAAGCAACATAAGGTATCTCACAAGCCTAAGGAAAGGAACTCCATCACTACACCCCTAAACTTGTTACATATAGATCTCTTTGGCCCCACCAGTGTAATGAGTTTAGGAAGGACTTCCTATTGTTTAGTGATCACAAATGAATTTACAAGATTCACTTGGGTTTTCTTCCTTAGAACTAAGGATGAGACTCCTGAGATTCTGAAGAATTTCATCTTAAAGATTGAGAATCAATCTGATCACAAGGTCAAGATCATAAGATGTGATCAAAGTACTGAATTTAAGAACCAAATCCTTGATACATTCTATGATGAAAATGGTATTACAATACAATACAGTGCTCCCAGGACTCCACAGCAAAATGGTGTTGCTGAGAAGAGAAACAGGACATTGATTGAAGCTGCAAGAACCATGCTGTCTGACTCTAAGCTACCCATCACCTTCTGGGCAGAGGCAGTCAACACTGCCTACTATGTGCAGAACAGTGTTCTAGTAGTAAAGACTCGTGGCAAGACTCCTTATGAACTTTGGCATAAGAGAAAACCTTTCATTGGTTTTCTCAGGTCATTTGGTTGTCCTTGCACCATCTTGAATACTAAAGATCAAATTGCCAAGTTTGCTGAGCAATCAGTTAATGGACACTTTATTGGATACTCTTCATAAGCTCAGGCTTATAGAGTATACAATCTTAGAACTAGAGTTGTTGAGGAGTCAGCCAATGTGCTTTTCAATGTACACACACCCTGTGTTGCTGATTCTGGTCCGGATTGGTTATTTGATCTTGATTTACTTACCAACTGTTTTAATAGATCTTGTGAGAATGTTTCAGGATTTGTAGAAAATTTAAATACAGGTGATCCTAATCCAAGATTTGAGCTAAGAAGACCTTCATGTAATACATCTTCAGCTCCAGTTGGAACTACTTCTGCAAATGAGGTTTCTGTCGGTACTACAATGACAAACTCAGATGACTTCAATTTCTAGCTTAGAGTCTCCATAACCAGATAAGAACTCAATTGTAGAAGACAACAATGGTGGTGGTGACAGTGACCAAGAATTTCTTGATGTCACTAACCACACCATAGATGAGAACACCAATGATTTCACACACTACTTGGAGCAAGTCTCTCTTGGAAAGTGTGCTAATATGGTGGGAGAAACATCTATGCCAGATCTAAATTTCTCTAACTTAGATCTTTCTCAACAACTTGCTGTGATCCCTCAGCTTAGTATCCACAAGTCTCACCCCACCATAAACATCATTGGAGATGTTGTCTCAGGGGTAAGAACAAGAGGACAAACCCATAAAGCAAATGTTTTTCTTCACTCTTGTTTCTTATCCCAGATAGAGCCAAAGATAGTTGATAAGGCTCTAAAAGATGGAACTTGGGTTGAAGCTATGCAACAAGAGTTGCTTCAGTTCAAAAGGTAGAATGTTTGGAACCTTTGCCTCTTTCATATGGGAAAACTACCATTGAAACCAAATGGGTGTTTAGGAACAAGAAAGATGATAGAGGCATCATCATCAAGAACAAAGCTAGACTGGTTGCCCAAGGAAACACTCAAGAACAAGGGATTAACTACACTGATGCCTTTGCTCCAGTAGCAGGATTAGAAGCTGTTAGGATATTCCTGGCATTTGCTGGATCTAAGAACTTCAAGGTCTTTGATTAAGAAGTATATGTCAAACACCCACCATGTTTTGTAGACGCTGATCATCCAAATTATGTCTGCAAGCTTGAAAAAGCTCTCTATGGGCTGCATCAGGCACCCAGGAAATGGTATAATACACTGTCTGAGTATCTTTGTAAACATGGATATAGGAGAGGTACTATAGATGGAACTCTCTTCATCAAAGGACTGGGAAAAGACCTACTTCTAGTCCAAGTGTATGTGGATGACATCATCTTTGGTTCAACTAATCTAAAGCTCTGCAAAGACTTTGAGAAACTGATGAATGGCAGATTTGAAATGAGTGCCATGGGGGAACTCAATTTCTTTCTGGATATTCAAGTGAAGCAAGTTGAAGATGGCATCTTCATAAGTCAGTCAAAGTATGTTCAGGACATACTCAAAAGATGCAACATGACTGATTGTAAGATTACTAAGACACCCATAGCTAGAAACCACTCCCTTGGACCTGATCTTGAGGGGGAGTGTGTAGATGAGCACATATACAGGGCTATGATTAGGTCTCTTATGTATCTTACTGCTAGCAGGCTTGATAGCATGTTTGCTACATGCATGTATGCAAGATATCAAGCTACCCCTAAGATGTCTCACCTCATCACTGTCAAGAGGATTCTAAGATACCTCAAAGGTGCATCAGCACTGGTTTATGGTACCCTAAGAATCCTGACTTCAATCTGTATGCCTATACAGATAGTGATTATGGTGGTTGCAACATGACTGCAAAGTCTACATCTGGGGGATGTTAGGTCCTTGGTGGAAGGGTTGTCTCATGGCAATGCAAGAAACAATCCTGTGTCTCCGCATCAGCTACTGAAGCTGAATACATTGCTGCTGCAAGCTGCTGTGCTCAAGTGCTTTGGATTCAAAATCAGATGCTAGACTATGGGTTAAACTTCAAGGAGACTCCCATTCACATACACAACAATAGTGCTATCTCAATCACAGAGAACCCTGTGCAGCACTCAAGGACAAAGCACATCAATATCAGGTATCATTTAATAAGAGATAACCATGAAAAGAGATTAATTAAACTAGTCAAAGTTTAGACAGATGAACAATATGTTGATCTGTTTACAAAGACTTTTGATGAACAAAGATTTAAATATCTTATATCAGCTATTGGGATGATTAACTTTGAGTAGGTTTTTCTTAAAACTAGTTCTTATTATTTCTTAAAATATGTGTGTCCTAAGTTGTATAGTTCATCACTTTCATATGCTCATGTTTTCTTTGGATGAAAAATTCTTTTTGAAGACTTTCCTTAGATTTTTTGAAAATTTCTGACATTTTGGAAGTTATGCTTTTTAGTTCGGAAGCAAATCATGTCTTCAAAATAAATAACTGTCTGACAATTTTACCTTCGGAAGAGTTCTCAGATCAATCTTCCAAAGCTTAAAAAACTTGTGTCAGACAATTACTTAGTTTCAAGGACCATTTACTTCCGAAGCAAAAATTAACTCTCGCAAGCTTTGTTGTTTTCTATACAAAGCATTCAAGTTTTAATTTCTCTTCCGAAGCAAAATTCTCAAAACACTCAGGAAATTCGTCGGGAGTTATTTTAGCTTCGGAAGCCTTTTTAATTAAAACTTCCGAAGATAATTAACTTTCGGAAGCTTTTTGACTTCCAAGAAAACTACTTTTTGAGCAAAAGTAAACTACTTTTTCATAGGTGGGACCGACATCCGGATTTCAAAGGTTATCCTCTTTCATTAAACTTTATCTGAAATCCTTCTCACATATAAACCCAACGGTTTCCCTCTCTTTCTATCATCTGTTCTTCCTCCAAACCTAAAAACCCAAATTTCTCTCTGAAATTTCTTTCTTCCTTCTTTCTTAATCCTTAAGCTACCTCAAAATGGCCAACCTTGCTCACAGAAATGATCTCAACTTTACAATGCAGCTACACAGGCAACACAATCAGGTTGCTCTGTTAAGCTCTGACAAAGATCCTCATGTCATAGAGGTTTGTCATTTCTTAGCTTTATCCAACTACTTCACCTCCCTAACCATTGATCCTCCTCTCTATGAGGATCAACTGCTTGATTTCTGGAAGACCTGCCAAGAGGTCATTATGGACGAGGAGAAGGCACCGTCTGCCACAGTGTAGGGGAGAACAATCTTCATCACTCTAGCCATCATTAATAGGCATCTTGAGCTAGATGATAAAGAAGGTGAGGTGTTTTTCCCAAAGGAAGCTGTCAATCATTCCTTTGAACAGATGGGATATGAGGGAGATTTCTCTGTAAAGACCTTTAGGAAAGGAAGGTCTCATCCCAGTGGAGATTCCTGCTCCATGTGGTCATCCACAGCTTATCAAACAAGCATGGTGGATGGGACCAGATTCCTGAGGATCTCTCCTTCATAATCTATGGAATGGTTCAAGGGGTCAATTCAGGTATTCTTTAAACAGGTAACATTTTTATATTGGGACAGATGAAGCCTAGCATCTTAAAATACTGAGAAAGCCCACTGTTGGCTGCTCTGGGGTAGAAACAGCCCTTGTCCCAAAAATGTTAGAGCTCATTGCTCAAGTTGACAACCTAGCATCACAAGCTAGTGTTGAGCCCACACCTGCTATCTCCCAACCACACACACAGCCTCAAATCACCATCACTTACCAAAGAAAAATCAAACAAACCCCTGCTCAGGCTATTCAGTCTGTGGAGGCCCCCATATACTCACCTATATAGAAAGAAGTGGAGACCGGAGCTCCCACTTCTCCTGAGGAGCAGACCACTCCCATCTCTCCAAGAATCAGTGTTGTGGTTCCTCATGCTCAGCCTGATGAGCTTATTAGCCCAACTACCTTAAGCCATCACTCTGAGTGTCAAAACTCTAGTGATCAACCTTCAGGGGACAGTTACCATCCCCAGCCTATAGATCTCAACCAACCAATTCCCAACATTGATTTCTATACTCATGAAGATCTAGGTTTCAGTGAGTATATTGAGTCTCTTTTCTTTACCCCTACTCAAAAAGAGATGAATGCTCCTGAGTCTCCTACATCTATCCCATATCAGTCACCTACAAATGATGTCCATATGAAAGAGGCTCTCACTTCTGAAAGTGATTACATCATTAAGACCTCAACCATGGCAACTCAGCCCACTGACATCTCACCTGAGATTGCCAATGAGGTGAGGAAAACCAGCATCCAAGAACCTGAAGCTGGTGGTGAGAGAGAGGACTTTGGTCCAATCATCTCATCCCCCAATGAGTCTTTGATGAAAATGAGAGGAATCTGAGACTAAAGGTGCACAAACTGACAAAAACATGCACCTATTTAGTCTCAAAGTTTATTCACCTTGAATCTTAGGTGACTACCTTACATAACAGGATCAATGATCAGCAACTTGAGATTTCATATCTTAAGGAAAAACTAGCTGGGAGACCCTTAAGAAAAGCTCAACCAGGAACACAAGAACCTGTGGATGTGATTGACCTATCTTCCAACTCACCTATGCAAGTAGGTGATGCTACCAAAAAGGGGCACAAAGTTATTATAGCCATAGAGCCTAGTTCTTTAGAGAGATTGGACATTGAGGACTTACCATCCTCACTCGCAATTGTGCATTTCAACAACCTCCTCAAATTCACATTGATTTGGACTACATAGACTCCTTCATACAGAGTTTGTTTGGGGATGGGATACCAAGGGATATGTCATCTTTACCATCTTCCAATCATATCATTAGGTGGAGATATGACAACATCAGGAAAGCCTAATCATCATATGAGTTCAAGGACGGTAAGAAGTCTTCAATTTTCAGACTTTGAACTACTATGAAGGTCCGGATTTAGTCAACATACCACTTGGCAACCCAAGCAAATCAAGATAAGCTGACAGACTGGCTCAAAGAATCCAAGACAACATCACTGCAGAGTTCAGCTTAAAAAGGAGACTTAGAAAATCAGGCAATGCCATCGGTCAACTAGATGTTGAGGCAGACCCTATGATTAGTTTCATACCAAAAACCTTGACTGAAGGCCTAGTGGAAAAACCTGAGACCCCTGTCTCATCATCATCAACTGCTGCAGAGATCAACAATCCTATTGAGACACCTGCTGGTGAAGGTGCTTCGCAACCTCTCCCTAGCCAAAGCTTAGATGCTACAACAAGCAATGAAGGCCAAAGCTCTCTCCACCCTGAGTCACAAAGGTCTGTGAGTGACAAAGGAAAAGAAAGAAGACATCTGAGGAGATTGAGGAGGAGGAGAGAGAGAGGAAAAGCAGGCTGAGGGGAGAAAGTTCCTCTGCTTAGTTTTCAAGATTCATGGAGTCTGCTAACAGGGCTGCCCCCAAATCAAATACTCAGAATGATCAGTTAAGAGCAATCAGGAGAAATTACCTGTAGACTAGGAACTATGACATCGATAATGCCATTTCTCTCCCTTAGATGAGCTAATGAACTAGTGACCTGGAAAGGTCTAGAGAGAGAAAGAGGCAGAAGATGCAGAGCTTCTAGTACAAATCAAAGAATAGAGATGAAGAAAAAGGCTGTTTAAGAATATGCCTACCTTTTCCCGAGTTCAGGAAAGTCCTGCACAAAAAGATGTGGTTCAATAAGAACCTCAGGTAGACAAAGAAGAAAATAGGATCAAGATGATCAACTACCTGAGTGCCACTGGCTTCTATCAGGCAGATGCACTCCTTCCCTTGTCCTATGACTATGTTGAGTTTGAGTACTTAAAACAGCTTGAACTTGAGATAATCAAGGATAAAAAGACAACTAAGAAGAAGCTAAGGGAAGAAGCTGCAAAATCAAGAGCTACCATCCAAAAGAGCATGAAGAAGTCTGCTGATAGGCAAAGGATGATGAGCTTCTTCAAGCTATATGGATTCTCCAAAAGGAGACTTGGCCCCATGTCTCTATCCATTATGGATGAGCATATTAGGGTGATCAAGCAGAAGATCAAAAGTGGAGAGCTCATTGACTTACACTCCACTCCAAGTCAAGCTCCACCTGAAGTGGAGGTTAAGGTTGAAGAACCAGAGACAACACAACCTGGACCTCCTGCTAAAACACAGCAAGCTTCATCTTTTGATCCACAGCAGAGTCAACCTCCCTCCCCTTCTAAGCATGAGAGAGTGGAAATCCCGATTGAGAAAGATAATGAAGATCAGTATGGTACTTTAGGCCAGTCTTCTCAGTTAACACCTGTAAAGAGAAAGAAGAGGATGGCTTCTAAACCAAAGCCAAAGAAGAAGAAGACTACACCCTCTTCTAAACCCCAGGATGAGTCAGAACATCTTGAGGTTGTGCAGCAAGAGGATGCTACATCAACTCCAATTCAAACAGCTCCTCTAGCATCAGGAAGACCCATCTTGTCTTCGACATACACCACAAATCTAGAAAGATGGCATGTCATTAGAGATCAAGGCATTGAAGACATTTACACATGGAAAGATATGTTTTAGTTGCCTCTGCATGACCTCTTTGATATGAGAAGACACTTTGATAGTCTGAAGGATCCTGATCACCATATGAAGAAAGGATTGGTGATCATCCTAATAAGGACTATCGACATCTGAAGTCTACTAAGTGTTTTAGTAGCATCAGCCTAGGGGGAGTTTGTAGAGATTAATGAAGAGGATGATGCAACGTAAACATCCAATGTCTATCCTGCATGTTGCACAAGTACTATGAAGAAAAATGCTTAGGAAGTTTCACACATGCGATAATAATTTTCTAAGTGTGAAATCTTCCGAAGCCAAGACCAATATCTTCCGAAGCTAAATATGAAGTCTTCCGAAGCCTTAGAGACAAAGTCTTCCGAAACTTCAACTCATGAAGACAGATTTCTTCCGAAGACTTTTAACACATGCTTTATGTGATGTACTTTTCCATAAAGCTGGACACCTTTCTGTTGCACCTCTTTAAGGTCACCAACTTACATGAGTTGGCGAAAAGGTCTATGCTTTCGGTAACTGTACATTGAGGTCTTGAGTCTGTAACTTTCTACTTCATGTACTTTATCCTTTTTGTAATAGAAAAGGATGTGAGCTATGGCATGCCATAGTCACTACTCAAAAGGCAATCTGCCTTTTGACTCTACAGTTGATTTTGTTTTGTGTCTAGTCAATTGTATCCAGAAAGTATAGTCGGTTGTAGGATGTAGTATAAGTATCTCATGTTCTTGTATCTTTGAATTATTCTTTGTAACACTTGTAATAGAACATAGAGAAAGTAATATACTGCCTTCTTGAAAACCATATACTTGTGTTATTTTTGTTCTGTCTCTTTCATTACTTGTGTTCTTAGAGTCTTACCTTGGTTAATCCAGTCATACTATTGGATTAAGTTTACTTAATCTCCTCATTGTGTTGTTGTGTTGTAACTAACCCTTTTCAACGGTCCTGCATAGTTCCTGGTCTGCAAGTAGTTTCTCTTAACTGCCCTGAACTTATGATCATGAGTGTCTGGCCTGGGGGTAGTACTGACCTAGTAGAGGAACTTTCTCCATGCAGCTGTCCCCTAAAGGTTGTTCACTTGAGTGTTGAGAATCAAAGTGAAGGCATAAGGCAGTTGGGCTTGTGAGCTCATCAGACTGAGCATGAGGAACCTCAGCACTAATCTTTGAAGTAACCGGAGTGGTTTGCTCCTCAGGGGAAGTGGGAGCTCCAGTATCCACATCCTCCTATATGGGCGAGTATATAGAGGCCTGTACGGACTGAATTGTTTGAGCAGGGGTTTGTTTGGATATTCTTTGGTAGGTGAGGATGATTTGTGGCTGTTGTGGTGGTTGAGATGTAGAAGGTGTGGGTTCAACACTAGATAGTGCTGCTAGGTTGTCACCTTGAGCAATGAGCTCTAACATTTTTAGGACAAGGGTTGTTTCTACCCCTGAGAAGCCAACAGTTGGCTTGCTCAAGATTTTAAAGATGCCAGGCTTCATCTGTCCCAATTTAAGAATATTACATGTTCCCTTTAACTGTGAGTCCAGTTCACAGTTAAGAATGTATTGAACATATCTAGGGAACATGTAGTATTCTAAGGAGTCCAAGTTTGCAAGTAATTAGTATAAACAAATTAAGAATACCTAAACTTAACCCATTGAACCATCCCATGCACTATGAAGGAAAGATCCTTAGGAATCTGGTCCCATCCTCCATGCTTGTTAGACAAGATGTGGATAACTACATGAAGTGGGTATTTCCACTTGGATCAGACCTTCCTTTTCGTGAAGGTCTTTATAGAGAAATATCCCTCATAGCCCATCTACTCAAAGGAGTGGTTAACAACTTCTTTTGGGAAGAACATATCACCTTCTTCATGATCCAGCTAAAGATGATTGTTGATGATGGCCGGAGTGATGACGATTGTTCTTCCCTGCACTGTGGAAGACAGTGCCTTCTCCCCATCCATAACGACCTCTTGGCAGGTTTCCCAAAACTTGAGCAGATGATCCTCATACATAGTAGGATCAATGGTAATGGAGGTGAAGTAGTTAGATAAAGCCAAGAAACATCAAACCATTTAGAAATGTGGATCTTTCTCAGAGTTTAACAGAGCAACTTGGTTGTGTTGCCGTGTAACTGCATGGAGAAATCAGGTTCATTTCTCCGGTTAAGGTTGGCCATTGTGAGAAAGCTTAAGGTGGAAGGAAGGATGAACAAAGGCGGTTTTAGAGAGAAATTTAGGAATTTAGGTTCGGAGGAAATATGAAGATGATAGAAAGAGGGGGAACCGTTGGGTTTATATGTGAAAAGGATTTAAGAAGGAGTTAATGAGAGAGGATAAAATTTGAAATCCGGATGTTGGTCCCACCTCTGAAAAAATAGTTTACTTTTTGCTCAAAAGTAGTTTTATTGGAAGTCAAAAAACTTTCGATGGTAAATTGTCTTTGGAAGTTTAATGAAAAAGCTTTCGAAGCAAAAATGACTTCTAAAGAATTTCCTAAGAGTTTTGAGAGATTTTTCTTTGGAAGAGAATTAAAACTTGGATGTTTTGTTCAAAAGAACAGAGCTTCCGGGAGTTAATTTGCTTCAGAAGAAAATTATCCCTGAAAACATATAAGTACCTAAGAGAGGTTTTAAGTTTCGAAAGATATTTCAGAAATTTCTCCCGAAGGAAAATTACTTAGAAAGTTATTTATTTTGTAGGCAAAAGTTTCTTCCGAAGGTAACAGAATATCTTTCGAAGGATCAAAAATATTTTTTTTCAAAAATCTAAGGAAACTCTTCAAAAAGTTTTCTTCCAGAGAAAACAAGAGCTTATGAAGGTGATAAACTAGACAACTTAGGACACATGGATCTTAAGAAATAATATGAATTAGTTTTAAGAAAACTTACTAAAAGTTAATCATCCCAATAGATGACATAAGATACTTAAATCTCTTTTCATCAAAGGCTTTTGTAAACAAATCAGCATATTGTTCATTTGTGATAACTTGGACTACTTTAATTAATCCTTTTTCAAAGTTATGTCTAATTAATGATACTTGATATTGATGTGTTATCTGCTTGAGTGCTGCACAAGATTCTTTGTGATAGGGATAACACTGTTGTTGACTATGTGAATAGGAGTCTCCTTGAAATTTAGTTCATAGTCAAGCATCTAATTCTGAATCCAAAGCACTTAAGCACAGCAGCTTGCAGCAGCAATGTATTTAGCTTAGCAGCTGATGCAGAGACATAAGATTACTTCTTACATTGCCATGAGACAATGCTTCCACCAAGAAATTGACATCCCCCGGATGTAGACTTTGCAGTCATGTTACAACCACCATAATCACTATCTGTATATGCATACAGATTAAAGTCAGAATTCTTAGGATACCAATACCAAGTGTCGAGGCACCTTTGAGGTATCTTAGAATCCTCGTGACAGTGATGAGGTTAGACATCTTGGGGTTGGCTTGATATCTTGCACAATACATGTGGCAAACATGATATCAGGCCTACTAGCTGTGAGATACATAAGAGAACCGATCATAGCCCTGCAAAGGTGTTCAGCCACACACTCCCCCTTAAGATTAGGTCCAAGGGAGTGGTTTCTTGCGATGAATGTCTTAGCAATCTTACAATCAGTCATGTTGAATCTTTTGAGTATGTCGTGAACATACTTGACTGACTAATGAAGATGCTATCTTCAACTTGCTTCACTTGAATTCATAGAAAGAAATTAAATTCCCCCATGGCACTCATTTCAAATTTTTCCTTCATCAACTTCTCAAAGTCTTTTTAGAGCTTTGGATTTGTTGAATCAAAGATGATGTCATCAACATATACTTGAACCAGCATTAAGTCATTCCCTGTCATTTGATGAAGAGAGTTCTGTCTATAATACCCTTCTGTATCCGTGCTTGCATGGGTGATGTGCTCCAAACATAAAAATCCTATCAAAAGCACATCAATTATTCCTTAATATCTCCTTAAAATGATGAAAATGTACTTAAAAGTCTTAAATTGTGTTTTCAGGTGTTTCAAAGGGCAAGATGAACAAAAGAAGCATATTTAACAAGAAATTGAAGCGATCTGAACTTTGGAGTCCAAGCATGGGGTCGTGCCTCATTAGGCACGCCCCCATGCCTTGCTAAAAACACACCTCCATGCTAAATTAACACACCCCCGTGCTTGGACATCCGGCAAGGACAAAAGTATTGTCCCCTAAAAGTAGACACGGGGACGTGCCCCATAAGGCACGGGGCCGTGCCCCACCTCCAACACGGGATCGTGCCCCATTTAGCACGGGACCGTGCCCAACACAACCTGCATGTACGAGCCGACCAACTTTTGTAAGCATTGTACTAGCATGGGGCCGTGCCTTTTAGGCACTGGGTCGTGCTTAAACACTCCGGAAAGCCTATAAAAAGAAGCCTAAGTTCATTATTTTTGGCAAGCTTTGGTGGGAGAGTTACTATGCAGAACTCTCTTGGGAATCAAGACTTCAAGGTTAGTTGGAGGCTCGGGAGGTGCATACAACACTTGGAAGAATCTCTGGATCTTCTAAACGCCATCCATTTTGGATTATCGGTTTGATTGTTCCATTTCACCGATGATTGCATATTTATCTTCTTTGTTATATGTTGTTATGTTCAAGCTCATTATGAGCTAAACTCTTTTTATCATCCTAATCGGATGAAACTTATGTAATTTGTTATGAACTAATGGTGTGATAAATATTATGTTAATGTTATGGTGGTCTTGGGAAAACTATTGATGGGTAGCATCTACATTTGAATGGGAAGTTATAAGTTTATGGATTGTGATTGTGATCATCATAGAAAGTTGAAAAACCGTATGATTAACTTTCATTCGCGAAACCGGTCTTCATAATAAATCCATGGCTAATGAACTAGAAATGGTTATTAGAAATCATATCACTTTAACTTTCTAATCATTTGCGGGTTCCCTTTAAATAGTTTGGAAACCTGAGTAATTGTTATGGTTTTCTAAAAGTAATGGTATGTTAGAAAGGAACCTGATCAACTCTCTTTTTAACATTAAGTTATGTTTTCAGAAATTGTATGTCAAATAGGTCACAAAAGATTTACCTACATTACTAGGGCTTTGATCTGAGTAGTAAACTCAGCCTGACAGGATCAAGTCACTACGGCAGCAGGATAGACGAGAAATCACGCCACCTCATCTTTATTAATATTAACACAATTACATGAATCCATATCTTTAAATCACACCACCAACTCATCACAGTTACATAAGTGGTGTCTAGTTAGGATGATAACTTTTATTCCCTTGTTTTAAATCCAAATGCTTCAAATCTTAGTTTACTTTATTTTTATCATTGTTGTTAAACCCTAAAAACCTTTCTAATGCAACTTATCATTTTCTTTAACAAAAAACAAATCTGATAGTCAAATCATCAAGTTTATTGAGTAGGCTAAGTGTGTCCACGAATTGATACGCGGTTCTTATCAACACTATATTACCATACGATAGGTACACTGCCTTTTGTGTGTATGGTTTGGTATTAGTAATAACCAATTAAAACTGAATCTATGCGATAAATCTTTATCAGAATATGTATTATCCGCACTCCATAAAGTTTTTGGCGCCGTTGCCGGGGAGACACGGCAATTTGAAAGACAAACTAGATTTTTGACTATCTTGTATATAACTTGTTAATATATTTTTGTTTAAACTTCATTTTTTTTAGGTAGTTTGCCTTAGTTAGTTTAGTTACGTTTGCCTGTTTCATTTTAAGCCTTAGT
This sequence comes from Flaveria trinervia, assembly GCA_025506515.1. Classification (NCBI taxonomy): domain Eukaryota; kingdom Viridiplantae; phylum Streptophyta; class Magnoliopsida; order Asterales; family Asteraceae; genus Flaveria; species Flaveria trinervia. The sequence continues at coordinate 29,326,795 of CM046452.1, read as the reverse complement.
TTGTTTATGCTTCTTTAAGTTAGTGTATGTCCGACTCGTCTAGTTCTGAACTTGTTCCGCCTCTTCCGGAACCTGAACGACTTTTCCGTCAAAGATTGCGCAAAAGATCATAACAAGAAGCACCAGTCACTCAAGAAGACATTTTGGAAGGTACACCATCCAAAGAAGACATGGCTAACCAAGATGAGGAAATGAAGATGACACACTATGCCACACCGTCAATAGATGGTTATGAGTCCAGTGTTGTCCAACAGCAATAGCGGCCAATAATTTCGAGATTAAATCTAGTATTATCTAACTCGCAGAAAACTTTTTTCAGTTCCATGGGTTACAAGACGAAGATCCTAATGCTCACATCTCACGATTCCTTCGTATCTGTGCATCCTTCAAAATCAATAACTATTCAGATGACGCCATTCGACTAAGACTTTTTCCATTTTCACTTCGAGGCCGATCCATCGATTGGCTTGATTCACTTCCTCCTGGTTCCATCACCACATGGGTAGATATGGCTGAACAATTCCTTTTGAAATACTTTCCACCCGATCACACTACCAAACTAAGAGGCAACATCACAAGTTTTCACCAAGACGACGATGAATCATTACACGCAGTATGGGAGAGATATAAAAGTCTCATTTAGAGATGCCTACATCACGGCCTAGATCTATGGCTGGGGTGTCAAACCTTTTACGATGCAATCAGCAGAGCCCACAAGCAAGCGGTAGACCAAAGTGCGGGAGGATATTTTGGAAGTGTCACACCAACAGAAGCATACCAAGCCTTAGAAAGAGCAGCTAAGAATAGATTTGCTTACAATCCCTTAAGAACCAAACCCAGTTCTAAAGGTATTCATCAAGTAGACTCTGAAACCCTAATTGCAGCCCAATTAGAAGCTCTAACCAAAAAATTCAAATAATTGCAAAGCGAGCTGAAGAAAACTCTAACACGATGCAACACATGTGGAAATTCACACAAGACCAGTGAGTGCCCACAAGGCACTATGATGGTTGAAGATGTTGACTACATAGGAGGCCCAAACAACTCATACAATTCAAATTGGAGAAGCAACTCGAATTATAGAGATGCTGGCAATAACCAACAATCATCTGGATTCAATCGAAGGCCACCTTACCAACAACAGAACCACCATACCAAGGTCCTAGTAGTGGTAACCAAGACCATGGAGCATCATCAACGAAGACTTATTGCAACAATTGTTGTTGACCACACAAGCCATAGATGAATACATCCAGAAATCTGATCGAAGAAATGAGGAGAGGTTGCAAAAAACCAAGTTGACATCAAAAGCAACAAAGCATCATTACAGACAATAGAGCACCAAGTAGGTCAAATAACACAACAACTATCTGAAAGACCTGAAGGAGCTTTGCCTAGCAACACTATGACAAACCCTAATGCTCAAGTCAAAGCCATCCCCACCAGGAGTGGCAAAACCACTCAAGGTGACGCACCCGCATTACAACCCATCCTTGAAGAAGTAGAAACTGAAACTCCAAGTAATGCGAATGATAAGCAAAAGCAACATGTTGTTATTGAAGAACCAGCAAAGAAATACGTTCCACCACCACTTTATGTTCCACCACCTCCATATCCAGGTCGTTTGAGACAACAAAGAATGGAGGCACAATATGGCAAATTACTTGAGTTGTTTAAGCAACTCCACATCAATCTGCCCTTGGTGGAGGCCTTAGCACAAATGCCAAACTATGCTAAGTTTCTAAAAGGTGTCTTGTCAAACAAAAAGAAGCTGGAAGAGTTATCACATGTAATTTTGAATGAGGAATGCTCTGAAGTTCTTCAAAACAAACTACCTCAAAAGATGACTGATCCAGGAAGTTTCACCGTACATTGCCTACTAGGAAATCTTACTTTCAGTAATGCGTTACCTCATTTAGGTGCAAGCATAAACTTATGCCTTATGCGGTTTTTGAAAAATTAAACTTTGGTGAACCTAGACCTACCCGTATGAGCATCCAGTTAGCTGACCGTTCTGTCAAATATCCGGGGGGCATTGTTGAAGATCTCCTAGTTAAAATTGACAAATTCGTATTTCCCGTTGATTTTTTGATCCTTGACATGGATGAGGACAAAAATGTTCCTCTTATCCTAGGCCGACCTTTCTTAGCGACTGTTCGAGCCCTTATTGATGTTTGTACAGGCAAACTCACGCTTAGAGTAGACGAGGAGGAAGTAACTTTCATTATAGGCCAATCCATGAAATACCCTTAACATCATGATGACTCACTCTATTATGTTGATGCTTGCGATTCGATCATAAGCCGTCATTTGAAGAAAACCCTTCAAAATGAAGCTTGCAACACTCTATTAATAGAAGTCCAAATCACCGAACCCATCTCTGAGAGCCAAATCATTCAAGAACTTGATGTTGATGAAACATCATTTCATTAAGAAGCATTGAGATCATTGAGCAAGACCTAGAACCAAAAGCCAACCTATTATAGAAGAACCTCCAATTTTAGAGCTCAAAGAACTTCCATCTCATCTAAAATATTCTTTTCTTGAAAACACATCTTAAATTCCTGTCATAATCTCATCCGCCTTGTCAATTGATGAGAATAACAAGTTGCTCAATGTGCTTAAGGCACCCAAACGAGCAATTGCATGGAAAATCATGGACATCAAGGAATCAATCCATCCTTTTGCACTCATAAAATATTGATGGAGGAGAACTTCAAATCCGTCATTCAACCTCAAAGACGTTTAAACCCAAGCATGAAAGAGGTGGTGAAGAAAGAAGTAATCAAACTGCTAGATGCCTGTTTGATTTACCCTATTTCTGATTCGCCTTGGATCAGTCCCGTCCAAGTTGTTCCAAAGAAAGGAGGAATGACTATTGTAATTAACAAGAAGAATGAGCTTATTCCCACTCGTACGGTTACAGGATAGAGAGTTTGCATAGACTATCGCAAACTCAATGACACCATAAGGAAGATCACTGTAGAGATTAATAGAGGCTCATGCAACCTAACATCCAATGTCTATCCTGCATGTTGCACAAGTGCTATGAAGAAGAATGCTTAGGAAGTTTCACACATATAACAGAATTATTCTAAGTGTGAAATCTTCCGAAGCCAAGACTAAAATCTACCAAAGCCAAACATGAAGTCTTCCGAAGCCTCCGAGACAAAGTCTTCCGAAGCTTCAACTCATGAAGACAGATTACTTCCAAAGAATTTTAACACATGCTTTATTTGATGTACTTTTCCATAAAGCTGGACACTTTTCCATTGCACCTCTGTAAGGTCACCAACTTACATGAGTTGGTGAAAAGGTCCTTGCTTTTTGACTGGTTTGAGTAAGAGTGATATTCTTACTGATAATCAAATATGATAATCATGTCAGTGATTGAGTGGCGGAAACAAACAATCAAAGAACATTAACAGCAAGAAAATTACTCATAAATGTTGTTTGTATTGATATATGAAAGTTGATAAGTTACAGAGAATAGTTACAACAAAAATTCTCTATCTATCAGCCGTCCCCTCAGGACAAGGTTAACTATTCTATTTATAGGCAGACAAGTTGCCTTTACAAAATGACTAAACTATCCCTGACCTATTACATCAAAACTAGTCTATGTCTTGATCCGCATCTCTGCTTGTTCATCCCCATTTACAATGCGGATGAGTTAATCTTGATCAGCATCAGTAAGTTGGTCATCCGTATTAGTTAATGCGGATGAACAAATACTTGTGCACATTTGGTTGGTCATCCGCATTTGTCAATTCGGATGAGCAAAGAATTGTCCACATCTTCTTTTTTTCTTCTGTATTAGTCAATACGGGAGAGTAACTTGTTCTTCAGCATTAGTATTATGTCTTACGCATTAGTCAATGCGCAAGAGTAAACACTTGTCCGCATCAGAGTTTTGTCTTCCACATTAACTAATGCGGAAGATAACACTTGTTATTTTCTTTGCAGATCTTCATCCGCATATCACCTTGGACTTGTGGGATTCCAGCTGGGCAATCATCAATTTACCCATTGAGTTGGCATGTATGATCCTTTCTGGGTCCAACAATACTCCCCCTAAGGATTATACAGCCTAGTTTTCCTCAATGTTTAGGAGGTGATTGACGTTGTGATGATTCAGCTGGGTCTTCAAGAGGTAGTATGAATGCAGCTTTAGTAGGATCCAGGATAGCCTTGATCATGTTTAAAAAATCATTTGTTTCTCACATCCTGTCTCTACTTAGCACATGTATCTTCATTCTGTTCATGTTGTAGATGGCTTCCATTGGTAACTTTTTCTGTGAAATAGGTTCCCGGATGGAGATTGTAGAAAGACCATCTCTATGAATCAATAAACTTCCTCCCACATCCACTTCAAGTTTAACAACATTTCCAAGTTGCAGTGGTGTTTTCTTCTTTTTGCGTTTGTCTCTTTTAATATTTATTCTATCATAGGCCAGTTTCAACAACTTGATGCATTTTAGAAAGAAGTGCATGTCTTGTTCACCCAATTTGTTGTTTAATTCCCTGTAGTGCCTGGTATAAATGTAGTGGATGTAGGATTCTTCAAGTAATCTTACTTCATATCCACTGAATAGTCTTATGTCAGCTCCTTCCTTTCCTCCCCACTTCCCTTTCTATCACTATCTCATCGGTGTTCTCATCATGGTACACGTTTGATATGGGAGTGGAGGAATGAGTACCAGATACTACTTTTCTTTTCAATGATTTAGTTGGCTTTACCTTCAACTCAGGGAATACAATTTCCTCTGCTTCCATCTTTTTCTTCTTATCTAGGGGATTGACAAAAGTTTTATCTTTTCTCATGCAAATTGTCTTTGATGAATTGAAGTTGTTTGTTCTTCTGAACATCTTATGTATGTTGTCAAATTCATAATCCCTGAACATAGCTGCATGATTGATAAGTTTAAGTTGAGCTAGCTCCTTCAAATTATGAATCTCAAGGGCATTTACAAGAGCTGAGAACTCTATAAAAAATTGTACTAGCCATGAGATTCTCTTCACCATGAACATGTTCCATGTGTTGTCATACTTCCAGGCTATTATCTTTTGATCTACCTTGCCCTTGGGAGTAGACACCCCTCTCATCAGTTCTGCAGTAGTCAGTCCTTCTTGCAATTTCAACTGAGATAGTTCTGCAAACCATTCAGGGTACTTGTGGAGCATAGGGGAAAGTAGTTCTTGGTCTTTTTGGTTCAACAACATGTCTTCAGTTGACACTCTACTTCTGGGTTTGGTCCTTGTCAATTCTTCTTCCATTTTCTTGAGTTTTTCTTTCTTTTCATTGAATAATTGAAGAGTTGCAGCCCTTATAGAATTTGTCTTCATGTTGGCAATCCTTCTTCTTGTGAATCCCTGACTTGAGAGATATTCCTTCATTTCCTTATCAGACATATTATAAGGATCAGGAAATAATGATTCATGGGATGAGGATGATTTCTTCATTTGTGATAATTTATGTAGGGGACCCCTTCTTGGCAGAGGTATTTCATACCCTGTTGATTTCTTCAAAGATGAATCTTTATGTTTTGGAGTATCCTTTGTCATTGTTTTTTCATATTCAGTGTCTATTGTTAGATCAAGCAACAATTTCACTTTCTCTTCCTCCTCCTTCATTCTCTCATAAGTCATTCCAAACACTTCATGAGGATCATAGCCTTGATTAATAAAAAACATGGCCTTAATCATGAAGTCATCAGTTTGTGCTTTTGTTATCATGTCTTCCACTGCCTGTTCTGCTTTAATTGGACTGTCCATGAGAACATACTTTTTTACTTCATATCCACCAGCAATTTCTCATTCTTCAAGATCAATTGCTCCAGCCAATTTTTTCAATTGAGCTTCTGCCTGCTCATGTTCTTCCAAAATTTCAGCAATTGCTGCTAAACTTCTTGGGTCATCTTTTTGGCTCTTTGCTGGTTCTTCTTCAATTATTGGTCTCTTACCTTTGGCTTTTTCTGTTAAATACTTCCTCTTTCGTGAGTAAGTTTGAAGTTGAGGGCTAGAGGTTTCAGTTTGTTCTTCTAGTTCAGGGACCTTTTTAGGTGTACTTGGCTCTTGATCCTTCATTTTACTTTTCTCATTTTCTTCCTGTTCGGTTTCAGTTTCTTCTTTCCTTTCTTTTTCATATCTTTCTTTGAGTTCTTCCTTTTGTTCTTTGGTTAATGAAATAGTAGGGACAATTTGCAGAGTTAATTCCTTTTCCAAAGGCACTGGTGATTTAGGAATAAAGACAATAGGCTCTGCCTCAGTTCTTTGATTGTTTATGAATTCCCAAAAATCATCATCAATGCTGAATTATTCAGATGCAAAACTATCCAGTGCACTGAAGAGTTCTTCAAATTCACCTTTTTCAGAGTCTGAATGACCAGTGTTTCCATAATAAACTACCATGTGTAGACTTTGATCTTTAATCTCAGTTTGACCTTCATCATCTACTTGTTCTTCATTCTTATCTACTCATTGGTTGTCATCATCATCAACCTTTTCTTGTTTTTCTTTCTCATCATCATCCTTCACTTCAGTTCTTTTGATCATCATTTCAAGCTCGGATATTCTTTTGTTCTGGCTCTCACTATCCTTTTCAAGTTTTGAGATGATATCAGCTTGTTCTTCATTGATGTTTTCTTGTTCCTCCATTGCAATCGTTTGAATTTCAAGAGTATCTACATGTCCACTCATTTCTTCTCTTGAGTGTGTTAGTGCAGCTTTTAAATTCCCCTTGTCTTGTTCTTTTCTTTCAGCTGCATATTTCTCTTTAAGTTCTTTCAATTCACATTCTTTCTCATCCAGTTCCAGGATTCTATCGTTGATGATTCCTGCTCTCCTGTTTAAGGTTCTTTCCATCCTTTCCACTTTGAGTAACAACTCGTATATTAATTCATCCTTTTCATCATGCCTGTTGATGTTGGATTCAACATAGCTCTCTAAAGGAGCAGCCTCAGAAGGTTCTTTCATAGCTTTGGTTTGATCATGATGATCCTCCTCATCAGAAGATGATTTGGATGATTTAGATGCCCTTGTTGATCCTTCTATTTCATCAGGGTGATCATGGGATGATGGTAAAGGTTGGTAAGGAGAAATAGGTGATTGGTGTGGTGATATTGGAGATTGATGATGTGGTGATATAGGTGTAGGTTGAGTGGTTATTGGTGGTGTTGGTGTGGAGTTGAAAGTGATGATGGTTGAGGTAATGTTTGAAGAGATGGTTGTGGAGAAGGTTGTGGTATTTGTTGTCGTGATGGCATTGGTGATGGTTGTGGAGTTGGTTGAGCTATTGGTGGTGATGGTGGTTGAGCTTGACCTGCTTGATGTATTTGTTGAAGCATCCAAGGAAGAAGGGATGAAGGGGCACTATTGTAAAAGTTCCTTGGGTCATTCTTCTTAATGTACTTATAGGATCTTGCATCATAATGAGGAATGTTAAGCACAGGTTCTTCATTAACAATGTCATGAAATGATTCATTGATTAGACATTGAATGAATCTGGGGTACATCAGAAACTTGTATCTCAACCCTTCTTGAATGTTAGAAATTAGGCCATTGAACACATATGCAGACATATTAAACCGTCTGTTGGTGCAAAGAGCACATATTACAGAAGATGTGAGGACTAGAATGTCATTCCATCATGTTTTCCTTTTTGACAGACAATGTTGGAACATATGAATTAGGAACCTCCAAAGCAGATCTACTAATCCTTGACTATCTGTTTTGCTTCATAGCTCCCTTCATAACCAATTTTAGAGAAAATTGTGGTTATTTCCTCATCATCTAATTCAAGAGGATCATCAGCATTATCATTGAATTGCAGACATCTTCTAACAGACTCTTCTGTGATCCTCAGAGTGAGTTCATTATTGATTCTCCCAGTTAGAGTTTTCACTCCATCCTCTTCGACTACTTCAGCTCATTCCCAGAATGACCTGATGGGATTCTCGTAGATTGTTGGTCTTACTGTCATAGCATATGCTACCCTTGTGGTAGATAAGAACCTTATCATATCTCTAAGACTTTCAGCTTCAGGCACATCATGGTTTAGATAACCGCTGACGTTATGGAGCTCGCTCCATGTAAGATTTGCCATGTAGTTTGCACAAGAGTCATGTGTGTTAGTTAACAATTTTGATTTTAACTTTGATTTGATTGGTTAATGTGACTTTAGTTTGTTACACAATTTTCTTTTTCACTTTGCTCTGTTTTTCGCAATAAACATGATTGTCAAGGTTTTCAATATCAGTTGAATTCCTACCAATTTATATGTTTATTGAGATCAAAAATGTGTATTGCATCACATTAATGAGTTTGATTTTGTGTTTTCAATATTCTCTGGTTCATTGTTCGATTTAGGTTAACAGTCCGAGACTTAGGTTTTGGTTTCAAAATCTATTGAAGTTATACCTTATCTTTGAAATATCTGTGGTTCTGAATCAATGGAAAGAATGTTTTTAAGAAGAAACACAACAAGATCTTTGAATGTTTATGATGATGATGATGATTGATGGTGGTGTACTGTAGGTTTGCGCTCGTCTCACTATAAATTCTCTCAAATTTGAAAAGTATTAAATGACTTGTTTGATTCCTTTAAATTGTCAAATAATGCAATTTGAAAAATTTTATAAGTTTACAAGCAGATACAGTCAACACTGTAGCAAATGCTGATGGTTAATTTGTTTAATTTTGGTGATCTGCATTTGTTGACTGTAGCAAATGCGGAAGACAAACTTTTGACATTGACAGTCTGCATTTGACTACTTTTGGTCATCTGCATTTGTGACTGTAGCTAATGCGGAAGGTTTAATTTTTGACTGACTGTTCGCATTACTCTACTGTTACAAATGCGGAAGTTTTGTTTCTTAATTTTTATTCTATCCGTATTTGTGTACTATTGCAAATGCGGAAGTTAAACTTGAAACTTTGGCTGTCCGCATTTGTGTTGTAGTAAATGCGGAAGAACAACATAGTAACAAATGCGGTTGCATTGTTTGTTTTACCATACCCGTATTTGTACACAGTAGCAAATGCGATAGAACAAAGTCCATCGTTTGTGCCACTACATCAAATGCGGTTGACAAGTCAACATAGCACTGTAGCAAATGCGATAGAGACCTGTTCATATGCATTTGTTAATTGTATCAAATTCGGTAGAGTAAACTTCACCATCACTTCACACACTAATGCGGTAGAGTAAAATCATTGTCCGCATTTGTTGCACTTCAAAAAATATTGTTACCTGCATTAGTTACATGCATGGGTTACCTTCACCCGCATTAACTAGTGCACTTACCTGCATTACCTTTTGAACTTAATCAAAAGTTAATGTGATTGAATTGATTATCCATCTTATGAAGAGGTGTCCTTGATTGATTTTTCTTATGAAGTTGGTTGTTGAAGTTGTCAACTTTTGTTTGGATTGACTTTTATGTCACAACTAATACAAGTTTCCCAATTTTGACAGATCTTGGGCTTATCATGCTTCTAAGAATCTGCATAAGGTGAGATATAATGGTAAAACTTATTGCAACAACACTAACTAAAACTCTTTTTGTTTTGTTTTTCAAAATTAAGTTAATAAACAAAAATTTAGACTTACTCAAACCTTTTTAATTACCCCCCCTAAAGTTTATGTCCACATTTGGAGAGAAACTTTAAAGATTTAAAAGTTTGAATATTATTTTGATTAATATTAATAATGAAGAGAAAAATCTCTTTGTTGGGATCATATCAATCCTACATTACACATGTGCATCCTTTATGATTAAATGGACATGATTATGAACTTGAAGATTGAAGGTATGTTTGTCCTTTTAAACTCATACCTGGTTGATATTTTGATGCAAATGACTTTTATTATGTTTTGGTTGATTTATTATCCAATGTGTACCTCACACACATAAGCATGAAATGATCAACCGTCCTTATACAATGCATGATAGAACTTTTTTACAACTTTTCTTACCAAGTTACTTAAGTCATGAAATCTCATTTTCACAAATCCTCATTGGGATTCTTTTAATTTGATCCTTTATCATGTTGATCCACATTGGGATTCTTTTCACTTCACTTTGGAAGGTGATCCCTAATAGGATTCTTTTGTTCATTCACTTGGAATGTATTACTTTGTTGATTCATCCAATTTTTGGATGTGTTCCACATTAGGAATCTTTTGGATCATGAAATCTACACTATGTGCAAGTTTCATGAGGTCTTCGCTCAGCAAAACAAAGATTAAACATGATGTGGTGAAAGAGATTCATAAAGTATCCTTACCTGGTGTGTTTAGGTTACTACACACATGCATTCAGATAAGCCAATACATACCTGTACTTTGTGATGAGTGTTTCACAATTGAATATGTCTTTAATTCATCACTGCATGTATCTTTTCTTCCATGTTGAGCCTACCAACATATCTGGTAAGTCATTTCAGTCTTTTGCATTTTGAAATTAAGCACATTGAATGATATAATAACTGTAATTATATCATTTCCCAGAAAATTCTTTTCTTCATAAAACTTGATTTCTCTTTGTGGTTTTTCTCATGTTTTACATTGTTTTTGATGTTTTTCATAATATTTACTCAATGTTAATCATGCCAATTGACTAAACCAGAAATTCAAACCTACTAGGTTCAAATGTGTCGGTAAACAAATCAGCTAATTGATTTTTTGTTGGTACTTGAATCAATTTGATTAAACCCTTTTTAGCACAGTCTCTCAAAAAATGATATTTAATCTCAATATGTTTGTTTTTTAGTACTGAACTGGATTATTAGTTATAAAGACAGCAGCTGTATTATCAATAGAAATTGGTGTATGCAAAAAGTTAAAACCAAAATCAAGCATCTGGTTTTGACTCCAAAGAACTTGAGAGCAACTGATGCAGCAATATACTCAGCTTCTGCTGTGAACACAGACACATTTGTCTGCTTCTTGCATTGCCAGGATACTAGTCTGGGACCAAGAAATTGACAAACACCAGAAGGGGATTTTCTGTTGAAGTTGTATCCTCCATAATCACTATCTGTGTAGGCATAGAGATTAAATTCTCCTTCCTTTGGAGACCATAATCCAAGAGCTGGTTTGCCCTTCAGATATCTGAATATCCTCTTGACTACGTTCACATGTGATTCTTTTGGATCAGCTTGATATCTAGCACACACACAAACACCAAACATAATGTCAGGCCTACTGGCTGTTAGATACATAAGTGAACCTATCATTGATCGATAGTGAGTCTGATCCACTGATTTGCATTCAGGGTCAGGTCCAATCTTCACTTTAGTATCCACAAGAGTTTTGATAGACTGATAGTCAACAAAGTCGAATTTCTTCAACATGGTTTCTACATATTTTGATTGATTGATGTTGGGATATGGTATTTGAACTAAAACACCAACTGATTAACGTGTTAAACCAAACCAAATAGTGCGGAATCCTATTTGATTGGCGATCCAATCAGTGAGAACGCACGTAGACACAATAACATATCGAATCTAACGTCAAGATTCGATTAGGAATCGATCTACAGTGTTCTATGAACTTGGAGTATGAACTTAGAGGCTTTTGGATGGCTAGGGTACGTCTGGAGTCGAAGTGGATTCAATCCCTACATTTTTCCATGAATTAGGTGGTATTTATAGGTTAGGGTTGCTCATTCGGCCGACTGAACCATTAGCATGGTTCATTCGTGCGATTGAGCCATGCGGTTGATCCATTCGCACGACTGAGTGTTCAGTCATGCGACTGAGTCAGACACATGAAGTTGTTCATGCGTATGAACTATTTAGGCGCATGGACACTCAGTCGCATGGCCATTCGAACGCATGACCACTGTTGGGGCGCATGGTCCAGTCGGATGCATGAGAACTTCACTTCACCAAGTTTGAATATATTCAATATTATAACATTATGCATAACAATTCAAACAATCATAAAGCTATATAATCAAGTCAATATCTATAAACAACTCATTGATGAAATATTAAACATTATAAACACAATCAAACATTTGTATTTCATTAAGTACCCAACTATTACATTTACATAAGCGTAAGACAATACAAAGATATTACATTAAGATCAGAAACTAGGACACATGTATGAACAAACTCCCCCTTGGACCTAGATTCATCAATTGTCTTACCTTCTTCATCACCTCATTGTACTTCTTATACTTCTCCTCTCTTGTGACTCCCGCGTGTATCTCAAACGCAAAGCATAGTCGTATCACATTTTGAAATTGGAGGGCTTGTATAATATCTTGCGTGTCATAGAACAGTGGCCACTTGTATAATGTGTATACATCATCAGCAGACAAGTTTGTAAGCCACATTGGGTCAAATACCCTGATAGTATCCATTTTCCCTTCATTGTTCAGAACTATGACCGCCTCTCCTGTTCTCGAATCATAGTACCACCATTTAAAGTGTGGAGTGAAGTCCTGTGGCATTTCCCTAAGAGGGATTCTTGACATTGTTCTTGGGGGACTCCACTTCAGCACTATTTTAGGCTTCCCAGTTATGGGATCAACTTCAGACCATCTCATATACCTCGTAGGTTATTCAGGTTTGAAGTTGACCCACCTTGTGTGGTACTCTTTCTTGAGGGCAACCTCAAACCAGCTGACATCTTGTTCGGGTCAGCATATAGTAACTTTAGTTTAGCCAGCTGGTTGAGCTCAGAACTAGGTAGAGACTTTAGATCATGCGGGAATCTAACATACTCGATACCCATCTCTCTCTTGTATACGTTAAGATCATCAAAATGAGCCCATGCGATAATCTTGTCTAAGACCTTTTGATGTTTCTTTACACTATAGAGCTTGGTGTGTACATTTGGTTTAGGAGCAGAGCGTTGTGCTCAGATCTCCTAAAAACATGCAGCCCATTTAGCCTTTCTAACATCAATATCGGCGATTGAGGCTTGGGCTTGTTCTTCAAACCTCTCAGTCTCTTGTTCCATCTGATCCAGTATATCAAATGTATCACTGACTAGGGAATCACCCAAATTGGGGACCACATTTCCCTCTTTGTCAGCATATTCTAGATAGTGAGCTATAGTGACATCCTCGATCTCTATCTCATCGATGTCCTTGCTCTCCTTACGCCTTCACAGGGTGTATTGGGCAAAAGGTTGAAGGTTTCAATCCGTAGCTGACAATATCAACCAAATCAGCATGCACGAAGATTCATCATCGGAACCGGTTCACATCATCACTTTCTGATTGCGTCTTCACTTTCCCTATACATAGATTCCCCTTAAGAACGAGAATCCTCTCTATGCGGATAAGTATAACTTGATTGGCCCATAAGTAGTCAGATGCTCCTGACTACCCCACAAAATCAGCACCGACTGCTAACATCTTCTCTTCTCTGTTTCGTGTTCCAATTACATTCACCTATTCTGAAAGTCTGACGTATCATGGGGTACACCTTGAACTTATTTGACAAAAGAACCTCTGCGTGAATATGCTTTGCTCATCTTCAAATCTATGCAACAAGCTGTTCCAGACTCTTTTTTTTGGTCTAGAACAAATGCGGATGAGTCGATGCGGATGGCTCATTCGTGCGATTGAACATACGATTGCTCCAGTCGCACGACTGAACATACAACTGGTCCGGTGTACAAGTGGTCCATTCGGATGGCCCAGTCGTACGAATGGTTCATTTGCATAGCCCAGTCGCATGAACGGGTCTGCACGCAGATTTTCCGATCTGCAGCCTCCAGGGCTGCCCAAAACCCTAATCTAACGAATTTAACATGAACCGAAACAAAGTAGGCATCATCAGATTCGAATGGGTGATAGGAACGTGGTTTTGAATTCGATTTTAACATAGAAGCAACACACGTAAGAAGATCTGAGCAAAACACGAAGTGGGTTTAACGTCAAGATCTGAAATTTTGATCCAGAAATCAAGAGCTCGGGTTGCTAGAATGATTGTTATATCATCCCAGCAGTAACCGGCTCTGATACCAATTGTGAAGTCGGTTGTGGATCGATAAACATCGGAGCATGTTCTTGACGGAAGGATAAACAACATCAAACCAAAATTCGAACAATAAGACGAACTATAATTGAATGGTTTAATTGATAAAACCTAACGATTACAAGCTTATTACAACATAAGAATCAAGACTCTTGGCAAGGGGAAGATCGAGCATGATCTCCCCTCTCATATGCAGCCCTAGGCTCCGGGCAGACTCTCTCTCATCCTTATCAAATCCTTTTCTCTCTACACATTGAAACTGGTATATATAGGCATCGGCCCATATTAGATGCGACTGGGCCCATTCGTGCGATCGGACCATGCGTATGGTTCAATCGTACGACTGGACCATGCGTATGGTTTAATCGTACAACTGGACCATACTAATGGTTCAGTCCTACGAATGTCCCAATCGTATCTCTTAGTCGCACGACTGGTCCATTAGCATGGCTCAGTCGTCCGACTGAGTCTCATTCGCACGACTGAGTCTCATTCGCATATGCTCCTGCGAATGACCCACTTTCATGTGTTTACAACATAGCATGTGTATAACATTAAGCCTAGAGTATTCGACAAGCGACGAACACACTATATATGACTATATATTCTCCAACAGGTCTGATAAGAACATTAATGACTATTCCACTTCTGATGCTCCAACACCAATATCAATTGCTTCTCCAACTTTCTTCAACATATTCAAAACAGGTAAATTTGTTTGTTCCTGTTAGGTTTGTTAAAGAAGAAACAGTTGTTGAATCATCAAACAATCAGTATAGGAAGCCAACACAATAGGAGATGTCAATCAAGATCCTTAGGAGGAAGATCTATGTATACGAGACTGGATAAGCTCACATGATGAATCAATCATAGAGGTGTGTGTTGGTTCATCACAGATCAAGATGTCTCCTAACATTGTCAAGTATCAAAAGCTTCCAAAAGTTGAATCAAGACCAAAACAGATCTCTTTTCCATTTGCAAAACAACCAGTCAGTCAGTAAAGATCTCATACCCTGTTCAGCATAGCAAACACCAAAACAAGCAAGATTCTACAACAACCTCAAAGCAATCTTCAATTCCAAATGCTTCACACGGGTCAGTCAAGCATCAAAAGGCCTTCAAGGCTTGTTTTGAGTGTGGAAAAGAAGGTCATGTGGTAAAGAAATGTCCTCAAAGGCTTGCTACAAATAGTAAAGGCAAAACAAATTGCTTCTCCGAATGTAAGTCTAAAATGAATGTTCCAGATGTTAAAGGCAACACGGGTTGCTTCTCTGGATCAAAAGGTAAACAACACACATCTTTGAATGGTTGGATGAAAAATCCTCCATCCAAACCATTTCATGTGAAGCCGGTTTCACATGATTCAAAGATGAAAATAACCAAAGGTTTAAAACCAAATTCTTTTCCTTTTGCTCTTAAACAGAAAATGATTTCCAAATATAATTGTTTTAAATCCAAATTAATTAAACCGAAACAATTTTGAAAATTAAAATAAGGATATAGATATCCCCGATTGTTTAAACAGTTGTGTGGAAAATCATGTTTCTTATATCGATGAAAATGGAACTTCCAAGACTACGATGACCTGGGTTCCCCTTTATAACTAATCTGTTTATGAGTGCAGGAACAATTCAGGAGGACTGTTAGTAATCTGGTTTACTCACAGAGATTGTTCTTAATTCAAATTGAGGCGGAACAAAGAGGCTAAGGTCATGGAATTATATCCACAATCTGGATTTTTATCTACATTATCACAGTTCTCACTTCACAATCACTGCATATTTCTTGATAATTCATTTCTTATCTTGATAATCAGTGTAGTTTGGAAGACCTTCTTTGATAAATATTTATTTTTGTATATTTTTATAAAAAAAATTAAAAAATATATACAAATAATAAAAAATAAATTTTTTTTGCAAAAATAAAAATTTAGGGGGAAAGTATAAGTAAATAAAAATGAAAAGAGAACTTGATTCGAGATGACTGAGAAATACTTGTATATCTTCTTGAAATGCTTGTTTTTGCATGACTTGCGTTTGTAAAATGAGAAATGATAGTAACTGATGCTGTTATCTGATTCACATCTTATTTTTAAATGCAAAATAATAGAAACACAAATAGATTCTTTATTGATATGCTTGGTAGACTCAGCCTGAAGAATAAAGTAGACAGCAACATCATGATTTAAATTAAAATATATGCTTAAGGATGTGTGGATTTACGTAATCATTTTGGCCTGTACGAAAACTGAGTCCCGATAAAAATTGGATTGAGAATTGATCTTTCACCCACCAGATACAAATCATATAAGCCATATCTTTGAGCCATGTCTAGGTATTTATATGTCTTGTACTTGTGCTTATCTCCTCTACTGTACGGTAGTACTAACTTGGAGTGATGATCTCCTCTGTTGTACGGTAGTACTGACCTGGAGCTCTCATCAGCACATGATTAAATGGTCATCTCCTTTGTTATATATGAGTATAGACGTGGAGGTCTTACCATTTTGGTCTAAGTTGTGTCAAATCATCTAAACGATGAATTTACCATAGAATGAAACGTTCTATTGATAATCACTTGCACACTAATACACAAGCCTTGCTCTATAAAGATCATAACAAAATTCAAGAGTATTTAATCAAACCTTAACGAATCATCTGCTGTTTGTTGAAAAAGATAGGGCATGGGTTTAAGTGGACAAACATATCAGCAATCGTTATTGATCTGTTTTAGAATTTCAAATTCATTCAAAGACTGTGATTAGATTCAATTATTAGTGTGATCTCATTGCTTGTCGATGTTTAAATTCATCTTTGTGCTAAAGTATATCTTGAGGATGTGATCTCATGATCGATTTTGTTCTCGTTTTAAAAAAAACAAATAAAAATTGGTATATAAAATTAAAAAAAAATCTTATAATAAATTTTCATTTCAAATATTTTTTAGGTCTTCCCTATTATGTTGTTACAGTCTTATCATTTTTCATGTATTTCACAGAAATTGCACATAAACGAACATGGGTTCGCTTGTTTTTCACACACAGATAAACACGGGTTTATTTTGTTAAAATGAGATGATCTAATTTGAAATGTCGAGATTGTGTTTGAGAATGTGTATTAGATTCTTGCTTTAAGTGATGTCCGATCATCAGTTGAGTAGTGTACCTGGTCAGAGAACCTGTTCCTCAAGTTTGCAGAAGATACCGAGCTAGGAATCCTCCTCCTACATCTTCTAAAGCACTCAAGATTAGAGATTTGGGAAAGTTGTTCCAATATCCTTGCAAAGCTTGCACTCGAAAAGGGAGAGCATATAAATAGGGGGAGCTTATGAGATGAATAATATTTTTCATCAGATTCAAAGAGCTTCAATTTGAATATCTTTCTAATGTTGACTTCTCGGTGCTCAATTCATTTGAAGATATTGATAATGATAGACTAACGGGGAGTATTATTGGAGTTGTACAAGATAGTCTATATTATCCACACAGTCAAAGTCAACAAAAGTCAACATCACTTTCAAAGTCAACAAAAGTCAAACCCGACACGCTTGAGAAGAAGATCCGAGATGAGATGATGAAGATTTAGTTGAGTAGGAGTTTTATTGTAATAAACCTATTTTGTGGGAACAAAATATATTTTATCTTGTTTTTAGTCATTTTTATGCTTAATATATAATTTTGTATTAATTAGCCTATGTCAAGGTGGTTAAGTGCAATTAGTGGATATTAGTCTAGACTATAAATAGGTTAATTGTCATTAGTTTTGGTAAATGGTTGAATGACCAATAGATTGAGGGATTAATTGTAAACATTATTTGCAATCTTATTGAAGATCAATGGGATTTATTGTGATTATCATTTTTTTGATCTAATTCTTCATGATTTCATTCAAGTTTGTTTATCCTGGAGTTACAACTCTCCCCCTTTTTGGTAGCATCATCTTGAGAGGTAGATGAGCTGGAGGAAGAGGTCAAGGAGACCTGAACAGGTACATGCCTAACAGATCTCTCAATCTGTTTCTTAGCTAGTTGAGCCTTGAGATTGTCAATCTCAAGTTGCCAAGTGGCAAACCTTTCTTCTAAAGTCCTAACCTTGGATTCAAGGTTTGAGACTTTAGATAGTAGGTCTATAATGAAGAATTGCATGCTTCCCTCATCTTCTTTTGAAGAATCACGGGGAGATGAGGTAACATACCTAGTATGTTTAGCCTCACCACCAAATGTGGTTTCTTGGCACCCTAGTTTCCCTTCCTTAGTGATGTCTCTTGCAGATTCATCAAAAGGCATGGTTGCCGTAAATTAAGTCTTAGAGGTGTTACCATTATCCATAAGGTCCATTGAGGCACCTTTTGTAGTCGTAGCTGAATCTACATGAGTCCCCTCCACATCAGTGGGACTCACCTCAGTTATGGGTTGCTGATGGGGACTAGAGATAAGGGATCTCCCTAGGATTTGTTGATCTTCAAGAGGATGTTGTAAATCAACATCATTTCCATGGAGAGATGTTATCTCTTCATCAGTTTTGAAGAGAAGGTTAGTGATAGATAAGGAGGTTAAACCTACAGACCCAGGACCTTGGTCAATGTCTATAGGCATTGAGCCTCTGGTGGGGGTGTTCCTTGTTGGCTGCTCAGAGGAATGTAAAGACTCACTCTGAGGGCTTTCAGATTGGGTAATGGGCTTATGGGTTGAGACTGAGGAGACTCAAGACCCATATTGAGGCTAATGGTGAAGGAAGGTGAGACCTCAGACTGAGTGGGAGCCTAATGTTCCACTCTAGCCTTTTTAGGTTGAACAAGAGGAGCTTGTTCAATCAGAGTCGATTGTTCAAGGGTTTGTTTGGGGCGTCTGGTGTAGGTAATGGTGATGGGAGGAGAAGGTAGTGTTTTCATTGTGGTTGCAGTTACTAGTGTGGGTTCATCACCTGTGGGGTGAACAGGGATGTCACCGGGAGCGATGTGCTTAGTCATACTAGTAGGTAAAGAAGTGTACATGCCAGTGAAGTTGGTGGATACCATCTTCAATGTATTGAAGATGGTAGGCCTCATGTAAGGGACACATAGAGTGGCTTCACAGACAAGCTGACTCTGGTCCATCTCACACTTAATGATATGCTGAAGAAATCTAGGATACATAAAGAATTTTTCCCTCTGAAGATCTCCAAGGAGATTGAGCAACACAAATCTTGAGTAGTTGAAGCACATGCATTGCACCAATCCATGAACTAGGCACCCTAGTTCATATGGGATTTAATCCCATCCCCCAGATTTATTTGACAAGTAGTGAAGGACAATGTGCAGGAGGAACATCCAGTTGTAAGAGAAGTTTTATTTGTAGACAGTCGACCTGCTCACATCTCCACCATATCCCATGAGGATGTATGTGTTGTCTAAATCTGCCTTGCGGAACTCCTTAGGGGCACCTTCATCATGAAGCTCCAAATGCTCCCTAATGAGTTGTTCAAAGATGAACAACTCTTGGCCACAAATGCGGGATCGTATTACATGAACCCCATTTAGGGTTTCGACCTAATTGTTTCCCAAAATTCAGTCATGTGATTGAGGTAAATCATGGGATGAACAATCAAGGCTATGTAGTAGGATGATTGGGTGAAGAAGGGGATGATTTTAGAGAGGTCCGCATCTCTTGAAGAATCAAGAAGTGTGACTTGGTTGTGTTGAGGATTTAGGGCCATTGTAAAAGTGAAGGTAAAGCAGTTTGAGTTTAGGTGCATATGGAAGCAGGGAAACTTTTAGGGCTGTAAAATTTGTGGTAAGAAGATGAGAGTGAACAGTTGGGATTATTTAAAAGAGGGTGAAGTGGCAGTAAAGTGTTAGGATAAGGTGAAATGATGGTTTAGTGGATGACGGGACATGGGCGGTAAGGTTTAATCAGTTAAATAATCTGACATCATTAACAAAATCTTTGTTGTTTACAGTGTGGGGCCCAAGAGATTTCCGTTACACAGTAAAATCTCTCTTCCGAATATAAAACATTTCTGAAAGGTAATTTGTCTTTCGAAGGCAATTCCTACTTTCGAAGGTAAAAGTTACTTCCGAGAGTAGAGATTGCTTTCCGAAGGAGAGATTTCAGAAGTAGATCTGATATAAAATCAATCGCTTCTTCCGAGACTAAAAACTCTTCCGAGAAGAAAATTATCCTTGGAGAAATTTTGCTTCGAAAGATATGAAATAACTTCCGAGGGTTAAATTTCCTTCTCAAGAAATTTATACTAAGAAAATTTCAGAGAGATCTTTTCTAACAGGGCTTAAATTGTATTGACATAAGACATTACATATTAAAAGGTTTTCAAAGGAGGTAAGTTAATCAATGTTTATCATCCCAATACCTATTATAAGATACTTAAATCTTTGTTCATTAAAAGCTTTGGTGAACAGATGAGCATATTGTTCATTTCATACAACTTTGATTAGTTTAATTAATTTTTTTCATGAATATCTCTAATGAAATTGTACCTGATGTTAATATGCTTTGTCTTGGAGTGCTTCATTGGATTTTCAGTAATAGAGATAGCACAGTTGTTGTCACTATGGATAGGAGTACTCATAAAGTTGAATCCATAGTCTAACATTTGGTTCTGAATCCACAACAACTGAGCATTGCAACTAGCAGCAGCAATGTATTCAGCTTTAGCAGTTGATGTAGAGACATAATATTGTTTCTTGCATTGCCATGAGATGATCCTTCGACCAAGAAATTGACATCCTCCTGATGTTGATTTCTTTTCAATGTTGCAGCCACCATAGTCACTGTCAAAGTATCCATAGAGATTAAAATCACTATTTCTTGGATACCAGAGACCTAATTTAGGTGCTTCTTTGAGGTATCTGAGAATTCTCTTTGTAGCAGCTAGGTGAGACACCTTTGGAGCAGCCTGATATCTTGCACAGATGCAGGTAGCGAACATAATATCAGGTCTACTGGCTGTAAGATACATCAGAGAACCAATAATCGCCCTATACTGATGTTGATCAGTATCCTCCCCCTTAAGGTCAGGACAAAGATTATGGTTTTTGGGTATGAGTGTCTTGGCTGGCTTGCAATCCTTCATCTCAAATCTTTCTAAGATGTCATTGACATACTTGGATTGATTGACGAAGATGCCTTCCTTGAATTGCTTCACCTGAATTCCAAGGATAAAGTCAATTGTCCCCATGGAACTTATCTCAAACTTCTTCTTCATAATGCTTTCAAAGTCCTTGCACTTTTGGTCATGTGAAGAGCCAAATATGATGTCATCAACATAGACTTCAACAAGCAAAATGTCCTTACCAGACTTCCTTATGAATAAAGTCTTGTCAATGGTTCCTCTCATACCAAAGCATTGGTGCTTGGTGCAGCCCATACAAAGCTTTATCCAATTTGCACACATAGTGAGGATGTTGTGGGTCTTCAAATCCTAGAGGTTGGCAAACATACACTTCCCTATCTATATCCCTATATAGAAAGGCACACTTGATATTAAGCTGGTAGACACTAAAGTTCTTGGAAGTAGCATAAGAAAGGAAGATCCTAACTACCTCAAGTCTTGCAACAGGTGCAAAAACGTCAGTATAATCAATTCCTTCCTCTTGAGTGTCACACCCTTAAAATCCACTTGCGGAATTTTACCGCGAGGCGTGTGGACAAACCAGGATCACAGTCAATAGTTACTCAGAACGACTCTATATGCTATAATTTAAATAAAATCAACCAAAGTACAAATTTTAAACAGAGCGAAGCGTTTTGAAAACAACCCAAAGAAATAAAATATAATTATGGCAAACAAGTGCCAACCCAAAGAGTAATCATTAATCATTAAATTGATAAATTGTCTTGAAGACCATGTCATAGAATGCAGTGAACCATGCAGTGCTCCTATGGCAAGCAAGCTAATGACATGATAATCATACTAAAATGTCAACACATGGTTGGTGAGTTGAAGAGATAATCAAACATAAACAGTTTAATAATAGAGATATACAAGTAGCACATTGTAACAGATAGCTAGTCCGTTAACAATAAATATTATTTCATAGTGATTTCGCAATTGAAGCTCACTGTGTTACGTTGTTGCCTCCTGCCACGACTTAACAGGTCGTGACAATGTTCATTAGGACAACTTGCACCCGGTTGACCTCGAGTCACACAGGTGGGGCTCGTCAGACCTAGTAGTACTACCCAAATTTCCCCGCTATTCAACATTAACAATTCGAAAGTGTGAGGACTTTTCCATGATAGCAACACTATACAATATTGTACATAACTTGAATATATAAAGCGTTCGGGATTTACCAGTATGCTATCTCCCTCAAAAGAGAGTAAATAAAAAGTGGGGCATGAACTCACCTGATATGCGTATAGATACATGGAGTTTGACTTGTGAAACAGAATACACAGACAACTTTCAGAGGTTACCTAGATCATATAAGTACATGAGTACGTGTAATCAAAGAACATGAGAAATGTTGATACATGTATGTCCCTAGATCGTGATATGTGATGTAATAGATCTTGTTTGATATGATTAATGAACTGATGTTGATAGTCTGTTGGTTATAATGTTAAATAGTTCATTAATGAGTCATAAATGAATTGATTGAGTGTATGATACTTGAATGATTACATATAATATTATATTAATTAACAAAAACATTCAAACTTAACTTAATGAAGTTCCCATGCGAAGGCTCATGCGAATGAACCATAAGCATAAAGAACCTCATACGATTGACTCAGTCGCACGACTGAACCAGGAGACTGGATCAGTCGTACGACTGGAACATAAGATTGGCTCAATAGCACGACTGAACACTCAGTCGCACGAATGACCAACCGCATGGTTCAATCGCACGACTGAACCAAACTAAGGTTCAGTCGCACGATCGAAGAGTGCCAACCTATAAATACAACTCAATTCGTGAAAAACAAGGAGATTCGTTCAAGTTCAATTCCATACGAACCCTAGCCGTCCAGAAACCTTCCAAATCGTTCTCCAAGTTCATAGAACACATTAGATCGATTCCTTATCGATTTCTAACGTTAGTTTCAATCCTTGATTGATTCTTCGTGGTGTTCTCACTGATTGGATCGCCGATCAAATAGGATTCCGCACTATTTGATCCGGTATACACGTGGTCTCTAGGTATTTCTGTTGAATACCAGTCCTAACAAGTGGTATCAGAGCCATTGGCTCTTGATTACGTGTTGATTCAATCAAGATTGCATAAAGTTTGTGTTTTTACACTAAAAACACAATCTTGGCATCAAAAGTGATCTTGGAAGTTCCCTGCTCATCGACGTTTGGTTTCTACGGACTCAGGCAATCAAAACTTATAAAATTTCGAGTTTTTTACGGCTGAAAACTGTCAAACCTAGAAATTTTCGCAAACCAGCGGCTTCAATCGCACGATGACTCACTCATTCTATACGACTGGACCATCCACTGACTACTCATACGCACGATTGGACCTAGTCACACCTTCATTCGGCCGATTGAACCATTCGTTCGCATAGCTCATACGTACCAGATTCATTCGCACGACTGAACCAATCGCCCAGTTCACTCGCACGATTGAACCAATCGCAGAGCTTATACGCACGACTAGCTCAGTCGCATCCTTCAGTCACATCAGTAAAGTTTGTTTGATTAGATTATAAGTTGGTTCATCATAGAAGATCAGATGTCCCTTTACTGCTGGGAAAGACTCAAGGATACAGAATCTGTTGCTGCTTCAGAGTGAGGTGGGGAATCACAATAAACCACCAAAGCTCTTGGCTTTAGATGAGTTTCCCCACTCGAAACAACGTTTTGAGATATACCTTAATGGAGTAGATCCTAATCTGTGGGAAGCCATTGAGACAGGTTATAGTACACCGTGGGAGCTGATGGGTTAAACTAACATTAAGCGGGATGACCGACGCACATAATGTAAAGTACAATGCAGAGAAAAGAGTATATGCATTGATCACTCAGTCGATCCCCAAAGACATATTCCACCAGTATTCCGAGAACAAGCAATCCAAGAAACTATGGTATGCGCTAGAGAAGAGATATGATGGTAATGCATCATTGAAGGCAATCAAAGCAAAAGAGTTAAAGAAGGAATTCGATAACTTCTCTTCAATTGGTAATGAAAGCTTGGACGACGTCATAGATAGATTCTACCACTTGATGAGCGAATTGCATACCATGGAGTGGTTACTACCATGGAAGAAAAAGTAAGCAACTTCGCAGACGGGTTGCCGGATAAGTGGGCTACATTCGTGTCTAACCTGAGACAGAATGGTATCCTTGTAAAGCTGGATATAAATGACTTCATTCTTAAGTTGCGCGAAGAAGCACTAAGGATGAAGTATAGAGCTCAGAAGTCTTCGTACACGCAAAATCCAGCTTTATACAACGCCACACCTCAAGCAAAGGCATCTGGAGCACCTCTCCAGACTGCTTTTGTGTCTAGCTCGTCAGGTCCTTCACATGCCTCTACTTCTGGATCAGACACGTCTGGGTCATCATGTACCCATCATATTGGATCAGAAGCTAACGCTACTAAAATGAAGACCGAGAACTTTGGTATTGTGACCGTGGAAATAGCACGAGAGCATATGGATCTCCTAGCAGCAGTGGTTCATTCATATGATGGACTCGTTGCTGGGAAGATTGGAACTGCCATCTAGCAGATGAGGACTACGAGCAGGTGGATGAGATGGAGCTCGAAAGAATGGATATAATGTGGGCCTTAGCAAGTGCTGTTCGAAGGGCGAAAAAGTTTGTGAAAAAGACTGGACAGAACTTGGTTGCTACTAAGGACACCACCTTTGGCTTCGACAAGAGTAAAGTGACCTGCTTTAACTGTGGTGAGAAGGGCACTTCAAACGAGAATGTGTCAAGCCAAAGAAGACAGGGAATGGGAACCCGTTCTCATCATTTACTCGCCAGACAAGCAACCTTTAATTCTACTTCATCAAACAAGGACCCTAAAGCACTAACTGCTCATGATGATGAAGGAAAGGATTGGAGTTTCAGGTTTGTCTCACCAGGAGAATCTAACATTGCCAGTGTCGAGGACATTGACGATGATTCTGCGAGTGAAGGTGATATAGCAGTTGAAATTGCAATGTCACATAGTGAAGAAACAACTGCAGCCGAGGTCAGCTACAAGCAAATGAGGAAGTCTCCACCTCAGAGACTGAAAAGCCAGAGTCGACAGAACCAGAATCATCTGATGCAGCACTGATGGCTAATACTTCTAGACCAAACTCAGGTAAGTACCACTGACCACTTTTTAATAACCATGCTTGTTCTGATTGTGACACTTTAGGAAGAGCATAGATGACAAATTTGCTAGGTTATTAGACCATAATGATAACTTAGTAAAGATTTACGTCTGTGTACTGAGGCAAATAGAGTGCTAAAACAAAATGAGCAGTGTTATAAAGAAAAATAGACCTATTGACCAAACAACTTAGGGAAACTGAAGTAGTGGCTTTTAACCAAGCAAACGACATTAGGTACTATCTTAACTCCCTAGAAGACACTAAGAAACAAAGAGCAGTTTAGAAGTCGAAGTTAATTCATTAAAACAGAAACTGCATAGTTGGACTAGTTCTTCACACATAGTTCAACACTTAGTAAGAGAAAGGAATAATGGGGAGGGATTAGGCTACAAAGTGGTTCCACCACCACCTGAGACCTTGATGAACACCAAGTCTAGACCAGTAAATAATAACCCCATCAAGGATCATGTGGTGACCACTCCTCTGTTACTGATCCACACCTCATGTTCATCTACTGAATCTGGTAAGAAACAAAGGAGGCCACTTCAAAGGCAAAGGTAAATTGCCATGTGTTAACCTGGAAAATGAATTTGAAAAAGTTAATTTACAGTCAGGGTCAAATAGAGTCAAATCAGAACCTAAAAGGACTTCAAATGTTTACTTTTTCACATGCTTCAAGTCAAAACCAGCTAACCAAAAAGGAAAACAGGTTAAATCAGTAAAATTTGTTATACCAGAGAAACATCAAACATCCAGAGTCAAAAACTAAAGTGATTGATGTTACTAGAGTGTCACGCACTTCTCCACAAAAAAGTCTACTCATAAAGTTGATAGCAGGTCGCTACAACTGTGGAGAATGTGGACACATTGCTTCCGACTGTCACTTCTATCAGACACCTAGGAAGAAGATTGATCTTCTGGACTCTAGACCTAGGTATTCTAAGCGGAGTTCTCTAACTCCACCTAAAAGAGCAAGTGACCCTAAAGTCCAACCTGTAAGCCAGACGACTGTTTATCATAAACAGGCACTGCATAATCTGGCTTATGGAAAGAAAAATCCACCCTCGTGTCTGATACTGATAACAAAAAGAACCTGAGCTACCCTCACCTTCTAAGGGCAATGGGTGAGTTTATGATGTGTGATGCCTCAGGGAACCCAAGACAGTCAAAGCTTGGGTTCCTAACCTAAACTGATTCTTTTACTTTGTATGCGCAGGGTGCTCGATATAGTGCTGACACTAACACGTGGATTATAGACAGCGGAGCATCCAGCACATGACGGAATAGCGCCCTTTTATCTAACGTCAAACAAATAAAAGGAGGGCATGTTTCCTTTGCAGGAAACAAAGGAGCTATATCACAGCTCAGGGAGAAGTGGGAAATCAGAAAGTTAAGTTTGATAAAGTGAACTACGTTCAACAACTTCAGAACAACTTACTTTCTGTGTCCCAAATCTGTGATAAAGGATTTAAAGTCATCTTCGATAATCAGAAGTGTTATGTGCTGAAGAAAGAATATGATCCCAGAAGACCAAGTTCTGATGACTGCTACAAGATATAAAGACCTTTATGTCTTGGATTGTCAACAGCTGCCACAACGGATCATGAGGTTCAGTGTTTCTTATCTAAAGCTACTGAGAAGGATTCCATCTCCTGGCATCGGAGAATGGGACACATTAGTCAAAGGAAGATGAATCATTTGATTCAGAAGGATTTAGTTAGAGGAGTGAATGTCAAGAACTTCCAACTTCCTGACTTTTGTGTAGCTTGCAAGAAGGGCAAACAGACAAAAGTCTCATAAGGAAAAGAAAGTTCATTCAATAGAACTTCCTCTTGAGCTTCTTCACATGGATCTGTTCAGTCCAGTTAGTACAAGGAGCATCGCAGGCGACGCGTACTGTTATGTGGTCACTGATGACTACTCAAGGTTCACTTGGTAATGTTTCTCAAATCAAAATCAGAACTTTGGAGACATTCAAAGAATTAGTAACCACACTGGAATCACTCTACAAGCTCAAAGTTCGACAAATATGCTCAGACAACGGGACATAATTCAAGAATCAAGGGATGGAGGCATACTGCAAGGAAAAGGGAATTGTGCATCAATTCACCTCTGCCTACACACCTCAGATGAATGGAGTTGCTGAGAGAAAGAACAGGAGCTTGATAGAAACCCAGGACTATGCTGGCAGACTCAAAACTGCCTATCCAATTCTGGAACGAGGCAGTGGCAAATGCTTGCTATACACTGAACAGGTCCTACTGTCAAGCGCCACGGAAAGACATGTTATGAGCTACTTCAAAGACGCAAACCGAATTTGGAGTATCTTGAACCTTTTGGCGCACCGTGTACACTTCTGAAGAAGACACAAGAAGGAAAATTCAGCGAGAAGGCAGTTGAAGGAATTTTTCTGGGATACAACATACCGAACAAGCAAGTTTACAATAACTCAACGGGTCTTGTAGAAGTGTGGTGTAACGTCGACGTTCAGAGATATACCACACCCCCTACAGGCAAACCCTGCATACTTCTTCTATTATGATGGATTCTTCAAATCCTTCAACATCCTCTTTCTCCCTCAGATGATGAGTTAGCTACTAGGATGATGTATGATACTAAACACTCCATCCAGCACACAGGGCGAGTCATCTACTCAGACAGAAGGGGTAGTCGATGAAAGGACTCCTCCTCTGAAGATGAAACTGAAGCAGATGACCAGAACGGTCAGGAGGAACAGGTTCCAGTTCCTACAAGTCCACAAGCATCCACAAGTGATGCACCCTCGACTTCGGAACCTCAAACTCCAACCTCCTCAGATGCAGACGAAGATTTCACAATCTTGGTTCGGAGGTGACTGTGCCGACTACTCCAGGATCACGACTAAACGTCTATCATCCCCTTGACAATGTTATTGGAGATGTCCGATCAGGAGTACAACCCGAAATCAGCTATACTCAGCTGATTACGCCTCAGTATGGAGAAGGGTTACATTCATGATGGTGCTTATCGATGTTTTGTCTCACAGTTTGAGCCAAAATATGTCAGTGAAGCACTAAATGATGAGGCGTGGGTGAGTGCCATGCAAGAAGAACTTCTGCAGTTTAAGAAGTTAGGTGTATGATACTGGTAGATAGACCTAAAGGTGCTAAAGTCATTGGCACCAAATGGGTACTAAAATGTAAGAAGGATGACCAAGGAGTCATCATAAGGAACAAAGCTCGACTGGTGGTTCAAGGTTTTCGCCAAGTCGAGGGTATTGATTATAACGATGTGTTTGCACCCGTGGCAAGGATGGAAGCTATTCGTATCTTCCTTGCCTATGCCTCGTACATGAAGATTAAAGTCTACCAATTAGATGTGAAGAGTGCATTCCTTCATGGTGAAATAAGGGAACAGTCTATGTCAGTCAACCCGAGGGATTTGAAGACCCTTATCATCGGGATAGAGTTTACAAGCTAGACAAAGCTTTATATGGGCTTCATCAAGCTCCTCGAGCTTGGTACGAGAAACTCTCGACTCATCTTGTGAAACATGGCTTTCGCAGGGGAGTCATTGACTGTACACGTTTATTAAAGAAAAGGATGGTGACCTACTGCTTGTACAGATTTATGTTGATGACATAATCTTCGGGTCAAAGAACGAAGAGTTATGCAAAGAGTTTGAAGCAGTAATGAAGAAAGAGTTTGAGATGAGTGCATGGGGGAGATGAAGTTCTTTCTCGGGTTACAGGTGGATCAAACACCTAATGGGATCTTTCTACATCAGACCAAGTATGTAGGAGACATTCTCAGTCGCTTTGACATGGAGAATGCTTCTGCTGCTGGGACTCCACTTGCTACGAATCATGATATAGCACCTGATGAGAGTGGAGATCTTGTAGATGCCACTATGTACCGAGGAATGATTGGACCTCATGTATCTCACTGCCTCAAGACCTGATATCATGTATGCTACATGTTTATGTTCCAGATATCAGGCTAAACCTAAGGTCAATCATCTATCGGGGTCAAAAGGATCTTTCGCTATCTAAAGGGTACACCACCCTGGGGTTTGTGGTATCCTCATGATGACGATTTTGAGCTCACAGCGTATAGTGACTCGGACTATGGAGGCTGCAAAATGAACTACAAGTCTACATCAGCAGGGTGTCAATTCTTTGGGAGAAGATTAGTTACATGGCAGTGTAAGAAGCAGACATCGGTTGCATTGTCAACCTGTGAAGCCGAATATGTTTGCTGCTGACAAGTTGCTGTTCCCAAATCATTTGGATTCAACAGCAAATGCGGGATACGGTTTGAAATTCTCGTCTACTCCTATTTTTGTTGATAACTCTGCTGCAATTGCAGTAACCAAAAACCCGGTTCAACATCCTAGGACCAACCATCGGTATTAAATACCACTTCATAAGAGACTGTTTTGAAAAGAACTTAATAGATGTGGTTGAAATTAATACTGATTTTCAACGTGCTGACCTCTATACAAAAGCCTTTGATAACCACGTTTTCATTACTTGCTAGAGGTCAACGGCGTTAAAAAGAAAAGTGAGGTAATTCCTGATGAGAATAATGTATAGTCCGATGTAGTTTCGTTAAAGTTTACTTTATCTTATGTTATCTTCTTTTTTTTGTCTGTTACATTTAACTTCATGTTACCTTGCTGTTTATTAAATCCAAAAATAATTAAATCCGAAATGATTTTAGTATTTTAGGGGAATATGTCAGCAAGTTTATTAAAAAATAATAAATAATAAATAAATAATAAAATGAGGGAGAAGGGTAACTAGCTGAAATAAGGTAGATTGTGTCTGTGATACTGATTCAATACCTTGGAATATGATAGTACACAGGAACAAATCAAGAGGGATTTTAAAATTTAAGGTTTGAAAAGATGCAAAAGTTCAAAGTATAAGTCTGCGTAGTCTAAGCAATATAAAACGGGAAAATGATAGAAAACTGGCAACTCCTAAGGTGACACAGAGAAAGTAGACTTAGAGGCTGCTAGACCACAAATGATATGTTGGTAGATTCAACACAATAGACAATTAGACCTGATTGGTGATCTCAAGATCAAACTAAGCTGTTCAACTGACTGTGGACTTCCATCTTATCACTGGTTAACACAATCAAATATATTCCAATAAGGGTAATGAGCATTTAAACGCCACAAAGTGTGCGGATGACCAAATTAGAGCAAAGCAGAAAAAAATGAAAGACAAATGCATAAAGCTAATGGCTCAGTTGTTGGTGCATTTTGTGTAAAATAAAAGTAAGCTGCTCTAACAAGGAGATAGGTTGTGCGCCTCTCTGCTGTGCGATGGCACTGACCTGAGGATAAGCATAACCTAGATATTCTAGAATTCATTGTTGTTTGCCGCCTCTCTGCTGTGCGATGGCACTGACCTGAGGACAGGCTTCTCTTTGAAAGCTCTAAGAATAGTCTCTTCTTGTAATAATACCCGTAGACCGCTCAAAACCTCTGAGGAATGTTGATTACCATATAAGTGTGGGATCCACAAATGTTAGCTGAAATAATTAAACCTAAATCATCACCAGTCTGCGTCAAAAGTCTGTGTATGGATTTAAGTGGACAAATATACTGACAATCTTAGTGGCTACCTTCTCAAAAGTGTAACTCAATGTGAAGATCTAAGAGTTTCAGTATGATTTCCTTAAGTTGCTAACGACTCTGGATGAATACGAGAATTTAAGCGTCAAAGAGCTTTAATAACAAGTCCCAAAATGATTTGATATTCCTGTATGATTCCAAAATTGATTTGGTCCAGATATGATCAATCTAAGTTAAAGCTGTCTACTCAATCAAATCCCTTAGATTTTCATCTTAGGGTTTTATCTCTCACAAAAAGTCCAAACATAAACTTTAGTTGTGTAGTTAGTTTAAGTTACTATGTTTAATTTTTAAGTTGTGTGTCTGTCGGACTACATCAGGGAAATCAGAAGGAAATTAACTTACCTAAAAAGTCATGTCTGAGATGGCCACATGGTTTTTAAATTTAAAAGGTCACGTCTGAAGTGACTGAATTGGTTAAGAGCTTACAATGTTATTATCAAAAGTGAAAAGGGTCTGAATAGTAAATGTTAAAAATGACTGTAAACTCACAAGTGTGACCCATTCGCACTAGTGGATCAGGGTTATCGACCAACTATGCGAATGGCTTCCAATCGCCGAATGGACATGACTTGGTTCATGCGACCAAATGGAAGGGGGAGAATGAACAGGAACCGACTGAGGCTCAGTCGGTCACTAAAGGGGCGAATGAAGGAGACCGAATGAGTCAGTCGACCGACTGAGACTCAGTCGGCCGACTGAATGCGATTGACTAGGCCAATCGTACGACTGAACCTCAGTCGCCCGATTAAACTGAGCGACTGAGGCCAGTCGGCCGAATGAACCTAGGTTAAGTATTTAAAGGACTTAATCGATCGCATATCACTCATCACTCCCAAAACACCCCGACTCGCACTCATTACCGTTACCCTGTCGAAATTGCCTCCGATTCTGATATACTTTGCGCTTAAGATTCTTCGTTCCAGTGACGTTTTACAGGTACACTACTCCTTGAACCTATCAAAATCAGTACTTCACGAACACACTAGCGACATTGGATTAAATCAAGAACCGAACTGCAAATCGACCTAATCACCTATGGAAATGAAGCAAAATGTTAAAATTGAGTCAATAGGTTATTAGTGACAAGTATCCGAGACTAATGGACCATTACACACTGTTAAAAGACTTAGAAGGGTCAAGATTCGACCCACAGGGATCGAACAGTGGGGCAAGCGACTGGTCGTTCGAATGAACTCCAATCGCACGATTGAACCTTGCGATTGGATCATTCGACCGACTGAACCACCCGAATGAGTCCAGTCGGCCGATTGAACTCAATCGCATGTCTCAGTCGCTGATTGAACTCAATCGCATGCCTCAATCAGCCGATTGAACTCAATCGCATGCTCCATCACCGATTGAACTCATCGCATGTCCCAAACAGGCGACTGACTTCAGTCGCATGATTCATTCCACGAATGAATCAAAGTGACTTTCAACTACACTCAGAACATATGTTTTCATGTCCTATGTCTTAATAGTTCCATGTCTTGTGTGTTACAGATCAATGGCAGAAAAGTGGACCATAACCCCAAGCACAACATCTGTGCCCACTTGGATCACCCACCAAAACGGGGCTGAGTTTACCGACATAATTGCATTTCTGAGACGGTCCCGATCTATAAGGCGATCTCCACTCCTTGCACGCCTTACAGATCACTCCATCAGGCATTCTGGGAAAATGCCTCGGTGGACCGCTCTCGGGAGCCCTACTGTATCAGGAGCTCCATACTGGGCCATGATATTGAGATCTCTGCCGCCGATATTCAGAGGGTCCTCGAGTTCGGGGAGGATGCTGATCATCCTACAAAAAAACATCCATTGACTGTAAGAGGATGCTTCCTAAGGCTAAAGTACGCTGGGGATATCAACTCAGGTGTGCTCAACAAGAGCAACCTGAGCCCCCAGTACAAGTACTTAGCACACGTGATTCTAAAGTGTGTAGCTTCGGGAGGGGGTGGTTTTGACGACCTCTCAGACCAGATTCAAAATGCCTACGTGGCACTGGTTCTGAACCACCCCTTTAGTTTCTCCAGCATGATATTCTCCTACTTGGTGGAGATTTGGAGGTAAAGGGAAAAGAGGGGTTCTGTATGTACCCCAGATTCTTACAGCTCATCTTCAATGAGAAGCTGCCACAGTTGCCCAAAGAAAGTCATGACGCAGTGGCTCTGGAAATAATGGATGATACTACTCTGGGCCGAATGAGAGTTTACAGGGAAAGCAGATTAAGCCCCAAGTGAAGAGAATGATTGGCCACTTAGCAGATGAAGCTATGTGGCACCGGGAGACGCCAATGGCGTCATGAGGACAGTGACTCCGATGTGGAGCCAATTGTCCTCCCTACTGATGATCTGAGGAGGATGACATTGAGGATGAGGCTGTTCCATCCAGAGACCCTGTGTCTGACTCTGTTCCCTCGTGTCTGTCTCACCTTCTGAGGTAACTGAGTCAGCAGGATTCCATCAAGATTTTGTGC
Source organism: Flaveria trinervia (assembly GCA_025506515.1). Taxonomy (NCBI): domain Eukaryota; kingdom Viridiplantae; phylum Streptophyta; class Magnoliopsida; order Asterales; family Asteraceae; genus Flaveria; species Flaveria trinervia. The sequence goes on along the minus strand of CM046452.1, from coordinate 29,293,410 downwards.
TTACCGAGGAAGATGAAGATGAATCTGATGAGGAGCCATTGACCCGGACTGTGGGAAGGAAAGTGGTTCCCACAGAACACGGGTTGAGGGTTGTCGGTGAACAACCGAGAGGATCCGGAGATACAGAGACTGATCCATCATATGCTCCGGAGTCCTCAGGCGGGTTGAAGGGGAGCATCCACCTCGAGGGGAACGAGGAGAAAACGGATGGCTCAACCCCATGGCCAGAAAAAGAAAAAACGGAAGGTAACCTTCATCACCACCACATCCCCCATACCTTCCACCACTACCACCTCTACCACCCTCTACCTTCCACACCATACCACCCCCACTGCAACCACAACACCACCATACCAATCACCACACCAGCCCCTGCTACCACTACTTCATTCACCCCACGCTCACCACCACCTTCATCCAGACCTTACCCGATATTCACCACCTCCACCACCACCACTAGCCACCAAACCGAGCCTTCAGCCTACCCCTCACACACCTCTCGATCTCCTCTACCTCCAATAGGGGTAGAGGAATAGCTGGCAGCCTTAACAGAATAGTGCTACGACTGCTGGCGCTGATGAGGAAAAGACCTCTCAGATCCGCCAGCTCACCGACCTGACTGCTGCACAATCGCAGAAACTCGCAGAGCAGGATCGAGCTATTAAGGAGCAGGCCCAGAAATTGGGTGCTCAGAACACTGAGCTGGACCAACTCCGAGCACAAAGCGTCACATCAGTAAGCAGATAGAAGAGTTGGAAAAGGCAAAGAGGTCCATTTTGTTAAAGTTAAAAGGCTCAAAGGAGGACCCTCTAAAGATAAAGGATGGAGAAAGAGAGTGATGATGATGATGATGATGATGATGACAGTGATTCTGATGAAGAGAAAACAGAAAGTGGTGTGCTGATGAAGAGACTGAAGAAGGAGAAGCAGCTGACTCTGTCTCAGCTCCCGTCAAGAGCAGAGAACAAAGAACCGACAGGATCAGTCAGCTTCTACTTCTGCACCTGCACACGAAGAGACCACCATACAGGATAAAAGTAAATAGTGGATGTTTATGTATTTAATTACTTTTGTATTCTGTATTGAAAAACGATGTACTGAATGTTTATATAAACTTAATGCATTTGTTTGATATATTACTAATGATTTGAATGTGAAATGTGTAAATCAAACAGATCCAAAGTACCACAGAGATGAGTTTGATATTGCTCCCCTTCAACAGGTCAAGTCTCAACTCACAATGATTCTTGATCTGCAAGGGATTGTCAGAAGGTCAGTGAGTTATACACCCTGAAGAAGGTGAAATAATTCACGACCTATCTAACGAGCAACTGCAGAAATGTTCAGACTCAATCCTGATGATATTATCAAGGATGCTCCAACTGTTGATTCAACCAGTGACGACGAACTACACGATGTTGATGAAGTTGAGGTTGAAAATATTGCTGCTGCAGAGTACCCTCAATACGCTGACAACGCGGGTAATGTGGTCCCCAATCTGGGTGAGTCCCTAGTCAGTGATATGTTTGAGGTACTGGACAAGATGGAGCAGGAAGCAGGAAAGAACGAAGGAACAGCCCAAGCCTCAAACGAAGATGTATATATTCGAAGGCTGAATGGGCTGAATGTTTTAAGGAAGTCAGAGCCCAACGTGATGCACCGAAGAGGGATGCCTACACCAAGTTCTACAGCGTCAAGAACATCTTACGGTGTCAGGCAGGATTATAGCATGGGCCTATTTTGATGATCTTAACGTTTATGCCGTTAAGAGGGAAAAAGGCATAGAGTACTTTAGATTTCCACATGATCTAAAGACTCTACCTGGATTTGAGCTCAACCAGCTGGCCAAGTTGAAGCTGTTGTATGCTGACACGAGAAAAATGTCAGGCTGGTTTGAGGCTGCCCTCAAGAAAGAGTACCACACCAGATGGATTAACTTCAGACCTCAACAACCTACAGGTATATTAGAAGGTCTGAGATAGATGCCATTACTGGAAAACCTAAGATTGTGTTGAAGTGGAGTCTCCTCGCACTATGTCAGAATCCCTCTTAGGGAAATGCCACAGGACTTCACTCACACTTCAAATGGTGGTACTATGATTGGAGACTGCTGAAGTTGTCATAGTTCTAAACAAAGGGGATCAAATGGATACTGTCAGAGTATTCGACCCAATGTGGCTAACCAACTTGTCTGCTAATGATGTTTATACACTATACAAGTGGCCACTGTTCTATGACACACAAGACATTGTACAAGCCCTCTAATTCCAAAATGTTATACGACTTTGCTTTGCGTTTGATATTCACGCGGGAGTCACACAAGAGGACAAGTACAAGAAATATGAGAAGGTAATGAAGAAAACAAGACATTAGAGAGATCTAGGTCCAGGGGGAGTTTGTTGATACATGTATGTCCCTAGATCGTGATATGTGATGTAATAATATCTTGTTTGATATGATTAATGAACTGATGTTGATAGTCTGTTGGTTATAATGTTTAATAGTTCATTAATGAGTCGTAAATGAATTGATTGAGTGTATGATTACTTGAATGATTACATATAATATTATATTAATTAACAAAAACATTCAAACTTAACTTAATGAAGTTCCCATGCGAATGGCTCATGCGAATGAACCATAAGCATAAAGAACCTCATACGATTGACTCAGTCGCACGACTGAACCAGGAGACTGGATCGTCGTACGACTGTAACATAAGATTGGCTCAATAGCACGACTGAACACTCAGTCGCACGAATGAACCAACCGCATGGTTCAATCGCACGACCGAACCAAACTAATGGTTCAGTCGCACGATTGAGAGTGCCAACCTATAAATACAACTCAATTCGTGAAAAACAAGAGATTCGTTCAAGTTCAATTCCATACGAACCCTAGCCGTCCAGAAACCTTCCAAATCGTTCTCCAAGTTCATAGAACACATTAGATCGATTCCTTATCGATTTCTAACGTTAGTTTCAATCCTTGATTGATTCTTCGTGTGTTCTCACTGATTGGATCGCCGATCAAATAGGATTCCGCACTATTTGATCCGGTATACACGTGGTCTCTAGGTATTTCCGTCGAATACCAGGTCCTAACAAGAAACCCTAAGTACACTACAACCAAGGACTCAAGATTTCAAACAAAACATACATGTTTGACCTAGTTGACCCGTTTGACCGTTGGTGACTTTATGTGTTGTAAACCATTCAAGTAATCACACACATATATCATACATAGTTAACATTCAAACAGATCATATGTATGCTATATCACCCAGGTGTATCACTTTAATCATCATACAACCAAGTATCATACAAGTCATGCGAATCTAGAACATTAAGATATCCACTAGTTATAACACAACTAGCATGTCACACAAAGATCAAACCACTCACCACATTCCATGTGAAGCCACTCATGACTTCACATCCTAAACCCTGCCAATCCTACTAAGTAGGGGCCTCAGATTCGCACGCGTGTATGATGATCATAACCATATTCATTAACCATATGCATTGCATTCTACAACATCACAACAATCAATTACCAATCCCAAACATGATGTCCTACTACTAATCAACATCCAAATCATACATGATCATAAATGTCCAACTATCATTCATGATTACCCCGGCATTACATACAACCAAATTACCATGTTCTACCACATTAAAATCTATCCATGATCATACTAACATGCTCCTAACATCCCAAACATGTTCAAGCTATCATTTTTCAGATTTTATGCAAATAAATTTTCCCTTTTGGGAAAGTACATCCCAACATCTATCAACCATCCAATGTATTCATGAATTCATCATAATTATACCATGTCAAGCTCATAACAATATCTAGACATGATCAACATTACCTAATCACCATCATCTAACAATCTTCATGAACAAAATTTCTACTTTTGGCAAGCTATGACCAACAACATCCATTAAAAGATTTCTAGCATTCATAACAACAATCTAGCATCTAATCATCATCATGAACACATCCATAACATCAATCCATCACTAGATCATCATTACATGAAAATAAAGTTACTATTATTAGTAACCTATGAACATCAACATCAATTCACCAATTTCTTGCAAAATCAATGTATCCTAACATTCATACAACCTACTAATCATCATACATTCATCAAACAATCATCCATCATGCATAATCATGCCATTTTCGAACTAGGGTTTGCCTATAATCAAAGTTCATGATCAATCCACTAAAAACATACAATTCATACATAATTGACATTAACTAACATGTATTCAATCTAACTAACATACTAACATCATCAAACAACATCAAATTCGACCCCATGAAGACCAATTTCGCAACTAGGGTTCGGCCACCAACAAAAATCCATAAAAACACGAAAAATCTAACCTTTAAACGTGTTATAGTTTGCAATTGATGATTCCTACGTGTTATATTGCTTGAAATCGATCAAAATCTTGGCTTGTAGGCTAGTTCTAGGTTGAAATCGCAATTGGAGGGGTGAGGGATGATGGTTGCGGCCGATTTGGGGTTTGGGGGGGATTAGGGTTTGTTAATTTTGTTATGTTTTAGTTCTAGGTAATTACACTTAACCCCCTTTATTTTATATTTTATAAAACTATTCTTTTAAACACTTTTTGAAAGGTTTTAACTTAATAATACCAACATTATTAATCAAGAATAGTAATATTTGCATTATTTCCACAACTCACAAGATAGGCAATTTAAATATACGCGTTTTCACGTTACGCGATAAACTTCACCGTTAACGTTTAAATTGTGTAAACACATAAGCATAACACAATAATCACATAATCATTAGATTACCAATAACATAACATTATTAATTATTGTTAGGTCACCAACGTTAAACGAGAACTAGTGTGTGTTTACGACACGTGTATGCAAGACTAAACGAAACTAACGGAGTTTGGTAACGGAAATTTACCAGATGTCAGATTGAGTGTATCCTTGAACTACCAGTCTTGCCTTGTTCTTGATGATCAAGCCTTTGTCATCTCTTTTGTTCCTGAAAACCCATTTAGTGCCTATTGGTACTTGACCAGATGGTAGCAGACATAGGTTCTAAACCTTCTGTCTCTTGAATTGAAAGCTACTATCTTTCAAGGCATCTTCTATCTTCTTGGGTTCCATCTAGGATAAAAAGCATGAGTACAGACAGACATTCCCATCATTAGTCCGCCTTCTTGTTCTCACACCTTCTAAGACATCCCCTATGATGTTCTCAGCTAGATGAGTATTTTGAATCCTAAAACGATGGATCACTTCCAATTGCAGAGATAGTTCCAGGTTGGACATATTCTGCTCTGGAATTGGAACACTTTGTCCAGCTTTTGTTTCAAAGTCATTCAATGAGGAGTGATTGAATGAATGAGAAACATCATCAATGGTTGGCTGTATAGTAGCATCGTTCCTTCAAGATGCTACATCCATCAGCTAGGTGTTGTTTAGGATCACCTGATGAGTTTTGAGGATCAGCAGGTTATACACTAGTTGAAGATTCACTATTCCTTGATATGGATATGTTGTCTGATCTGTGAATAGTGGAAGCTTGATTTGTTACAACTCTTAGAGAACTTGGAAGAGGTTTGGGTAGCTCAAATAGTTGATCATCAGCAGCAGCATTAGCATCATTTTGAGTATATGTTCCAACTGCAACATCTCACAAGAAGGTTTAGAATAGTTTGGAAACAATTCTAAATCAAAGATATGATCAGGCCTTCCCCCTAACACAAAGAGTGTGCTCATTAACAACTATATTAGATGACTCCTCAAATTGTTGATTCTTAATGTTGTATACTTTGTAAGCTTTGGAGCTAGAAGAGTATCCAACAAAGATAGCATCATTTGAATTTTGAGCAAATTTTGCTAAATTGTCCTTAGTGTTAACTATGGTACACCTACTGCCAAAGGACCTCAGAAAGCCAATGAACGATGACCTCTTATTCCATAGCTCATAAGGGGTTTTTCCATGTGGCTTAACTACAAGAACTCTATTCTACACATAGCATGCAGTGCTGACTGGCTCTGCCCAGAATGTTAGAGGTACTTTGGAATCAGTTAACATAGTTCAGGCAGCCTCAATAAGTGTCTTGTTCCTCCTCTCAGCAACACCATTTTGTTGAGGGGTTCTGGTAGCTCTATATTGTCTGGCAATCCCTTTCCATTAAAATATATGAAACACAGCGGAATACACTACTTTAAACATGTTAAAGTTTCTGAAAAATTACCATTATCATGTGTAAAACAACAAACCCATAGACAAAAGGATCTTTATTATGTGAAAAGCTAGCATACAAAATGAACAAGAACACCCATAGGGTGTTAATAGAAATCTACCTTTCAGGACACAATGTTGTGGATGAAAGGAATGAAGAAGATGATGATGTTCTGGAGTTGCTAGCCTTCAAAGGACAAAACCTCAAGTTGTAATACCCACAAGCTTATTCCAAACACCTTGCTTTGTTAGGGAGCTTTACACCAAAACAATCTTCCAAAGCTACTATCTAAATCCAAAATTCAGCCCCAAATTTCCGCCACATATCCAAAACTTTCAAGAGGTTTTTGAGTGTTCTTGCTTGAGTGAAAGGAAGAGAGAAGTGTAAATGATGGAAGAGTGTGTGAGTCTTAAAGTCTTGCATGAAACAAGACATAATATGGTGTTTCCAAGGCCCCCTTGGGCGGCCGAATATCCTTTCAAATTTGGTTTCGCACCCATTAGATATTTTGTTAAAATTAATCACTCTTCCATGCATTTAGGTTATAAAATTAAAACGTAGTCTAATTTTATAACATGACACACTTTTATTTGACATTATTTAACCAACTTAAATAATGAAACAAATAAATGTCTCATGAACAAATTATCCATATAATATTGTTCTATCACAAAAGCAATATTTAGAAAACCAATTTTCTAAATAGGTGTCAATATTTTTGTACGATCTTATCAACAAATAATTATTTATTGGTGTTTGTATACCTTGTTATTGGGTATGACCCGACTTGGATCATAACGTACTAAACACATCAATCTTGTATGTGTCTTGGGCATATAAGAACCAACAATTTCCCACTTGCACAAGATTCATAGAAGATTGATGCAAGTAGTAAATACCGCCTAACAACGGTTTACTACCTTAATACGTATGACTAAGTGCCATTCATAACATCATCTCCTTCAAGTACCATACTTGAAATGTTTTAGGTTAATCAATCATCTATCCCTTTCTCGCAGATGTCATGTTAAATCCTAGAGACACAGAGTGATCATTCTCCATTGATTTAACTTTATCAGGCCTTAGACATCTAACTCTCAACGAATAAGAGGAACAAATCCCATCTTGACTACATACGTGTCTCACAATCACCTTGTGTCACACCTGAACATAGTCTCATGTACTGTCCATTATTTCAGAACAGCGGATAACTAGATCAAGGTATGACACTTGGTGAATATCAAAACCCAATATGTATCTCAGGTCTGAGGATACCAAATGATATTCGCCTTTACTCAAATTTACTTATGATCAATCTGTGGGGACTTAACAAGTTTATCAAAGCTCATAAAACATTATATATATGAGAAACGCAGCGGAAAAAGGTTTTAAAACATGTTAGTAATCTGGTTATTAAACCCATTTAATAAGCAACCCCAAACCATGGATCATTATACGAATATCATACAAAGTAAAGAACATAAGAAGCTAAAATAAAACAACCTTTAGGGCTGCTGGAAAACGAGATTTAAAGAGGTTATAGGATGAGTTCTTGTGGCTGAAACTTCAATGTAGAAGCCCTCAAGATGACATACCCCAAGCCCCAACAAACACCCTCTTGCTAGGCTTTGAACACCAACTTGTAGTACTCTTCTTCTTGTGGAACTTTTCAGCCAAGAACTCTTCTTGTGAGCTGAAAATTCCTTTTCTTTGCTTCAAAAATCCGAAATCTTTGAGAGAGAGAGAGAGAGACTTTCTTGTGTGTGTAGGTTGAGTGTGGAATGGAAGAGTGTAGGAATGGATTGATTGCATATGCTTGGAACAAACAAAAGAAGTTCCCAAGATCAATCCAAGGGGCGGCCGAATGGCCCCTTATTATTCCCTCTCATTTGAAAAAAAATTAATAAAATTATCTCTTGCATTCCACCTTTTATGAAATTAAACCATTTTAATTTTATAGTACTTACACATTATCATTTGTTATTGTTTAACTAACTTAAACAATGAACAAGAAATCCCTCATGAATAAATCATTATATATATATAATGATGTTCATCTACAAAAGCAATAATCTAGAAAATCCAATTTGTTTTTCTAAATTGGTGTCATAACTTATTTGTATGATCCTATCAACAAATAAATTATTTTTCGGTGTTTGTTTGGCTTGTTATTGGATATGACCCGACTTGGATCATATCACACTAGCCACATCAATTTAATATGAATCTTCGGTAGATCAATCCCTTCAATCTCCCACTTGCACAAGATTTATAGAAGATTGATGCAAGCAGCAAATAACGCCTAGCAACGGTTTGCTGCCCCTAATGTATATGACTAAGTGCCATTCAATAACATCATCCTTTTCAATTACCTTACTTGAATATGATTTAGGTGAATTAATCATCTATCCTTTTGTTACAGATGTCATGTTAAATCCAAGAGACACAGAATTGTCATTCTCAGATGATTTAACTTTAACAGGCCTTAGACATCTAACTCTCAACGAATAAGAGGAACAAATTCCATCTTGATTACATACGTCTCTTATAATCTCCTCATATCATACCTGAACTCAGCCTTATGTACTGCCATTTTCAGAACAGCAAAGAACTAAGTCAAAGTACCATACTCGGTGAATATCAAGGCCCAATATGTATCTCAGGTCTGAGGATAAAATGATATTCGCCTTTACTCAATATCTCTTATGACTAATCACAAAAATTCTATGCAGAAATAATTGAGAGCGGGTCGGTCCAATACCTATATCCCATAGATATCAATGAACCTTGGTAGCAGCCTCTTGCTTTATATTCACACCTCATGAATATCATCCAATCCAATTTCATTAAAGTCTTACATTCATAGTTGTTCCCACAAGTATGATCGACTGCGGCCGTTTTGAATAACTTATTTATTCATGGATTAAAACATGCTAAAAGAGTAGAACAAATGAAAATTATAACCATATAATTAAGGCAAATAACATAAGTTCCAACATACAAATATAAAATACAAAGTCAAACCCAGTCACTAGATTATCGAAGTCCCATGGCACAAATATGACCTTCATGCTTTGCCTTTTCAAGGAGCTTTGTGAGTGGACCCGCAATGTTTTTATTAGTGTGGACTTTGCGAATACATATCTTTCCCTTTTCAACTTCATCTCTTATGTAGTTGAATCTTCGTTCACTGTGCCGAGTTTTTTGATGAGCACGAGGTTCCTTGATTTGAGAAATCGCACCCTCGTTGTCACAAAAAATCTCTAGGGGATCCTGAATGGAAGGGACTACCCCTAGTTCGGATATGAATTTCTTCAGCCATGCAGCTTCCTGTGTTGCCATTGAAGCGGCGATGTATTCCGACTTTGTAGTGGACAACGCTACGACTTCTTGCTTTGAGCTTTTCCAAGAAACAGCTCCCCCATTCAGAATAAAAATGTACCCCGATTGAGATGGTGAATCATCTCGATCGGTTTGGAAACTCGCATCCGTGTAACCTTTTACAACGAGTTACTCTTCACCAGACCCGTAGATCAAAAACATATCCTTAGTCCTCCTTAGGTACTTCAGAATGTTCTTGATAGCCATCCAATGACCATCACCAGGATTTTGTTGGTATCTACTTGTCATGCTTAAAGTGCATGACACGTCCGGTCTAGTGCATATCATTCCATACATGATGGATCCTATAACAGATGCATATGGGATCGTCTTCATTCTATTTTGCTCCTCCTTTGAGCTTGGACATTGAGTCGTACTCAATATTGTCCCTCTTTGAATAGGTACAGTACCTTTCTTAGAGATTTCCATCTTGAACCTTTTCAAGATTTTGTCAATGTATGCACTTTGATTCAAACCAATTAGCCGCCTTGATCTATCCCTATAGATCTTTTTTCCCAGAATATAAGCGGCTTCACCAAGATCATTGATGGAAAAACAACTTCCAAGCTAGGTTTTTACACCTTCCATGGTTGGAATGTCATTTCCAAATAGTAGTATGTCATCAACATACAATACTAGGAAGGTTATTGTGCTCCCACTAGCCTTCTTATACACGCAAGCCTCATAAGCGTTTTTAATGAAGCCAAATTTTTAGGGGATCCTGAATGGAAGGGACTACCCCTAGTTAGGATATGAATTTCTTCAGCCATGCAGCTTCCTGTGCTGCCATTGAAGCGGCGATGTATTCCGACTCTGTAGTGGACAACGCTACGAATTCTTGCTTTGAGCTTTTCCAAGAAACAGCTCCCCCATTCAGAATAAAAATGTACCCCGATTGAGATGGTGAATCATCTCGATCGGTATGGAAACTCGCATCCGTGTAACCTTTTACAACGAGTTTCTCTTCACCAGACCCGTAGATCAAAAACATATCCTTAGTCCTCCTTAGGTACTTTAGAATGTTCTTGATAGCCATCCAATGACCATCACCAGGATTTTGTTGGTATCTACTTGTCATGCTTAAAGCGCATGACACGTCCGGTCTAGTGCATATCATTCCATACATGATGGATCCTATAGCAGATGCATATGGGATCGTCTTCATTCTATTTTGCTCCTCCTTTGAGCTTGGACATTGAGTCATACTCAATATTGACCCTCTTTGAATAGGTACAGTACCTTTCTTAGACATTTCCATCTTGAACTTTTCAAGATTTTGTCAATGTATGCACTTTGATTCAAACCAATTAGCTGCCTTGATCTATCCCTATAGATCTTTATTCCCAGAATATAAGCGGCTTCACCAAGATCCGTGATGGAAAAACAACTTCCAAGCCAGTTTTTACACCTTCCATGGTTGGAATGTCATTTCCAAATAGTAGTATGTCATCAACATACAATACTAGGAAGGTTATTGTGCTCCCACTAGCCTTCTTATACACGCAAGCCTCATCAGCGTTTTGATGAGGCCAAATTTCTTTACCTCATTAAAACGGTGATTCCAGCTTCTCGATGCTTGTTTCAATCCATAGATTGATTTCTTTAACTTGCATACTTTGTTAGGATATTTTGGATCGACAAAACCTTCAGGCTGAACCATATAGACATCTTCCTCAAGATATCCATTTAGGAAAGCGGTTTTGACATCCATTTGCCAAATCTCATAATCATAATGAGCAGCTATGGCAAACAATATCCTTATAGACTTTAGCATCGCAACAGGTGAAAATGTTTCATCATAATCAACCCCTTGAGTTTGAGTGAAACCCTTTGCTACAAGTCTAGCTTTGTAAGTATCCAAGTTTCCATGCATATCGGTTTTCTTCTTGAAAATCCACTTACTTCCAACTACTTTGGAATTAAGAGGTGGTACAACAAGTTCCCAAACTGATTGTCATACATGGATTGCATCTCAACGTTCATGGCCTCTAGCCATTTGTCACAATCCAAATTAGACACTGCATCATGGTATGTGGTTGGTTCATCTGAATCTACCACATAGCATCCATCCATGAAAAATACGTATCTTTCAGTTGGATTACTAGTTCTACCACTTCTGCGAACGTTTTGTGTGTATTGATCAAATGCTTGATCATCTTCAACATCCACATGTTGAGTGCTAGTTTTAACCAAGCGTGCATCGGGTTGTGGTTCTTGGTCCTCCTCAAGATCCACTGTTCTACTGCTAGTTCCTTCCATAAGGAACTTTGCTTCTAAGAACTCACCCTTTCTCGCAACAAACACCTTTTGTTCCAGTGGATCATAGAAATAATATCACATAGAATCTCTAGGATATCCAACAAAGATGCACTTGGTGGATCGGATTTCCAATTTGTATGGGGTGGGAGTCTTAACATAAGCCTCACAACCCCAGACCCTTAAGTATGATAGGGATGGAACTCTTCCATGCCGTATCTCAAAGGGTGTCCTTTCCACCTTTTTGGTTGGGGCCATATTTACAATACGGGCCGCGGAGAGCAAAGCGAAACCCCAAAATGATAGAGACAATGTGCTTCTAGCCATCATAGATCAAACCATATCCAATAAGGTTTGATTCCTCCTCTCAGACACAACATTATGTTGTGGTGTTCCGGGTGGAGTGAGTTGTGAGACAATCCCACAATTCCTAAGATGATCTTGAAAAGCATCGCTTAGGTATTCACCTCCTCTATCGGTGCGGAGAACTTTAATCGACTTGTTGAGTTGATTTTGTACTTCATTTGAAAGATCTTGAACATTTCAAAAGCTTCATCTTTGTGTCTTAATAGGTACACATACCCATAGCGACTATAATCGTCGGTAAAGGTAATGAAGTGTTTTTCACCATTCCTAGTCATTGGCTTAAAAGGACCACATACATCCGAATGTATGATTCCTAATAAATCTTTTGTCCTTTCGGCTTTGCCACTAAAAGGTGCCTTAGTCATTTTACCTTGTAAACAAGACTCACACACATCAATGAATCATATTCACTTGTTTTTAAAAGACCATTCTTTTGTAGTGTTTGAATTCTTTTCTTGTTTATATGACCAAGACGACAATGCCAAAGGTAAGAGTCACTCAAATCCATTAAGTTTCTTGGTACTAGTTTGGTACAACAAGCTATCATTCAATGTGATTTCACAAACCAATTCATAAATACCATTGACGGGAATAGATTTAAAGTAAAACATGTCATTCAAAGCAACATGAATTTCATTTCCAAAAAATGATAATACACATTCAAATTGTTTTAATAGGGCTACAGAGATAACGTTCTAGTCAACTAGGAGCATACAAAACATTATACAAAATTACTTCCAAACCATTTGTAAGTTTCAAGATGTAGTCACCACAGGCTTCAACTTGAACTTTTGCCCCTTGCCCATGTAGAGGCTAACATCCCCTTTCTTGAAGTCACTATTTCTTTTTGTTGGATTCTGTGTGCCCAAGACACTTAGAATATTGATGTGGTTAGTACGTTATGATCCAAGTCGGGTTATACCCAACAACAAGCTTGGCAAACACCAATTAAATATTTAATTGATGATGTGATCATGCAATTAAATATTTACACCAATTTAGAAAATGGGTTTTCTAAATAAGTTGCATGTAAGTGGGAACAACTTATTAGGATATTTTGTTCAACAATATTATTTGATGTGTTGTTTAAATTAGTTAGATGACACCAAATAATAAGTGAGAAATTACAGCTTATAAATTAAATGGTTAATTGTATAAGTATGTAATTATATTTATATATCTTGTACATACAATTAATTGTATGTCTAGTATAAGTGACATTTTAATGTGTGATAGTTTTGAGAGGGAAAAGGGTTTTAAACCCCTTTTTGGCCGCCCCTCCCCTCTCATCCTATTGGACCAAACTAGTTTTGACAACCAACACACATTTAATTTGGTCTTGGACTCAAAAATCTGATCTACTACACACATTACATGCAATTTTGAAAGACAAAAACTCTCAAAAACCACTCTCTCTTGGTCTCGGCTGGGCAGCAGCTTTTGAAGAAGTTTTTTTGTCTTGATTTGGTGATCTCTCCCTAGCAAGAGTTGTGTATGCTTCACAAGGCTTGGGGTATAAGCACTTGAGGACTCCTCCTTAAAGTCTTGGCCAAAAGAACAAGCATCAAACATCCCATTTTGGTCGACATTTGGTGCTGGAACAAGGTAGTTGTCACAGCTTGTTCAAGCTGTGATTTTATGTACGTTTATGTATTGACATAGCTTGTCTATTCACATAAGAATGATCCTCATGATTTGGGTTTGTTTTTCATAACATATGAACATATAGAAGATAAGATTTTCAGCTTTAAAAATCGTTTTAAAGCCATATTTCCGCTGCGTTTTTCAGAATGTTTAAAAGGTTAAACATGGATTTTGTGTTCTAGCAAACCCGTCAATGGTATCTAGAGCCGGTTATGTGGATGACTTGCTTGTTATGTTCTTTAAATTTTGTTTTAAGGATGTTTATAAACTAGTTATAGACTGATTTTGGGCTGTTATTGTTTGGTTGAATGATTCCCCAACTTTCAAGATCGTATCACACATGCTAGTGATTAGATCTTGAAAGATACATATTTTGATGTGTTGATTGTTTAGACAATGTTTAAAACCAAAAATTTCAGTTTGTTGGCTGAAATTTGGTGGTTTTAAAAGGGGTTTCTTATATGTTTTGATGTTATGATCATTTGATGATAGTGTGCATAACCTAGCCTTTGACCTTGTGATGTTTTGGAGGCTTGTGTTGGTTGTATTCTTTCATTCAATTGGGTTGTAATTTTGTTTCACTATTTGGGTTGTAATTATTCATTCATTTGGTTTGTAATAGATTAGGTGCATTTCTTTTATTAGAAAAATGTATTAGGATACAATTTTGTAAAGGAAGATGCACAAGTTCAAGACCCAAGATGGACATCAAAGACATGGAACTTGAAGCATATGGATGCAAGTTCAAGTGAGGTCTAAGATGACCTGGATTTAGTGTTGATTTCAACCTTAGAAAAGACCTTATGACAACACTTGTGATGGCAAACAAGTGTTGTCAACTTAGTAGCTATGGTTATGCACTCATGTTGTATATATATATGCTTGTTTGATTGTTTGTTGTTTGATTGTTTGGTTAGTACTTGGATACTCATTACAAACTTAACATGCTGAAAATTGTTGGTTCTTAAAAGTTAATAAAAGTAATTAAAATGGTTTAATGACTTTAATGATTAAATTGGTTTTAATCAAAGAACCATAGGGTATCTTGTATTTGAAAGCATGCAAATACAAGTACATAGGATTTACTAAACTAGAATTAAGAAATCTCTAATATTTTAAAACGATCAACACCGTCCTTTTACACAACACTTGAGTCACTTGGGAACTCTTAGTGGGATAAAGGTCACCCAACCATTTTGAGGGAACTTGTGATTTGAGGTGAGAATGCCTTACTTATGGGATAAAGGTCACCTAACCATTTGTTTTGGCAAACTCACACGTGGGTGTAAGTAGGATGTCTTGATTTGCAAACCATGTTAAATGGATCACCTACAATGTGGTTTCCAAATGGTGTTGATGGGATTTTCATGCCGACTTTACATATGATGTTCAAGAGTCGATCCCATACCTCTAGAAGTTGCAAATGGTTGCAATCGTCAAACGTTGACCACCTTATTAATTTAAAACATGGGATAAAGGTCACCTAACCACAATTTAAATGTAATATTGGGTTCTAGATTTTAATATGAAAAGTCTTGTAAGACATTTGTTATTAAAATTACAATATCGAAAATACTAAATAAAACTTTGTTAAATTTTGTAGATGGCCTCTAATAATGATAATTCCGATAACTCATCCGCGTCCAACCAATCTCTACGAGCGATCCTCCAAAAGGAACGTCTAAACCATAACAACTTCATCGATTGGTATCGAAACTTGAGAATTGTTCTCAAGCAAGAGAGACGATCGTATGTTTTAGACGACCCTATCCCCGATCAACCTAGCGAGGATAATGAGGAGGCCTTTAATGATTGGCTGAAATACACTGAGGACTCCGTCCAAGTGTCTTGTCTCATGCTAGCGAGCATGACTCCGGATCTCCAAAAGGAGTATGAACACCACGGGCTTATGACATGATAACCCAGCTGAAGGAAACGTTCCAACAGCAAGCAAGGGTTGAGCGCTTCGAAACGGTTCGAGCGCTCCATGCATGTCGTATGGACGACAACCAATCTGTTTCATCTTATGTACTTAAGATGAAAAGTCACATTGACCGCCTCGAGAGGCTTAATTGTCCCGTCTCGAAGGAATTGGCCACGGATTTGATCCTCAATGGCCTTACCAAGAGGTTCGAGACATTCGTGTTGAACTACAACATGAATGCATGGGACAAAAGCATTGGTGAACTTCACTCAATGCTCAAAACGGCCGAGGCGGCCATAGGTAAAAGGGTTTTACCCGTTCTCACCATCAATGAAGGTGGGAATAATAAAAGGCCTCGTCCCGCACCTAAGGCAAAGGTTGCCAAGGGTAAGGGACCTACTTGGGGAAAAGGGAAAGGGGTGGCAAGGGTGCCTCCCAAACCACAAGAGAAGAAGCAAAAGGTTGCTACTAATGACCCATGCTTCAAGTGTGGGGAGATTGGACATTGGGCAAGGAATTGTCCTGTCCATCTCCAAGAGTTGAAAGCAAAGAGGGATGCCGGGCAGACCTCAGGTACAATATACATGATCCATATTGATTTAAACATGATATCCTCTAACACATGGGTATTAGATACCGGATGTGGAACTCACATTTGCAATTTGTTGCAGGGGTTCAAAAGAAGTAGTGACTTCAAGCAAGGGGATGTGAGCCTCTACGTGGGCAATGGGGCTAAAGTTCAAGTAGAAGCCCGTGGTGACTACATCTTGAAACTTCCAAATGGTTTGGAAGTAATTTTGAACAATGTTTTGTATGCTCCTAGTTTGACTAGGAATATTATCTCTGTAGCCCTGTTAAAACAATTTGGATATGTATATCATTCGTTGAGGAAATATCCATGTTTCTTTTAATGGAATGTTCTATTTTAAAGCTATTCCATTAATGGTATTTATGAATTGGTTCATGAAAATACTTTAAATAGTTCATTGTACCAAACTAACACCAAGAAACTCAAGTTGGACTTAAGTGATACCTATCTTTGGCATTGTCGTCTTGGCCATATAAAAAGAAACGTTACAAACACTTCAAAAGAATGGTCTTTTAAAAACAAATGAATATGATTCATTTGATGTTTGTGAATCTTGTTTACAAGGTAAGATGACTAACGCACCCTTTAGTAGAACTACCGAAAGGGCAAAGGATTTATTAGGAATCATACATTCGGATGTATGTGCTCCTTTTAAGCCAACGACTAGGAATGGTGATAAATACTTCATTACCTTTACCGACGATTATAGTCGCTATGGGTATGTGTACTTATTAAGGCACAAAGATGAAGCTTTTGAAATGTTCAAAATCTTCAAGAATGTAGAAAATCAACTCAACAAGTCAATTAAAGTTCTTCGCACCGATAGAGGAGGTGAATACCTAAGTGATGCCTATCAAGATCATCTTAGGAGTTGTGGGATTGTCTCACAACTCACTCCACCTGGAACACCACAACATAATGGTGTGTCTGAGAGGAGGAATCGAACCTTATTGGATATGGTCCGATCTATGATGGCTAGAAGCACATTACCTCTATCATCATTTTGGGGTTTCGCTTTGCTCTCCGCGGCTCGTATTCTAAACATGGCCCCAACCAAAAAGGTGGAAAGAACACCTTTTGAGATATGGCATGGAAGAGTTCCATCCCTATCGTACTTAAGGGTTTGGGGATGTGAGGCTTATGTTAAGACTCCCACCCCAAAAAATTGGATGTCCGATCCACCAAGTGTATCTTTATTGGATATCCTAGAGATTCTATGGGATATTATTTCTATGATCCAATGGAACAAAGGTGTTTGTTGCCAGAAAGGGTGAGTTCTTAGAAGCAAAGTTCCTTATGGAAGGAGCTAGCAGTAGAACAGTGGATCTTGAGGAAGATCAAGAACCACAGCCCGATGCATTTTGGTTGAAACTAGCACTCAACATGAGGATGTTGAGGATGATCAAGTGGTTGATCAATACACACAACACGTTCGCAGAAGTGGTAGAACTAGTAATCCACCTGAAAGATATGGATTTTTCATGGATGGATGCTATGTGATAGATTCTGATGAACCAACCACATACCATGATGTAATGTCCACACGGATTGTGACAAATGGCTTGAAGCCATGAACGTTGAGATGCAATCCATGTATGACAATCAAGTATGGGACTTGGTTGTACCACCTCTTAACTCCAAGATAGTTGGAAGTAAGTGGGTTTTTAAGAAGAAAACGGATATGCATGGAAACTTGGATACTTATAAAGCTAGACTTGTAGCAAAAGGTTTCACTCAAACTCAAGGGGTTGATTACGATGAAACCTTCTCACCTGTTGCGATGCTAAAGTCTATAAGGATATTGTTTGCCATAGCTGCTCATTATGATTATGAGATTTGGCAAATGGATGTCAAAACCGCTTTCCTAAATGGATACCTTGAGGAAGATGTCTATATGGTTTAGCCTAAAGGTTTTGTCGATCCAATACATCCTAATAAAGTATGAAAGTTAAAGAAATCAATCTATGGATTGAAACAAGCATCGAGAAGCTGGAATCATCGTTTTGATGAGGAAGTCAAGAAATTTGGCTTCATCAAAAACGCTGATGAAGCATGTGTATATAAGAAGGCTAGTGGGAGCACAATCTTTTTCTAGTATTGTATGTTGATGACATACTGCTATTTGGAAATGACATTCCGACCTTGGAAGGTGTAAAAACCTGGCTTGGAAGTTGTTTTTCCATTAAGGATCTTGGTGAAGCCGCCTATATTCTGGGAATAAAGATCTATAGGGATAGATCAAGGCGGTTGATTGGTTTGAATCAAAGTGCATATATTGATAAAATCTTGAAGAGGTTCAAGATGGAGAATTCTAGGAAAGGTACCGTACCTATTCAAAGAGGAACGATATTGAATACGACTCAATGTCCAAGCTCAAAGGAAGAGCAAGATAAAATGAAGGCAATTCCATACGCATCTGCTATAGGATCCATCATGTAGCAATGATATGCACTCGCCGGACGTGTCATGCGCCTTAAGCATGACAAGCCGTTACCAGCAGAATCCTGGAAACAGTTATTGGATGGTTGTTAAGAACATACTTAAGTACCTAAGGAGGACAAGAGATATGTTCCTGATCTATGGATCTGGTGACGAGGAACTCGTTGTAAAAGGTTACACGGATGCGAGTTTCCAAACCGATCGTGATGATTCACGGTCACAATCGGGATACATTTTCGTTCTAAATGGAGGAGCGGTCTCTTGGAAGAGCTCCAAGCAGGATGTGGTGGCTCTATCAACTACAGAATCAGAATATGTCGCTGCCTCATTGGCAGCTCAAGAAGCTGCATGGTTTAAGAAATTCATTGCCGATCTAGGGGTTGTCCCCTCCATTCAGGACCCCCTAGAGATCTTTGTGATAACGAGGGTGCGATTGCACAAATCAAGGAACCCCGTGCTCATCAAAAGACTAGGCATATTGAGCGGAGATTCAACTACATACGAGATGAAGTTGAAAAGGGAAGATATGTATTCGCAAAGTTCACACGGATCAAAACGTTGCGGATCCTCTCACGAAGCTCCTTGAAAAGGCAAAGCATGAATGTCATACTTGTGCCATGGGACTTCGATATTCTAGTGATTGGATTTGATCTGTAATTTTGTATTTGGATATGTGGAACTTTCTATTGTTTGAATAAAATTATTTGGTTATAATGTTTCAAATAATATTCCAATTTAGCATGTTTAATCCATGAGTAAAATGTTTACTCTAAATGTTCGTAGTCGTTCACACTTGTGGGAACAAGTTTGAAGGTAAGACTATATGAACTTGGATTGGTTGATATTCATAAGGATGAATATAGAGCAATGGGTTGCTACCAAGGTTCATAGATATTTGTGGGATACAAATATTGGACTAACCCGCATCTCAAATTTTACTACATGGAATCTTATTGATTGATCATAAGTATTTTGAGTAAAGGCGAATATCATTTGGTATCCTCCGACCTGAGATACATATTGGTTTTGATATTCACCAAGTATTATACCTTGAGCTCTTCTTCACTGTTCTGAAATAGTGGACAGTACATAGGGTATATTCAGGTATGACATGAGGTGTCTGTGAGAAACATATGTAGTCAAGATGGAATTTGTTCCTCTTATTCGTTGAGAGTTATGTCTAAGGCCTGATAAGTTACATCAACAAGAAATGATCATTCTGTGTTCTTGGATTTGACATGACATCTGAAACAAAAGGATAGATGATTGATTCACCTAAATCATTTCAAGTAGGGTACTTGAAAGGGATGCTGTTATTGAATGGCTACAAGTCATGCGTATTAAGGGTAGTGAACCGTTGTTAGGTGGTATTTACTGCTTGCATCAATCTTCTATGAATCTTGGGCAAGTGGCAGATTGTTGGATTCTGTGTGCCCAAGACACTTAGAATATTGATGTGGTTAGTACGTTATGATCCAAGTCGGGTTATACCCAACAACAAGCTTGGCAAACACCAATTAAATATTTAATTGATGATGTGATCATGCAATTAAATATTTACACCAATTTAGAAAATGGGTTTTCTAAATAAGTTGCATGTAAGTGGGAACAACTCATTAGGATATTTTGTTCAACAATATTATTTGATGTGTTGTTTAAATTAGTTAGATGACACCAAATAATAAGTGAGAAATTACAGCTTATAAATTAAATGGTTAATTGTATAAGTATGTAATTATATTTATATATCTTGTACATACAATTAATTGTATGTCTAGTATAAGTGACATTTTAATGTGTGATAGTTTTGAGAGGGAAAAGGGTTTTAAACCCCTTTTTGGCCGCCCCTCCCCTCTCATCCTATTGGACCAAACTAGTTTTGACAACAAACACCATTTATTTGGTCTTGGACTCAAAAATCTGATCTACTACACACATTACATGCAATTTTGAAAGACAAAAACTCTCAAAAACCACTCTCTCTGGTCTCGGCTGGGCAGCAGCTTTTGAAGAATTTTTTTGTCTTGATTTGGTGATCTCTCCCTAGCAAGAGTTGTGTATGCTTCACAAGGCTTGGGGTATAAGCACTTGAGGACTCCTCCTTGAAGTCTTGGCCAAAAGAACAAGCATCAAACATCCCATTTTGGTCGACATTTGGTGCTGGAACAAGGTAGTTGTCACAGCTTGTTCAAGCTGTGATTTTATGTACGTTTATGTATTGACATAGCTTGTCTATTCACATAAGAATGATCCTCATGATTTGGGTTTGTTTTTCATAACATATGAACATATAGAAGATAAGATTTTCAGCTTTAAAAATCGTTTTAAAAGCCATATTTCCGCTGCGTTTTTCAGAATGTTTAAAAGGTTAAACATGGATTTTGTGTTCTAGCAACCCGTCACTTTTGAACCCCTACAACAAATTGCAAATATGAGTTCTACATCCGGTATCCAATACCCATGTGTTAGAGGATATTAAGTTTAAATCAATATGGATCATATATGTTGTACCTGAGGTCTGCCCGGCATCCCTCTTTGCTTTCAACTCTTGGAGATGGACGGGACAATTTGTTGCCCAATGTCCAATCTCCCCATACTTGAAGCATGGGTCATTGGAAGCAACCTTTTGCTTCTTCTCTGGTGCTTTGGGTGGTGACAGGATCAGCGATCACAAGTTTGATGTATTAGATTTTAAAGCAGCGGAATACGAACAGGAATTAGACAAATTGTAGCAAGAAGTGGATGCTTGTATGCATAAGAGCACATACGGTTATAGCGAGAGAATATATTTCTGATTCAAGGAATGTTTATAGATAAGGAATTTTCTAATCAAATCATTCACTTATTCATTCCATTCATTCATGTATTACAATAGGTTGTCACTCCTTATATAGAGTGCAACAATCACTGTTGTTATCACCGAAAGTGACAACTGGCAGATCATACAAACATAACTAACTCTTAACAAACTACTGAAATGTTCACAACTACTGAGAATATATCAGAGTGTTAAGTACGAAATATAAAACTACTAAAACTACAACGACTGAAGAACAAGCTCTTCAGTCGTTTTACAAAACTACTGAAACATAAAACTACTGAAACTAGAAATATAAAACTACTGATATCACAACCACTGAAGAAGTACGCTTCAGCAGTTGTGACAAACTACTGAGGCTTCAGTACTTGATCTTCAGACTTTGACCTTTAGATGTTTCATCAGCTGATGACTTCAGTAGATATCATCAGCTGATGTCTTCAGTCTTTGTCTTCAGACTTTGTACATCAGTTGTTGATCTTCAGCACTTGTAAACTCTTCAGCTGTTGTACTTCAGTACTTTGGTCTTTCAGCTTCAGCACTTGTGTTCTTCAGCTGTTGTACTTCAGCACTTTAGTCTTTTAGCTGTTGCAGTCTTCAGCACTTGATCTTCAGCTGTTGAAGTCTTCAGCACTTGATCTTCAGCTGTTGAAGTCTTCAGCACTTGTCAAACTGCTGATGAGTCTTTCAGCAGTTGTTGTGATACCATGTGGGACTTAGAGGTTTTCTGATCTTGGCTCATTGGTTTTTTTGGTCCAACAAACTCCCCCTAAACCAATGCAGCCAAAACCTCTAAATTATTCGTTGTCCCACTTATTGTTGGCAAAGTGTTGGTCTTTTTCCTTCTTGATCAGTAGAGAAGATGACCCATGTAAGCTCCGGCCTGGGAAGAAATATCAGATATTTGTTTGGCAGAGTATGAATGGTACCCTGTTTTGGGGAACTGGACACAGAGTTGTTATCCCATTCATGAGATTTACTTCCCCATAATGAGTCTGTACGACTCTCTTGTGTAGGCCTCAAGGAAGGTGATTTGTTCCTCCATGGTTAGCTCTTCAGCACCTCCTTCAAACAATGATTCAGGCCCATAATACTCAGACAGGTATTTGGCCTGTTTCCATTCTTTAGCTCCACAGTTGTTATTATTCTGTAAGCAAACTCATCCGGGTGATTACCCTCTAGGAACAACTGGAGCTCATTTTTCCTGACTTCCTCAAGCCTCTTGTAAACTAACCCCTTTTTCACTATTTTGTTTTCCAGCATCTTCTGAGGGGTTAGATTAGCTTTGTAGGCTTTCTTGAAGTCTTCTAGGATTTCCCAGGGTGAAACTACAAAGACCAGAGAGATCACATCATCTACGATCTTTTTCACATGGCCAATGTATCTCTGAGGTATATTTTTCTTATGAATTCTGTGAGATACCCTGGGATCAGGCCAAATCCTCACTCTTTCCTTTTGATATTGAAAGGTATGCCTGAGAGTGTAAAATCTGAGGGCTTGCTTCTTCATATTGATGATAGAAGATGTGGCTACATAAGCTTTGTCAACTCTCTTCAGCAATTCCTCATCATGCTGTTTATGAAGCTCTTCTTCTTCTAGCTTCACTTTAACCATTTGTCTCTGGACTTCAGGAGTAATTGCTGAGGAATGACTTGTGGCCTTAGGCAACTGAATCACAGCTGAGAGTGGCAGCCTATCTTCATCATCTTCTTCATCATCTTCTAGCCTCAATATCCTTCTCTTCTTCTTCAAGGGTATATCATCGGCTATGGGTTTTGAGGGTAAGGGAGTTGTTTGGTGGGTTGTGTTTTGGGTGGTTTTGGTGCGGGAATGTTGACAGGCTGTTCTAGCATCCTTGAGGTGAGTGTGGCTTTTGATTGCTTGGCTAGCTCAGTCCTGCTCCCAGCACCCGCTTCATTCAAAGCATCAATAACAAGCCCTTTAGTATATGCTTCAGACGAACAGATCTTGGTGGTGATTGCCAAGATAATGTCCCTGGACCAAGCTTTGATTTCGATCAATGATCTTCCAAGATATTTTGCAATAAATCTAATCATGATCTCAAGCCTTTCTCTTTCTAACACTTCATAACTTGCCCATCTATTCTGGATTTCTTCAATCTCTAGTCGTCGAATCTCAGAGTCAAGTTTATTGGTGTCATGGCCTTGCCTAAACAGCTGATCAATGATGTTGTCCATTGATCTGTTGTGTTCGGCATCAGCCTCTTTTATCAGTAGCTCCAAGGCTTTATCTTCAGCAATATGATCATCAGCACCTTTCTTTCGCTTGTAGGTGAGCAGTGGTTGCTGTTCTTTCTCCTCCTTTTGGGCTTGCTTTTCTTCCTTCTTTTCCTCTGATCTTTTCCTCTTCTTTTCTTTCACTGCAGTACTCTCCCCCTTTTTGGATGCATTGGAGGAGGGGGTTTGGACCGCAGAAAGAGTCTTTTGTACAGCAGCATCAATCAAGGGCTGTAAAGTTGTGGAAAGCCTCTCATCAATGGCTTTAGTCACAATATCAGTGATTAGGGGTGTGATGAGAGGGAGGGAATTTTGAAGTACAGCACCTATTTGCTCAGGAGGGTTCTGTTCCTGAGAAGTAGGGCCTGAAGCAGAGGCAGGTGGTTGAGTTTGGAGTGGCTCAGTGTTTGGGGAACCTTCAAGTGAAGGTGCCATCTGTGGGTGGGTAGAGGCAGATGGTCTTTCTCCTTATGAGAGTTGATCAAGTAGGTTTTGCAGCCTACTGACTTTCTCTTCAAGGATTGTGTTCTGGGCAAGAACATCGTAGAAAAAGCCCAGGTCATCATCAGCCGAAACTGAATCATCTGACCTCCTGCTTAGAGCAGGATTTACATGCACTGGGTGTAGACCAGTTGATGCATGTGCCCCTTGTGCTTGGTACTGGGGACTTCCAGCCTCAGGACAGTGTCCATCATCGGCTGTTGCCTCTAGTGAGGTCTTGGCAATGTTACCAGCCTCATTCTGATCACGTGCTGAGTCAGAGGAGGTGGCAGCCTCACTAGATATTCTAAGCTCCTTGTCTACACCAGGAGATAGAAGTGGTAAACCCCTGTGCTGTGGGTTCTCAAGTGCATTGTGTTCCTCCCCTCAATGTAGAGGTATTCCCAGTAGTAAGTGGTTTCTGGGGAGGGGTGAGGAGTGCAGTTGAGTCAGCACTTGTGCAACTATTAAAGTTGGGCTGTGAGGGGCGGTTGTCTGGGGTGAAGGGATAGAAGCAGTGTGCACCTGGGGAGGTTGTGCTCTTCAATGGCAATCCCCTCAAGTGAGGAAGATCCCAGATATGTAGGTACCCCTTGAGTGGTTGCTGCAGGCTCCTGTTGAGAGAAAGCCTGAGCGGCTATAGCTGGAAGAGTCATTGTATCCACTAGGGGTTTGGACTAGTGGATATATCCTGCGTTTGTGTTGTAGGAGCATCCTCAGGGGACTCAATTCCGAGTAGCCGTGTTGGGTTTCTTTTTGGTGGGTTTGGTGGGGACTTTTGATTTGGAGGTGGTGGCTGTGGGTTCCAGCTGCGTGGGTTTTCGCAGCTCGGCAGCCATTTTGAGTGTCTGGTCAGAGTTGTGCCGGGAGTATATTTCCGGCAGAAAAGCCGTAGCAGGGACTCCCAAGCCAACAAGTCCCTCGGCATTAAGCTGTTTGTAATGATGGCCATTATGAACCGTGGATATAGTATCCAACGGTTGGCAGTTAGTTTTTGAGCCATGTCCTTGAGCTCCGAAAATATTATTTCTGAAAAGTTTAGTGGTTGTTGCTCAAGAATGGAATACATTACCTGCTGCCATTTTGTTGACATTTGATCCCAAGACGACGTCTTAGGGGCCAAACATACATTCACCATGTGAAAGATTAGGCGCTCAGCGTCATTAAAGTGTTTCTTCATGATAGTGGAGGCACTGAGATCACCTTGATATCCATGTGGGCAAAGGATAGATCTGTGGTGCCCTTCGGATATCCAGCAGGAGAACTAGCATCATTCAGATGAAGAATTTGGCGGATTATTGCAGGAGTGATGACTACTTCTTTATTGTTGACGACCGACTGGAGAGATGGTGTGTTGTTCTCCCCTGGTAATAGTAACGTTCATCCAAATTGTTGAAGGGATTCGACATGTATTATGGGATTCAGAAGAAATGCCGTATTGTATTGGGACTGAACCATAAGATCGATAGCAGTATCGAACTTAGTCCAGATAGGCGATTTAGTGAGGTAGGCAACACACAGTTGTGTCGCGGTTTAATTTGCATGGACGCCATTGAGAAGAGGGAAGTTTTTGGAGAGGAACGTTAGGTTTGAAGAAGATGAAGCATTGAGAGCTTAGGTCAGGGATATTTATAGGGTACGGGTAAGAAAACGACTGAAGGATGTGGTGCTAGTCATCAGTAGTTTTAAACGACCGTTGACATGGTATTATCCTTTCAGACGTTTGAAACAGCTGAAGTCGTGGTGTTAGGCATCAGAAGTTAGAAAACTACTGAAGACCGTGGTTTGTTCTTGATTCTGATGAAACAACTGAGGACTTGGTGTTTGTCATCAGTAGTTATGAAACTACTGAAGACAGTGGTTTTGTCATCAGCTGTTGTAAACAACTGAAGACTTGGTATTAGTCATCAGTAGTTATAAAACTACTGAAGACATGGTTTTGCTTCAGTTGATTAGAATGAAACAACAGTAGTACAAACGACTGAAGAAAAATTTCTCATCAGCTGTTTTCGTCAATTCTTAGCTTGTCAGCTGTTTCATACTGTCCTCAACACATTCATCAGCCTTTTTGGCTGATTTCAGTTGTTTCATAGGACATCGGTACTTATCTGTTTGTACTGATTGCAGTAGTTGTAGCTGCATGAGTAGTTGTAACTACATCAGTAGTTTAGAACAGATGAAGTACTTCAGTACTTGTGAGACATTTAGCCTTCAGTAGTTATAAAAACTGCTGAGGGAAAAGAACTCTGCAGTACTTATATGTGACATAGTTACTAATGATCATTAATACTTATTACTAAGATCATCAGTAGTTGTCACTTATTCTAGCTGCAGCATACCAAGCCTTAACACCAGGTTTTGGAAAGTTGAACTATCCAAAGGCTTAGTAAAAATGTCTGCAAGCTCATCAGCACTAGGCACAAACTTAGGATCAATCAGACCTTTTTCAAAACATCCCTTATAAAATGATGTCTGATCTCTATATGTTTGGTCCTAGAGTGCTGGACTGGATTTTTGACAATGCAAAGAGCTGAAGCACTATCCATTAGCAATGGAGTCTTAGTCTCTGTTATGCCATAATCCAGAAGTTGGTTTTGAAGCCAGAGTACCTGAGATGTACAACTTGCAGCAGCAATGTACTCTGCTTCAGCAGTTGATGTAGCAACTGAGGTCTGTTTCTTGCTCTGCCAAGAAATCAAGCAGTTGCCTAGGAATTGACATCCACCAGAAGTTGATTTCCTGGTCAACTTACACCCTGCATAGTCACTGTCAAAAAAGCAACTAATTTACCAGAATGTCCAGTAGAATACCATAAACCTAGATATGGAGTGCCTTGCAGATATCTAAAGATCCTCTTGACTGCAATCAGATGAGACTCTTTAGGTGCAGCCTGAAATCCAGCACAAACACATGTAGCAAACATAATATCTGGTCTAGAAGCTGTTAAATACATCAAGGACCCAATCATACATCTGTAAAGTGTTTCATCAACCACTTTACCTTTCTGATCTGTATCCAGTTGTGTGGTGCTGCACATGGGGGTAGAACAGGGCTTACAGTTTTGTAAATCAAACTTTTGCAAAAGATCTTTGTGTATTTGGACTGATGAATGAAAATTCCATAAGCCTTTTGTTTGATTTGCAACCCCAGAAAGAACTGTAATTCTCCCATGGCACTCATTTCAAACTTCTGTTGCATCAATTTTGTAAAGGCATCACACAACTTTGGATCAGAGGATGCAAAATGATATCATCTACATAAATTTGAACAAGTAGATTATGCTGCCCAACTTTCTTAATGAATAAAGTCTTATCTATGGAGCCTCTAGTGAAATTGTTTTCCAGAAGAAAGTTCGATAATGTCTCATACCAGGCTCTAGGAGCTTGTTTTAACCCATAAAGAGCCTTATCAAGCTTATACACCCAATTAGGATGATTTTTGTCCTCAAAGCCTGGAGGTTGACATACATAAACCTCTTCTTTAATTTTTCCATACAAAAATGCACTTTTGACATCCATTTGAAAAACTTAAGGTTTTGATAAGCAGCATAAGCTAAAAACAATCGAATTGCTTCCAGTCTGGCTACAGGGGCAAAGGTTTCATCATAATCAATACCTTCTTCTTGTGCAAACCCTTGAACAACCAGTCTGGCCTTGTTCTTAACAATAAGCCCATTTTCATCAGTTTTGTTCCTAAACACCCATTTAGTGCCTATTGCACACTTACCTGGAGGTAGAGGAACCAGTTCCCACACTTGCTGTTTCTTGAACTGAAGAAGCTCAAGCTGCATGGCATCAACCCATCCATTGTCCTTTAAAGCAATGTGATAATTCTTTGGCTCTTGCTGACTGATGAAGAGAGCATAGAAGCAGAAATTTGACAATTGACTTCTTGTTGATACTCCAGCAGTGATATCACCAATGATTTGAGACATAGGGTGATTCTTCAGATCTTGATGCACAATGAGATCTGTGCAAGTGTTTGTAGCAGGCTCAGCAGTAACAGATGGTGATGGTGAATCATTTCCTTGAAACCAATCAGTGGATGGTAATTCAAAGGAAGTTGAATTCGAAGAGATCTCATCAGCATTTGTTGTGGATGGTGCTACTGGAGCTACAGGAACATCAGGTCTAACTGAATCAGGCAGCTGATCACTAAACCTGAAGAGGTGAGTACTGCAATCATCATCATCATCAGCAGTACCACAGGTGGTGAACTGTTGACAGGAGCAACAGCAGGAGTTTGATAAGGAACATATTGTAGTATGTCCAAATCAAATAACTCCACAGGGCTTTGTGGAATCTTTTCCTTTGGAGATTCATTAAACTTAACATGTAGAGTTTCTTCAACCATCTTTGTTCTGCAGTTGTAGACTCTGTATGCCTTGCAAGTAGATGAATAACCAACAAAATACCCTGCATCCACCTTAGGATCAATTTATGGAGTTGATCCTTTGTGTTGAGAATAAAACAGGGACACCCAAATGCTTTGAAAAATGAAATCAGGGAGCCAAATGATGGAGAACTTCATATGGAGTCTTCATCAACCTCTGATTTACTAAAACTCTATTTTGCACATAGCAAGCTGTGTTGACAGCTTCAGCCCAAAGGTCAGTGGCAAACCAGAGTCAGCCAGCATGGACCTTGCAGCTTCAATGAGGGTCCTGTTCTTTCTCTCCACTACTCCATTTTGTTCTGGAGTCCTTGGAATGCTAAACTGCCTTTTGATTCCCTTTGAAAGATAGAAGTTATCAAGTGTATGATTTCTGAATTCAGTTCCATTGTCACTCCTAATACACTTGACTGGAAGGGAATACTGCTTCTCAATATACAACACAAAGTGATAATCTTCTGAGCAGCCTCATCCTTTGAATGTAGAAAGAAAGTCATACAAATCTGGAGTAATCATCCACAATTACCAGACAATTTTCTTCTTTGCCATGCTCATTACTCTCACAGGACCAAATAATCCATATGCAGTAATTGCAAGCAGGCAGTGGACTTAGGCTCTTAAATAGGAGGGAATGAGACTTTGTGTTTTCCTTTTAAACAAGCAGTGCAGGTTTCATCACAGTGGAACTCCTTTATTGGTAAGCCTCTGACTAAACTATTGTGGGTAAGCTTATTCATGTTTTTGAGATTAACATGACCAAGCCTTCTGTGCCACAGTTTAGATTCTTGAGAAGAGGCTTTGGAAAATAGGCAAGGATTGCCTTTGAGATCTATTTTCTTAGAAAGATCTAAGGCATAAACTCTTCCTGTCCTGTTGGCTCTCAGGAGAGTATGATCATCCAACACCTTGTCAATCAAGTGCAAAACTTTGGATGACAGAATCCTACAGTTTTGACTGGTGAAAAGAGCAACATGGCCTTTATCACACATTTGACTGACACTCAAGAGATTGTACTTGAGATTTTCACATGATTAACATCATCAAATTTGATTTCTCCATTGGAGACAAAGCCCTTACCAATGATGTAACCCTAGCATCATTGCCAAAAGAAACAAATCCCTTCTTTCCTTGAGAGTAGTCATGAAGAAGAGAGCTATTCCCAGTCATGTGCATAGATCCCCCACTGTCTACATACCAGATGCTACTTTGGCATGTTGAAGAACCCTGCAAAAATAAACAATCAATTAGTTTTAGAGACCCAAACCTTTTTGGTTTTGGGCCTGGTCTCATCAATAGATGGTAAACTGACAGGTTTATTTGAACCACAGCCTGAAAGGAAGAAGATGGTGTAGAAGAGAAGTCCTTGGCTTGGATCTCCTTTCCTGTGGTTTCAACATAGGAGCATCTAGTTGGTTAACTCTACCCAACAGATGTTGAACCATCATAACCAGCTGTGTCTGATTTTGTGATAGACTTTCAGCTCATCAGACACATTGCCAGTGGAGTTTGATAAGTCCATATGTTGCCCCTTCTTCTTCTGAGCATTCTCAGCTGTCACCTGTTTAACCCCTTCCTTTTTGGATTTCTTTAAGGACTTAAGGGTTACAGGATTTGATGTTGCTGATACAAATGTGGTCTCAAACTCAGTTTTCATTTTTACCATTTTCTCTTTAATTTCTTCTTTTTGTTTGAGTTTGGAACCTCTTTTGTACCAACAATCATCTGTAAGAT
This sequence comes from Flaveria trinervia, assembly GCA_025506515.1. Classification (NCBI taxonomy): domain Eukaryota; kingdom Viridiplantae; phylum Streptophyta; class Magnoliopsida; order Asterales; family Asteraceae; genus Flaveria; species Flaveria trinervia. The sequence continues at coordinate 29,262,899 of CM046452.1, read as the reverse complement.
GATTGAACAAACCACATACTTCACATGGTTTCTTCATCATCTTAGGTTGATCATCAACTAAAGAGGGTGAAGCAACTGAAGACTTGTTCTTCAATGCTTTGGAAGCATTGTTTGCTTTCTTGACTGCCTCTTTAGTGTCTTCAAACTCTTTCTACTGTCAGTTTTCTTCTCTTCAGTACTGACAGCAGTTGAAGTTTGAACTTCAGGTGTTAGATCCTGCTCTCTAGTCCTTTCAGGACCTTCAGAATTAACTCCTGAGTTGATCAACTCATTAATCATGTGAATGTCAGCATTTGAACCATCAACATCAGCTGATAAGTTCAAAGAGGGCTTGATGTTGACTGCTACTTCTGATTGTGCTGTATCAGAAGGTAGATCACATGATGTGATGGATTGGTTATCACTGTCACCATCAGATTCTACCTCTGCTCTTGGGGTAAAATCTGTAGGTGGAGCAGTGTGATTGTAACCAATTCCAAACTTCACATTTGAAGCAGATTGCTTACTAAGAAGCATTCAAAACCTTTGCATGATTGTACCCATCTATCACACTCGACCTGGGTAACTGCAAGGGTTTCTTTGAGATCTTTGTACTTCTCTAGAAGTACTCTTCTCTAGCCTATCATCAATTATTTGGCAATTCAGTTTATAAATCTCATCATTTTTATCTTAAGCACAGACTCAAACTCAGCTTGTTTTTGGAAATTATTTGTTCTAGCTCAATGTTCTTATTAATTAGAGCTACATTTGCTTCTCTAATGGAAGCAAATGCTGCTATGCATGGTTCAGAACATAATTTGGCTTTTGCCTCAGAGGATACCTGTGATACCTGAGGTGTAGAGGCATTACAAAATGAAGTATAGCAGACTCCAAAGCCATAAGAGCCAGATTCCCAAAAGGACTGTCTCCACCATGTTGACCAGCACCTGAAAACAGTTGATCATGACCAGACATGTCATCTGGTAAACTGCTCCAGTCAACAACTCCTGGGGTGAAGAAGCTGTGTTGTTGAGGTTGAGTTTGTTGATGAGATTGGGATGGCTGAGGTTCTGGTAGTGCATAAGGTTGTGGTGCCATAGGAACTTGAACTTGATTTGACTGTGGCATGTAATAACAAGGGTACGGATATGGCATTTGACCCTGAGGAACAAAATATGCCGGAGATTGTTGTTGAGGATGATGATTAGAAGTGACAGGATGTTGCCCTCTGTGTTGTTGACTATTGCCAGGAAAAGTCACAAAGGGTGCAGTGGAGTTAGATCCAGTTGATCTACACTCTCTTGCAAAGTGTCCAAGCCTTTGGCATTTGTGACACCTCAACTTGCTCTTGTCAAAACCAACTTTGGTTTTGCCAGAGAGTCCGGGAATTTTCTTCCAGTTCTTTTATAGAACTTCTGAGATCTGATATTTATCAGGGCCATTTGGCTCAAAATATCCATCTCCTCTAAGTCATCATCAGCAATCCCCTTGAGATCATCCATAATGAAGCATAGATTGTCATTATTACACCCAGTAAACTACCATCAACACTCACAAATGCAGAATCAGAAGTGCTTGAAGAGGAATTAATATGCTCATCATACTGGCATTCAATGAAGCATATTCTGACTCATGACCCACCAAGGCAGTGTTGCCTGGTACAAAGTCTTCAGTGAGCTTTCCAGATGAAGACAGCTTTCTCTTCTGTTCTATCTCTCTCTCAAACGTGAGCAGTTTCCCATGGAGTTGGGTGAGAGATAGTTTGTCCAAACTTGCACTGGAGCGTAGGACAATAGTATATGTGTCCCATCTCTCAGGCAGTGATCTGAGAAATCTGTTATTCATCTAATATTTGTGTACTCAAGTTTGACCATTTTTAGTTCGGAGATCAAACAAGAGAACCGCTCATATTGTTGAGTCAGTGTCTCACCCTTTCTATGAGGGAATGTCTCATATTGTTGGGCAAGAATTTCTCTATTATTTGCCAAGACCTCATCTGTTCCTCCAAATTGTTCTTTCAAGGCATTCCAGAGGTCATGGGCAGTTTCATGATGCATTAGCCCAGAATAGATTTCATTTGGCAGTGCCATGGCCAGAATTCCATGGGCTTTTGCATCAATTTCAAGCAACTTCTTATCCTCATCTGAGTATTGCTCCCTCCTCTTCGGAACCATTTGATTGGTTTTCGGGTATTCACCATAGGCTTGTGTGGACCATGTACCACTGATGTCCAACAACCTGCGCTGTTAACAGACAGGTGATGGAGCATACGTCTTTGCCATATGTTATACTCATTCCTAACCAGCTTGGTGGCTTGGTTGAGGAACCAGTATTGTGAGGATCATTGGAGGGAGTGGTCATTTTCAGTTCAAAAACAATTTAATTCAAGGTTTTAAAAGTTTTAAACAGACCACAACAAACTCAATGAAAACCAAGAGAAGATCTCAGGATGAATGACCAAAATACAGAAAATCAATCTCTATAACCGTTTCTTGCAAAAAACAAAAGCTAATTCAATCAAACTTAGATCTTGAATAGCAGTTTCAATGATCAATTTAGATCGATCAATGATTAACCTGCTCTGATACCATTTGACAGGATCAGCGATCACATTTGATGTATTAGAGTTTAAAGCAGCGAATACGGACAGGAATTAGACAAATTGTAGCAAGAAGTCGATGCTTGTATGCATTAAGAGCACATACGGTTATAGCGAGAGAATATATTCTGATTCAAGGAATGTTTATAGATAGGAATGTTCTTAATCAAATCATTCACTTATTCATTCCATTCATTCATGTATTACAATAGGTTGTCACTCTCTTATATAGAGTGCAACAATCACTGCTGTTATCATGGAAAGTGACAACTGGCAGATCTAATACAACATAACTAACTCTTAACAAACTACTGAAATGTTCACAACTACTGAGAACATATCAGTGTTAAGTACAAAATATAAAACTACTAAAACTACAACGACTGAAGAACAAGCTCTTCAGTCGTTTTACAAAACTACTGAAACATAAAACTACTGAAACTAGAAATATAAAACTACTGATATCACAACTACTGAAGAAGTACGCTTCAGCAGTTGTGACAACTACTGAGGCTTCAGTACTTGATCTTCAGACTTTGACCTTCAGATGTTTCATCAGCTGATGACTTCAGTAGATATCATCAGCTGATGTCTTCAGTCTTTGTCTTCAGACTTTGTACATCAGTTGTTGATCTTCAGCACTTGCAAACTCTTCAGCTGTTGTACTTCAGTACTTTGGTCTTTCAGCTTCAGCACTTGTGTTCTTCAGCTGTTGTACTTCAGCACTTTAGTCTTTCAGCTGTTGAAGTCTTCAGCACTTGATCTTCAGCTATTTAAGTCTTCAGCACTTGATCTTCAACTGTTGAAGTCTTCAGCACTTGTCAAACTGCTGATGAGTCTTTCAGCAGTTGTTGTGATACCATGTGGGACTTAGAGGTTTTCTGATCTTGGCTCATTGGTTCTTTTGGTCCAACAGGTGGCACCCTTGCCACCCCTTTCCCTTTCCCCATATGGGTCCCTTGCCCTTGGCAACTCTTGCCTTGGGTGCGGGATGAGGCATTTTCTTGTTCCCACCTTCATTGATGGTGAGAACGGGTAAAACCCTTTTACCCATGGCCGCCATGGCCGTTTTGAGCATTGAGTGAAGCTCACCAATGCTTTTGTCCCAAGCATTCATGTTGTATTCACACGAACGTCTCGAACCGTTTGGTAAGGCCATTAAGGATCAAATCCATGGCCAATTCCTTCAAGACGGGACAATTAAGTCTTTCGAGGCGATCAATGTGGCTTTTCATCTTAAGTACATAAGATGAAACCAATTGGTTTTCATCCATACGACATGTATGGAGTGCTCGAACCGTTTTGAAGCGCTCAACCCTTGCTTGCTGTTGGAGCGTTTCCTTCAGCTGGGTTATCATGTCATAAGCTCCGTGATGTTCATACTCCTTTTGGAGATCCGGAGTCATGCTTGCTACCATGAGGCAAGACACTTGGATGGAGTCCTCAGTGTACTTCAGCCAATCATTATAGGCATCCTCATCATCCTTAGCAGGTTGATCGGGGATAGGGTCGTCTAAAACGTATGATCGTTTCTCTTGCTTGAGAACAATTCTCAAGTTTCGATACCAATCAATAAAATTGTTATGATTTAGATGCTCCTTTTGGAGAATCGCTCGTAAAGATTGGGCGGACGCGGATGAGTTATCATAATTATCACTATTATTGGTGGCCATCTACAAAATTTAACAAAGATCAATTTTAGTATTTTCGATATTGATATTTTTATAATAATACCTTTTAAGGTCAATTTAATATTAAAATCTAGAATCCAACATTACATTTAAATAGTGGTTAGATGATCTTTATCCCACGATTTAAATTAATAAGGTGGTCAACAATTGACGGTTGCAACCATTTGCAACTTCTAGAGGATGGGATCGACTTGAAACGTCATATGTAGAGTTGGCATGTTAATCCCATCAACACCATTGGAAACCACATCATAGGTGATCCATTTGACATGGTTTGCAAATCAAGACACCCTACTTACACACACGTTTGAGTTTACCAAAATAAGCGGTTAGGTGACCTCTATCCCACAATTATGGCATTCTCACCTCAAATCACAAGTTCTCTCAAAATGTTAGGTGACCTTTATCCCACTAAGAGTTCCCAAGTGACTCAAGTGTTGTGTAAAAGGACGGTTTGATCTTGTTTTTAAGACATTAGAGATTTCATAATTTAAGTTTTAGAAAACTCTATGTACTTGTATTTTCATGATTTCAAATACAAAATACCCTATGGTCCTTTGATTAAAACCCATTTTAATCTTTAATCATGAAATCATTTTAATAACCATTTATTGCCTTTTAATGATTAAGAACCATTTTTATATAAGCTTGTTAAGATCATTTTATAAAGATTGTTTATCATATCCAAATATCACACAATCATTCACAAAATCACAATCAAACAAGCATAATATAAGCAACAACATGTGCATAACCATAGCTACTATTGTGACCACACTTGTTTGCCATCACAAGTGTGGTCATTTGGTCTTTCTTAAGGGTTACCAACAACACACAAATTGAGATCGCAATGGACCTCCCACTTGATGTCGCATCCGTACGCTTCAAGTCCACTTTGTGTCTTCCTTTTGTGCTTCCTTCCCGAGCATCTTCTCGTACATAATATATATCCTAATACATATTTTCTAGTAAAAGAGAAATACTCCTAATCTATTATTACATCCAATGAATAAATAGATAAATTACAAGCACAAAACTTACAACCCAATCGAACAAAAATAACCAAAACCAAACATTCAACCAAACCAAAACAACACAAGGTCTAAGCTAGGTCATACACCATCAAATGAACAATCATGAATCCCCACTAAACCCTCGAATATCAGCTAACACAAACTGAAATTTCGGGATTTATTTTGTCCAAACAAACAAACAATATAACATACATGTCTTTCAAAGTTTAATCACAAGCATGTGTGATATAACTTTGAAAGTTTGGGGATTCATAATACATGAACATAGCAGCCCTTAAAAGGGGTTGTAAAGTCACATAAAATGAATTTTTAAGAACATTTAGAAGCACATATTCCATATATCCGGCTCTAGATGCCATTTGAAGGGTTTTTGCAATGTTTATCAAAGCTAGTTTAACCATTTAAACTATGAAAACACAGGGGAATAAGGGTTTTAATTGAATGTTTTGAATCTGAAAGTTTGCACCATTTTAAACTAAAACAAAAACCCAAAACAAGGATCTCATTCATATATGAAATAGTGTGCTATCAACATCCGAAAAACAACCATAGGGTGTTCTTGAACTACTTTTCAAGAACAAGATAATGAAGTGAGGATGAGATGAAGATGATGATAATGTTGTATGTGCAGCTCTCAAAGAAGAAAACCTCAAGTTGTAATACCCACAAGCTCTTCCAAACACCTTGCTTTGTTAGGGAGCTTTACACCAAAACAATCTTCCAAAGCTACTATCTAAATCCGAAATTCAGCCACAAATACAAATTTTTCAATAGGTTTTGAATGTTCTTGCTTGAGTGAAAAGAAGAGGGAAGAAGTGTAAATGATGGAAGAGTGTGTAAGTCATCAAGTCTTGCATGAAACAAGATATATTGGTGTTTCCAAAGCCCCCTTGGGCGCGAATTTTTCTTTCAATTGGTTTCCCACCATTAGATATTTTGTTAAAATTAAACACTCTTCCATCCATTTAGGTTATAAAATTAAAACATAGTCTAATTTTATAACATGACACACTTTTATTTGACATTATTTAACCAACTTAAATAATGAACAAATAAATATCTCATGAACAAATTATCCATATAATGTTGTTCTATCACAAAAGCAATATTTAGGAAACCAATTTTCTAAATAGGTGTCAATATTTTTGTATGGTCTTATCAACAAATATATATTTATTGGTGTTTGTATAGCTTGTTATTGGTATGACCTGACTTGGATCACAACGTACTAACCACATCAATCTTGTATGTGTCTTGGGCATATAAGAACCACACTTTCTTTGACTTCCACACCACCTTTGGAAGCCTAGACTTGTCCTTCAACACTTCGGAAGCTTTTGAGACTTTGGAAGTTTTGATGATCGGACCTTCGGAAGATTCTGCAAACACTGCAGCAGAATTCAGTGCTTCGGAGCATTCCTTCCTTCCAAGACCAACTTTTCTTCCAAAGGCAATTTTCCACTTGCCTTCCTCTTAGTTTTGGAGCTTTCGAAGGAAACTGATTTTCCATCCGAAGCTTGAATCTTCTTGAAACTCTTAGAAGTCCTTGTCCTAGTCATGTGAAGAGTACCTTTAGGATTGTATGACAATCCTTAACAGATGAGCTGTACTTTCACACATGACAAACTCAATTCTCTTCTTCACAAGAGTCTTCTACTGAGAATAAGATTGACTTTGATCACACACCTTCTCCACCTTTATCCTTGTAGATACATATGTACCTAGTTTAGGAGCTCATATGTAAAATGTCTTTCATGTCTTACGTATATGTAACAGAATGGGTATGAATGAAATCTAATGTGTTTGTGATAGTTATAATGTTTAATATTTCATTGTTTATTGTATGATAATGCATATTGAACTAACTATATAGGTTTGTGGTTGTTTACATAGTTCTTAGTCAATGATGAATGAGAAACGTGCTTAAACTAATCGTGTGAAGTTCTCATGCGAATGGACCATGCTAATGGACCATACGCATGAATACTTCATGCTAATGGACCAGTCGCACGACTGAACTAGGAGACTGGATCAATTTCATGATTGTAACTTGAGGTTAACTCTATCGCATGACTAAATCTTCAATCGTGCGGATGGATCAACCGCAAGCTTCAGTCGTACGACTGAACCATGCAAATGGCTCAGTCACACGAATGGAACCCTAACCTATAAATAACCATTGGTTGAAATGTTATTTCTTCAAACACATGGGTATTGGATACCTGAGGTGGAACTCTTTTTGCAATTTATTGCAGGGGTTCATAGGAAATAAGCACTTCGAGAAGGGAGACACAAGTCTCTACACGGGCAAGAGAGCAAAAGTTGATGTCGAAGCCCAAGGAGACAATATTTTGAAACTTTCAAATAGTTTGGAAGTTGTCATTAAGAACATTTTGTATGCTCCTAGTTTGACTAGGAACATAATTTTGATTTTCCTTTAGAACAATGTGGTTATGAATTAAAGTTTGCTAACAATGGTATTTATGTTTGTGTGGATGATGTATTTTATTTCAAGGCTATGCCTTTTAATGGAATCTATGAATTGGTTCATAATTATTCATCCAATAATAGCTCATTATACCAAACAAGCACCAAGAAACTTAAAATGGGTTTAAGTGATTCTTATCTTTGGCATTGTCGTCTTGGTCACCTAAACAAGAATCGGATTCAAACACCTCAAAAGAATGTTCTTTTGAAAAGCAAATGAAAATGTTTCATTCCATAAGTGAGAATCTTGTTTACAAGCTAGATGACCAAATCGCCCTTTAGTGGCACTAACGAGAGGGCAAAAGACTTATTGGGAATCATGCATTCGGATGTATGTGGCCCTTTTAAGACAATGACTGTAAATGGTGAAAGATACTTCATTACCTTTACCAACGATTATAGTCGTTATGGTTATGCGTACATGATGACACACAAACATGAAGCTTTTGAAATGTTTAGAACCTTCAAGAATGAAGTAGAAAATCAACTCTATAAAACTATCAAAGTTCTTCGTTCAGATACAGAAGGTGAATACCTCAAAGATGCTTTTTAGTACCATCTAAAAGGTTGTGGGATCGTCTCACAACTTACTCCACCTGGAACACCACAACATAATGGTGTGTCTGAAAGGAGAAATCAAACCTATTGAATATGGTTCAATCTATGATGGCTATAAGCTTAATACCTCTATCATTTTAGGAATTCGCAATGCTCTCCGTGGCTCGTATTTTGAATATGGCCATGACTAAGATAATCGATTCATTAAGTGTATATTTTTGGATATCCCAAAGATTGTATAGGATACTATTTCTTTGATCCAACAGAGCAAGAGTAATTATTGCTCGAAAGACTGAGTTCTTGGAAACTAAGTTACTTATGGAAGGGATAACGTATAGAATACTGGAGTTTTGATAAGGATCAAAATCCACAAGCCGATACACGTTTGGTTGACACTAGCAATCAACAAGAGGTTGTTGATGATGATCAAGTGGTTTATCAATACACACAAAACATTCATAGATCTGGTAGAGTTAGCATTCCACCTGAAAGATATGGATCTTTCATGAATGGATGCTATGTGGTTGACTTCGATGAGTCAACTACATACAATGAAGCAATGTCCAATTTGGATTGTGACAAATGGCTGGATGCCATGAACGTTGAGATGCAATCCATGTATGACAATCAAGTTTAGGAATTGGTTGACCCTCCATTTAACTCCAAACCAGTTGGATGCAAATGGGTTTCAAGAAAAAAATAGATATACATGGAAACTTGGATACATACAAAGCAAGACTTGTAGCAAAAGGTTTCAATCAAACTCAAAGGGTTGATTATGATGAAACCTTCTCGCCTGTGGCAATGCTAAAGTCAATTAGGATATTATTTGCCATAGATACATATTATGACTATGAGATTTGGCAAATGGATGTCAAAACCACTTGTCTTAATGGACATCTCGAAGAGACTGTCCATATGGTTCAGCCAGATGGTTTTGTCGATCCACAACATCCTAAAGGTATGCAAGTTAAAGAAGTTAATCTATGGATTGAATCAAGCATCGAGAAGTTGGAATCAACATTTTGATGAAGAGATCAAAATTTGGTTTCATCAAGAACGCTGATGAGGCTTGTGTATATACAAAGGCTAGTGGAAGCATAATAACATTCTAGTATTGTACGTTGATGACATGCTAACTTTTGGAAATGATATTCCAACAATGGAAGGTGTTAAAACCTGGCTTGGAAGTTATAAAAATCTCAATGAAGCCACCAATATTTTGGGTATATAGATCTATAGAGATAGATTGAGGCAGTTGATAGGTTTAAATCAAAGTGCATATATTAATAAAGTCTTGAAAAGGTTCAAGATGGAAAAACTCTGAGAAAGGTATGGTACCTATTCAAAGAGGGACAATATTGAGTACATGTCAATGTCCAAGCTCAAAGATGAGCAAGATTGAATAAAGGACATCCCATATGCATCAGCTATAGGATCCATCATGCAATGATATGCACTACATCAGACGTGTCATCCACGTTAATCATGACAAGCAGATATCAGCAGAATCCAGGTAATAGCCATGGATGGTTATCAAAAGTATATTGAAATACCTTAGGAGGACTAATGAAATGTTTCTAATATATGGATCTCATATGTTGGGATTTGTCATACCATTTACAAGATGTTTAACCATTTAAACATATGAAACACAGCGGAATATACTACTTTAAACATGTTAAAGTTTCTGAAAAATTACCATTATCATGTGTAAAACAAAAAACCCATAGACAAAAGTATCTTTATTATGTGAAAAGCTAGCATACAAAATGAACAAGAACACCCATAGGGTGTTCATAGAAATCTACCTTTGAGGACACAATGTTGTGGATGAAAGGAATGAAGAAGATGATGTTCTTGAGTTGCTAGCCTAGAAATACCAATGTTAGGCGGTATTTACTGCTTGCATCAATATTCTATGTATCTTGTGTGAGTGGGAGATTGTTGGATTCTTTATGCGCAAGACACATAGAACATTGATGTGGTTAGTACGTTATGATCCAAGTCGGGTCATACCCAATAACAAGCTTAGAAAACACCAAATATTATTTAATTGATGATATGATCATACAATTAAATAAATACACCAATTTAGAAAATGGGTTTTCTAAATAAGTTGCATATGAGATTGAACAACTTATATGGATATTTTGTTCATGGATATTATTTGTAATGTTGTTTAATTTAGTTAAATAACATCAAATAATAAAAAGTGTATGTGTTATATAATTAAAAGGTTAATTATATATAACTATCTTTAACATTAGTTTAACAAAGATTAAAAAGGGACTTTTGGGGGTAAAACCAAAAAACCCAAATAGCGTTCAGCCGCCCCAAAAGGAATGTGTTCTCCCCTTGGTTTTGTTTGGTGGTCTTGAAGACAAAAACTCCTAGAACATACATATACTTTCTATCCAGCTCTCTCTCTCTCTCTCTCATATGCAAAAGGGTCACAAGAACAACAACTCTTCTTATGGAAGAAAGAGTTCAAGGCTGAAAAGGGTCCAGGACCCTTCTTGATTGTTCACGGCTGGAACAAGGCTCCAGCAGCCTTCTTGACCTGATTTTGGTGCACAAATCCTAGCAAGAGTGGTCTTTTCTTGATGCTTGTGGGTATGAATGCTTGAGGACACCTATCCTTGGTGTTTTGGTCATTCAAGAAGCTCATATTCTTCCTCCTTCATCACGTTTTCAGTAGCTTGCTAAAGGTAGTTTGAGTGTCATATTTTGGTTGTTATTTGTAGTTGATAGCTAGCTCAAACACATATAAATGATCCTATGTTCTTGGGTTTGTTGATGATAAGTTATAAGCCTTAATCTTTCAGATTACTACTGATAATATTAAGGTATTAATCCGCTGCGTTTACATAGTTTAAAATGGTTAAACTACTTTGTTTTGGTTCAACCAACCCAACAGCATGTAATGTTAGTCTTTTAGGAGCTTGTAGGTTGATGTTTCTTGGGCTTTTTCTCTTGGTCAACAACCTTTCCCTTCAACTTCTAATCCTTTGACAGGACAAGAATGCTGGTACTACACTTCTTTCTTGAATCAGAAGTACCTACCACTTTGAATCCAACTGAGATAAAGACACCTTTCTGTTTTGGGTCAATCTTCAGCTTAGACTCAACCACTTTCTTGGCAGTTCTTCTAGCAACTTTAGCTTTGCTTCTTCTGGCTTTGGTGGTTAGGGTTTGATATTCACTGGGAGAAGTGGGTACATTTACCTGTTCCTTCCCTATGGTGGCCACTATTGTTGCTTCATCCTTCAACTCTAGTGAAGAACGGTCAATAGTTGGAACCTCTTGCTCTTCAGTACCACATCTAGGTTGTCTTATTGACTCATAAGAATGTGGTGGAGCAATTTCATTGGTTCCCAACCCTCCTTTGTTCTGATAACAGAGTTTGGAGTGGGAGGATGATGCAAGAATAGCTTGGATGTTCTGCTCAGAAATAGCATGCTTCCTGGCTTGAGCTTCAACCGTGACAAGCTGGGCTTGAGCCTCAGACAATTTGGATATCAGATCCTTTATTTGAGTCTTGTAGTTGTATGTTCATGTTTTAATAAGGACACAATTTTCTCTAACTCCTTAATTTTCTTTTGATAGTCAGATTCAGTCCTTTTAAAATCAGATTTTAAGATATTTAAAGACTCAATATCAGATCTAATTTCCATATTGTAATCCTGATATAATTTAACCTTAGCTATACATGCAAGAGTACAGAGATGTTCATATACGTGATTATCATCTGTTCCGGCTATGAGAGCTTGAGCAGGAGTCACATCCTGTACCATGAAACTCCAGTCAACTTCTTGAGCCATTGCAGCTGTTTCAGTTGACTTTCTAGTGGGCTTTGATGTTGAGGGATGTGTGAAGGCTTGTGAGGATCTCGGATTGGCCTTGGGAGCTTTACATTCCCTAGCAAAGTGACCAAGTTGGTTACAGTTGTAACATTTGGCCTTGGTCTTGTCAAACCCAAACTTGCTAGTAGTTGGGTTTTGAGGGAATTGCCTTCCAGTTCTCTTAAAGAACTTCTTCGGTCAGTAGGTTAAAAGAGCCATCTATTGGATGATGTCCACATACTCTACATCATCTGGACTAAAACACTCTAGATCATCAAAACAATATTGAAAATCACCAAAGTGCCCACTTCTTGAGACAAAGGCATAGCTATCCTGAAAGGAGTTGTGTTGAGCCTGTTGAGACCTTGGAGTCTCAGGAAAAGTGATGTAAGGTCCAGAAGAGTAGGATGGTTGTTGGTTGTATGCCAGGTATTGCTGAGGTTGTGGGGGTACTGAACGTTGAGCAACCATTAAAGCATTGCTAGCAGGAAGACTCAAAGGTCTGCTTGTTTGGTGGCCCTTCTTACTCTTCATCTTTAAGCGGTATCCATCAAGGATGCCATAGAGTTCAGTCATGGTAAGAGGTTCAAGTTCTCTATCCTCTTGATAGAGACATAAAGAATGTCCACTCATTTGGAAGAGCACTCATGAACTTTCTTATGAGATCTCAGAGTTCAGGAGTGATCTTCACAAACTAAAGTGAATAAATAAGATCCATGTACCTGAAATACTGCTGGCTGAGGGTCTCTCCAGCAATATACGTGAAGTTCTCGAACTGCTGCTTCAGTGAGTCCTTCATTGAATCGTTGGAGCTTGAATACAACTGAGCAAGTGAATCAAACAATTCTTTTGCAGACTTACAATGTTCAAACCCCACCATGATGGAGTTGGGTATTGCAGTCATCAGAATAGTCATAGCATTGCTGTCGATGTCCATTTTCTTTCTGTCTTTGTCATCTTCAACAGCTTTTTCTATCATGGCACCATTTCCACTGGGTGATGCCACCTTTGGTTTATACGGGCCGTTGATAATGGAGTTCAACATTTTGTTGTCTTGGTATCTGATGAAGCCTTCCATTCTTCTGCTCCAAGACCTGAAGTTTTCAGGAGTAATGATGGGAGCTTTGGTCATCGTCCCGTCTTTACTTCAGACTTGTTAAAAGCAATTTTTGTGAGAGTTGTAAGGAGGATTGAAAACAGGTTGATTTGGATGGTAAGATCACACAATCAACAGCCTAAATAACTCTGATACCAATTGCAGGATCAGTTTATGTTACTAAACACTTGGTTTTCTCTCAAACTCACTTAAACAACACTCTCGATGAAAGCAGAATCTTTAAGAGTTGATACCAATATAATAAGTAATAACAAAACACAAGAAGTAATTTTCAAGGTACTTGCATATATGCTTCTCAACTGAAATATTACAAGACTCTTACAAGCATGTTCTTATGAGTTACAATGAGAGACTATATATAATACTACCTACAGCTGGATATACTTTGATACCAGCTATAATCCTCTAACTAAAGCAAATACTAAAAAGCTATATTTTAAGGTACCTCACATTAGACTTTATCTGAGATATGGTAGTCAGGACATGTCCTTGACTTACCTTTTGTCACCAACTAAAGTTGGTAACTTGTACTAACATAAAAAGCTAAATAGTGGAATAAAGTATGGTCAACTACATGTCTCTTTGAGAAAATGCCATGCAATATCAAAGGTCTGCAGCAGAGTGTTAGAGACCATACTTATATCCGCTCGTTCATAGCAGTGTCCTCCGAAGGTTAAATGGCTTCGGAAGAGGTTGCTTCTTCCGAGGCTTGAGAACTTCTTCTTTCTTCATACATCGAAAGTAGTCTTCTAATTTCTTCCTTTGAGACTTCATCTTTGGAAGTGAATACTTCATCTTTGGAAGTAGAGCTTTGCCTTCAGATGTAGAACTTTCACTCTGTCTTCGGAAGAATTCTACGACCTTCGGAAGTTCCACACTTTGGAAGCAGAGTGTTAGAAATCATACTTATAACCACTTCAGTTCATAAATCACCAATCCCATCACCACTATCTCAACCAATTACATCACCATCTCATCATTCTCCAAAATCACCACCTCAACCATTCCCTACTAGTGCTGATCCAACTGAGTTTGGAGATTCCACCAGCTCATCTAAAGAATCTAAATCATCTTCGGATGAGGAGGATCAACCTGTCCAAATGCCTGTGAAGAAAGCCACTTTTGAGGCTGCTCCTTCAGAGAGCTTTGCTGAATCTAATGTGAACAAAGCAAATGAAAAAGATGAGTTGATTTTTGAGCTCATGCAAAAGATTGAAAAGATGGAAAGAGTACTTAACAAGAGAGCAAGATCATTCAAGATAGAATTCTTGAACTTGATGAAAAGGAGAATGAGTGGAAAGAGTTAAAAGAAATGTATATGGCTAAAAAGAAAGAGAAAGGCAAGGAGATTAACAACTTAACTGCTGCTCTTGAACAAGCAAGCGATGAGATAAGTGGTCACTTGGACACTTTAGCCATTCAAACAATAGCCATGGAAGAACAAGAAGAACTAATTGAAGAGCAAGATAAGACCACCATTAACTTGCAGAAAGAAAATGAACTTTTGAGCAAGAGAGTTGCTGAACTTGAGATGCTTGTTTAAATCAAGAAGGAAGTTGAATCAGAAGTCAAGCAAGTAGATGAGCAAGAAACTGAATCTCAATGCACTTCACAGGAGAGTAGTGATGACTCTCCTCTTAGTAAAAGAATGAGATTCTCAGAACAAGCAGCAGAACCAAGCAAGGCAAAACAAGATGACTCTGGATTGGAAATGGTAGTATATTCAGAGGAAACAGCCAGCAAGCAAGCAGAAGTGGTTGAATTCAAAGATATGATCAATGCCTTAGATAGTTTTACATCTGAAGAATTCATTATGGATGATGAATTTTGGGATTTTATAGTTGACCAGAGGACTTGTACGGAACCCATAGTGGTCATTCCTCAATCTCCTGTCCCTTTGGAGAAGGAGTTGAGTATTGTTGGTCCATATGATCTTATTATAGTGCAAATGATATGAAGAATCCTTCAATATCCAACAAACATGCTAAACAACAAGAACAAAGAGGATTGAATACAATAAGAACTCATTCATAATAAGACAATCATCATCAACAATCAATAACATAAAGCACAATGATATTTCTATGTAATAACTGCTTTGAAATGGTAACTTGCAAACAATGATAAACGATTAGGGTTTTGCAAGCATACCCCACAATGAAAAAGATCATATATATATATAGCAGTCTTAGTTTCGCAGACAGTTTTGCTGTCAGCAAAACTGTATTGCCGAAACTATAGTTTTGCCCGGCAGATACAATAGTTTCGCCAAGCAAACTAAACAGCTGACTGTGAGCGAGTTTCGCTCACTAGTTTCGCTGGACTGCAAAACTACATAAAACTAAATACATACAATAAGAAACTAACAAAAGACCTATTACAATCAAAAGTAAATAATCTAAACTAAGGTGAGTCCAACTTATACATGATATTCAATACTCCCCGAAGGTTGGAACTCACCACCTTCACTCGTCTTGATGTGTCTTTTCAGCTCTAGTATCCTTCGTTCCTTAGAGTAATCTTTAGAACCTCCTACACCAACTCCCTCGAAGGCTTCAGCACCTGATTCTCCATGGTTTCCTCCTGCTTCATTAGCCTCTTCTGGATGAGCACTTGTCGCTCAAATTGCTTAGCCAAATCTTGTACATCCATGTTTAGGTCATCTTGAGCCTGTACTCTCTCCGCTAATCGCTTCACCTCTACCCTCACCCCTCAAATCTTGTTTGCTACAGTCATAAAGAGACTAGCTTCCTTTCTCGTTTCCTCATGTGCACCTTCTTTGATATGGTTCTTGTAAAGAATCAGTAGGTCTTCATCACAAAAACTAAATAGTTCCATTGGATCAAAGATTTTAATCTCAACACCATTCTTCATTGTGATGACCGCCTCCCCCGTATTATTATTGTTGGGGAAGTGGATCTGCTAATCTGACCCTGTTCATGGTCCTTGGGGGTTTCACCCATAGTACAATTCTTCCCTTCCCGGTCTCCCAATCCTTGTCTCTTTTTTAACGTTTCCTCTCAGCCTTCATAAAACCAAAAGACTCAAAATTATCATTTAGCCCATTCTGAATTTCTTTCTCTAGTAGAGAGGCTCATTCACTCAGATTTGCCTTCAGTAATCGTAGAGTTGCCAGTCGCCTTAGATCCCATTTAGGCAAGGTCTTGAATGCCTTTCTTTTATGCAAGTAACTGATTCCACCCCCTCTTCTTTTTATCATGAATATTTTAAGGCTGGAGTTATAGCACCAACTTTTGATCCGCTTATCAACCTCTTTCCTACTCAACCCTTCCATGTGTTGGAATAGGGGAGTGAGTTCTTTCGGCCATTTGGTTGTTCTTGCACTCTTCTGAATACTCAATCTCAAAAGACAAAGTTCGGTGTCATGTCTGACGAGTGTTACTTTGTTGGTTACTCTTCTTCTTAAAAGGCCTATCGCGTATATAACAAGAGAACACGTATCGTTCAAGAGTCGTTCTATGTTGATTGGCAGGAGTCTAACTCTTTTGATGTTTGATCTGAACCAGCATGGTTCTTTGACTCCAATACTGTGTTTAATTCTTATAATCTTCTAGTTTTCAACGATGATGTGTCCATTCCAAATGTTCAAACAAATATTATTTCCTCAACCCCATCTCCTGCTCAAAGTGATACCACTTCAGCTGATGTTGGATCATCTTCTCCATCACTTGATCTGTCACCAACACCTGTTTCTTCTTCACCAACATCAGTTTCACCACCAACATCTCTTCCTTCATCACGTACATATAAAACATCACAACCGATTCCATCCCTCTCACCCTCATGTAATCATTCACAATCTGTGAACGAAACTTACCCAAACACCTTCCCTGTAGACACAGACTTCAAAACTTTGAAAGATCATCCTCTTAATAATGTTATTGGATCAATCATGGATGTTGTTCAGACGTGGAGTCAATATGGTTTGTTTAATATCTGCCTCTTCTCTTGATTCATCTCTCAAACTGTCCCGAAAAATGTGCATGTCGCTCTACAGGTTCCATGTTGGGTGGAGTCAATTCAATTAGAGCTTTAACAATTCAGAAAGCTCAAAGTTTGGACCTTGGTTGACTTGCCTCCCAATAAATGCCCACTTGGTACAAACTGGGTTTTCAAGAACAAACCAGATGATCGTGGTGTGGTGGTGCGTAACAAGTCTATACTACTTGTGCAGGGTTTTGCTCAAGAAGAAGGGATTGACTATACTGATGTCTTCGCTCCAGTCGCCCATCTTGAACCAATGAGGATTTTTCTCGCTCATTTTGCTCATAAACACTTCAAGGTCTATGAGATGGATGTCAAGTGTGCTTTCCTTTACGGAGACATTGATGAGGAGATATATGTGTGTCAACCATTAGGTTTTGAGGATCCTGATTATCCCGATAAAGTCTTTAAGCTGGACAAATCTCTGTATGGTCTTCATTGGGCTTCTAGATTTGGTATGAGACCCTAACCCAGTATCTCTTGAGCAATGGTTTCTCTCGTGGCACCATCGATATGATTCTTTTCAAGAAAGATGTAAATGGTGAAATATTGTTTGTCCAAGTATATGCCGACAATATTATTTTTGGTTCCACCAATTCTCTGTTACGTTGGGTGTTCGAAGAAGTGATGCATCATCATTTTGAAATGAGTATGATGGGAGAAATGTGCTTTTTATTCTTGGATTACAAGTAGAACAAAAGGATGAAGGCATTCTAATTCATGAGGAAAAGTATGTTAAAGAAAGTTTGAAGAAATTCAAGATGGATGACGCTTCTCCTCAAATGACTCCCTTTATTGCTCAGACATGTCTAATTCCTAATGAGAATGGGAAATCTGTTGATCCTTATCTCTACAGATCTACGATTGGTTCTCTCGTGTATCTTATGACAAGTCGACCTCATATCACTTTTGCTATAGGATATTGTGCTCGAAATCAGTCGGCCCCAAAGGAGTCTAATGAGAAAGCTGTCAAGAGCAAGAAACATACCACTGTTTCTCTTTCTACAGGAGAAGCAGAATACATTGCTGCCTCTAGTTGTTGTTCCCAAGTCCTTTGGATACAACACCAGATGATTGACTATGGAATCAACTTTCTTCACACCTTGTTCTGTGCCAACGAAGCAGCCATCGAGATTGCTAAAAATCCTATTCATCATTCTCGCACCAAGCACATCGAAACACAGATTCATGCAATTCATGATGCCCAAAAAAAGTTTTATCGATATTATTCCTATTGACACGAAGCATCAAAAGGCAGAACTTTTCACAAAAACATTTGATAAACCTCACTTTTATAAATTGATCTCTATGTTAGGGTTAATATCTTTTTAAACCTCCCTTTTTTCTCTTTTAAAATTTTTCTTTATGTTAAAGAACAAAAAAATTAATAATAATAATAAGTTTCTTAAAATAAAATTTTTGGGGGAGTAAATAAATAATCTGGGTGTTGAGTTTGATATGACGAGAAATGATTTTATATCTTTCAGATATGTTCTTTTATGCATGATTGGTTCTTCAAATGAGAAATGATAGTAACTGATGCTGATCTCTGATTTACATCTTATTTTCAAAAGAATATTAAAGTCAAGATAATAGACTCTTTTAATAATATGCTTGGTAGGCTCAACCTGAAGAATAAAGTATACAGTAGCAAAATGATTTAAATTTAAATATCTACTTAAGGATGTCTGGATTTACGCGATGATTTTGGCCTGCACAAAAACTGAGTCCTAGCAAACAGTGGATTGAGAATTGATCTTTGGCTCTTGTCCTATACATTTGTGTGTTGTATTTGTGCTAATCTCCTCTGCTGTACAATGGTACTGACCTGGAGTGATGATCTCCTCTGCTACAGGGGAGTACTGACCTGGAGTTCTTATCGGCACATGATTAAATGGTCATCTCCTTTGTTATACGTGAGTATAGACCTGGAGCTCTCCCTAATTTGATCTAAGTTGTATCAAATCATCTAATGATAATTTCATATCTGAATGCAATATTCTGGTAATAATCACTTGCACACTAATGCACAAGCCTTGCTCTCTAAAGATCGTTTCAAAATTCAAGAAATCCTGAGGTTGGGTGAGGGTTTTTGCCAAAATGATTGTGGGGTTCTAACATTCTAAAGCATGTAATAGAACCTTAATGAATCAACTGCTACTTGTTGAAAATGATAGGGCTTAAGTTTAAGCGGACAAAGATATCAGCAATCGTTATTGATCTGTTACGAATTTCGAAATCATTTAAGACTCTGATTCGTTTCAGTTATTGTTATGATCTCATTGCCGGTCGGTGATGTAATTCATCTCTATGCTATACTTATCTTGGGGATGTGATCCTTGATCAATTTTGATCTCAGTTATGGTTGTTTAATAAAAATAATAAAATAAAAATTAAATAAAAAATAATAAAATAAAATAATAAAATAAAGGAGATATCAGTGAAACTATATCTTCGCTACTTGTTTCGCTAGACGAAATTGTAATTTCGCTAAGCTTTTTCATCGAGTGAAACTATATTTTTCCCACATGACCGTTTTAATTTGAAAACAAACTTGATCACCTCAGACGTGATCCTTTTACTTAAAACGAACTTGTCACCTCAGACGTGATCCTTTTACTTAAAAAGAACTTGTCACCTCAGACGTGACTCATTTTATTTTTGAATGTTTTGGTCACCTCAGACGTGACGCTTTTGAGTGAGTGATTCACAGATTACGACGAGTTGTTGAGTCAGATTCTTATATTTCAATTAACTAAAAGTAAACACAACTTGAAATTAAGAAGAATAAAAAGACATATTTTTGTATTATTGATTAGAGACAAAATTCAACCTATTAGAATAATTCTAATGATTTTACTTCCTGGACAACACAGCTTCAATTCTAGTTAATCATTTCTCGTACGATTCATTTTGGAATCATACAGGTATATCAGAATCACTTGGGACACTTTAATAAATAGTTTTGATGCTTGATCCTTGTTTTCACTAATAGTTAATAGCAAATTAAGGAAATAATACCAGAGATACAAGATGCACATAATGATTTTGACTTTCAAGAGTTGAAGCTCATGATGATTGTCAGTATACTTGTCCTCTTAAATCCATACATATATTTTTGACAGACATTGGTGATGATTTAAGGTTCAATTATTTCAACAAACATTTGTGTATCCCATGCTTTTATGGTAATCAACGTTCCTAATGAGATTTTTGAGCGGTCTATGGGTATATTACAAAAAAGAAACTATTCTAAGAGCTTTCAAAGAGATGCTAAGCGTCAGGTCAGTGCCATCACACAGTAGAGAGGTGCAAACAACAATGAATTCTAGAATTTTAGGTTATGCTTATCCTTAGGTCAGTGCCACCGCACAACACAGAGGCACACAACGTATCTTCTTTTTAGAGCAAATATTTTCTTTTTTCACATATTGCACCAACAACATAGGTTATTTGCTTGATTGCTTTTTGCATTTTTCATGTGCTTTGCTCATATTTTATGGTCATCCGCACACATTTGTGGCGTTTATTTTGCTCGTCACCCCTTATTGGAACTTCGTTGATTGTGTTAACTAGGGATAAGGTGGGAACCAACAGCTTGTTGAACAACTTAGTTTGTGCTTGAAATTACCAATGAGGTCTACTTATCTATTGTGTTGAATCTTCCGGCACATCATCTAATGAGCTAACAACCTCTAGGTCTACTTTCTTTATGTTACCATAGTAGCGTACTAGTTTAGCTATCATCTTTCCTTTTATTTTGCTTTGACTTTTCAGACTTAACTTTGAATTTTGCATCTTAAGCAATTAAACCTTTTGAAGTCCCAAATAATATGTTCCTTGTGTACTATGATTTTCCAAATTCGTTGAATCAGTAACACAGATTTGATTACTTTCTTTTTACCTAAGCTTTCCTCCTCCCTTGCTTTTTTTATAAGTAATTAAAAGTAATTAAATAAAATTACTAAATTAATACTAATGTAACCTATTCTCCCCCTAAAATTCTAACAGATATAAAAAACTTGGTTTATCAAAAGCTTTTGTGTAGAGGTCAGCACGATGAAAGTCCGTATTAATTTTAACTACATCGATTAAATTTTTTCAAAACAATCACGTATAAAGTGATATTTAATTCCGATGTGTTTAGTTTTTGGATGTTGGACAGGATATTTAGTTACGGCTATAGCAGCAGAATTATCAACAAATATAGGAGTGCTAGAGAATTTCAAGTGTTGGATACCACAATCCAAGTGTTGGAGTACCCTTAAGATAACGAAATATCCTTTTGACTCCTATGAGATGGTTGACTTTCGGTTTTGCCTGACATCTGGAGCAGAGACACGTCGCGTACATGATATCAGGTCATGAGGCAGTGAGGTACATAAGGGATCCGATCATTCCTCGGTACATGGTGGCATCCACTAGATCACCGTTTTCATCGGGGGCCACATCGTAGTTTGTAGCCAATGGAGTCCCAGCTGCCGAAGCATTCTCCATATCAAACCAACTGAGAATATCACCTACATACTTGGTCTGATGTAGAAATATCCCCTTTGGTGTCTAATCCACCTGTAACCCGAGAAAGAACATCATCTCTCCCATGACACTTCTTTATTAGATGTATGATTTTGTGTTCATCAAGGTCTCAGGTGGTGGTGGAACCACTTTGTATCCCAGCCCCTCCCCATTATTTCTCTCTCTAACTAAGTGTTAGACAATGTGAGATGAGCTTGTCCAACTGTGCAGTTTCTGTTTTAAGGAGTTGACTTCTACTTCTAAAACAGCCTTTTGCTTCTTAGTGTCCTCTAGGGAGTTCAGATTGTATCTAATGTCATTTGCTTGGTTAAAGGCGACTACCTCTGTTTCCCTAAGCTATTTAGTCAATAAATTTATCTTTTCCTCATAATTGTGCTCATTTTGTTTTAACACTCTATTTGCCTTAGTGCACAGTTCCAGGTCCTTTACTAAGTTATCATTATGATCTAATAACCTAGCAAATTTTAAATCTCTACTTTCTCAAAATTTATTACAATCTAAACAAGCATGATTATTAAATAACTAGTCAGTAGTACTTACCTGAGATGTTGAAGATGAATTAGCCATGAGTACACAATTAGTTGATTATGGTTCTGGTGATTCTGACGTTGATGCAGATTTTTCTTCTTCAGGCAGGTGGTTGACCACATGTGCAGTGTCTTCAGAATTTGACATCACAAGCTCTACTACTATGTCTCCCTCACTAGCATAATCGTCATCGATGTCCTCCACATGAGCTATGTTGGACTCTTCCGGTGACACGAACCGAAAACTCCAGTCCTGTCCTTCATCCACATTAGCAGTCAAGGCTTTAGGGTCCTTACTTGATGATGTAGAACTGCTAGATGTGGCTTTGTCCTGACGATTGAATGACGAGAAGGGATTACCGTTCCCTGTCTTCTTTGGCTTTACACACTCCCGCTTGAAGTGTCCCTTCTCACCACAGTTGAAACAAGTAACCTTTGACTTGTCGAAGCCAAAGGTTGTATCTTTGGTCGCAACCAAGTTCTGTCCGGTCTTTTTGACAAACTTTTTAACTCATCGGACAACACTTGCCAAATCCCACATTATGTCCATACATTCCAACTCCATCTCGTCCACCTGTTCATAAACTTCATTTGCCAGGTGAGAATTTCCTATCTTTCCAGCAACTAGTCTATCATAGGAGTGGACTACAGCAGCTAAGAGGTCGATGTGTTCTTTGGCCACCTCAACAGTCACATTCCCGAAGTTGTCGGTTTTCAGTTTTGCTGCATTGGCTTCAGGTATCATATACTGGGTGCTAGACAACCCTGACGTTTCGGATCCTAAAGTTGACGGTTGTGCTAGAATTGCAGCGCTTAAGATGAAGGCGGTTGGCAGTGGTGCTCTAGATGTCTTGACCGGAGGAGTTGCATTATAGAGTGCATGATTCTCATCTTAGTTGGCCTTTTGGGCTATGTACTTCATCCTTAGCTCCTCTTCCCTCAATATAAGAATGAAGTCATTTATGTCTAACTTCAAGAGCATCCCATTCTGTCTGAGGTTTGAAATGAAAGAAACCCATTTCTCCAGTAGACCATCTGCAAAATTGGATACCTTATCCTCTATCGACGTAGTTACACCATGAGTGTGCATCTCACTCATCAAATGGTAGAATCTGTCGATCACATCATCCAGACCTTCCTTTCCCATTGAAGAGAAGTTGTCGAACTCCTTCTTCAAGGCTTTGGCCTTAATGGCCTTGAGTGAGGCATTTCCGTTATACCTATTCTCCAACGCATCCTATAGTTTCTTTGCTTGAGTATACTCCGAATACTAATGGAAGATATCCTTCGGAATAGACTGAGTGAGCAAAGCGTATACTTTCTTCTCAGCGTTGTATTTGACCTTCTGAGCATCCGACATTCCACTTAGAGTAAGCTTAACTCCATCTGCTCCTACGGGCATGTTGTACCCCGACTCTATTACCTCCCACAGATTTGTATCTACTCGATTTAAGTTGATTTCAAAACATTGCTTCCATTTTGGGTAGTCGTCTAACGTTATAAGCTTCGGGGGTTTATTGTGAATTCCCATTTCGTTTTCCAACAATAGTAGATTCTAGATACAAGTATCTCTACTTACTATGTATGTTGAAAACTAGTCCTCCATTTCACTTAACTTGACTATTTAAAAAACTACTGTTGTATGCGAATGAAGGTATGCGATTGGACTTATTCGAGCGATTGAACCAATGCGGATGGTTCAATCTTGTGACTGAACAAATGCGGATGAGTCGATCGGTCGAATGAACTAATGCGGTTGACCAGCCAGAATGAGATTCTCAATCGTACGAATGAGTCCAATCGTGCGGTTGGAGAATGCGAATGAACTCAGTCATGAGATTGAGCTAATCGTGCGACTGAACTTGCTGAAGTTTCATAATTTGTAGGTTAAACGTGTTTTGGCCGTAAAAACTCGAATTTTACCAAACCCTAATCGCCGTATGCTGGAAAAACTAAACTTTTAGGTCAGGAAACATCTAAAACTCCGTTAGACACAAAAAGATTGCATTTTTGATGAAGAAACATAACTTTTGTATCAAAACTATCGAATCAACACGCAATCAAGAGCCAAAGCTTTCATACCACATGTTAGGATCTGGTATTTGAATGAAACACCAACTGATTAACGTGTTAAACCAAACTAAATAGTGCGGAATCCTATTTGATTGGCGATCCATTAAGTGAGAATGCACGTAGACACAATAATGTATTGAATCTAACATCAAGAATCGATTAGGAATCGATCTACAACGTTCTATGAACTTGGAGTACGAACTTAGAGGCTTCTGGACGGCTAGGGTACGTCTGGAGTCGAAGTGTATTCGATCCTTCTTAATTGTTATATTTTTCCACGAATTAGGTAGTATTTATAGGTTAGGGTTGCTCATTCGGGCGACTAAACCATGAGCTTGGTTCATTCATGCGATTGAGCCATGCGGTTGATCCATTCGCACGACTGAATGTTCAGTCGTGCGATTGAGTCAGACGCATGAAGCTGTTCAGGCGTATGGACTATTTAGGCGCATGGACACTCAGTCGCATGGCCATTCGGACGCATGACCACTGTTTGGGCGCATGGTCTAGTCGGATGCATGAGAACTTCACTTAACCAGGTTTTAATGTTTTCATTATTATAACATTATGCAAATTAATTCAAACAATCACAAACCTATATAATCTTAGTCAATATGCGTTACCCAACACATTAATGAAATATTAAACATTATAAATCACAACCAAACATTATCATTTCATTAAGTACCCATGATTACATAAGTGCAAGACACGTAATACATTGAGATCAGGTTCTAGGTACATAAGTGTATCAACAATAGAGCTCCTTTTTGAAGAAATTGGTTTAGTATCATGAAGTTCAATTTTCTTTCTTGGTGTTTGATAATAAGGACAATTAGAAGCGATGTGTCCATACTTTCCACAGTTGCAGCATGATCTACTTTCGACATGTTGGTGGAACTGTTTCTATGGGGAAGTGTATGACACAGGTGTGACTTTTGTCTGGTTGGGTTTGGACACTTCTTTTAGATGTTTTTGCTTCTTTAACAAAATTCATTGTTTGAACATTTTTAACATCTTTACCCTTTTGTTTATTTGGACTAAGACATAGTGCACGTGGTTGGTTAACTTGTTTGGTCTTTTTGGGTTCAAAAAATAGACATGTTTGAACCTGACTTTAAATTAACCTTTTCAATTTGGTCATCCAAATTTACAATAGGCATCTTACCTTTAGATTTCAAAGTGGCCTCCTTCTGTTTAGCGACAAATTCCACTGATTTACTCGTGGAATCTGGATCACTAACTAGAGGAGTGGACCCCACATGATCCTTGATTGGATTGTTATTTATTGGTCTACGTTTTGCATTCTACAAGATCTCATGTGGTGGTGGAACCACTTTGTAACCCAACCCCTCCCCGTGGTTTCGTTCTTTCACTAAGTGCTGGACTATGTGAGAAGAACTGGTCCAACTGTATAGTTTTTGTTTTAATGAGTTGACTTCAACTTCCAAAATTGCTTTTTCATTCTTAGTTTCTTCCAGGGAATTTAAGTAGAACTTTATGTCATTTGCTTGATTAAAAGCAACAACTTCAGTTTCCCTTAATTGTTTATTTAAAAGTTCTATTTTTTATAACTGTGCTCATTTTGTTTTAAAATCTTGTTAGCTTCTGTGCATAGTTGAAGGTCATTTACTAAGCTATCATTATGGTCTAATAACCTAGAAACTTTTGAATCTATGCTTTCTCTAAATTTATTACATTCATTACAAGCATGACTTTCAAAAGGTTGGTTTTTGGTACTTACCTGTGAAGATTTGGTAGAATCAGCCATCATAGTAGAGTTTGAATGTAATGTTCGGTTGCTGGTGATTCTGAACATGTTGTTCTGACATCTTCTTCATTTAGGTGATTGACCACAATTGCAGTATCTTCATTATTTGACATCACTAGTTCAACTGCTATTTCACCTTCACTTGTAGTGTCATCATCCAAACCCTCAACATTGGCTTGAGAATGGATTACCATTACCTGTCTTCTTGGACTTAACACATTCACGTTTGAAATCCCCCTTCTCTCCACAGTTAAAACAGGTAACTTTGGTTTAATCAAAACCAAAGGTATTGTCTTTTGTGGCTATCAAGTTCTATCTAGTCTTTTTCACAAACTTATTCGCCCTTTGGACAGCACTAGCCAATGCCCACATGATATCCATTCTTTCGAGTTCAGTTTCCTCCACCTGCTCGTAATCTTCATCTGCGTGATGGCATTTTCCAATCTTCCCCGCAACTAGGCCATCATAGGAGTGAACTACCACTGCTAGGAGATTCATATGCTCCTTTGCCACCTCCATAGTAATATTACCAAGATTCTTGGTCTTCAATTTCGTAGCATTTGCTTCAGGTACTATATATTGGGTGCAAGATGACCCTAACATTTCAGATCCTGAAGTAGTGGTTTGGGAAGGAGCTGTTGAACTAGACACAAATGCTGTTTGAAGTGATGCTCCTGAACTAGTTGGAGTGGGAGATGAGTTATAAAGTGACGGGTTCTGATCGTATGATCCTCTCTGAGACCTGTACTTCATCCTTAATTCTTCCTCTCCCAGCTTTAGAATGAAATCATTAATATCCAACTTCACCAGCATATCATTCTGTCTCAGATTTGACACAAACGAGACCCACTTCTCTGGAAAGCCATCCGCAAAGCTTGACAC
Organism: Flaveria trinervia; assembly: GCA_025506515.1. NCBI lineage: Eukaryota > Viridiplantae > Streptophyta > Magnoliopsida > Asterales > Asteraceae > Flaveria > Flaveria trinervia. The sequence continues at coordinate 29,235,795 of CM046452.1, read as the reverse complement.
CTTATCTTCCATGGACGTGGTTACCCCATGAGTGTGCAGCTCACTCATCAAGTGGTAGAATCGGTCGATGATGTCATCCAGCCTCTCTTTTCCTATCGAAGAGAAGTTATTAAACTCCTTCTTCAAAGCCTTTGCCTTTAATGCCTTCAACATTGCATTCCCATCATACTATTTTTCCAGAGCCTCCCATAGCTTCTTTGCTTGTTTGTTCTCAGAAAACTAATGGAATATGTCCTTAGAAATTGACTGAGTCAACAAAGCATACACCTTCTTTTCAGCATTGTATTTCAACTGTTGGCTATCAGTCATGCCGCCCAAAGTAAGATTAACCCCATTAGCACCAAACTCATGCTATAACCTGTATCGATTGATTCCCACAGATTGGGATCAACTCCATTTAAATATATCTCAAACCTTTGCTTCAATTGTGGGTAATCATCTAAAGTTATGAGTTTAGGGGGCTTATTATGATTCCTAATTTCATTTTCTAGAAGCAACAAATTCTAGATACGAGAGTCCCTACTGGCAGTAAACACTGAGTACTGATCTTCCATTCCGTTAAACTTTGTACTTTAGACAAGACTTATTCACTCATGCGAATGGAGAGGTCCAAATAAGTCAATTGTGAGATTGAACAAATGTGGATGACCCAATGGTGTGATTGGACAAATGCGGATGAATAGTCGTCCAATTAGGCAAATGCGGACGGACAATGCGAATGGGATTGTTCAGTCATACGAATGAATGGGCGACTGAGTTCAATCATGCGTATGGGAGGTGCGCTTGAGTTAAGTCCTGCGATTGAGTCAATCGTGCGACTGAAGGCTGCTATTTATGAAAATTCGAAGATTTTGGTACTTTGACACAAAAATACGATTTTTTACGAACCCTAATCTGCCGTAAGCCGAAAAACGTGAACTTTAAGATCTGGAGATGTCGATAACACTGTTTTCTAAAAAAAACGGTGTTTTTTTGAATGAAAAACGTGATTTTTGCACCAAAACCGATCAAATCACACCCAAAATCAAGAGCCAAAGCTCTGATACCACTTGTTAAGGGACCATGTACGGACAGAGTACTAACTGATTCTGCGCGTATACTAGATCAAATAGTGCGGAATCCTATTTGATTGGCGATCCAATCAGGGAGAACACAGTTTAGTTCAATCTAACAATTAAAGAAACGTTAAGAACGATTAGAACACAATCAATTGCGATCTATCAACTTGGAACAGGTTTTCTTGAGTCTTTGGAGGGCTAGGGTACGATTATGTGTGTAGATATTCAAATTGTTACGTTTTTCCACGAATTAGGTGGTATTTATATGTTAAGGTCTTCCAATCGTACGACTGACACATTAGCATGGTTCAGTCACATGACTGAATCATGCGATTGATCCATCCCCATGACTGAAGGTTCAGTCGTGCGATTGTGTCAATCTTATGTCTCAATCGTGTGACTGATCCAGTCTCCTGGTTCAGTGGTGTGACTGGTCCATTAGCATGAAGTATTTGTACGTATGGTCCATTAGCATGGTCCATTCGCATAGGGACTTCATATGATCAAGTTTGAACACATTTCTCAATCGTTATTGACTAAGAATTATATTCAACAACCACAAACCTATATAGTTAGTTCACTATAAATTATCACACAATAAACAATGAAATATTAACATTATAAGCATCACCCACATATATTGTATTTCATTCATACCCATTCATTACATATATCTAAGACATGATAGACATTTACATTAAGCTCCTAAACAAGGTACGTATGTATCAACACTAAGTCCAAGAAAATATATGGATGAAGAATCAGCATGTAGAAGAAGACAAGTGTCGGCTACCAGCATTTGTAAATGCGGACGACCATTGAACAAAAGAATCCAATCATGGATCACCTTCCAAAGTGAAGTGAAAACAAATCCCAATATGGATCATCATGAAAAGGATCAAAGTAAAAGAATGCCAATGTGGATTAGTGAAAATAAGGTCTCATAATATAAGTAACCTGGTAAGGAAAGTTGTGAAACAGTTCTACCATGCATTGTATAAGGATGGTTGATCATTCCATGCTTTCGTGTGTGAGGTACATATTGAATAATTAAATCAACCAAAATCATGATAAATATCATTTACATCAAAATATCAACCTTGAAGAGTTTAAGATAACAAACATACCTAAAGATCATGTACATGTTGGACTCACCTTAGTTTAGAATCTTTAATTTTGCTTGTAATAGGTCTTTTGTTAGAATCCTTTTGTATGTAATTAGATTTATTAAGTTTTCAGTCCAGCGAAACTGTGAGCAAAACTACTGTTTCTGCCGGGCGAAATTACAATTTCGGCAGAACAGTTTAACTGACAGCGAAACTGTCTGCTTATATATAGTTTTTGATCATTATCATTGAAGGTAAGCTTGAAAAACCCTAATCGTTGATCCTTGTTGCAAGCTACCATTTCTAAGCAGTTATTACATTGAAATATCATTGTGCTTTGATGTTATTGAATGTTATGATCTTCATTGTCTTATATTGAATGAGTTGTTAGTATGTTCAATCTTCATTGTTCATCTTGTTTAGTTTGTGTGTTTGATATTGAAGGATTGTTCATTTCATTTGCACTGTAATTCGATCAAATGGACCAACAGTATGGTATCAGAGCCTTAGTGCTCATGATTTGTTAAGTTTTTGGTTGTTTTAGTTCAATATCAAGTTTCTATCAATTATCATTAAAATTAGTGTGTATTTGAGATGGAAATTGATTGAGTTTTGTTGTTTATTGGTAGGGGAAGCTTTGTTAATCATCAGATCTCAAATTCATTGAGTTTTTGATGATTTCACATTGATTTTGTGTTGAAAAACATCCACCCATCTAAGAGATTTCTTCGTGCCGGGTTGTGAGCTATGTGGAGTGTTCAAGGTTCGACTAGCGAAACTAGTGTTCTTTCAGTGAAACTATGAAGTTTTTTCTGCGAATCTACTGGTGTTATCACTATTGAAATTATTTCTTGTTGTTCTGTGAAACTAGTCTCTTTGAACGAAAGTTCATTAGTGCTTTTGAAGGTTTAACAAGCGAAATTGCTGCCGAAAGTAATTTTGAACAAAAGTTCAAGCTTGTTTTGTGCAAACTTATCGGCGAAACTAAGGTATTTATGACGTTCGGCTAGCAAAACAGCTGGCGAAATTGTCAGCGAAATTACACAACTTAGCAAAATTAGCTTTCTTAGCGAAATTGTCTACGAATTTACTTTTCTTCTGCGAAACTACTGCATTTTAAGTGAAATTGTCTCTTCTCTTGCCGAAACTACATCAATCCGAGCGAAACTACAATGTCAAAGTTAACCTCACTCACTCTTGCCAATCTTGAGAGTGTTGCTCCCAATAGGTCACCGAGACTCATTAACGCAGACAATTTCAAAGATTGGAAGAGATGTCTCATAGCTTTCTTCTTCTACAGTGACCACAACCAATGGGAATCAATTATTTCTAGTCCTCACATATCAACTACTAGTGTTGGTGATGTTGTCCCTCAAAATAAGGACCCATCTACTTACACTGAAAAAGGATCTGAAGCTGATTGATCGTGACCAGAAAGCTTTTGGTCCATTAACACTATGTTGGATAAAATAAGGACCCAACTACTAGTGTTGGTGATGTTGTCCCTCAAAATAAGGACCCTTTACGATGACCTATGTGAGTTCTATGATGGTAACAATGAACTGGTAAAGGATAAGAGCATTCAAGAAGAGAAGGAATTGAATTCCTTTGTTGGATAAAAGTTCGAGAGTCTGACAGATCTCACAAATTGCTTCTTGATAGTTTGAATCACCTTAAAGAAATACAATGTAAAACTCTCCAAAAGTGAACAAGTTAACAGGCTACTAGACTCTCTCCAACCTCAATGGAGCCTTAAGGTGAGAATGCTAAATCAAGAAAGAGGGTTCACAAATTACAAGCTGATGGATATTATCAATTAGCTTAAATCTTTTGAGTTGGACATGAAAAGACGGGAATTTAACCAGACCATGATGCCTACATCCGGTTTTACTCAAAATGCTGCTTTATTATCATCCGCTGCAAGCTCTCAAATATAGAATTCAATTCAAGGAGGAGTTAATACAAGTAATTTTTCAGGAGGAAACGTTAGTGTTGGACAAGATCAGGCTAATTCTAAGGCGAATGTTGAAACTTCAGTTCCATTAGAAACAATGGCTCTTTTTGGAATATTTGTTCAAAGCTATGAAGCCCTTGTGGCAAGAGAGTTGAAAGGGAAACGAATGACAATGAAGGATATGTATCAGGTGGATCCTGATGATCTTGAATAAACTAACATTGTTCACAAAAAAACTTCGACCTCGTGGCATGTATAAGACATTTAGTGACATTGATTCTAGTATGTTTGAATATGATGAGGAAATTCACATTGATCATATTCCTATCTCATAACATCACAGACTTAGACACAAACCACATTGTTGCAGGTGTGGTCAGGAGGATCATCTTGTCAAGGATTCTCCTACTCTTCTTCATGATCATGTAAATAAGAACTATTTTGGATATAAATTAACAAAATTAGTTAATAATTTCTTTTGTAAGAAATCTGCTTCTCCTAAAGCTAAATTGTTCAAACTTGGGTTCCTATTGCACCTGGTTAATATGTACTTTATTTGATCACAGGAGTCATCCACTAAGATTGTGAACAGCGTATGGCATGTAGATAGTGGATGCTCTAGACATATGACGGGCTTGAAAGATTTGCTGACCAATTATCGGATAATAAATGGAGGATATGTTGCTTTTGCTGGTGACAAAAAGGATGGAAAGATGATTGGTCAAGGAGAAGTTTCTAATGATTCTTTAACTTTGGAGAAAGTCAACTATGTCCTTGAGCTTGCGTTAATCTCTTAAGTGTCTCTCAAATCTGCGATAAAGATATTCCAGTCTTGTTTAAATCTGATCAATGCCTATTTTTAAAATCAGAGTTTGATATTCTAGAAGATTTGATTCTTATGCGTGCTCCGAGAAAGCATGATACATTCTTCTTGATACGAACTCAAGAGAGTCAAAGTCTACTACAACCTGTCTTCTTTCAAAAGCTTCAACCTTTGAGTCTCTGTTATGGCATAACCGATTTGGCGACGTTAATTTTAAAATAGTAAATAAATTAGTCAAAACAATCTTGTTAGAGGACTTCCTTTAAAAGATTTCTCTGTGAACGAAAAATGTATGGCTTGGGCCAAGGGCAAACAACATAAGAAACCATATAAGGTCAAACTTGAAAATAGCATAACTCGTCATCTCGAGTTGTTACATACTGATTTGTTTGTCCCAATCAATGTTAAATCAGTTTCTAAAAAATCCTTCTGTGTTGTTGTTACACATGATTTCTCAAGATATTCATGGGTGAGATTTCTTGATCACAAGGGAGAGGTTGCTGATGAATTGCAGAAGTTAATACTTTCAATCGTGACAATAAGCAAGAGAAAGGTTCTGGCCATGAGAAGTGACAACGCTACTAAATTCAAAAATCAGATTCTTGATTCGTTCTGTGCTAAAAAGGGAATTGTGAGACAACTTAGTGCTGCAAGGACGCCCAACAGAATGGTGTAGCGGAATGAAAGAATCGCACTCTTATTGAAACTGCCCGTACAATTTTGATAGGAACATTGTTACCCATTATCGTATGGGTTGAACCGGTAAACTGTGCTTCATATGTACTAAACCGGGGGTTGATAGTTAAGGATAAAATGAAGACTCCTTATGAACTTTTTCATAAACAGAAACCTTTAATTGACTTATTTCGACCATTTGGCTATTCATGCACTCTCTTGAATACTTAATCCCAAAAGACAAAGTTTGGTGCCGTGTCTGACGAGTGTTACTATGTCAGTTATTCTTCTTCTCAAATGGCTTATCGGGTATATAACAAGATTACACGTATCGTTCAAGAGTCATTCTATGTTGATTGGTAGGAGTCTAACTCTTCTAATGTTCGATCTGAACCAGCATGGTTCTTTGACTCTGATACTGTGTTTAATTCTTTTAATCTTCCAGTTTTCGACGATGATGCGTCCATCTCAAATGTTCAAACAAATATTATTTCCACAACCCCATCTCCTGTCCATTCCACCCTTTCAGCAAATGATGCCACATCAATTGATGTTGGATCATTCTCCATCTTTTGATCTTTCACCCACACATGTTTCTACATCTCTTCCTTCATCAACAACATCTACCCCACCACAGCCTAATCCATCTCTCTCACCGTCTTCTACTCATTCACAGTCTGTCAGCAAAACATCTCTAAACATCTTGCCTTTATCCACCAATTTCATAACTTTGAAAGATCATCATGATAACATCATTGGATCTATCACTGATGGTGTACGGACATGGAGTCAATCTAGTTTGATTAATATTTGTCTGTTCACCTGCTTTATCTCTCAAATTGTCCTATAAAACATGCATGAAGCTTTCCACAATCCTTGCTGGGTGGAATCAATGCAATTGGAGCTTCAACAATTCAGAAAACTCAAAGTATAGACTTTGGTTGACTTACCTCCAAACAAATGCCCAATTGGTACAAAATGGGCCTTTAAGAACAAACCAGATGATCTTGGTGTTGTGGTGCGTACAAGTCAAGATTGGTTGTGCAAGGATTTGCTGAAGAAGAAGGGATCGATTATACTAAAGTTTTTGCTCCCGTCGCTCATCTTGAAGCAATAAGGATTTTTCTCGCTCATGCTTCTCATAAACAGTTCAAGGTCTATCAGTTGGATGTCAAGTGTGCTTTCTGTTACAGAGACATTGATGAGGAGATATATATATGTCAACAACCAGGTTTTGAGGAGCATGATTTTCCCCATAAAGTTTTTAAGCTTGACAAGTCTCTTTATGGTCTTCATCAGGCGCCTAGGATCTAGTATGAGGCCCTAACGCAGTACCTCTTAAGCAATGGTTTCTCTCGTGGCACCATCAATATGATTCTTTTTAAGAGAGAAGTGAATGGTGAAATGTTGATTGTCCAAGTTTATGTCGGCGATATTATTTTTGGCTCCACCAATTCAAAATTATGTCGGGAGTTTGAAGAGGTGATGCGTGATCGGTTTGAAATGATTATGATGGGAGAAATGTGCTTTTTTGTTGGATTACAAGTGGAACAAAAGCCAAAAGTCATTCTCATTCATTAGGAGAAGTATATTAAAGAAATTTCAAATAAATTCAAGATGGATGACGCGTCAACTGAAATGACTCATTTTACTGCTCAAACGTGCCTCACTCCTGATGAGAACAGGAAACCTGTTGATCCTCATATCTAAAGATCTATGATCGGTTCCCTTATGTATCTTATAACAAGTCATCCTGACATCCCTTTTGCTATAGGATATTGTGCTCGATACTAGTCGGCCCCAAAAGAGTCTCATGCAAAGTTGTCAAGAGAAATTTTTGTTATCTCAATGGCTTCTCTTGTTTAGGTATTCGGTATCCCTATGGTGGAAATTTTCATTTACATGCTTATTCTGAGAGTGATTCTAATGGCTGCAGTTAAAAAGAAAATCGGTGACCGGAGGATGTCAATTCTTGGGCAATTGTCTGGTTTCAATGCAGAGGAAGAAACAGACCACTGTTTCCATCTCTACAAGGGAAGCAAAAACATTGCTGCCTCTAGTTGTTGTTCACATGTTCATTGGATACAACACCGATTGACTATAGAATTAATTTTCTCCACACACCGTTGTTTTGTGACAACGAAGCTTCCATCAGGATCGCAAAATATCCTATTCATCATTCTCGAACCAAGCACATCGAAACACGGATTCATACAATTCGTGATGCACATGAAAAGGTTTTTATCGATATTATTCCCGTTGACACTAAAAATTAAAAGGTTGATCTTTTCACCAAAACATTTGATAAACCTCGGTTTTGTGAATTGATCTCTATGCTAGGCTTAATATCTTTTTAAACATCCTTTCCTTTCTCTTATTTTTATAAAAATAAAGGAGTTTTCTAAAATAAAATTTTGGGGGAGTGTATATAAGTTACATAAAAAATAAACTGGGAATTGGATTTGAAATGATGAGAAATGATTGTATATCTTCTAGTTATGCTCATTGTGCGTGACTGTCATTTAAAATGATAAATGATAGAATTGATGCTACTCACGGATTTACATCTTATTTTAATTAGAAATAAATGCAAATTAAACAGATTCTTTATACGATATGCTTGGTAGACTCAGCCTGATGAATAAAGTAGACAACAACATGTTGATTTAAATTAAAATATACGCTTAAGGATGTGCGGATTTACCCAATCATTTTGACCTGCATGAAAACTGAGTCCCGACAAAAATTTAATTTAGAATTGATCTTTCACACACCATGATAGCAATCTTTAGTTATATCTCTGAATCTTGTTTAGTGTATTTATATGTCTTGTACTTGTGCTTATCTCCTCTACTGTATGATAGTATTGACCTGGAGTGATGATCTCCTCTACTGTACAGTAGTACTCACCTGGATCTCTCATCACCACATGTTTAAATGGTCATCTCCTTTGTTATACGTGAGTATAGAACTGGAGCTCTCACCATCTTAATCTATGTTGTATTAAATCAACTAAACGATGAATTCATCACAGAATGCAATATTCTATTGATAATCACTTACACAGATCTGTACAAGTCTTGTTCTAACGATCGTATCAAAATTCAAAAAATCCTGAGGTTGGATGATGGTTTTTCCCAATTGATTGTGGGGTCCTAACATTCTAAAGCATCTAATCAACCTTAACGAATCATCTGCTGTTTGTTGAAAAAGATAAGGCATGGGTTTGGACAAACGTATCAACAATTGTTATTGATACGTTTAAGAATTTCAACAGTTCCTTTAAATCAGCTATCGGTATGATCTCATTGCTAGTCGATGATTAAAGTCATCCTTGTGCTAATATATATCTTGAGGATGTGATCTCTAATCAGTTTAGATCTCATTTATTGTTGTTAATACTTAAAAAACTTTTGTAAAACTATACTTACGCTAATTGTTTCGCTAGACGAAATTTCAATTTCGGTAAGCATTCTCATCCTGTGCGATGTCATATTTGATCTGAGTTTCATTTGGTGAAATTGCAGCTTCGCTTGGTGAAATTATAGATTCGTCTGGAGAAACTATTGTTTCGCTACTTGCGAAACTATATGCTATTTAACTCTGGTTGCGAAATTAACTCCTCACTTTCGCACCATCGAACTGTTAAGTTTCTTAGGGATGTTTGGTGTCCTCTACATGCGTTTTTGAGTTTCTCTAATTTTGATATCGATTGTTTGTTGATTCATGTTCGCAAGTTGGTTTCAAACTCAGGACCATCATTTAGTCATGTTTATAATATCACATTTTGAGTATATTTGATCGAGACTCTTCGGTACCTTCCCTGTTCTTCGAGCAAAACTACCAATAGTCCAGCGAAACTGAACGAAAGTTCATGAATCCTAAGCAAAACTGTACGGTTATGCTGTCCGAGCGAACATAACAGTTTCGCTGGCTATTTTTCAGTTTCGCTATGCCGAAACTATTGTTTCGGCTTGTCGAATCTACCACACTACTTCAACAAAACTGGAGTGATCTTGCTGGCGAAACTATACTTTTGCCTCACGAAATTAAATCTCATCCTACGAATTTAATTTAATTTTAGATTTTTCTTTATTCTTTTATTATTTTTTTTAATTTTTTATTACATTATATTTTTTTAATTTATTTCATTTGTATCTCAGGTTTAAATGGCTAATCTAAAGTTCGATGAGAGAAACAACATGAGCACCATTCTGGATGATACTCATCCTAAAGCAGCAGGGTTTAGAGACTGTATTCGGTGGCTGCAAAGATCCCCTATAGCTTACGCTATCTCTCATTCTACTACGATATATGATCTACACATCAGAGACTTTTGGAGATCTGCTGACTATGATACGAGAGAGAACACCCAAAGGATCATTGCTAATGTCTTAGAGAATGAGGTGACTATTACTGCTAAGATAGTTTCAAGGATTCTAAGGCTAGAGGAGGATTCTGGAGAAGAGGTTACTATGTCAGATACTGAGGTCTTCGCAACATTAAGGGGTATGTGATATGAGGGGCCAGCTTTTAGTTCCCGAAAAGAGATCAAAAAGTCCTTTCTCTCAAAGGAATGGAGATTCATTGTGCATGTCTTTATTATGTGTTTAGATCACCGTAAATGTGGATCAAATGGGCTGAACATAGACTGGGCAAAAGCTATGGTGTTATGCTGTAGAGGGGCAAAGGTAAACATTGATGATATTTGCTTGTATGGCTGAGAATGTGATGGCCCTGAACAGGATAAGTGGCTTCTGTATCCTAGATTTCTTGAGATGATCTTTGATGACCTAATTCCAATTTTGCCAAGACATGGGGAGGTGAAATGGTTGGTGCAGATGAACCCACGTATTTTTGCAGATTGTTGTGCTATCTGACATCACTTTATCATTTGACAGGATCAGCGATCACAAGTTTGATGTATTAGAGTTCAAAGCAGCGGAATACGAACAAGAATTAGACAAATTTGTAGCAAGCATACTTGTATGCATTAAGAGCACATACGGTTATAGGGAGAGAATATATATTTCTGATTTCAAGGAATGTTTATAGATATAGAATATTTCTAATCAAATCATCCATTCATTCCATTCATTCACTCTCTATATTACAATAGGTTGTCACTCCTTATATAGAGTGCAACAATCACTGCTGTTATCACGGAAAGTGACAACTGGCAGATCAAGAACAAAAATAACTAACTGTTAACAAACTACCGAAATGTTCACAACTACTGAGAACATATCAGAGTGTTAAGTACAAAATATAAAACTACTAAAAATACAACGACTGAAGAACAAGCTCTTCAGTCGTTTTACAAAACTACTGAAACATAAAACTACTGAAACTATAAATATAAAACTACTGATATCACAACTACTGAAGAAGTACTCTTTAGTAGTTGTGACAAACTACTGAGGCTTCAGTACTTGATCTTCAGACTTTGACCTTCAGATGTTTCATCAGCTGATGACTTCAGTAGATATCATCAGCTGATGTCTTCAGTCTTTGTCTTCAGACTTTGTACATCAGTTGTTGATCTTCAGCACTTGTAAACTCTTCAGCTGTTGTACTTCAGTACTTTGGTCTTTCAGCTTCAGCACTTGTGTTCTTCAGCTGTTGTACTTCAGCACTTTAGTTCTTCAGCTGTTGAAGTCTTCAGCACTTGATCTTCAGCTGTTGAGGTCTTCAGCACTTGTCAAACTGCTGATGAGTCTTTCAGCAGTTGTTGTGATACCATGTGGGACTTAGAGGTTTTCTGATCTTGGCTCATTGGTTCTTTTGGTCCAACAAACTCCCCCTGAACCAATGCAGCCAAAACCTCTAAATTATTCATAATCCCACTTATTGTTGGCAAAGTGTTGGTCTTTTTCCTTCTTGATCAGTAGAGAAGATGACCCATGTAAGCTCCGGCCTGGGAAGAAATCTCAAATATATGTTTGGCAGAGTATGAATGGGAACTCTGTTTTGGGGACAGGACACAGAGTTGTTATCCCATTCATGAGATTTACTTCCCCATAATGAGTCTGTATGACTCTCGAACATAGGCCTCAAGGAGAACAACTTGTTCCTCCTGAGAGAGTTCTTCTACTCCTCCTTCGAAGAAGAACTCTGGACCATAGTACTCTGATAAGTACTTCATGGTCCTGCCATTTTTCAGCTCCACCGTAGTTACCTCCCTATATACAAATTCATCAGGATGGTTGCCCAAGGAGTAACTGGAGCTCATTCTTCTGGATGTCTTCAAGCTTTTTATATAACAACCCCTTCTTAATCATCTTGTTTTCTAGTAAAGCTTGAGGGGTCTTCTTTGCTTGGTGAGCTCTCTTGAATTCATCAATGATTTCCCAAGGTGAGACTACAACGGCCAACATGATGGTAGAATCTATTGTTTTTCGTACCTGGCCATTGTATCTGTGAGGAATAGTTCTTTTATGGATTCTAGAACTCACCCTGGGGTCCGGCCATACTCTCACTCTCTCCTTCTGATACTGAAAAGTGTGCCTGAGAGTGTACAGCCTTTGAGCATGCCCTTTCATGGCTTGAATAGATGATGACTGAGGAAATTCCTTGTCAACCATCTTCAACAGTTGCTCATCGTGCTGTTTCTGCTGCTCTTCTTCTTCTATCTTGACTCTGACCATTTCCCTTTGAGAGTCAGGTGTGATCATGGGTTGACTTCGGGGTTTTGGCAGCTTTAGAACAGCAGAGAGTGGCAGACTATCATCTTCATCTTCCTCTTCTTCTTCTTCTTCCATCCTCAGCACCCTTCTCCTCTTTCTGGTGCATCACCGGATGATGGTTGGGTTGGTGAAGGAGTTGGTTTTGGAGAAAGAAGATGTTTGGATGTTGGCTTAGAGATTGGTTGGGAGATTTGAGGGATAGGATCTGTTTGAGTGGGTGGAAGGGAAGGTTGATCCAGCATCTTTGTAGTTAGTTTCGCCTTTGTGAGTTTAGCCATCTCTAACCTTTTACCAGCCCCAGCCTCATCAAGGGCTTCCACAATAATCCCTTTTTTGAATTGCTCAGACAGACAGATTCTGGTGATTATAGCCAGAATGCTATCCCTGGTCCATGCGTGGATCTCCATTAATGATCTTCCTAAGTATTTTGCAATAAAGCGGATCATTACTTCCAACCTCTCTTTTTCCAGAGCATCATACCCTGCCCATCGGGTGTGTATCTCTTGCACTTCCAACCTTCTGATCTCACTATCCAGTGTGGCTATGTCAAACCCCTGCCTGAAGAGTTGTTCAATTATTTTATCCATGGAGCGGCTGTGTGTAGTGTCAGCTTCTTTTACCAGCTCCTCCAAGGATTTGTATTCAGCAGTATGATCATCAGCACTTTTCTTTCGCTTGTAAGTGAGCAGAGATTGCTTTTCTTTCTCTCCTCTTGGGCTTGCTTTTCTTCCTTCTTTTCCTCTGATCTTTTCCTCTTCTTTTCTTTCACTGCAGTACTCTCCCCCTTTTTGGATGCATTGGAGGAGGGGGTTTGTACCGCAGAAAGAGTCTTTTGTACAGCAGCATCAATCAAGGGCTGTAAAGTTGAGGAAAGCCTCTCATCAATGGCTTTAGTCACAATATCAGTGATTATGGTTGTGATGAGAGGGAGGGAATTTTGAAGTACAGCACCTATTTGCTCAGGAGGGTTCTGTTCCTGAGAAGTAGGGCCTGAAGCAGAGGCAGGTGGTTGAGTTTAGAGTGGCTCAGTGTTTGGGGAACCTTCAAGTGAAGGTGCCATCTGTGGGTGGGTAGAGGCAGATGGTCTTTCTCCTTGTGAGAGTTGATCAAGTAGTTTTGCAGCCTACTGACTTTCTCTTCAAGGATTGTGTTCTGGGCAAGAACATCGTAGAAAAAGCCCAGGTCATCATCAGCCAAAGCTGAATCATCTGACCTCCCGCTTAGAGCAGGATTTACATGCACTGGGTGTAGACCAGTTGATGCATGTGCCCCTTGTGCTTGGTACTGGGGACTTCCAGCCTCAGGACAGTGTCCATCATCAGCTGTTGCCTCTAGTGAGGTCTTAGCAATATTACCAGCCTCATTCTGATCATGTGCTGAGTCAGAGGAGGTGGCAGCCTCACTAGATATTCTAAGCTCCTTGTCTACACCAGGAGATAGAAGTGGTAAACCCCTGTGCTGTGGGTTCTCAAGGGCACTGTGTTCTCCCCTCAATTGTAGAGGTATTCCCAGTAGTAAGTTGTTTCTGGGGAGGGGGTGAGGAGTGCAGTTGAGTCAGCACTTGTGCAACTATTAAAGTTGGGCTGTGAGGGGCGGTGTTTGGGGTGAAGGGATAGAAGCAGATATGTAGGTACCCCTTGTGTGGTTGCTGCAGGCTCCTGTTGAGAGGAAGCCTGAGCGGCTATGGCTGGAAGAGTCATTGTATCCACTAAGGGGTTTGGACTAGTGTATAGCCTGCGTTTGTGTTGCAGGGACATCCTCAGGGGACTCAATTCCCTGAGTAGCCGTTTTGGGTTTCTTTTTGGTGGGTTTGGTGGGGACTTTTGATTTGGAGGTGGTGGCTGTGGGTTCCAGCTGCGTGGGTTTTCGCAGCTTGGCAGCCATTTTGAGTGTCTGGTCAGAGTTGTGCCGGGAGTATACTTCCGGCAGAACAGCCGTAGCAGGGACTCCCAAGCCAACAAGTCCCTCAGCATTAAGCTGGTTTGTAATGATGGCCATTATGAACCGTGGATATAGTATCCAACAGTTGGCAGTTAGTTTTTGAGCCATATCCTTGAGCTCCGAAAATATTATTTCTGAAAAGTTTAGTGGTTGTTGCTCAAGAATAGAATACATTACCTACTGCCATTTTGTCGACATTTGATCCCAAGACGACGTCTTAGGGGCCAAACATACATTCACCATGTGAAAGATTAGGCGCTCAGTGTCATTAAAGTGTTTCTTCATGATAGTGGAGGCATTGAGATCACCTTGATATCCATGTTGGGCAAAGGATAGATCTGTGGTGCCCTTCGGATATCCAGCAGGAGAACTAGCATCATTCAAATGAAGAATTTTGCCGATTATTGCAGGAGTGATGACTACTTCTTTGTTGTTTACGACCGACTGGAGAGATGGTGTGTTGTTCTCCCCAGTGGTAATAGTAACGTTCATCCAAAATTGGTGCAGGGATTCGGCATGTAGTATGGGATTCAAAAGAAATGCCGTATTGTATTGGGACTGAACCATAAGATCGATAGCAGTATCGAACTTAGTCCAGATGGGCGATTTAGTGAGGTAGGCAACACAGTTGTGTCGCCGTTTAATTTGCATGGATGCCATTGAGAAGAGGGAAGTTTTTGGAGAGGAACGTTAGGTTTGAAGAAGATGAAACATTGAGAGCTTAGGTCAGGGATATTTATAGGGTACGGGTAAGAAAACAACTGAAGGATGTGGTGTTAGTCATCAGTAGTTTTAAACGACCGTTGACATGGTATTATCCTTTCAGACGTTGAAACAGCTGAAGTCGTGGTGTTAGGCATCAGAAGTTAGAAAACTACTGAAGACCGTGGTTTTGACTTCAGATGATGAAACAACTGAAGACATGGTGTTTGGCGTCAGTAGTTATGAAACTACTAAAGCCAGTGGTTTTGTCATCAGCTGTTGTAAACAACTGAAGACTTGGTATTAGTCATCAGTAGTTATAAAACTACTGAAGACAGTGGTTTTGCTTAGTTTTTAGAATGAAACATCAGTTGTAGAAACGACTGAAGAGAAGTTCTCTTCAGCTGTTTTTGTCAATTCTTAGCTTGTCAGCTGTTTCATACTGTCCTCAACACATTCATTAGCCTTTTTGGCTGATTTCAGTTGTTTCATAGGACATCAATACTTATCTGTTTTTACTGATTGCAGTAGTTGTAGCTGCATCAGTAGTTGTAACTACATCAGTAGTTGTAACTACATCAGTAGTTTAGAACAGATGAAGTACTTCAGTACTTGTGAGACATTTAGCCTTCAGTAGTTATAAAAACTGCTGAGGGTAAAAGAGCTCAGCAGTACTTATATGTGACATAGTTACTAATGATCATCAGTACTTATTACTAAGATCATCAGTAGTTGTCACTTATTCTAGCTGCAGCATACCAAGCCTTAACACCAGGTTTTGGAAAGTTGAACTATACAAAGGCTTAGTAAAAATGTCTGCAAGCTCATCAGCACTAGTCACAAACTTAGGATCAATCAGACCATTTTCAAAACAATCTCTTATAAAATGATGTCTGATCTCTATATGTTTGGTCCTAGAGTGCTGGACTGGATTTTTGACAATGCAAAGAGCTGAAGCACTATCCATTAGCAATGGAGTCTTAGTCTCTATAATGCCATAATCCAGAAGTTGGTTTTGAAGCCAGAGTACCTGAGATGTACAACTTGCAGCAGCAATGTACTCTGCTTCAGCAGTTGATGTAGCAACTGAGGTCTGTTTCTTGCTCTGCCAAGAAATGAAGCAGTTGCCTAGGAATTGACATCCACCAGAAGTTGATTTCCTGGTCAACTTACACCCTGCATAGTCACTGTCAGAGAAAAGCAACTAATTTACCAGAATGTCCAGTGGAATACCATAAACCTAGAGATGGAGTGCCTTGCAGATATCTAAAGATCCTCTTGACTGCAATCAGATGAGACTCTTTAGGTGCAGCCTGAAATCTAGCACAAACACATGTAGCAAACATAATATTTGGTCTAGAAGCTGCTAAATACATCAGGACCCAATCATACATCTGTAAAGTGTTTCATCAACCACTTTACCTTTCTGATCTGTATCCAGTGTGTGGTGCTGCACATGGGGGTAGAACAGGGCTTACAGTTTTGTAAATCAACTTTTGCAAAAGATCTTTTGTGTATTGGACTGATGAATGAAATTCCATCAGCCTTTTGTTTGATTTGCAACCCCAGAAAGAACTGTAATTCTCCCATGGCACTCATTTCAAACTTCTGTTGCATCAACTTTGTAAGGCATCACACAACTTTGGATCAGAGGATGCAAAAAAATATCATCTACATAAATTTGAACAAGTAGATTATGCTGCCCAGCTTTCTTAATGAATAAAGTCTATCTATGGAGCCTCTAGTGAAATTGTTTTCTAGAAGAAAGTTTGATAATGTCTCATACCAGGCTCTAGGAGCTTGTTTTAACCCATAAAGAGCCTTATAAGCTTATACACCCAATTAGGATGTTTATTGTCCTCAAAGCCTGGAGGTTGACATACATAAACCTCTTCTTTAATTTTTCCATACAAAAATGCACTTTTGACATCCATTTGAAAAATTTTAAGGTTTTGATAGGCAGCATAAGCTAAAAACAATCGAATTGCTTCCAGTCTGGCTACAGGGGCAAAGGTTTCATCATAATCAATACCTTCTTCTTGTGCAAACCCCTGAACAACCAGTCTGGCCTTGTTCTTAACAATAAGCCCATTTTCATCAGTTTTGTTCCTAAACACCCATTTAGTGCCTATTGCACAATTACTGGAGGTAGAGGAACCAGTTCCCACACTTGCTGTTTCTTGAACTGAAGAAGCTCAAGCTGCATGGCATCAACCCATCCATTGTCCTTTAAAGCAATGTGATAATTCTTTGGCTCTTGCTGACTGATGAAGAGAGCATAGAAGCAGAAATTTGACAATTGACTTCTTGTTGATACTCCAGCAGTGATATCACCAATGATTTGAGACATAGGGTGATTCTTCAGATCTTGATACACAATGAGATCTGTGCAAGTTTGTAGCGGGCTCAGCAGAGTAACAGATGGTGATGGTGAATCATTTCCTTGAAACCAATCAGTGGATGGTAATTCAAAGGAAGTTGAATTCGAAGAGATCTCATCAGCATTTGTTGTGGATGGTGCTACTGGAGCTACAAGAACATCAGGTCTAGCTGAATCAGGCAGCTGATCACTAAACCTAAAGAGGTGAGTACTGCAATCATCATCATCAGCAGCAGTACAGTACACCAGGTGGTGAACTGTTGACAGGAGCAACAGCAGGAGTTTGATAAGGAACATATTGCAGTATGTCCAAATCAAATAACTCCACAGGGCTTTGTGGAATCTTGTCCTTTGGAGATTCATTGAACTTAACATGTAGAGTTTCTTCAACACCATCTTTGTTCTGCAGTTGTAGACTCTGTATGCCTTGCAAGTAGATGAATAACCAACAAAATACCCTGCATCCACCTTAGGATCAAATTTATGGAGTTGATCCTTGTGTTGAGAATAAAACAGGGACACCCAAATGCTTTGAAAAATGAAATCAGAGGAGCCAGATGATGGAGAACTTCATATGGAGTCTTCATCAACCTCTGATTTACTAAAACTCTATTTTGCACATAGCAAGCTGTGTTGACAGCTTCAGCCCAAAAGGTCAGTGGCAAACCAGAGTCAGTCAGCATGGACCTTGCAGCTTCAATGAGGGTCCTGTTCTTTCTCTCCACTACTCCATTTTGTTCTGGAGTCCTTGGAATGCTAAACTGCCTTTTGATTCCCTTTGAAAGATAGAAGTCATCAAGTGTATGATTCTGAATTCAGTTCCATTGTCACTCCTAATACACTTGACTGGAAGGGAATACTGCTTCAATATACAACACAAAATGAATAATCTTCTGAGCAGCCTCATACTTTGAATGTAGAAAGAAAGTCCATACAAATCTGGAGTAATCATCCACAATTACCAAACAGTATTTCTTCTTTTCCATGCCCATTACTCTCACAGGACCAAATAGATCCATATGCAGTAATTGCAAGCAGGCAGTGGACTTAGGCTCTTCAATAGGAGGGAATGAGACTTTGTGCTGTTTTCCTTTTAAACAAGCAGTGCAGGTTTCATCACAGTGGAACTCCTTTTTTGGTAAGCCTCTGACTAAACTATTGTGGGTAAGCTGATTCATGTTTTTGAGATTAACATGACCAAGCCTTCTGTGCCACAGTTTAGATTCTTGAGAAGAGGCTTTGGAAAATAGGCAAGGATTGCCTTTGAGATCTATCTTCTTAGAAAGATCTAAGGCATACCACTCTTCCTGTCCTGTTGGCTCTCAGGAGAGTGTGATCATCCAAAACACTTGTCAATCAAGTGCAAAACTTTGGGACAGAATCCTACAGTTTTGACTGGTGAAAAGAGCAACATGGCCTTTATCACACATTTGACTGACACTCAAGGGATTGTACTTGAGATTTTCCACATGATTAACATCATCAAATTTGATTTCTCCATTGGAGACAAAGCCCTTACCAATGATGTAACCCTTAGCATCATTGCCAAAAGAAACAAATCCCTTCTTTCCTTGAGAGTAGTCATGAAGAAGAGAGCTGTTCCCAGTCATGTGCATAGATCCCCCACTGTCTACATACCAGATGCTACTTTGGCATGTTGAAGAACCCTGCAAAAATAAACAATCAGTTAGTTTTAGAGACCCAAACTTTTTGGTTTTGGGCCTGGTCTCATCAATAGATGGTAAACTAACAGATTTATTTGAAACAACAGCCTGGAGAGAAGGAAGAAGATGGTGTAGAAGAGGAGTCCTTTGGCTTGGATCTCCTTTTCTGTGGTTTCAACATAGGAGCATCTAGTTGGTTAACTCTACCCAACAGATGTTGAACCATCATAACCAGCTGTGTCTGATTTTGTGATAAAGCTTTCAGCTCATCAGACACATTGCCAGTGGAGTTTGATAAGTCCCTATGTTGCCCCTTCTTCTTCTGAGCATTCTCAGCTGTCACCTGTTTACCCCCTTCCTTTTTGGATTTCTTTGAGGACTTAAGGGTTACAGGATTTGATGTTGCTGATACAAATGTGGTCTCAAACTCAGTTTTCATTTTTACCATTTTCTCTTTAATTTCTTCTTTTTGTTTGAGTTTGGAACCTCTTTTGTACCAACAATCATCTGTAAGATGATTGAACAAACCACATACTTCACATGGTTCTTCTTCATCTTAGGTTGATCATCAACTAAAGAGGGTGAAGCAACTGAAGACTTGTTCTTCAATGCTTTGGAAGCATTGTTTGCTTTCTTGACTGCCTCTTAGTAGTCTTCAAACTCTTTCTACTGTCAGTTTTGTTCTCTTCAGTACTGACAGCAGTTGAAGTTTGAACTTCAGGGGTTTGATCCTGCTCTCTAGTCCTTTCAGGACCTTCAGAATTAACTCTGAGTTGATCAACTCATTAATCATGTGAATGTCAGCATTTGAACCATCAACATCAGCTGATAGTTCAAAGAGGGCTTGATGCTGACTGCTACTTCTGATTGTGCTGTATCAGAAGGTAGATCACATGATGTGATGGATTGGTTATCACTCTCACCATCAGATTCTACCTCTGCTCTTGGGGTAAAATCTGTAGGTGGACCAGTGTGATTGTAACCAATTCCAAACTTCACATTTGAAGCAGATTGCTTACTAAGAAGCATTTCAAAACCTTTGCATGATTGTACCCATCTATCACACTCGACCTGGGTAACTGCAAGGGTTTCTTTGAGATCTTTGTACTTCTCTAGAAGTACTCTTCTCTAGCCTTATCATCAATTATTTGGCAATTCAGTTTATAAATCTCATCATTTTTATCTTTAAGCACAGACTCAAACTCAGCTTGTTTTTGGAAATATTTGTTCTAGCTCAATGTTCTTATTAATTAGAGCTACATTTGCTTCTCTAATGGAAGCAAATGCTGCTATGCATGGTTCAGAACATAATTTGGCTTTTGCCTCAGAGGATACCTGTGATACCTGAGGTGTAGAGGCATTAGAAAATGAAGTATCAGCAGACTCCAAAGCCATAAGAGCTAGATTCCCAAAAGGACTGTCACCACCATGTTGACCAGCACCTGAGAACAGTTGGTCATGACCAGACATGTCATCTGGTAAACTGCTCCAGTCAACAACTCCTGGGGTGAAGAAGCTGTGTTGTGGTTGAGGTGAGGTTGTTGATGAGATTGGGATGGCTGAGGTTCTGGTAGTGCATGAGGTTGTGGTGCCATAGGAACTTGAACTTGATTTGACTGTGGCATGTAATAGCAAGGGTACGGATATGGCATTTGACCCTGAGGAACAAAATATGCCGGAGATTGTTGTTGAGGATGATGATTAGAAGTGACAGGATGTTGCCCTCTGTGTTGTTGACTATTGCCAGGAAAAGTCACAAAGGGTGCAGTGGAGTTAGATCCAGTTGATCTACACTCTCTTGCAAAGTGTCCAAGCCTTTGGCATTTGTGACACCTCAACTTGCTCTTGTCAAAACCAACTTTGGTTTTGCCAGAGAGTCCTGGGAATTTTCTTCCAGTTCTTTTATAGAACTTTTGAGATCTGATATTTATCAGGGCCATTTGGCTCAAAAATCCATCTCCTCTAAGTCATCATCAGCAATCCCCTTGAGATCATCCATAATAAAGCATAGATTGTCATTATTACACCCAGTAAACTGACCCTCAACACTCACAAATGCAGAATCAGAAGTGCTTGAGAGAGAAATTAATATCCTCATCATACTGGCATTCAGATGAAGCATATTCTGACTCATGACCCACCAAGGCAGTGTTGCCTGTACAAAGTCTTCAGTGAGCTTTCCAGATGAAGACAGCTTTCTCTTCTGTTCTATCTCTCTCTCAAACGTGAGCAGTTTCCCATGGAGTTGGGTGAGAGATAGTTGTCCAAACTTGCACTGGAGCGTAGGACAATAGTATATGTGTCCCATCTCTCAGGCAGTGATCTGAGAAATCTGTTATTCATCTGAATATTTGTGTACTCAAGTTTGACCATTTTAATTCAGAGATCAAACAAGAGAACCGCTCATATTGTTGAGTCAGTGTCTCACCCTTTCTAGAGAGGATGTCTCATATTGTTGGGCAAGAATTTCTCTATTATTTGCCAAGACCTCATCTGTTCCTCCAAATTGTTCTTTCAAGGCATTCCAGAGGTCATGGGCAGTTTCATGATGCATTAGCCCAGAATAGATTTCATTTGGCAGTGCCATGGCCAGAATTCCATGGGCTTTTGCATCATTTCAAGCAACTTCTATCCTCATCTGAGTATTGCTCCTCCTCTTCGGAACCATTTGATTGGTTTCCGGGTTATTCACCATAGGCTTGTGTGGACCATGTACCACTGATGTCCAACAACCTGCGCTGTTAACAGACAGGTGATGGAGCATACGTCTTTGCCATATGTTATACTCATTCCTAACCAGCATTGGTGGCTTGGTTGAGGAACCAGTAATGTGAGGATCATTGGAGGGAGTGGTCATTTTCAGTTCAAAAACAATTTAATTCAAGCTTTTAAAAGTTTTAAACACACACACCACAAACTCAATGAAAACCAAGAGAAGATCTCAGGATGAATGACCAGAAATACAGAAAATTCAATCTCTATAACCGTTTCTTGCAAAAACAAAAGCTAATTCAATCAAACTTAGATCTTGAATAGCAGTTTCAGTGATCAATTATTAGATCGATCAATGATTAACCTGCTCTGATACCATTTGACAGGATCAGCGATCACAGGTTTGATGTATTAGAGTTCAAAGCAGCGGAATACGAACAAGAATTAGACAAATTGTAGCAAGCATACTTGTATGCATTAAGAGCACATACGGTTATAGGAGAGAGAATATATATTTCTGATTCAAGGAATGATTATAGATATAGAATATTTCTAATCAAATCATCATTCATTCCATTCATTCACTCTCTATATTACAATAGGTTGTCACTCCTTATATAGAGTGCAACAATCACTGCTGTTATCACGGAAAGTGACAATTGGCAGATCAAGAACAAAAATAACCAACTCTTAACAAACTACTGAAATGTTCACAACTACTGAGAACATATCAGAGTGTTATGTACAAAATATAAACTACTAAAAATACAACGACTGAAGAACAAGCTCTTCAGTCTTTTCAAAACTACTGAAACATAAAACTTCTGAAACTAGAAAATATAAAACTACTGATATCACAACTACTGAAGAAGTACTCTTCAGCAGTTGTGACAAACTACTGAGGCTTCAGTACTTGATCTTCAGACTTTGACCTTCAGATGTTTCATCAGCTGATGACTTCAGTAGATATCATCAGCTGATGTCTTCAGTCTTTGTCTTCAGACTTTGTACATCAGTTGTTGATCTTCAGCACTTGTAAACTCTTCAGCTGTTGTACTTCAGTACTTTGGTCTTTCAGCTTCAGCACTTGTGTTCTTCAGCTGTTGTACTTCAGCACTTTAGTTCTTCAGCTGTTGAAGTCTTCAGCACTTGATCTTCAGCTATTGAGGTCTTCAGCACTTGTCAAACTGCTGATGAGTCTTTCAGCAGTTGTTGTGATACCATGTGGGACTTAGAGGTTTTCTGATCTTGGCTCATTAGTTCTTTTGGTCCAACAACTTTAGTGAAAAGATCACCCATCTCTGGGAAAACATGTACCCACCCGAGAGATGGAACTATATTAGAAGGGTGGACGAGTCGAGAAAAAGCAAGCTCAAGAAAATAGAGCACAAAAGACTAATGCTACTAAGAAGCAAAAGAGATATGCCAAAGAGAAGGATTATGATTTCGAAGAAGAACTGAATGAAAGGGCTGAAGAGATAAAGTTTGAAAAGGAGAGAAGATCGAAGAAGAAGGTTGATATTAAAACGGGAACTAAACATAGACATCAAGCATTCTCTGAAACCCCAGGAAAGGAAGACAGAGGAAGCTTAGATGAGGATATGATTGGTAACTTAACAGCTCACTAGCAAATGAATTGAGCATGATAAAGACCAACTAACTATCAAGAGATGCGGGAAAGGCAAAAAGATGAGGTGATAGATGGAATGAAGAAGATGCATGTAGATAAAAACTTACTACTGAAGAAGTTGTTTGAAGTGATTGCTCAATTGAAAGCTACTGTTGGCCTGCCCAATCAACAATCTCAATCTGAGTTAGATGATTTAACTAATACTTCTAAATACCCATTCTTGAACGTGGGTACTTCCTCCAGGCAGGAGAAGGCACATCTAGGGCATCAACTGCTGGTGCTAAATGTCCTGAAATATGAAATGAAGATGAAGGTAGGGAGAACGAGGAGGAAATTCAAGAGGCTAGGTTTGTAAGTATGGGACTTGATGTAGAAAAGGATCTGGTTGGAGAAGAGGTTATGAGAGAGAAGTCGATTGAAAAAGATGATGAGAAAGGAAAGGGGCTAGTTGATGAAGAAGAGGACGATGAACAACTAGTAGATTATGATTCTGAGCCAGAATTCTATGAAATTGATAAGAGGCATTTGATATATATAGCCTAGAAGGGAGAGCTTGATGAAGATATCTTTGAGATGGATAAAGCTGAATGGTTTGTTAAACAGAAGGAGCCAGAAGAATTAACTCCCCTTTTCCAACACATAGAAGGGTTGAGTAAAAAAGAGGCTGATAAAAGGATTATAAGTTGGTGTTATAACCCTAGCCTCAAGATGTTCATGATCAAGAGGTGAGGGGGTGGAATCAGCTACATGCATAAGAGGAAGGCATTGAAGACCTTGCCTAAATAGGATCTGAGGAGGTTGGCGTCTCTGCCATTATGGAATGCAAATCTTAGTAAACGAGCGTCACATTTGGAGAAAGAGATTAAGAATGGCCTAAATGACAACTTTGAGTCTTTTGGATACATGAAGGCTGAGAGGAAACGTTCAAAGAAAGACAAAGATTAGGAAACTGGGAAAGGAAGAATTGTACTAAAGGTAAAACCTCCGAAGACTATGAATAGAGTGAGGTTAGCTGATCCCCTTCCCCAATAGTTACAGATTATTAAGAAGTGGTTCTATGATAACACACGGGGGAGGCTGTGATAAGAATTAAGAATGGCAAAGAATTCAAGGTATTTGATCCTATGGAGCTCTTCAGTCTCTGTGATGAAGATTTGCTTGTTTTATGTGAGAATCATATCAAGGCTGGGGCGGGAGAAGAGACAAGGAAAGAGGTCGGTCTGTTTATCACTGTGGCAAAAAATATTAGATGAGTGAGAACTGAAGTGAAAAGGCTCGTATAGAGAGTAAGGGCACAAGATAATCAAAACATGGATATACAAGATCTGACAAAGCAGTTTGGGCAAGCTAGTGCTCATCCCGAAGGGGCTCATGAAGCAGGAAGAGACCATGGAGAATCATTTGCTAAAGCCCCTGAACAAGTTGTTGTAGGAAGTGCTAAAGACAAATCAAAGGTAACAGAGGACACTGGAGCTGACAAGATACATCAAGACGAGTGAAGGTGGTGAGTTCCAACGTAGGGGGAGTATTGAAGATCATGTATAGGTTGGACTCACCTTAGTTTAGAATGTTTACTTTTGCTTGTAATAGGTCTTTTGTTGTTTCCTTTTGTATGTAACTAGATTTATGTAGTTTTTCAGTGTAGCGAAACTATAGTTTCGCTCATAGTAAACTGATTGGTTCGCTTGGCGAAACTACTCTTTATACTGGGTGAAACTACAGTTTTAGCAGAACAGTTCCGCTAAACTGTCTGTGAAACTAAGACTGCTATATATAGTTTTTGATCATTATCATTGGAGGTAAGCTTGCAAAACCCTAATCGTTGATCCTTGTTGCAATCTACCATTTCTAAGCATTTATTGCACAAAAATATCATTATGCTTTGATGTTATTGAATGTTATGATCTTCATTGTCTTATATGAATGAGTTGTTATTGTGTTCAATCTTCATTATTCATCTTGATTAGTTTGTGTGTTTGATGTTGAACAATTCTTCATTTCATTTACACTGTAATACGATCAAATGGACCAATAATACCTTTAATCATCAAGTTCATAAACATGTTCATTTTATCATAAAGGATGCACATGTGTAATGGAAGATTGATATGATCCCAATAAAAGATATACTTCTCTTTATTATTAATAATCAAATTATATTCAAAAAGTTTTTCAATCTTTAAAGTTTCTATCCATATGTCGATATAAACTTTAGGGGGAGTAAATTAAAATTTTTTACTAGTCTTGTATAAATTCTTACAATCTTAAATTACTTTCTTAAAAATCAAAAACAAAACAAAAAAATACATGTGTTGATGCAGAAGTTATACCATAGTATCTCTGCCTATGCAGATTCTAGGAAGCATGAAAAGTCCAAGATCAGTCAACAATGGGAAACTTGTATCACTTTTGACATACAAGTCAATCCAAGCAAGAATTGACAAACTCAACAGTCAACAACTTCATAACAAAAATCAATTAATGACATCTCTTCATAACAAGAAAAACCAAAACAGACACATTAAGTTATGATTAAGTTCAAAAGTTGATACAGGTAAGTGCATTGGTTAATGCGGATGAAGGTAACCCATGCTTATAACCAATGCGGGTAACTTTTTATTTCTAAGTAAAACTAATGCGGACCAAGATTGTACTCTACCGCATTAGTATGTTACAAGTATACATGAAAAATTGAAGTGTTAAAACCTATGCGGAACAAAAATGATCAACCTCATTTGTCAATGCGGATAAAATGTTTTTCAAGTGTTCAACCGCATTTGTCAATGCGGATAAAATGTTTTTCAAGGGTTCAACCGCATTTGTCAATATAGATAAAAAATACACTTCCACATTTATTTTCCTCATCCGCATTTGTTAATTTTCTCATCAACCGCATTTGTGGATGTGTATGTTCAAGTTTCTCGTAATGTCAAACAGAAATAAACTAGTGCTTAATCTCTTCTGTCATAATGAATGGTGATCATATAAATGTGAAAATTTTGTTCTATCGCATTTTCCTACAATGAAAAAATGCTAATGAACTTGGTTCTTCCGCATTTGCCACAATGCACAAATGCGGATAAAAGAAACTTAAGTATTCAAACTTCCGCATTTGCTACAGTGTGCAAATGCGGATGCCTAAAATCATAGGTTCAACTCTTCCGCATTTGCAACAGTAAACAAATGCAGATAACAAAAATACTTAAAATTTCCACATCCGCATTGCTACAATGTCATTTAAAATCTGACCGCATTTGTTCCGGAACTTGTAAAATATTGTAAAAGCAACTATTGACTATTTAAAGCAACTTCAAAAGGTCATTTTATACTTTTCAAATTTGAGAGATTCCATAGTGCAATGAGCGAAAAACCACTATACATCTTCATTGATCATCATCATCAACAACAACCAGAGATTTTAGTGTCTTTTCATCAATCTGTTCTCATCTTTGATTCTAAGCAACATTAGTATCGAAAGAAAGGTGAAATTCGAAAAAACATTTCATGACCTAGCTTTCAGACTTTTGAACTAATATTGAACTTAGAACTCTAAGTTAATGAAAAATACCCAAAATCAGATTTATTCAAAGAAAAGTTATACATTTTCGACATCAATGAACACTGAAACTAAGAGGAAT
This sequence comes from Flaveria trinervia, assembly GCA_025506515.1. Lineage (NCBI taxonomy): Eukaryota > Viridiplantae > Streptophyta > Magnoliopsida > Asterales > Asteraceae > Flaveria > Flaveria trinervia. Next base: position 29,208,826 of record CM046452.1, on the reverse strand, counting down.
TCAACACATTATGAAAAACATCATAGTTGTGTTCATTGTATAAACCGAGCCTGATGAAAACTGAAAATGTGGATCAAGTTCATGAAATAAAATTTAATAAATGGTTGGCAATGTTATAATGCATATATATAACATGAAAAACAGAATAAATGTGGTTGTTCATCACTAAATCACAACTTGATGTGACTATAATGAAACAGTAACATCCAACATTCATCTTTGACCATTAAGAGTCAAACTGATGAATGGTGCATATAACTTCACATCAAATCTAACTCATATGTCTCAAATGCATATTAAATGGCTAATCTTACATCGAGCAAGCTCCATAACGTTAGTGGTTATTTGGACCCTAATGTACCTGAAGCTGAAGGACTAAGTGACGTGATCAGATTCATATCTACTACAAGAATAACTCATGCTATTACAGTCATAACCATGATCTATGAATGATATATCACATCATTCTGGAGTATTGTAGAAGTGACTGATGTGGAGGGTGAAAGGACTTTAGTAGGAAGGATTACTGATGATCTCTCTTTGACCATCACTGAACAAATTATGAGACAGTGTCTACAGTTTGGTGATGATGCTAATGCTCCTATTGAGTTGGAAGATGATGAAATTACTACTTTCTTTTGCAAAGATTGGATATGAGGGAAAGCAAATTTTAAAGGGGTTGCTAGATTTGCAATGGAGGTTTCTAATTCACCTCTTTCAACATTGCTTATCTAAGAGGAAGACAGGTTGGAATGATTTCCCTGTGATCACTTCCTTTACCATATGTGCCTTACGCACAAACAGACCTTTCAACATCTCTACTTATGTGTTCAATGGTCTAACCCTTAACATACAAGAAGGAAGAAGGCATATGTTCTTAATGTACCCAAGATTTCTTCAATTTCTGATTAATGAAGCATTTCCTGATCAGGTACTTCAAGGACCAACTTTGGATATTCCTCATTATGATTCCAAGTCCTATAAGTACATTAAGAAAAGAGATCCAATAAATTTTTACATTGGAGCACATTCACCTCTATTACCTTGGATGATTCAGTAGATAAATCTTGAGGAACAACTAGAAGAACAGGAGGCTCCTGTTAATAAGCCCATTCAGGAAGAAGCTCCAGCTGCTCAAGAACAACAAGCTGTTGTTGAGCATGCCAAGGAAAGAGTTGAAGGATATAGGCTAGTGTCACCCCAGGACGAGTTACGGGGTGATCTTCACACTCGTCCTCATGATCATGATATTGCATCTCCCTTTGTACTTTCACCATTTCCATCTCCCCATAGAACACCAACCATTTCAATTCATAAATCACCTATCCCATCACCACTAGCTCAACCAATTACATCACCACCTCATCACTCTCCAAAATCATCACCTTAACCATTCTCTACTAGTGCTGATCAAACCAAGTTTGGAGATTCCACCAGCTTACCTAAAGAATCCAAATCATCTTCAGATGAGGAGGATCAACCTGTCCAAATGCCTGTGAAGAAAGCCACTTCTGAGGCTACTCCTTCAGAGAGCTTTGCTGAATCTAATGTGAACAAACCAGATGAAAAAGATTAGTTGATTTCTGAGCTCATGCAAAAGATTGAAAAGATGGAAAGAGTACTTAACACGAGAGCAAGCATCATTCAAGATAGACTTCTTGAACTTGATGAAAAGGAGAATGAGTTGAAAGAGTTAAAAGAGAAGTATGAGGCTGAAAAGAAAGAGAAAGACGGAGATTAACACTTAACTCATGCTCTTCAACAAGCAAGGGATGAGATAAGTGGTGACTTGGACACTTTAGCTATTCAAACAATACCCATGGAAGAACAAGAAGAACTAATTGTAGACAATGATAAGACCATCATTAACTTGCAAAAACAAAATAAACTTCTGAACAAGAGAGTAGCTGAACATGAGATGCTTGTTAAAATCAAGAATGAAGTTGAATTAGAAGTCAAGCAAGTAGATGAGCAAGAAACTGAATCTGAAAACACTTCAGAGGAGAGTCATCTCCAGGTAAAAGAATGAGATTCTCATAACAAGTAGTAGAACCAAGCAAGGCAAAACAAAATGAATCTGGATTGGAAATGGTAGTATATTTAGAGGAAATAGCCAGCAAGCATGCACAAGAGGCTGAATTCAAATATATGATCAATGCCTTGCATAGTTTTACATCTGAAGAATTCATTATTGATGATGAATTTTGGGATTTTATAGTTGACCAGAGGACTGATACTCAACCCATAGTGGTCATTCCTCAATCTCCTGTCCCTCTAGAGAAGGAGTTAAGTATGGAAATAGTTCCTGCTGTGTCTTTATCTGATGAGCAAAAACATATGATTAGAAAGTTATGTGAAGAAGAAAGAGAAAAGGAAGAAAAAGCTGCCGCTACTGATGAACAAGTTGAAACAGAGGCTGAAAAACTGCCTGAGGATGTTGAAAAGCCTAAATCCTCATCTAGTCCTTCAATACAAACTTACACCAGAAGGAGGAAGTATATGTTTAAGAAAGCTAAAGGAAAGAGACCTATGAAAGAAGAACAACTAGTAAATTCTTGGAAGAGCATGAGCGAGCTGAGGCTCAATTGAAGAAACAAGTTGTCTTTATTGATCTTGAAGAAGGAGAGATTGAAGGAGGCTACATGGCTAATGAGCCTGTAGTAGTTGATAGTCATGTACAAGAAGAAAAATCTATGCATGAAATGGTTGAAAAGGCACAAACACATGACCTCATGATAAAAGCCATGTTCTTGATCAACCATGGATACGATGCTGGTGAAGTGTTTAGCATGATATATGAGGGAATGAAAGCAGAAGAGGAAAAAGCCAACAAACTGCTGGACCCCACCTTTGAGATTGAGTATGAGAGAACTCTTACTCGAAAGGCTCCTATGCCTAAACTGTCAGCCACGAAGAAATCAACATCAACTCCTCAACCCTTATATCTGGATCCTTATAGCATGTCTGAAAAGGAAATGAAGGATTATCTTTCAAGTCAAGGATTCACAAGAAGGAAGCTTGGGAATTTGAAAACAAATTCATTGAGTGTTGGGTTTGTTGGACCATATCAAAGTAGTTGAAGCTTTTAAACTATGAAAACGCAGTGGAATATAACCTTAAACTATCATTAGTAATCTGAAAATTAAGGCTAATAACAAAACATCAACAAACCCAAGAACATAGGATCATTTATATGTGTTTGAACTAGCTATCAACAAGAGATAACAACCCAAAACAAACCATACATGCTACCTTTAGTAAAGCTGCAGAAAACGATTTTGGGTGAAGAAGATGATGTTGTTGAACAGCCAAAACATCAAGGAAAGATGTCCTCAAGCATACATACCCACAAGCATCAAGCAAGCACCTATCTTGCTAGGTTTTGACACCAAAACCGCACAAAGAAAACTGCTGAAACGATTTTCAGCTTCCATTTCTTAGAGCTGCTGAAACGATTTTCAGCTTCTATTTCTTCAATATTGGAGAAGGAGAAAGCTCTTGTGGATCTTGCATGTGAGAGAGAGAGGGCTGGATAGAGAGTGTGTGTGTGTTTTGTTCCAAGAGCACTCATTAAAACAAAAATGAATCAACACCATTTAGGGGCGGCCGAACCCAAGTGTTTATTTGGGTTTCCCCCCAAACCTCCCTTTTATTTTGATAAACAAGTAATTAGAATAAGTTATGAAATTACCCTTTTAATTATATAACTTATACACACACTCTTATTATTTGATGTTATTTAACCAAATTAAACAACATTACAAATAATATCCATGAACAAAATATCCATATAGGTTGTTCAATCTCATATGCAAGTTATTTAGATAACCCATTTTCTAAATTGGTGTATTTATTTAATTGCATGATCATATCATCAATTAAATATTATTTGGTGTTTGCTAAGCTTGTTATTGGGTATGACCCGACATGGATCATAACGTACTAACCACATCAATGTTCTATGTGTCTTGGGCATAAAGAATCCAACAATCTCCCACTTGCACAAGATTCATAGAAGATTGATGCAAGCAGTAAATAGCCCCTAACAACTGTTTACTACCCTTAATACGCATGACTGAAAGCCATTCAATAACATCATCCCCTTCAAGTATCCAACTTGAAATGATTTAGGTGAATCAATCATTTATCCTTTTGTTTCAGATGTCATGTTAAATCCAAGGACATAGAATGATCATTCCTTGTTGATTTAACTTAATCAGGCCTTAGACATCTTGCTCTCAACGAATAAGAGGAACAAATTCCATCTTGACTACATACGTTTTTCATAATCATCTCATGTCACACTCTTCGTTATGTACGGCCCATTATTTCAGAGCAGTGAAGAACTAGCTCAAAGTATAACATTTGGTGAATATCAAAACCCAATATGTATCTTAGGTCGGAGGATACCAAATGATATTCGCCTTTACTCAAATTTACTTATGATCAATCTAGAAGATTCCATGTAGTAAAATTAAGATGCGGGTCAGTCAATATTTGTATCCCACAAATATCTATGAACCTTGGCAGCAACCAATTGCTCTATATTCATTCTTATGAATATCTACAATCCATGTTCATAATAGTCTTACGTTCATACTTGTTCCCACAAACATGACCGACTACGGACATTTAGAATAATAAACATATTCATGGATGTATACATCTTAAAATGAATATAACTCAAAATATCACAAGTATATAAAAAGTTAAATATTACATTGTTTCAAACTTTTAATACTAAAGAGATCAATTCCAGTCACTAGAATATCAAAGTCCTAAGGCACAAGTATGACTTTCATGCTTTTCCCTTTCAAGGAGCTTCGTGAGTGGATCCGTAATGTATTGGTCGGTGTGAACTTTACGAATACATATTTTTCCTTTTCAACTTCATCCCTTATGTAGTTGAATTTCCGCTCAATGTGCCTAGCCTTTTGAATAAGACAGGGTACCTTGATTTATGCAATCGTACCCTCGTGATCACAAAAGGATTTCTAGGGGTCTGAATGGTAGAGACCACCCTAGGTAGGCGATAAATTTCTTTATCCATGCAGCTTCCTGAGCTGCTAATCAGATGGCTATGTATTCGAATTCTGTAGTGGACAATGCTATCCCATTCATAATGAAGACATACCCCGATTGTGATTGAGAATCATCTTGAACGGTTTAGAACTTGCATCCATGTAACCCTTTACAACAAGTTCCTCTTCATCAGATCCGTATTAGAAACATTTCTTTAGTCCTCCTAAGGTATTTCAATATACTTTTAATAATCATCCAATGGCTATTACCTGGATTCTGCTGATATCTGCTCGTCATGATTAACACGCATGAGACATCCGATCTAGTGCATATCATCGCATGATGGATCCTATAGCTCATGCATATGGGATGTCCTTCATTCGATCTTGCTCATCCTTTGAGCTTGGACATTGAGATGTACTCAATATTGTCCCTCTTTGAATAGGTACATACCTTTCTCAGAGTTTTTCCATCTTGAAACTTTTCAAGATTTTATCAATATATGCACTCTGGTTTAAACCTATCAACTACCTCGACCTATCCCTATAGATCTATATTCCAAATATATAAGCGGCTTCACGAGATTTTTATGGAAAAACAACTTCCAAGCCAGGTTTTGACACCTTCCATGGTTGGAATATCATTTCCAAAGGTAGTATGTCATCAACATACAATACTAAGAATGTAATTATGCTCCCACTAGCCTTCGTATATACACAAGCCTCGTCAGCGTTTTTATGAAACCAAATTTCTTGATCTCTTCATCAAAACGTTGATTCCAACTTCTCGATGCTTAATTCAATCCATAGATTGACTTCTTTAACTTGCATACTTTTAGTATGTTGTGGATCGACAAAACTATCTCGCTGAACCATATGGACAGTCTCTTCGAGATGTCTATTAAGACAAGCGGTTTTGACATCCATTTGCAAAATCTCATAGTCATAATATGCAGCTATGATAACTAATATCCTAATTGACTTTAGCATTGCTACAGGCGAGAAGATTTCGTCATAATCAACCCCTTGATTTTGAGTGAAACCTTTCGCTATAATTCTTGCTTGTAAGTATCCAAGTTTCCATGTATATCCATTTTCTTCTTGAAACCCACTTGCATCCAACCAGTTTGGAGTTAAGTGGAGGGTCAACCAATTCCTAAAATTGATTGTCATACATGGATTGCATCCCGATCTCATGGCATCCAGCCATTTGTCATAATCCAATTGGACATTGCTTCATGGTATGTAGTTGACTCATCAGAGTCAACCACATAGCATCCATTCATGAAAGATCCATATCTTTCAGGTGGAATGCTAACTCTACCAGATCTGCAAACGTTTTGTGTGTATTGATCAACCTCATGATCATCATCAACAACCACTTGTTGATTGCTAGTGTCAACCAAACGTGTATCGGCTTGTGGATTTTGATCCTCATCAAGACTCCAGTATTCTATACGTTATCCCTTTCATAAGGAACTTAGTTTCCAAGAACTCAGCCTTTCGAGCAATAATTATTCTTGCTCTATTGGATCAAAGAAGTAGTATCCTATACAATCTTTGGGATATCCAACAAATATACACTTAGTGAATGACTATCTTGGTCATGGCCATATTCAAATACGAGCCACGGAGAGCATTATGAAACCCCAAAATGATAGAGGTAGTGAGCTTATAGCCATCATAGATCGAACCATATCCAATAGGGTTTGATTTCTCTCTTAGACACACCATTATGTTGTGGTGTTCCAGGTGGAGTAAGTTGTGAGACGATCCCACAACTTCTTAGATGGTACTGAAAAGCATCACCAAGGTATTCACCTCCTCTATCTGAATGAAGAACTTTGAGAGTTTTATTGAGTTGATTTTCTACTTCTTTGTTGAATATTTTGAACATTTCAAAAGATCCATGTCTATGTGTCATCATGTACACATAACCATAGCGACTATAATCGTCGGTAAAGGTAATAAAGTATCTTTCACCATTTCTAGTCATTGTCTTAAAAGGGCCACATACATCCGAATGTATGATTCCCAATAAGTCTTTTGCCCTCTCGTTAGTGCCACTAAAGGGCGACTTGGTCATCTAGCTTGTAAACAAGATTCACACTTATCGAATAAAACATTTTCATTTGCTTTTCAAAAGACCATTCTTCTGAGGTGTTTGAATCTGATTCTTGTTTATGTGACCAAGACGACAATACCAAAGATAAGAATCACTTAAACCCATTTTAAGTTTCTTGGTGCTTGTTTGGTATAATGAGCTGTTATAGGATGAATCATTATGAACCAATTCATAGATTCCATTAAAAGGCATAGCCTTGAAATAAGATATATCATCCATACAAACATAAATACCATTATTAACAAACTTTAATTCATAACCACATTGTTTTAAAAGGGAAATCAAAATTATGTTCCTAGTCAAACTAGGAGCATACAAAATGTTCTTAATGACAACTTCCAAACTATTTGAAAGCTTCAAAATATTGTCTCCTTGGGCTTCGACATCAACTTTTGCTCCGTTGCCCATGTAGAGACTTGTGTCTCCCTTCTTGAAGTACTTATTTCCTATGAACCCCTGCAATAAATTGCAAAAAGAGTTCCACATCCGGTATCCAATACCCATTTGTTTGAAGAAATTACATTTCAACCAATGTGAATTATGAAAGTTGTACATGAGGTTTGCCTAGCATCCCTCTTGTTTCTCAACTCTTTGAGATAGGTTGGAAAATTCCTTTTCCAATGTCCTATCTCTCCACACTCAAAGCATGGATCGTTCTCCGTTACCTTAGGCTTCTTAAGCTTAGGCTTTGGAGGATCCGCTTTTGCCTTTCCTATCCCCTTTCCTTTGATGTGCCCCTTCCTTTGGCAACATTTGCCTTGGGAGCAGGGAATGGCCTTTTCTTATTGCCTTCCTCATTGATCGAGAGAACAGGTAGAACCTTTCCACCCATCCCTGCCTCAGTTGTTTTGAGCATTGCGTGAAGCTCACCAATACTCTTGTCTCACCCGTGACATGCATGAAGTGCTCGAACCGTTTTGAAGCGCTCTACCCTAGCTTGTTGAAGGAACATTTCCTCAACTGGGTAATTTTGTCATATGCCCCAAGTTGCTCCAAGTCCTTTTGGAGTTTTGGAATCATAGTTCCCAATATGAGGTAGGAAACCTGCATGGTATCCTCAGTGTATTGAAGCCAATCATCATAGGCCTCAACATCCTCAGGGTCGGGTTGGTCAGGAATAGGATCGTCAAGGACATAGGCGCTTTTCTCTTGCTTGAGAACAATTCTCAAGTTTCGATACAAGTCCATAAAGTTATTATGGTTAAGACGATCCCTTTTAAGATGGTTCTCGGTGATAGGGTAGGGACGGTCGGGGTAGTAGCATTAATGTTTGCGGCCATTACTACAAAATTACAAAGTTCATTTTAGTATTTCGGAAAAATTGCATTTTAATTATTAATACCCTTTACACGTCTCATAGACAATTAATAATTAAAATCTAGAATCCAACGTTACATTTAAATGATGGTTAGTTGACCTTTATCCCATTATTTAAATTAACAAGGTAGTCAACATTTGACAATTGCAACCTATTGCAACTTCTAGCTTTATGGGATCGGTTAAACATCTTATGTTTAGTCGGCATGTAAAATCCCATCAACACCATTGTACGCCATGCTTCGGTGACCCTATGCACATGGTTTCCAATTCAAGTCGTCCTACTTACACACACATGTGATTTTAGACATACAAGCGGTTAGGTGACCTTTATCCCACAAATATGTTAAGCTCACCTCAAACAAACAAGTTCCCTAAAAGTGGTTAGGTGACCTTTATCCCACAAGTAGTTCTCAAGTGATTCGAGTGTCGTGTAAAAGGATGGTGTTTAACTTGTTTCAAAAGGGATTTAAGTTTCCATTAATTTTAGTTATGAAAACTCTATGTACGTTGTATTCGCATGCTTTCAAATACATGGTACCCTATGGTTCTCTTTAATAAAACTTCTTTTATTTTGAAATCATTAATCCTTTTAATAACCTTTTATTAGTCACTTAATGATTAGGAACCAAAAAATTCAGCTTGTTCTCATAATTTATTTAGATTGTTAAGCATATCCATATATCAAACAATCAACATAAAATGAATAATCAAACAAGCACATGTTCATAACCATAACCACTATGTTGACAACACTTGTTTGTCATCACAAGTGTTGTCATTTGGTGTTTCTTAAGGGTTGAACACAACACAAAGATGAGATCTCCAAAGACCCCCACTTGAACTTGCATCCAAATGCTTCAAGACCTTCTCTTGTGTCTTCCTTTTGTGCTTCCATCTTGTGCATCTTCTTTTACGAAATTTATATCCTAATACAAATTTTCTAATAAAGGAAAACATACTTAATCTATCTATTACATCACAAATGAGTGAATAAATAAATTACATCCAAATACAAGCACAAAAGAATAGTTATTACAACCCATAAGAATGAAATCAAGCAAAACAAACATCCATATAAAACCAAATCAACACAAGGTTAAGGCTAGGTTATGCACCAATATGAAACATCATATACAATCATACAAGAACCAAATTAATCCCCATATGACCCTAAGTTTTCAGCCAACATAAACCAAGAATTTAAGGTCTTTGTCCAAACAAAAACATAATCAACCACTTGATATCTTTTCTTTCAAGGTTTAATCACAAGCATGTCAGATATAACCTTGAAAGATTGGGGATTTATAATATCACCACTAAACAGCCCCTATAAGGTTGTTAAAGCCCCATAAAACCAATTTTACAAGGATAAATGAAACTAGTCATCCACATATCTGGCTCTGATACCAATGTTGGGTTTGTTGGACCATATCAAAGTAGTTTAACCTTTTAAACTATGAAAACACAGCGGAATGTAACCTTAAAATTGTCATTAGTAATCTGAAAATTAAGGCTAATAACAAAACATCAACAAAACCAAGAACATAGGATCATTTATATTTGTTTGAACTAGCTATCAACAAGAGATAACAACCCAAAACAAACCATACATGCTACCATTAGTAAAGCTTCAGAAAACGATTTTGGGTGAAGAAGATGATGTTGTTGAACAACCAAAACATCAAGGAAAGATGTCTTCAAGCATCCATACCCACAAGCATCAAGCAAACACCTATCTTGCTAGGTTTTGACACCAAAATCGCACAAAGAAAACTGCTGAAAACGATTTTCAGCTTCCATTCTTAGAGCTACTGAAACGATTTTCAGCTTCTATTTATTCAATATTGGAGAAGGAGAAAGCTCTTGTGGATCTTGCATGTGAGAGAGAGAGGGCTGGATAGAGAGTGTGTGTGTGTTTTGTTCCAAGAGCACTCATTAAAACAAAAATGAATCAACACCATTTAGGGGCGGCCGAACCCAAGTGTTTATTGGGTTTCTCCCCAACAAACTCCCTTTTATTTTGATAAACAAGGAATTAGAATAAGTTATGAAATTACCCTTTTAATTATATAACTTATACACACATTCTTATTATTTGATGTTATTTAACCAAATTAAACAACATTACAAATAATATCTATGAACAAAATATACATATAGGTTGTTCAATCTCATATGCAACTTATTTAGAAAACCCATTTTCTAAATCGGTGTATTTATTTAATTGCATGATCATATCATCAATTAAATATTATTTGGTTTTTTCTAAGCTTGTTATTGGGTATGACCCGACTTGGATGATAACGTACTAACCACATCAATGTTCTATGTGTCTTGGGCATAAAGAATCCAACACCGAGGGCTACCACTCTCGGAATTAATGAAAAGAAAGATAGCCTTAAGTAGATAGAAGAAGAAATCATCAACAAAAAGCCAAGATCTAGAGTGTTAGCTCAATACATGCAACTCAGCCATAAAGATCAAGACTTTTTGGGACCTGTGCTTCATAAACACCCTGAGTGGTTTGCTGAACCCTCCCAACTGAAACTTCAAGAAGGGTTAACCACGACAGAGATGATTAGAGGTGTATCTGCTCCTAAAGGCAAAATTGATCAGAAAATCAATACATGGAAGTATGATAGTGATTGGAACATGTTCATGGTGAAAAGGATCTCAAGGCTAGTACAATTCTTTACATAGTACTCCGCTCTTGTAAATGCCTTAGAGATCCATGATTTGAAAGAACTAGCCAATCTAGAACTGATCAACCATAAGCCTATGTTCAGGGGTTATGAATTTGAAGACATACTTAAAATGTTGAAACGAACTGATAACTTCAAATCATTGAAAGCAATCTGTACGAGGAAAGATAGGTCTTTCATCAATCCCCTTGAGAAGAAGCAGACAAAACAAGCTGAAGAAGTTGTGTTTCCAGAGCTAAAAGTGAAACCAACATAGACTTTGAAGAGAAAACTAGTGTCTGGTAGCTATTCCTCCATACCTATCTCCAATGTGTATTATGATAAGAAAACTTATGAGTTGGTCATTGAAACAAAATAAGGAGGAATGGAAGGTGCTCAAATAAGATTATTCAGTTGATATGAGGTAAGACTGCTTGATGAATCTTACATCCACTACATATATACTAGACATTTCAGAGAAATCAGCAACAAACTAGGAGAACAAGATATGTCCTTCTTCCTAAAGTGCATCAAACTGCTGAAAATGGCATATGATCATATCATTCCCAAGAGAGATAAAAGAAAGAAGAAAAAGACCCCTTTAAAGCTTGGGAATATTGTTAAGTTGGAGGTTGATGTGGATGGAAGCTTACTAATTCACAGAGATGGGATGTCTATAGTTTCTATTTGAGAACCTATTTCCCTCAAGAAATTGCCACTAGAAGCCATCTACAACACGAGCAAGATGAAGATCCATGTGCTGAGCGGGGAAAGGATGTTAGAAGCAATAGAATTTGTCAACATGATTAGGGCTATTTTGGATCCAATTCAAGCAACACCTTTTATGCCTCCACAAGACCCAGCAGAATCCTCTCAACCTCAATCACCACCCAAACATTGAAGAACATAGGTTGTATGATCCTTAGGGGGAGTATTGTTGGACCCTAAAAGAATCATACATGCCAATTCAATTGGTGAGTTGATGATTGTTCTGCTGAGGTTCCCACAAGTCCAAGAATTAATGCGGATGAAGATCCTGATGATAGAAGAACCAAGTATGGCTAACCGCATTTGTTAATGCTGAAGTCATAAAATAAATGTTGTCAAGTGTTTGTTCTTCCACATTAACAAATGCGGATAACTTAGAAGAATATGCGGACAAGTGTTTGTTCTTCCGTATTTGCAAATGCGGATGACCAGACAAATGCGCAGAAGTATTTTTTCATCCGCATTAACCAATGTGGATGACCAACATACTAATGTGGATGATCAAGTAAAGAAATGTTGATGAAGTCAACTCATCCGCATTTGCCAATGCGGATGAACAACAAGAAATGTGAATGAAGACTTAGACTAGTTCTGATGTATAGGTTAGGGGTAGTTTAGTCATTTTGTAAAAGGTAACTTGTCTACCTATAAAATGAAAAGACAACCTTATACATGAGGTAACAGAAAATAGACAATGAGAATATTGTGTATTCCCTAGGTGCATTATTAAGGTTCTTGCTAAACCCTAGCATTTTTTGTAATCAATCACTTTTATTAATACATACAAAGCATTTATGAGTATTTCTTCTACATTGAATGTTTCTTGATTGTATGATTCTGTCATTCAATCTCTAACTCAATCATTATATTCGATCCTAAGTGAGAATCTCAATCTTACTACCCAGCCATAAACATAGCTACAATCAATATATTCATGATTATGTTTGTTTTAGTAACAACATCATGCACTTGTGAAAGGTAAGATTGATATGACCCCAACAAAGGTATATTCCTTTTCATGTACATATAAGAAATAAAAAATCTCAAAAATATTTTCTTCAAGAAAAATTTTAAAATCTTGAAAGTTCTTATCCTATATGGATATAAACTTTAAGGGGAGTAATTAAAACTTTGATATAATTATTATGTATAGTTGTCTCATTTATGTTAAAATTAAAAAATCTAAAAAAACAAAAATCGATTGTGTTGGAGCAAAGTTATATCATAGTATGTCACTGTATACAGATCTTTCGAAGCACAATAGTTCATGATCAGTCAAATCTGGGAAAATTGTATCATATGTGGTGTTCAATTCAATTCAAGGAAAAATTGAGAAGCCATGAAACAATCAAAATCTTCATCCACATCAAATCCCCTAACACATCTTCATAACAACAAAATTAGAATACTCATCCTCATAAGAAATAAGAAAATCAACTCAAAAATCAGTCAAATCTATCACTGTAGAAACATTAATTTTTGCAAATTAAAAAACTAATGCCGGTAAGAGCGTTGGTTATTGCGGGTGAAGATAACTTAGTCATATAACCAATGCGGGTAACTGATTTGATTCAAAAAAATCACAAGTGAAACTAATGCGGACAACTTTCTTCAATCCCATTTCTTTCAACACGCTTAAAACAAATTTCAAGAAGTGAGAACTGCTTAAGTGTTGATTCACATTTGTTGAAGTTAACACTATAAAAGTAAACTTGATCTATCGCATTTGCTACAGTATACAAATGTTGATGTTTACACTTCTGCGTTAGTTACAATACAAATGTTTAGCAAAGTTAAAACATAAGCATTTGCTACAATACAAAAATGCTAGTAAGTTTGTCATCCACATTTGCTACGGTGCACAAATACTGACATGGTTTTTAACACTTTCGCATTTGTTACAGTAAACAATTGCCGATAAGCTTATACTCTTATGCATTTTCTATAATAGTTAACCACATTTGTTTTAAAACTTGTAAAGATTGTAAAAGTAATTAATTTTTCTATTTAAACATTTTTCAAAAGGTCATTTAATACTTTTCAAATTTGAGAGACTTATAGAGCAATAAGTGTTTATCACTGTTCTACATCCATCATATTCATCTTCATCATGTACCTTGTGATCCTATAGTTCATTCACCATCATTTCTCCTTGATTTCAATTATAAACATCAGTAGTATAGAATTAAGGTGATAATCTGAAAAGCTCATGACCTAAACCATCAAACTATTATTAAACTCAGAACCCTAGGTCAAGAAAGCATTATCAAAATTACACTCAAGCTAAATTTTAATGATCATTTTTGAGTGCAATGAACCTAACGGTTATGGAAATAACAACAAACAAGTGATTTTCATAACCCTAGTTTCATCGCGTGAATAGGGGATAAAAGAAAAAACAATATTGACATCAAATCCTGAGTTTAAGTGTTAAAAGAAGTTACGATTTGAAAAGAAAATCTCAATAAACCATTGAAAACACAATAAAAGTGGTAATTCATTACTAAATCAAGTTAGGTCAAATTCCTATGGAACAGTACATATGACCTCTCAATGTCAAACTAAGAATATTCAATTTGATATCAACTTTGTATTCTCATGATTATCATTCAAATTCTAATGCATATGCATCTAATTCAGGGTACAATGGCTAATCTCACATGTTGCAAGCTCCATAATGTTAGTGCTTTTCTTGACCATGATGTACTAGAGGGTTTAATTCTTAAAGACATGATGAGATTTGTATACTACCCGAGTTACTCATGCTATTATAGTCAGACCAATCATCTATGAGAATTTCATAAGGTCTTTCTCGAGCACAACTAAAGTGGCTGAAATTGATGGTGTGAAGACTCTATCAGACAGAATTTCTAAAGATTATACTCTGGCCATCATTAAATAGACTGTGAGATGATGTCTATAGTTTGGTGATGATGTTGACACTCCATTAGGCTTTGATGGTGATGTTATCACTACCTTCTTTGTTGAGATTTCTCATTTCTATCTATTACCACAATTTATCGAAGAGGAAGACTAGATGATATGATATTCCTGTAACCACATCATCTACTATATGTGCTTTGTGCATTAAAAGACCATTCAACATGTGAACTTATGTTTTCAATGGTCATCAAGAAGGAAGAAGGCATATGTTCCACATGTATCTAAGATTTCTTCAATGCCTTATCAATGAAACAATTCCTAAGATAGTGCATGTAGGACCAATGATGGATATTCCTCACTATAATGCCAAGTTCTACAAGTACATCAAAAGAGGGATCCATGGAATTTCTAAAGTGGAGTATTTGTTCCCTTGCTGCCATGGATGTTAGAGCAAATTAATCAAGAAAATGTAGCAAAAGAACTAGAAGAAGAAGCTCCTATTGATGAGCATCTTCATGAGGGAGAACCACAAGATGCTCATGATCAACACCATGTTGATGAGCATGCTGAGGAAGCTATAGAAGGGCAGAGGCAAGTTTCACCACAAGTGGATGTAAGTGGTGATCATCATATTGGGCCCTCTGTTCATCAGACTAAAACTGTATCTCCATTTATCCAATCTCCTATTCACTCCCCATATGTATCTCAAGTTCATCATCATCATGTGCCTCCTGTTCATTCTTCCCTAGTAGCTGCTGAACCTGTTGAGTCTGGTGAATCTACAAATACTTTAGAGGAATCCAAATCATCTTCAGATAAGGATGATTGATCTATGAGAATGCCCATGAGATAATCTGCATATGAAGCAGGTCCTTCTGAAAGATATGCAGAATCATTATTGAATAGACCAGATGAAAAACGATGAAATGATCTTTGAACTCTTGCGGAAAGTAGCCAAAATGAAGAAATGATAGAAGATCTGGCATCATCAGGATAGATTACTAGAATTGGTTGTAAAGTAGAAATAATTAAAAGAACTTAAGGATAAATATGAAGCTGAAAGAAAGAGAAAGATGATGAGATTGCAAGACTCAATGTTGCACTTAAACAAGCAAAAGAAGAAATTGAAGGTCTTGTTGACATAGTGACCATTCAAACTATTGCTATGGAAGATCAAAAGGATTTTCTTGAAGAATAGACTGATATCATAGCTGATATTAACCAACAAATTTAGTCTTTAACCAAGAGAGTTTCAGAGGTAAAGATATTGCTTATGATTAAACAAGAGATAGCAAAATATAGAGAATAGAAATATGATGAGTCAAAGATGGAAAAGAAAGATGACAGTGACAAAGAAGAAGAAGATCATAGTTCCTCAGGAGAGAGTGATAAGCATAATAATGATTCTCCTCCTACAAAGAAGATGAAAAACACTGAGTCTGTGGAAGAGACAGGACCCAATGAATCAAAACAAGAAGAACAGAGCATGGCCATGGTTTTATACTCAAGTAAATTATCTGAAGAAACTCATGATGAGAATATGAGTTTACAACTATGATTAAGGAACTTGACAGTTTCTCCTCAGAGGAATTAATTATTGATGATGAAGTCTTGGACTTTGTAAGAGATCAAAGACAGCCTGTTGACCCTATAGTGGTGTTTCCACACTCAGTAGTGCCGTTGGAAAAAGAGTTAAGCTTGTAGATTGTACCAGTTGTCACTCTAACGGACGAGCAAAAGGAACTGATAACAAATACATGTGAGGAACTACAAGAGAAAGAAGAATCAGCAGCAGCAGCAGTAGATATAGAAAATAAATCTGCTGAAACAGCGGAGAAAACAGCTAAGCAAGAACAAAAGAAGTTGAGAAACCTACATCTTCATTTAACCCTTATTGTACACGTACACTAGAAAAGGAAAGTATATAGTTGAAAAAGCAAAAGGGGAATGTCACATTAATAAAGATGAACCAGTTAAAAAGAAACAAAACGATGATCATCAAAGTATAGCTTCTATTGCTGAATTTCTTGAGGAACATAAATTGGCTATGAAACAAATGAAAAAAGAGGCTAAATTTATAAACCTTGAGGAAGGATAGATAGAAGGGGGTTATGTAGTTGATGTACCAACAATAGATGAAAGCCTAGTGAAGGCTGAAATTTCAGTTCAAGAAATGGTTAAAAAGACTAAAACTAATGATCTGATGATCAAGTCCATGTATCTGATCAATTATGGATATGATGCAAATAAAGTCTTTGGGATGACTTATGAAGGAATGGTGGAAGAAGAAGAAAAGTTCAACAAGCTTCTAGATCCTTCATATGTGACTGATTATGGGTAAACATGAATAGTCAAGTATCCTACTTCACTAAAGCCAATCAAAACTATGAAAACTAAAACTTCAACATCTCAATATCCATATACCTATGGCATGACAGACAGGGAAATAAAGGACTATCTTTTTGAACAAGGTTACACCAAGAGAAAGCTTGGTAACATGAAGACAAATTCTTTAAGAACTACAATTCCCCAGATGATAAATGAGTAAAAGGAGAGTTTGAAAAAGCTAGAAGAAGAAATTACAAGTAGAAAACCAAGAATAAGGGTATCAGTCCAAGATGTCCAACTCACTACAAAGGATCATGATGCATTGGCACCGGTACTAAATAACAATCTTGAGTGGTTTGCCGAGCCTTCTCAATTGAAACTTCAAGAAGGGTTCACCACCTCAAAGATGATTCAGGGCGTGTCTACTTCACAAGGAAAATTTGATGTTAAAATCATTACCTGGAAGTATGACAATGATTGGACACTATTTATGGTTAAAAGGATCTCAAGGATGGTTCAGTTCTTCATAGAGTACTCTACTCCGGTGAACTCCCTACAGATTCGTGACTTGAAGGAACTAGCGAATCTGGAAATGATCAGCCATAAAGCCATGTACAAAGGATAAGATTTTAATGATATTCTATAGATGTTTAAAAGAACAAACAACATCAAATCTCTAAAAGCTATCTACATTGAAAAAGATAAATCCTTCCAGAATCCTCTTGAAAAGAAGACAAAACAAAAAGAGCTGAGGAGTTGGTGTTTCCTCAGAAGAATATAAAGCCAATTGAGTCTTTGAAAAGGAAGATGGTGGCAGGAACTCACACTTCAAAACAAATCTCTAATGTTTTCTTTGATGGGAAGACTTATGAGCTTGTGATAGAAAGGAAGTGGGGAGGTAAGGGCGGTATAGAGATTCAGTTATTTAGTGGGTATGAAGTTAGAGTGCTCAATAAATCATACATGTACTAGATCTACATGAGACACTTTTGGGAGATCAGCAATAGGCTTGGAGAGGCTGATATGCACTTCTTCCTTAAGTGTATCAAGATCTTGATAATGGCATATGACAGGATCATAGCCAAAAGAGAACAAAGGTAGAAGAAAAAGACTCCTTTGTAATTGGGGAACATTGTGAAGCTAGAAGTTGATGCTGATGTGTCTGTACTGATTCATAGAGATGGGCTATCCATAATGTCTATTTAGGAAACCATTTCTTTAAGAAAACTATCTATTGAAGCCATATACATATTAAGCCAGATGAAGATCCATGTGCTTAATAGAGACAAGATGAATGATGAAAAGGATTTTGTCAATATGATCAAAGCCATTCTCCATCCTACTTTGGCAGAAACAATTGTTGCTCGACATTCTGCTCAAGACCCAGTAGAATCCTCACAACCTCCTCCACCATCAAACCCACTTGAAGCATATAGAAGAAGATAAGGGAGATTATTATTGGACCCTGAAAGGATCATACACGCCAATTCAAGTGGTGGTTTGAATGTTGCTCTGCTAGAATTCTCCCTAAGTCCAAGAAAATATGTGGATGAACAATCTGCATATAGAAGAAGACAAGTGTCGGCTATCCGCATTTGTAATTGCGAATGACCATTGAACAAATGTTGACAAGTATTTATTCTTCCGCATTTACAAATGCCAAAAACCAAACAAATGCTAATAAGCATTTCACACCGCATTAATTAATATGGATGTTCATCAAAAAATGCGTATAGGTGTTTGTTCATCTGCATTTTTCAATGCTGATGACCAAACACCAATGTTGAAGACTACAAACAAATGCTAATGAAGAACAATACATCCACATTAGCTATTGTGGATGAACAGAAGAAAATGCTAATTAGGCTTTATACTTAGACTAGTTTCCTGATGTACAATATAGGGGTACTTTAATCATTTTCTAAATGCCTGTACTGGGTAGTTTAGTCATTTTGTAAAGGCCTTTTGTTAGCCTAAAAATAAAATAGAAACCTTACTTTTGAGAGATTATTAGACAATCAGAATATATTAGAATTTTCGACAGTCGTATGTTTCAGTGGTGTCTTGTTACTGTATTTTAGTTAAAACCCTAGCATTTATTGTAACTTTTCAACATCAATAATACAAAGCATTTATCAGTATTTCTAGCATTCAATGATTTGTTTTTGTGTATTTTCGCTACATAATCACATACACAATCATCATATTCGATCCTGTTGATTCATATCAACAAAGAATATTATTCTCACCACCCAGTCACAGAGAAAGATTAAAAATAAGCATAAAAAACTAGAATGAAGAATATACGAAAATAAAGAAAAATCAAAACCCATTATACGAATATGAAGATTAGGGTAAAAAATTAGGGGTAAATAACAAATACACATGATAAATTAAATATGTAAATTAATGCATCAATCAAAAATAAATCCAAGAAGAATGAATTCCAATCTAAGCTACGAAATTTTGAGTGTAGGAAAGAAGCCTGTTGCGATACCAAGTCTTGGGACGATGGTGGTTAATTTAAAATTTTCTCGTCCTTTGAGATTGTACTTATCAATCTATAAATATGCACCGGGGCAACATATTTTAGATCAAATTTTGTCAATGTGTTTCTTCACAATCATACCATATTGAACAACAAATTTGATTATAAGATTAATGCCATCATTATCACAAAAAAGGCAAAAAATACCATTAATCATTTGAGATCAGAAAAATAGATGATATGAATTATATCTCTATAGTTATAGAATTTTGGAGGGTAGGGTTTAAATAAGCAGAATGTAACGCCCAGTATAAAGTCGAAATGAGCCTATTAATAATAATGGGCTTAGACAAGATTATTTAAAGATAATAAGCGAGTAATGGAGTATGGACTAAGTAGACTTCGCGGGTTATGTGTTTGGCGAGTTTAAGGTCCCGGGAACACCTGATATATATAAACAGTTCGGCTTGAGCAACTCTCCTTTGCAACTCAATACCAATTTCTAGAGAGAGAGTGTAGAGAAAGAAAGTGGAGAGAATTGAAAATTTTACGCTTGTTGATCACAGGATTGAAGATCGGCGTTCGTGAGCATCCAAACAACAAGAAAACACCAAGAATCCAGGTAAAAAACATCGTTTAATCTTCATTTTGATGTAAACCCAAATTCTAGGGCTTGGGTTTTTAAAAGAGGCAACGATTCACCCAATACTCTCGTTTTTGTGTCAGAAAACATGTACGAAGTTTAGATAAAGCTTATTGGGTGATAAACCAAGGTTTTAGGTGTAAAAGATTGAAGTTTTGGTAAAAAATGGGGTGGTTCGTAATTTTCAGCCCGTTCTGCGAAACTGGTTGTTCATCCAGCGAAATTATGTATCCGTCCAACGAAACTATGGGTCTTCCTACGAAACTATAGTTTCGTAGGTAGTTTCGTAGACATGGTTATCCAATTAAAGTTGGGCAAAATTGGCTGCTAAACTAGCAGCGAACATGCCAGCGAAACTGGCAACAAAGATGCAAGCGAAACTGCTAACGAAATTAGCTGCGAAACTACTAATCATGCAGTGAAATTAGTAGTGAAATTAGGCAGTGATTAACATCTTTGAGTGTTAACTTATGTGCAGGCTATGTAGTGCAACCTTGTTTTTTTTAGCTTGATTGGGAAGCTACTCATCGAGTCCAGGTGAGTTCTAGATCCCATATTTAATGGTTTTGAACTACTTTGAGTCTAGAAATGCATACTAAATATATAATTTAAATGACCAAGATTCTAAGAGGTTTTAATAGGATGATCGATTATTCTATAAGGAAATGTGTTATATAAAAGTGTTAAAATAATAAAAAATTCACGCTGACCTGGCAGCGTGACCCCAGCCACGGGCGTTGCCCCTTGGACCCCACTAGGGGCTGCTGCCTCTAGGACCCCGCTATCAGGGGCTACCACCTTTGAACCCCCTGTCCCGCGGGGGATAATTTATGTTTGATGATGACTTATGCTTGTGGTGCATATGTATATGTATGTGAATGTATGACACATGATGTTTATGACGATGTGTGATGGTATATGTTATGTATGATATGCGTGATGATGTTATGCTTATGGATGATATGTTTTCTTATGTTATTTACTACGTATTATGATGTGACTTTACATGGTGTGATTATGATAATGAATGTAAAGTATTATGTTAACGGAGTGAAAGATTTAAGATAATGAAAGTGGAACATAATGAATGAACAAATGAAAGTCTTGCAAGCAAAAGAAAGGAGGTTCACAACTCATTGAGAGTTGTTAGCTCAACTGTGTGTTTACAACGTGCAATCTTGGCTAACCTTAAGGGTTCACACATAGGGGGAGTTAGTCTATGTGACTACTCCATATGTGCGATAGGTGCGATATGGGGTCCTTGTCGCTTAACCCTAGATGATATGGCTTTGTGCTCAAGAGCGGGGTTAAGCATACGACATGACCTAGATAGAAGTGAAATATAATAAATGTACAAAAAGTGTGATAAGTATGAAATGTGAGAAACGTGTGAAATATACGAAAGGAACGATGATGAAGATAATAATTATTACCTTGATGTATGTATGATGGGTGATCACATGCGATAGTAAAGAAATGTTCAAACGAACGAAAGGTAATATTATGTTTTTGGTAAAACTAGAACTCACTTAGCAATGCTTACTTTTATGCATTTTCCAGTTAACAGGTGAATGTTGCAGAGGATGGCAGGTGGCGGGTACTTGGCTCATTTTGGAATGTAAGGCCCCATTCCCGGGCACCTTACAGCTGGTGGTTCATCACACTTAAAACATTTAGAAAACATATATTAATTTTGTAGCAGAATTTAAATCTTTTATTTATAATTAAAAACATGTCAATTACAACATCTTTTTTCATCTCAAATACAAGACATGTCAAAATACGGATGTCGGCCTCAAAATGCTAGTAGCTTATGCATCCATTCCTGCAACTCCTGAGCATCAACATATACGTGCCAACTATCATGCATACAAAAGTCAGTGACGCTGAGTGAGTTCTAGTTTATAATAAAATACTTTACTTTCGTTAAAACCGTTCATTCAAAACATACTATACTTTACATCATTCGGGATCATGCATCATACGTACATACAGATAATATCATTATTATCTTCATCATTACGTTCATTAACTTTGTTCATTCAACGTATTACATTATCGTTCACTCTCTTCCTAGATCCGGTCAGGCTTTACCTCTTTGTGGCACTCAGCCACGTTACTAAGGTCGAATGACAAGGATCCCATTCCATAGATTGTTACGATAATTCATTTACGTTCATTCATAGGTTCGTTCTTTACATAGCACACGTTCGCACATTTCATACTTTTATTATCATTCATTTCTCATCTAGATCATGTCAAGCTTTACCCTCTTCATGGCACTCAACCATGATTACTGAGGTCGAATGACAAGGATCCTTTTCGTTCATTATCGCACCTTCGCTTCATCGTACCCGAAGTACATATCGCACGGATCACACACATAAGGAAGCCAGAATTGCACGCTATCTCATGGGTTAGCCAAGATCACACGCTATGAAAACCACATGAGGCAGCCAAAATCGAACGCTACCCTTATGCCGTCCATTACACATATCGCTCAATCGTACCATCGGAGTGGTCACAAAAACCGACTCCCCTGTGTGTGAGAAATCTCGGGTTTAGCCGAATCGCACGCCATCCCATGGGTTAGCCAAGATCGCACGCCATAAAACCACATGAGGCAGCCAAAATCGCACGCTACATAGCCACACAGTTGAGCTAACGACCCTTAGTGAGTAACCACATCACACGTATCGGAGCAGTTACCAAAACTGAACTCCCCTGTGTCTATGTCCCCTATGAGTAAGCCAAGATCGCACGCTATGATACACACACAGCTGAGCTAACGACCTTAGTGAGTCGCGAACCTCCTTCATTCTTTCGCAAGCCATCCCTTCTCTCATTCATTCGTTTATGCTCGCATTCATTCATTACGTTCCTCTTTTCATTATCTTCCACTTTACGTTACATAATACTTTCATTAAATTCATTAACGTTCAACGCAAAGCCAAGGGAACATACGTACATAATAAGAACATATACATAAACATATACATACATCATCACCATACATGCACATCATACATACATAACACACATAAGCCATCACATCATAACCAGGTCTATCTCCCCATTATACCCCTTAAAAACCACTTGGAAAACCTCAAGTCCAAAGTGGGCTCATGGGTCCTTCCAGGTGCTTGGCATAAAATTCTAAGTATAAAACAGTCTGGCGCATGGGCACTATTTGGGCGTTTCTGCCCTGTTCAGGCGCATCACCAACACTTAGCAGTTTCAAGCACTTTGGGTGCATGGGCACTGCTTAGGCGCATGGCCAATACTTAGCCGTTTCAAGCACTTTGGGCGCATGGGCACTGCTTAGGCGCATGGCCAATACTTAGTCGTTTCATTCTCTGGGACGCATGGGCACTATTTAGGCGCATGGTCCACACTTGGCCTTTTCTTCACTTGGGCGCATGGGCACTATTTAGGCGCATGTCCAACCCTTGGGCACATGGCCAACACTTAGACGCATGGGCTAACATGCTGGGCGCATGGGCCACTATTTAGGCGCATGACCCACCCTTGGGCGCATGGCCAACACTTAGGTGTCTGGTCACTCATGCTGCACGCATGGACAACTGTTTGGGCACATGAGCCACTGTTCATGTTCGTCGAAACATTCAGAAATCCTTTTCCAGGCTACCCTTCACCTGATAATCATTCTAAGCATACCCAAACATAGATCTAACATACTAAGGCCATCTAAGCATGCTAAACATCATCTCTAACCCATAATTATCACAATAACATGCATACATACATACAACATTCGGACATAAAGCTGTAAGTCCACGGTTTCTTTAAAAACGTTTACTTAGTATGCATAATAGCCCCAAATCAGTTGAAAATGTAAAAAGAGGGGTTCTAGAAACTTACCTTTAGCAGCTTTTGAGCAGCACTCTTCCCGTTTGAGTCCCACCTTCGATTCAGCTCTTGAATCCCGAAAACAAACTCTAAAAAACTAGAACTTCGGTCAAGAACTCGAAACCAGCTAAAACCGAGCTCAAACAAGAGAAGACTTACCTTTTTCAACTTCTTCTTCCTCTTTCTCTCTCTAGAACGGGCTCTCTCTCTTTTCTTCTTCTTCCGAGATCAAGCAACTTTTAGCTTGATATAGGCGACCATGCCCTTAAATATCTTAAAATAACAAGATTTGTACTTTGTACACTTTTTCCCCTTCCACTCTTACAAAATTTCTATTCTTTCCATTAACTTTTCTTTTCTTTTCGTTTAACAGAAATTTCAGGGTGTTACATGGAAGGTATCCATTTTATGATACGATAAAGTTTTTGCATTGTAATGCAAACAAACGATATTTTATAACGAACATTGTATTATTTTGCAAAAAGTGTTTATTTAAATGAAATGAAATGTTTGTTTAAATTGTTTCTGCTGCATGATTTTAGTAAATTAATGTAATTATACATTTTGTGCGTGACCAACCGTGAGCATCCCGGGAACGGGGCCTTACACAGAGAGATTGTGATCTTTGAAGAACACAAGACTTGTCATAATTGCCAAGTAAACGAAAAATGTACGTTAGTACTTGAATTGTTAAAATGTATGATGTTTGATTCCATGAAAATCTGATTAAGTATTCAGTTGTGATTTAGGATGATATGAGATGATAATTTTTGTTTGATTAGCATATTACTATGCCAAGTATGTGGTTTGAAAAATTTTAATCATTTGAAATGTTTGACTTTGATAAAAATTCAACTAAGAGTCAAATTTAGCCAAATTTGCATATGCAAAATTCATTGTATTAGTGATGTTTTAATCAAAATTCATTGCGATCATATTTAGTTTGATAACAAAGAGTTAATTTGTTTCAAAATGAACCATGATTACATCTCATAAAATTTTCATTATCATTTTTTCAGTTCACATTTTAGTTAACTTGACTCATTTAATATAAATTAAATGTTGTTATGTGTTTAATACCAAATCAAGTGTCATACAAGCTTTGTTAATGTATTTTGAACATTTTTGATAAGTTAAATAATATTTAATACATTTTCAAAGATCAAATAGTTAATTCTTTGATGATTTTGACATGAACAATTTGATTGTTCATATGTTTGATGAATACATAATCAAATTTCATCAAATAAACAGGTTTAGTGCATGTGACACATAATACTCATTCATTTCATTTTGAGTCCGATTCATTAGTTAAAAAATAATGTTCACATTAAAATGAATTTGTAGAATGATTTGATGATTGTTTGATGATTAAGAGCATGTTCTTATACCTGTAAGATCAAATAACAAACTTGATATCAATATATGAGTATTGATGATCAAAGTCTATTCGTATTGTAGAAAGATTTAGAAAATTTGATTTTGGCTCGCACACTTGTGGTAAACGAAAATCTAACAATGTTGAACAATATATATACAATGAACAAAATATGTGTCCTCTATGAATACTGTTTGTTCATACGATATAGAAAAAATAATAACTTATAGGCAGTAAATATCACGTGTGTTGTGGCTATAGTGTATCCGTTGTACATAGTTCAGTGTGTGTTGTGAACACTTCAATGATTTAAAAATTTGTTGAAAGAGGATGCTTGTTAGTAAATGCACTATGGACAGTTGAGTGTTTGTACGGAATGTTTACCACTTATTACTGAATGTCATGTGCTGTGTAAATGTACACTGTACACAAAGTAGATGAATATATACTCATGTGCTGTAAGGCCCAATTTCCGGAATGCTTACAGTTGGTCATTCATAACGGAAAAGATTTAAAACATGACATTTAACGACATTTACACTTTTTATATATAATTGTAAATCCATGACAAAACATTGTTTTATTGTTGTATCATAAAAACTTGATAATTACAATCATTGACTCAAATTATAGAATGCTAGACTTGGATCGTTCCAGTAGCTATCTCATCCATGCCTGCACTCCTCAGCTACATCATTACCTTCCAACTATTATGCACACAAAGTCAAATATGCTGAGTGACTTCTATTTTTATAATGAAATACTTATTTATACATTTCAATACCATTACATTTAGTGTGTGATCATTCATCATTACATACATATCATCTTATTCATTTCATATCATTTGTTTCGTTATCTTTCACTTCATCATAAACGAGATTGCACACAGCAAAAGCCCCTGCTGATTGGCAACAAATGTCAATCCTTGTCAGTACACCAAATGCGGTACCTAACCCCTAATAGTTTATCTACACTGCAAGACACATAGCCCGCTCATGAATATCGATCCATCATACATCAAACCCACCTAAGTGAGGTGTATATAGTGCTTGCAAAACTTTTCATTATCATAGGGGCCTGGGTAACATTCGTTAAGTTCCACTTTTCATTAATATTATATTCCTTTATTTGTACACAATACTTTACTTATTACACATATAGCATTGAGATAAAGCTTTTATAAAAATCTTTTTAATCGCAAGAGAAAGTAGTTTAAGGCATCAAAATACATCGCGAACCTCATAAAGCATGATAAGTAGAAATATTTGTATCCTTAGCCTATGGAGCACTAGCTTAACTGTTCATCCTACTTCTCATACAATGATCACACATCTTATGGCTACCTATCAAGCACTAGCTTAACTATTCATCGTACTTCATATACAGTAATCATACATGTTACGGATAACACCACAAAAGTCATATAGTTAAGCACGTAACATCACGAAGGTATGTAACACCTCGAAAAGTCAAAACGAGTGATCAAAGATAATGGGCTTAATTAGTGGGTAATTAATAAAGGAAATAAATGGGTTATGGGCTAAATTATACATATGGGCAAGAGCCTAAGTGATTAAGGGCCCATAATCAACTCTTTAACACATTTAACCAACCACCATCTCCCTTATTTGAACCCTAGCCACCCAAATTCATAGAGAGAGAAAGTAGAGAGAGAAAGTGAAGAAAACTCAAGATTTGGAGCTTCAAATCTTAAAAGATTGAAGATCTGGGTATTGGAGCATCAAACCATAAGAAAGGAGCAACAAATCCAGGTAAGAATCGACCATTAAGCCCTTCGGTAGATCAAACCCGGATTCTAGGGTTTTGGATTTTGAAAAGTTGCAAAGAATCGCATAAAGGTCACATTTTTACGTATGAAAACATGTAAAAAGCTAGATATAGCCTCATGGATGATAACCAAGAGATTGGATGTAAAAAGTTGCAATTTTGCGTTAAAAACAGGCTTGTTTGAAATTTTTATGCGATTAGCGAAACTGTCTGTGCATCCAGCGAATTTGCATATTCAAGCTTCGAAACTGTTGGTTTTCTGTGAAACTATAGTTTCACAGATAATTTCGCAGCCATGGAATTCCAATGAAATTTTGGCGAAACTATCATGCGAAACTGGTAGTGAAACTGTGAGTGAAACTGTGAGCGAAACTGTGAGCGCAACTGGCAGCGCAACCGGCAGAACCTGCCGCGCAAGCGGCCGCGCAACCGGCCGCGCAACCGGCCGCGCAACCGCCGCGCACCCGGCCGCGCAACCGGCCGCGCAACCGGCCGCGCAACCGCCGCGCAACCGGCCGCGCAACCGGCCGCGCAACCGCCGCGCAACCGGCCGCGCAACCGGCCGCGCAACCGGCCGCGCAACCGGCCGCGCAACCGGCCGCGCAACCGGCAGCGCAACCGGCAGCGCAACCGCAGCGCAACCGGCAGCGCAACCGGCAGCGGAACCGGCAGCGCAACCGGCAGCGCAACCGGCAGCGCAACCGGCAGCGTAACCGGCAGCGCAACCGGCAGCGCAACCGGCAGCGCAACCGGCAGCGCAACCGGCAGCGCAACCGGCAGCGAAACCGGCAGCGAAACCGGCAGCGAAACCGGCAGCGAAACCGGCAGCGAAACCGGCAGCGAAACTAGCAACGAAACTGCTTTCCTGCAGTGAAATTAGTAGCGATTTTAGGCAGAAATTAACCCTCTTAAGTTTTAACTTATCTGTAGGCTGTGTAGTGTAATCCTAGCCTACAAAGCTTAGTTTAGAAATTTTTCAGGATATCCAGGTGAATCCTAGCTCCTTTTATTTGTAAGTTTTATTTCATGTGTTGGGGTTATTATGCATACTTAATATATGTTTTTAAATGATTGAAATTTTTTGAGGTTTTAACAGAAAGATCATTTTTTCTATAACGAAATGTGATAAACAAAAGTATAAAAATAAAATATTCCACACACACCTGGTAATGCGACCCCAGCCAGGGGCATTTCCCCTTGGACCCCACTAGGGGCAACTGCCCCTAGGACCCCGCTATCAGGGGCTGCCACCCCCGAACCCCCGCTGTCCCCCGGAGGTTCGGTTATGTTTTATGATAGCTAGTATTTGGCATGATGCGTGTTTAATAAGTTAAGTATTATATAATTAAGTGAAAGATGATATTAATGAAAAGTGAAACTTAATCAATGTTACCCCCGTGCCTGTTTGATGATGAAAATTCTTGCAAGCACTACGATAGACTTCACTTATGTGAGTCTGATGTATGATGATTGATCCGTATTCGTGAGCAGTCTATGTGCCTTGCAGTGTGGATCAACTATCAAGGGTTAGCTACCATGATGATGTGTACCAATAGGGATCGACATTTATTGTCAATCAACATGGAGCTCTTGCTTTCTGCAATCTTTTTGATGATGAAGTGAAAGACAATGAAAGAATGAAAGATAATAAACATGCCTATTAAGATGCAAATGTATGTCTTATGATGTATGCATGGTCATTATATCATGGATGGCATTCATGTTTGTGAAATATTTTATTGTAATTCAAGAAAAAGTACTATGTTTTATTTACAAATGAAGGACAAATGTATGAGTACAATATGATTTCCATGTTTTAAATGAATGTCTAATTATTTTGCTAGGTTGTTTTGTTATTAAAATCATTTTATGCTATGAATAACCAAATATGAGGCTTTCCGGGAATGGGGCCTTACAAGTTGGTATCAGAGCCAAAGTTTAAGAGAATTGGGTAAGTACTTTTAAAAACCTAAACTGTAAATGCGACCAAATGAAGGATGGCAATCCAAGTAGCTACGTGCCATCGGTAAAAGTTTTCAAGTAAAAGTGGGATTATGTGTGTGCGCTATGTGTTTATGTGCTTCAAGATTTGAATACTGACGTGTGTTAGGATAGTGATTGCTTGGGACAGGAGGGTAAGGTAGGTAGTTATTCACACTCGGCCATTGTAATTAAGTACTTACCATACTTATAATGGTCTGAGCAATTATCTTTGTTGTAACCCTAGAAAAGATTAGCATTTTAGTCTTTATATTAGTTTTTGTGATAGTGTAGGGACTTATTGGGTAAACATATGTTCCTTTTTTGTTTTCTTGATATTAGTATAAATAGGATTGCTTATGCATGTCCAGGAGGAGACTTTAGATTTTTTCTCTCAATTTGCACTTTGTAATCCATCTAATATCAATGAAAACTCTGTGAATTTTTTTGATATTTGTTTGTTTGATTACCTTGTTAACATTATTGTCAATTGCTAGATATCAATTACAGATCGATCCATTTGAACTTATCAATCTTGAATAACCATTTTGGTGTTTGGATCTTATAGGAATTAGTTATGGCTGGTAGCAAATCAGGGAAGGCAACCCGAGGAGGTGCTTGTGGCGGGCGTATAACTGAGGGCACGTGTCATCCGGAGCAAAGCTAAGGCTCCCAAGACTGTTCACGAGGAATCAAACCTCTATAGTCAACTGGAGGGACAAGGATTAGCCACCCTCAAATCCATCGTGAAGGAGGCTATCGCCGATGAAGTCTACACTGTCATGCCAAATGTCTTACCCTTGGTGGGGACCGAGGTAATCAAAGTAGTCAAGGATGGAGAGAAAGCTAATAAGAAAGGGAAAGAAAATGAGAAGAATTCTGGAAGGTCCATTAGGAGGAGGGAGGAATCTCAAAAGGAGCCATCAAACCCTAAGGTGGTAGTCCATGATGATGATAGTGATAAGGAGTTCAAGAGAGACACGACTAGGGGTGCAACTATGGGGCATTTCAAAGGTGCAAGAAATTATTAAATGTCTGGAAGCGGTACTAGAAATTATTGGGTCAGAGAGATGGAAGCGGTACTAGAAATTATTAAATGTCTGGAAGATCAGAAATTTAAGTTTTCCACTAATTCTTTCAGTGACTCAGCATTGGGCTAATGGGATAATATTGTCCAAGATGAAGGAAAGCGATCGATAGCGAAAATGAAGTGGTGTGAGTTGATGGAGTTGGTGCTGGAGGTGTGTTGTCCTCATCGGGTATTAGACAAGATTGAGAAGGAGTTCTTGTATTTGGAGGCTGGGAACATGACTCATCAGGAGTATACCTCCAAGTTCAATGAACTTACAAGACTTGTGCCAAACATGGTAACACCTGCATCCAAAAAGATCAAGGGATACATGGGTTTTCATGTGGATATCAGGAGGCACATGATTACGGGTAGGCCAGGCATGCTTAGGTCTATGGTGGATTTAGCTAGGATATTTTGTGATGAGAGAGATCTAATGCCTGTACAGAAGAAGGTGGAGAAATGGAGTGGGAACAAGAATGGAAATAGGAAGAGGTTCGGAGGTGAAAAATTTAGGAGTGAAGAGAAAGGGATGAGATTTGAGGATAAGTCAGGGAGATGAGGAAATATAGGTGAGGGGGTGCTTGTAGAATATGCGGAAAAGGTCATTCAGGGTTGTGTAGAGTTGGGTCAAGAAAATGTTTTAAGTATGGGGGCGAGAGCCACAATGCTAGGGATTGCAAGGCGGTGAAGTATTACCAGTGTGGTGAGATGGGACATGTGGAGAGGGATTGCAAGAAAGGAAAAACGAGAGAATGAGGAATGGTTAAAGCTGGAGATAAGGGAAAGGGTTATGGTTCGAAGGCGAATGCGAGGGCGTTCAACCTATCTCGTGAGGAGGCCAGGGCAATTCGAAAAGTAGTTTCACGTATGTTTCTGGTAGACCATGAATATGTTTCTGTGATCTTAGATTCTGGTGCTAGTAGGAGTTTTGTGTCTACTACCTTTTGTCGTTTGTTGATTGATAAGAGTAGAAAGTTAGATGAGCCTATCTATGTAGAAACAACTGTTGATAAGTCCACTAAGGTAACTGAAGTGGTTGAGGATTGTCGGATTGAGTTAGAAGATTGTAAGTTCCCTACTGGGTTGCATGTTATGGCCTTAGGAGGTTTCAATGTGGTGATAGGCATGGATTAGTTAGCTAGCTATGAAGCCAATATAGTTGTAGCAAGAAGATAATTCGTCTAATAGCACCCGATGGTAGATCTATTATGGTTTGTGGGGATAAGGCGTACTGTGTAGCAAAGGTCATGTTAATCATCACAGCTAAAAAGTACTTGAGACGTGGGCGTAGCGTTTACTTGGCCTATGTAAAAGATGTGGATGCACCAGAGCCACAATTATTAGACGTGCTGATAGTGCGCACATTTCCTGACGTCTTTCCTAAAGACGTGACTGGTGTGCTGCCTGACCGTAAAATTGAGAAGGAGTTCTTGTATTTGGAGGCTGGGAACATGACTCATCCGGAGTATACCTCCAAGTTCAATGAACTTGCAAGACTTGTGCCAAACATGGTAACACCTGCATCCAAGAAGATCAAGAGATACATCAGTTTTCCTGTGGATATCACGAGGCACATGATTACGGCTAGACCAGGCATGCTTAGGTCTATGGTGGATTTAGCTGGGATGTTTTGCGATGAGAGAGATCCAATGCCTGTACAGAAGAAGGTGGAGAAATGGAGTAGGAACAAGAATGGAAATAGGAAGAGGTTCAGAGGTGAAAACTTCAGGAGTGAAGAGAAAGGGATGAGATTTGAGGATAAGTCAGGGAGACTAGGAAATATAGGTGAAGGGGGTGCTTGTAGAATATGCGGAAAAAGGTCATTCAGGGGAGTGTAGAGTTGGGTCTAGAAAATGTTTTAAATATGGGGGCGAGAGCCACTATGCTAGGGATTGCAAGGCGGTGAAGTGTTACCAGTGTGGTGAGATGGGACATGTGGAGAGGGACTGCAAGAAAGGAAAATCGAGAGAATGAGGAACGGTTAAGCTGGAGATAATGGAAAGGGTTATGGTTCGAAGGCGAATGCGAGGGCATTAAACATAACTCGTGAGGAGGCCAGGGCAATTCCAAAAGTAGTTTCACGTATGTTTCTGGTAAACCATGAATATGTTTCTGTGATCTTAGATTCTGGTGCTAGTAGGAGTTTTATGTCTACTACCTTTTGTCGTTTGTTGATTGATAAGAGTAGAAAGTTAGATGAGCCTTTCTATGTAGAAACAACTTTTGGTAAGTCCACTAAGGTAACTGAAGTGGTTGAGGATTGTCGGATTGAGTTAGAAGATTGTAAGTTCCCTACTGGGTTGCATGTTATGGCCTTAGGAGGTTTCAATGTGGTGATTGGCATGGATTAGTTAGCTAGCTATGAACCCAATATAGTATGTAGCAAGAAGATAATTCGTCTAATAGCACCCGATGGTAGATCTATTACGGTTTGTGGGGATAAGGCGTAATGTGTACCGAAGGTCATGTTGATCATCACAGCTAAAAAGTACTTGAGACGTGGATGTAGTGTTTACTTGGCCTATGTAAAAGATGTGGATGCACCAGAGCTACAATTATCATACATGCCGATAGTGTGCAGATTTCCTGACGTCTTTCCTAAAGACGTGACTGGTGTGCCGCCTGACCGCGAAATTGAATTCCAGATTAATTTGCTACCGAGAGCACAGACCGTCGCTAAAGCACCATATCGATTAGCTCCTACGGAGATGGTAGGACTGAGGGACCAGTTGCAAGATTTATTGGATAAGGGCTTCATCCAACCAAGTATCTCTCCATGGGGTGCTCCGGTTTTATTCGTTAAGAAGAAAGAAGGTAGCATGTGGATGTGCGTTGACTATCGCGAGCTCAATAAGCTGACTGTTAAGAATTGGTATCCATTACCAAGGATTGATGACATGTTCAATCAACATTAGGGTGGCAGTTGGTTTTCAAGGACAACCTACGATCTGGTTACCTCCAAATAAAGGTGAAAGAACAAGACATTCCTAAGACAACATTTCGTACATGTTATGGACACTACAAATTTCTCGTCATGTTCTTTGATTTAACCAACGCGCCAGTTGCTTTTATGTATCTTATGAATCTGGTTTGTCGGCCAATGTTGGGTAAATCAGTAATAGTGTTCATCGATGACATCTTGATTTATTCAAAAAGTGAAGAAGAACATGCTAGTCATATTCGAGTAGTATTCGAGACGCTTAGAAGCAAGAAGTTATATGTTAAATTCTCTAAATGTGCATTTTGGCTTTGAGAAGTTCAATTTCTGGGTCATGTGGTTAATCCCTAGGGAATCAGGGTGGACCCTGCAAAGGTTGAAGCGGTGATGAAATGGGAACCTCCAAAGACACCATCTTAGATTCGTAGTTTCTTAGGCCTAGCATGTTATTATAGGAGGTTTATCCAGGATTTATCCAAGATAGCTTCTCCTTTGACTAAGCTAACCCAGAAGGACGTGAAGTTGAATGGGGTACTCATCAAGAGAACGCCTTCCTAGAACTGAAGATGAGGTTAACTCAAGCCCCTGTTTTGATGTTACCTCAAGGAAACAAGGATCTGGTAGTCTACTCGGATACCTCGTATGCAGGATTGGGTTGAATGTTGATGCAATGATGGAATGTGATAGCCTATACTTCTAGACAATTAAAGGTCCACGAGGCCAATTATCCCACCCATGATTTAGAGTTTGTTGTGGTGGTGTTTGCATTAAAGATTTGAAGGTACTACCTGTATGGGGTGAAGTGCACCATCTTCACTGATGATAAACGTTTGAAGTATTTCTTCAAACAAATGGAACTCAACATGAGGCAAAGGAGGTGGTTGGAACTAATCAAGGATTATGATTGCAAAATTCATTGTTATCCAGGCAAAGCCAATGTGGTTGATGACGCCCTTAGCCGGAAGGGACGACCCGAAACAATTCGGGTGAGGGCTTACCAGATAAACATGACGCCTAATGTTATGAAACAAGTGAGGGAGTTTCAAGATGAGGCATTGAGAGATGAAAGAGTCAACTTTGAAAGAATGAAAGGACATGTTTCATTTTTAGGGTAAAACACCCTGGGTGTTAGAACCTGATCTGGGCGGATATGGATTCCATTCTATGGGAATCTGACAGGAAGATCATGTATGAGGCTCACAAAAGTCAATATTCCATTCATTCCAGTGCCACGAAATTGTATCAAGATCTGAAGAAAGATTATTGGTGGTCAGGAATAAAGCGTGACATGGCTGTGTACATGAGTAAGGGTCTGACTTGTTTGCAAGTGAAAGCAAGGCACCCAAAGCCATATGGAAAGATCCAACATTTGGATATTCCTAAATAGAAATGGGAACACATCATAATGGACTTCATCACAAAGCTACCTCGCACAGCGAGAGGAAGTGACGCGATCTGGGTGATTGTTGACCATATAACAAAGAGCGTCCATTTCGTACAAATTATTGAGACGTTTTCCTCTAAGAGGTTGGTAGAGCTATTTATCAAGGACATCATGGCTCGTCACAGCCTACCAATGTTTATCGTTTTGGATAGGGACACCCGGTTTACGTCCAAGTTTTGGAAGAATTTTCACGACTCAATTGGGACTAGACTGCATATTAGTACGGCTTACCCACCCCAGATGGATGGCCAGTCGGAAAGAACGTTTCAGACATTAGAAGACATGCTATGAGCGTATGTAATCGACTTTGGAGGAATTTGGGATGAGCATATACCGTTGGCGTAATTCTCATATGATACCAAGCTAGCATTGGTGTGCCACCTTATCAGATGTTGTACGGTAGGAAGTGCAGGATGCCCGTGTGTTTGGGTGACATCGGGTAGAAGGTATTGGGAAGTTTTAAAGTGATTGATGTCACAACCGAGAAGTTAAATAAGATTAAGGCATTCATGAAAGCCGCAAAGGATTGCCAGAAGTCTTATGCCGATAAGAGGCATAAACGAATAGAGTTTGAGGTTGGTGATAAGGTTATGCTCAAGGTATGTTCTTGGAAAGGGATCATGAGGTTTCAAAAAAGGGGAAGTTAAGCCCAAGGTTCATAGGGCCATTCCTTATTGTCGTGAGGGTAGGGGAAGTGGCCTACAGATTAGAACTACCCATTGAGTTGAGTGGAATTTACCTTACGTTCCAAGTATCTCATCTTATGAAATGTCTGGTAGACAATGATGTAGTTGTACCATTAGAAGACATTGAAGTTGATGAACGACTGAACTATGTTGAGCAGTCGATGGCCATCCTTGATTGGAAAGAGAAGCACTTATGTAATAAAGTGGTTCCGTTGGTACGAGTACAGTGGAGACACAAAAAAGGATCAAGATCTACGTGGGAGACTGAGGAGGAGATTAGGAAATTTTATCCTTAATTGTTTGATGACTAACAGGCTTCAAAGACCAAACCTAAATAAATGGGGGAGACTTGTAACACCCCGAAAAGTCAAAATGAATCATCAAGGATAATGGGCTTAATTAATGGGTATTTAATAAAGGAAGAAAATGGGTTATGGGTTAAATTAGGCTCATAGGCAAGAACCTAACTCATTAAGGGCCCATAATCAACCCTTTAACATGTTTAACCAGCCACCATCTCCCTCATTTGAACCCTAGCCTCCCAAATTCATAGAGAGAGAAAGTAGAGAGAGAAAGTAAAGAAAACTCAAGATTTGGAGCTTCAAATTTTAAGAGATGGAATATGTGGGTGTTCGAGCATCAAACCATAAAAAAGGAGCAACAAATCCATGTGAAAATCAGTCTTTAAACCCTCTGGTAGATAAAACATGGATTCTAGGGTTTTGGGTTTTGAAAAGTTGCAAAGAATCATATAAAAGTCATATTTTGAGATATGAAAACATATAAAAAGCTTAGATATAGCCTCATGGATGATAAACTAAGAGACTGGATGTACAAATTTGTGATTTTGGGTTAGTAACGGGTTGGTTCGTAAATATTATGCGATCTGCGAAACTGTCTGTGCATCCGGTGAATTTTCATATTCAACCTACGAAACTGAGGGTTTTCTGCGAAACTGTTGGCTTTCTACGAAACTGTGGGTTTTCTGTGAAACTATAGTTCCGCAGATAATTTCGCGGCCATATTCCAATGAAAGTTGGGTGAAACTGCCATGGGAAACTGCATGGGAAACTGAGAGGGAACTGACAGGGAAACTGACAGGGAAGCTGACAGTGAAAACTGACAGGGAAGCTGCTAGCGAAGCTTAAGCTGCCAGCGAAGCTGCCAGGAAGCTGCCAGGGAAGCTGCCAGGGAAGCTGCCAGGGAAGCTGCCAGCGAAGCTGACATGGAAGCTGCCAGCGAAGCTGACATGGAAGCTGCCAGCGAAGCTGACATGGAAGCTGCCAGCGAAGCTGACAGGGAAGCTGCCAGCGAAGCTGACAGGGAAGCTGCCAGCGAAGCTGACAGGGAAGCTGCCAGCGAAGCTGCCAGTGAAAAAAGTAGCAAATTTAGTTAGAAATTAGCCCCTTTAAGTGTTAATTTATCTGCAGGCTATGTAGTATGATCCTAGACTAGGAAGCTTAGTATAGAAATTTCTCATGGTATCTAGGTGAGTTCTAGAACCCGTTATTTGTATTTTTTTTACCAAGTTTTTCCCAGACTGGGGCGTTTCCCCTTGGACCCTGCTAGGGGCTGCTGCCCCTAGGACCCAGCTGTCAGGGCCTGCCGCCCCTGAACCCCCGTTGTCCTAAGGATGGTCCGTTATGTTTTATGATGACTAGTACTTGGCATGCTGTGTGCTTAATAAGTTAAGTATTATATAATAAAGTGAAAGTTGATATTAATGAAAAGTGAAACTTAATGAATGTAACCATCGGGGGTGAGCTACCATGATGATGTTACCCCATAGAGATTGACATTTGTTGTCAATCAACATGGAGCTCTTGCTTTGTGCAATCTTGTTGATGATAAAGTGAAAGATAATGAACATGCTTATTAAGATGCAAATGTGTGTATTATGATGTATGCATGGTCTTTATATGATGGATAAAGTTTATATTTTCTTATAGTAACTAAAACTAAAACTCAGTTAGCAAACCTGACATTTATGCATAATAGTTGGCACGTAAATGGCAGGTAAATTGCTGACACTGAGGATGGAACCAGGGGGCTACTTGGAGAGCTATGGATGGCATTCCTATTTGTGAAATCTTTTATTGTAATTCAAGAAAAAGTACTACGTTTTGTTTACAAACGAAGGACAAATGTATGAGTACAATATGATTCCCATGTTTTAAATGAATTTCTAATTATTTCTGCTACGTTGTTTTGTTATTAAAATGATTTTATGCCATGGATAACCAACTATGAGGCTTTCCGGGAACGAGGCCTTACAAGGTAGGCATAACAGCCCCAAAAATCGTTGAAAACATTGTAAAAGTGGGGCTATAACTCATATGATCTTTGCAAATAACCTCATATGAAGTATGCTCGCAGTTCACAGTCTACATATGAGTTAACATACAAATAGGTCATTTAGTACACAGTTTCTCTGCTAGATTCACTGCTAGTTTCGTAGCTAGTTTTGTTGCTAGTTTCGTTGCTAGTTTCGCGGCTAGTTTCCCGGCTAGTTTCACGTGGAATTTTCTCCTAACTTTTGTTGGCATGCATGGCTGTGAATTATCAGCAAAACTATAGTTTCCCCAGATGAATCCATAGTTTCGTAGGAAGAACTGACAGTTTCTCTAGATGAACTAATCATTTCTCTAGACACATAAAAATGATGATCCAGTCAGTTTTTAACCCAAACTTCAACTTTTTACATCCAAATCCTTAGTATTTCATCCATGAACTTATATCTAAACTTTTTACATGATTTCATGCATAAAAACGTGACTTTTGTGTTGATTCATTACTACTTTTCAAAAACCAAAAACCCTAGAAATCAGGTATGATTAAAAGGGATGTTTGGATGATGATTCTTACCTGGATTTTCGCTATTTCCTTGTTGTTTATTGCCCAAAAGTGCATATCTTCAATCCTTTGATCCATAAAGCCTTGAATCTTCAATATTCTTCACCTTCTCTCCCTACACTCTATCTCTAGAAGGTTTGTTGTTTGAGTTGCAAATGAAGAAGAATATTTCTGATTTGTGTTTATATATCTGGTGTTCACGGACCTTAAACTCATCTAACACATAATCAGTAAGGTTTATTTAGTCCATAATCCATTTCTCTCTTTTTTATATTAAATATCCC
Source organism: Flaveria trinervia (assembly GCA_025506515.1). Classification (NCBI taxonomy): domain Eukaryota; kingdom Viridiplantae; phylum Streptophyta; class Magnoliopsida; order Asterales; family Asteraceae; genus Flaveria; species Flaveria trinervia. The sequence continues at coordinate 29,170,273 of CM046452.1, read as the reverse complement.
CAACTAAGCCCGTTATTATTAATTGGCTCATTTTGAATTTTCAGGGTGTTACATGTGTTGTGTTTACTTGACTTTTAGTTGTTCATAGCGGATGATTGTTTGGTCAGGTACTCTGTACACTTTGATTCTTTGATGAATATTCATACCATATCCCAAAATAATCCCAAAGAGGATCACCTTTCTACCTTGTTCATGTGTTGCCCATACTTCAAACAATTTGTGAAATATTTTAAAAAATAGTTTGTTTGTTAAAATTTTACAATTAACATGATTGATATATGGATATTAAGTTATGACTAAGAAGCAATAATGTGCATGTATATGTCAACCTGCTATTTTAAGTGCTTGCTTGCTTGGCTGATTATCTTTGGTTAAAACATGAATTACTTAAAATTTTATAAACCTCAAAATTATAATATTTCATATTTTAACATTTATGATGATGCACATATTCTACTACCTTTGGCATTTCCAAATTCATTTTACTCCCTATAAACTTTTGCATATTTATAGAACCTTTTTATAATATCAAAATTTTGAATTTGCTTGATGGAAATTATCAAAGCCCAATTTGTTTGCTTGAACAATGAATTATAAAGTTTAGAAATATGACATTTCAACTACTAATAAATGAATGGTTTCTATGCTCGGACATGAATCATTTTCACATGCCATGATATCATACTAGTCTTTAGTCCTCCTTGAGTAGGTTTGATGATTTTGAGAATATACATAAACTAATACAATGTTGAATATAGATAATGTTGTGCTCTTATACTCAAGCATGATATTAAACAGTGAGTGATTTTCATGTTTTTAGGTATATTTGGATGATTTGTATATGCCCCACACGTGATTGTATGTAAAGATCACCCCCCACCAGATATGCAAGAAATCACATTCAATACTTAGAACCTGTCTACTTAGGAGTATAAATGCTTAATTTGATTCTTATTGACTGATCCATATTAGGATTCTTTTGTATTTCAATTTGAAAGGTGATCCTCTTTGGGATTATTTTGAGTCATTCACAACGAATGTAGTCTGTAAAAGACTTTTGTTGGTATTTCATGCAAGATGGATGGTTTCCTCGTTACGAATATCTTTGGATCATGATGTAGGTCATCCAGGTCTGTGCTTAGCATAACAATGGATGCCTTAGTGTACTGTAGGTCTATTAGAATGATAACAAAGGAAACACTTGTGTTTAATTTTGTAGTTTATAAATAATTTCACTTGGTGTATATGAGTTACTTTACAAGCAATCTATATTGGATAGGTCAAAACTTACCATACACCAAGATAGGTATTTTTCATACCACACAATCACGAGAATTTAGTTATTTACTATTGAATGTGATGTTATGTGTCTGATGCTCAGCCTATCCACACATCAAACAAAGTATCTCAGTCTTTATGAGAAGTGAATAACAAATGTGAAGATATACCATAATGTACTATCTTTTGTGTGATTTAACATGTTTGTTATTATTGATAACATAAATGATTGAATGATATCATCATTATGAAAGTATGAGTGTTTCATATTAAGCTTGAACTTCAACAAAGTCATGCCTGTATGATGGTAATCTTTTGAACGAACATTACTTGTTTGGTTCATAATTGATCATACCAAGTGACTGAACCAAAAATTCATATCTTGTTGAATTAAATGGTTTGGTAAAAAGGTCACCAGAAGATTAGGAGTGTAAACTTTGATCATGTCCATTAGACTTCATATGTGATGTCTATATTATTTGTTTTTTAATGTTGAATAGAATTATCGATTATGAACATGGCAACATAATTATCTATGAGTATAGGTGATTTAAGAGAATTAAAGCCCTTATTAAGCATTTGGTTATTAATCCAAAGCACTTGAGAACACAACCCATAAACAACTATGTATTTTTCCTTAGCTAATAACATAGAGATATTTGTTTGTTTCTTGCACTACAAGTGATCAATCTTGATCCAAGAAACTAAATCCTCTTATGGTTGATTTTATGTTGTTATAGCCACCATAGTCATTGTTAGTGTATGCAAATAAAGAAAAGTCTCAATCTTTAGGATAACAAAGGCGAAGTTCTAAATTGCCTTTATCATATATGAAAATTCTCTTCACTGTGTTAATGTGTGATTCTTTTAGATCTATCTAATATCATACGTATATGCAAACTGCATACATGATATATGCTCGACTTGTAGCAAGGTACATCAAGGAACCAATCATTGATTTATATGGCTTCTAAGCTACTGATGTTCCATTTAGTTATGGTAAAAAATTCAATGAAGTTGCAAATGGTGTTTTGCTGGATGTGCAATCAGCCATGTTTACTTCTTTAGGATCCGCTTCACATATATGCTTTGATTGATGAAAATTGCTTCTGCAATCATCCACATAGACTTATACAACCAACAAATCTTGTCATCTCCTATTTAATGACAATGTTTGATCGATCTTCCGATGAGTGTATCCAGTTTGTAGTAGAAACTTTGACAAAGCTTTATACCACTTTCTTTGTGCCTGATGAAGACCATACAAAGCTTTATATAACTTATAAACTCTGTGAGGGAAGTTTGGGTCTTCGAACCATGGTGGTTGTGTAACATATACTTCTTCAACAATCTTCCCATATAACAATGCACATTTCACATCCATTTGAAAGATAGTGAATTTCTTTGTTGAAGCATATATAAGGAATACTATGATTGCTTCCAATCTAGCTACTAGAGTAAAGACACTGTTATGGTTAATTTTTTCTTCTTAGTGTAACCTTAGTCAATTAGCCTTGCTTTGTTTTGAATGACCATCCTTTTGTCATTTGCTATGTTTTTGTATACAATATGGTACCAATGGTATATTGACCTTTAGGAAGATTAACTAACTTCCACACTTCATGCTTTCGGAATATCTTAAGTTTTTTCTTGCATGTTTTCTATCCAACTATTGTCTTTAAGACCTTATGTGATGTTCTTAGGTACAATAAAGGATTGAAAGCATAGAACAAGAAAATATTTGCTGTATCAGATTAACCTCTTGTTAATTTAACAATGAGGTCACCTCTAATGTTTTCTAATGGATGATATTTATGAGTTGTGGTGGTTTAAATTTGATAAACATGAATTGTTGAATCAAGATTGTTTATGGTTAGGCAAGGTGTTGATGGTTGAGCAAGAGTATGTGATATGGTTGGGTCATTTGGCTATGGATTATCGTGAAATGTTGGGGGAATGTTGATCTAGAAAGGATGGTGCAACCAAAACCTAACACTTAGACTATTTTGGTGAAACTAATAAAGGACTTCTGAAGCTAAGTGTGGAACTTCTGAAGGGAAATGTAATTCTTCCAAGACAATGTTCAAGAAAAACTTCAAAAGGAAAACTCCAATGTAAGGCCCCGTTCCTGGGACGCTTACAGCTGGTGATTCATCGCACGTAAAACATATACTTTACATTTATTCATCAAAATGTTGCAGCGGAAAACATAAAACAAATGGCATTTCATTTCATCCTAAAAACTTTTGCAAAATAATGCATCGTTTCTTGTTACAAAATTACATTGTTGTATTACATCACAAAAGCCTTAATTAAACGGATGCCATCCAAAAGAGCTAAGTAGCCGCCTCGTGCCATTCTCAACAACGTTTACCTGCCAACTGAAAACATATAAAAATCAGCATCGCTGAGTGAGTTCTAGTTTTATAATAAAACATACATAAATTGTTATTTATTTCTTTACAGAGTGCATACTATACGTTTCATTTGTTCGTGATCATTCATCATACGTACACACAGATAATATCATTATTATCTTCCATTACGTTCGTTAACCATCGTTCATTCGTTACATCTTGTGACATGTACATTACCCCGAACATTGTGCACGAAGCTAGTTACTGGGCCTGAGGTCTTTCATAGACAACGAACGTTATACACGAAGCTGACTCCAGTACCTAGGGCAAGTACATTCACCATTTATCTTTTCTTTTAATTCAGGATCAATGCCATACGTTATACCCCGAACATTGTGCATGAAGCTGGTTACTGGCCCTGAGGTCTTTCATAGAGCCCGAACATTGTGCACGAAGCTGACTCCAGTACCTGGAGGAAGCGGCAAGGATCCCATACATATGGTCAATCACAAGGATTGGACCCCCGCGTGCATCCTTCTGGGGTAGCTAACCCCCACATAGTTGAGCTAACACCCTTCATTGGGTGTGGACGTCCATACATTTGCTTGCAAGACTTTTTACGTTCATTCATTCGTTAATGCATGCATTCATTCATCATGTTCCTTTTTCATTATCTTTCACTTCACGTTACGTAATACTTTCGGTCCATTCATTAACATAACACGTAAAGCCATGGAAAGATAAACATTCATCATCATAGGAAAATAAAATAACATATCATTCATACATCATCACACACAGGGCATCACACATACATAGCATACATCATGCATAGTCATGCAAAATCATCATCACCAGCATTAATCACAATGCATAACATGCCCGTCATACCATCTATGACCCCAAGAGTCAACTTATATAGTCCCCCCAGGAATTTCCCAAGTCAAAGCCTACTTTACACATTTTCCCCAAAAATCAGAAAAATATTATAAGTCTTAGGCGCATGGGCACTATGCAGGCCCATGGACACTATTCAGGCGCATGGGGAACACTTAGGCACATGGGCCGCTTTCAGGAGCATGGGTACTATTCAGGCGCATGGGGAATCCTGGACGTCTGAACACTTTAGTAAATTCCAACCCAATCTTGGTGCATGGATACTATTCAGACACATAAACACTTAGGCGCATGGGCACTATTGGGGCGCATGGCCCTACACTTAGTCATCCGACTAACATTTCTAGGCGCATGGGCCACTGTTCAGGCGCATGGGCTGTACTTAAACATTTCTAAGGCAAATTTTTGGGCGCATGAACTACAGTTTAGGCACATGACTTACACTTAGTTCTTTCTAAGGCAATTTCAGACGTATAAACACTTATCTAGGGGCATGAGCATTCTGTAAAACATGTTTGTAGGATATTTTCAACCATAATCATCAGACCCATCGGTTCTAAGCATAATGTGGCTATTATAAACATGAATAACCTATAAACATCCAAGAACCAACATCCAACATACACAATAGATACGGGTAATCACACGCAAACTTTGTTAAATCATTTTAATACCTTTTCAGCCCCAAAGGTAGTTTAAAACATGTAAAAAAACCGAGGTCTAGAACTCACCTGGTGCAACTTGGGTGTTCTTCCTTTTAACCCGCTTGCAAAGAGTTCAAAACACCTAAAAACAACATCCAAAAACACACACACCAAGCACAAACACAACCCATAAGCATACAAGCACATAACCGGGATAAAACCCGACATAAAAACATAAAACTTGAATTCTTACCTTGAATTCACTTTCCTTCTTCCTCTTCTTCTTCAATCCGAGAGTGTTCTCTGCTCTCTCTCTTTAAAACCGAGAAAAATGGTGAAGTGAGGTGAGGGTGGGTGACCATACTCCCTTTACACCAACTTTTGAAAGTTTTGTTCTTTTTGGACACTTTTAGTCCCTCCACTTGGACTTTATTTCCTTTCTTGCTTTTATTCTTTATATCTTGACTTTTAAAAAATAGCTGGGTGTTACATCCAACTTCCGAAGACAAAGTCTTCTCTTCTAAAGTTCAAGACTTAGAAGGTCTCAAGACAATAACTTCTGAAGTTGAAGTCCATATGCCCCAAAATAAGTAAGTCTCTTTTGAAGTATAGGTGGCCTTGGAAGAACTTGTTCTTCCGAAGCCAATTAACCTTCAGCTATGAACCAATGGACATAAGTATGGTCCTTTTGACAATCCACTACAGACCTCTGATATACTGAATGGCACTTTCTCAAAATCGCATGTAGTTGACCATAATTTATTCCACTCTTCACCTTTATTAGTTAGTATAGTTATCAAATTTAGTTGGTGACAAAATGTAAGTCATGAACATGTCATGACCACCAAATCTTAGATAAGACATTATCTAAAATACCTTAACTTTAGCTTTGTAGTATTTGCTTTAGTTAGAGGTTTTCAGCTGCTGTAAGTGATGGTATATATAGTTTCTCATTGTAACTCTTGTATTATGCTTGTAAGAGTCTTGTAATACTTGGAGTTGAGAAGTAATATAAACAAGTACCTTGAAAATTATGACCTTGTCTTCTTTGTTACTTAGTATAATATCATAAACTCTTAGAAGAGATTCTGCTTCATCTAAAACCATGTGTGATTAAGTGAGTTTGAGAGAAAAACTAAGTGTTAAGTGACAAATATCGATCTTGCAATTGGTATCAAATATTTTTAGGCTCTTGATTGTGATATCTTACCATCTAAATCAACCAATTTTTCACACCTCCTTTTACCACACTCAAAAATGGCTCTCAACCAAAAGTCTGAAGTTGAGGTGGGGATGATGAGAAAAGCATGTGTCATCACCCCTGAAAACTATAGATCATGGAGCAGATGCATAGAAGGCTTCATCAGGTATCAAGATGGAACAATGTGCCAATCTATTGTCCATGGTCCTTACAAGCCAAAGGTGGCTGCACCAGGTGGAAATGGTGCCATGATAGAAAAGGCTGTTGATGACTACTCTAGTGAAGACCGGAAGAAGACGGACATTGATAGTAATACCATGACTATTCTTATGGCTGCTATATCCAACTCCATAATGGTGGGGTTGAGCCCTACAAGTCAGCTAAAGAACTGTTTGATGCATTATCTCAATTGTACTCTAGCTCCATTGACTTAATGAAACATTCACTAAAGCTGCAGTTCGAGAACTTCACTTACATTGCTAGAAAGACTCTTAGCCGACAATACTTTAGGTACATGGATCGTATCTCTTCCCTTCAGTCTTTGGGAATTTCCCTTGAATGAGAGATCTCACTCGAAAATGCATGAGTGCACTCCCAAATGAGTGGACATTCTATTGTGTCTCTATCAAGAACATAAAACTTGAACTCCCTCACCATGACTGAACTACATGGCATTCTTGATGGATACAGAGTAGAGATGGACAACAAGAAAGGCCATCAGATGAATAAACCTTCAAGCCTTCCTGCTAGCAATGCTTTAATGGTTGCTAAAGGCTCAGGACCCCCCAAACTCAGCAATACCTGACATATTCTCAGTAGCCATCCTATTCTGTAGGACCTTACATCACATTCCCCAAGACGCATGTGCCTTTTTAGGGCTAAAACTAACTATCAAAAGAAACTGATGAGTTATAGAAAATTGTGTCCTTGTTAAAACATGAAAATTCAAACTACAAGATACAAATCAGTATTTAATATCCAAATTTACTGAGGCTGAAGCCCAGCTTGTCATAGCTGAGGCTCAAGCCAAAAAGCATGCTATCTTTGAGCAAATCTTCGAAGTCATTCTTGCATCATCCTCTCACTCAAAACTTTGTTATCATAACAATGGTGGGTTGGGAACCAATGAAATTGTTCCACCACAATTACGAGTATATAAGACAACCAAGGTGTGGTATTGAAGAGCAAGAGGTTCCATGTGTTGACCCATCTTCCTATGAGTCAAAGAGTGATGCAACTTCGGAGACATCACAGGGAAAAACCAGGTAAACCAAGCCTCTCCTTCTAGTGATGACCAACCCCTTACCAGCAAAGCTAGAAGAAGCCGAGCTAAGACTACCAGAAAAACTACCAAGAAAGTGGTTGAATCTAAGCTGATGATTGAACCAAAACAAAAGGGTGTGTTCATCTCAGCTAGATTCTAGGTAGTGGGAACTTTTGACCGTGGACAAGTGTGTACTACTAGCACACCTATTCAATAGAAGGATGAGAAGACAAAGGGAAAAACTACTGATGAAAACAAGAAGAACAAGAAACAGTATTCCTTAAGTTCCCAGAAAATTAATATTGCCTAGAGAATATGTGGTGTCCAAAACCATATGGCAAAAGATTGTTACTATAATCCTGCTAGCACATATTATGCAAACAATGTTAAAAGAGAGGGAGTGAGGGAATGTTTCTCATTTGGACCTTATCATATGCTGCAAGTGATGAAAAAAGGGAAAGCTTGTTTCCGAAGCAAGGTTTCTTTTGGAAGAAAGTTCTTCTTCCGAAAGGAGAATGGCTTCAGAATTTAAAGCTGTTAAGACTCAAAAGAACCAAAGTGTCCCCTTGAAATCATCCGAGAAAAAGACTACTTAGGAAGAAAAGGGGGTGAATACTTCTTCCGAAAATAATGAAGCTTCGGAAGGATGTCATGCTACTCAAGCTTCATCAAGCTCATCCTCAATGATCAACCAAGGGATGCAATGGAACATAAAAGAAGATGTAGTAGCCCAAACCTCTTCTTCACAAACACCTATCAGTCCCCTTACATAAATTTTGGTCTAATATCATCCTCAACATTAGAAAAGCCCAAGACCAACAAGGCTTCGGTTTCCAATAAAACTAATTTTTTCACCTTATGTGCAGGGACATCCATATGACAAGAACAACAATATGTGGATTGTAGATAGTGGATGGTCTAGACACATGACAAGGAACAAATCTCTCATTCAAAAATTTCAACATTTTGATGGAAGTCCCGAGGTGAGGTTGGAGGATATACTTCTGTCAGAGGAAGTGTATCCAACAGGAAGTTAAAAGTTGACAAAGCACACTCTTTCAAGCAGCTTGAACTCAACCTGTTAAGTGTTTCTCAATTTTGTGATCAAAAGCATCAAATGCTTTTCACAAAACATGAGTACACAATCCTCGGACTAGGGATGACCATTCCTTAGTAATTTGTGCTTCTTAGATCTCCCACAAAAGGGGATATGTACAAGCTAGATATAAACAATACTTTTCCACTAGGTGAAGTCTCATGCTTTCCTTCCATGGCTGATGGTGATGAGTCAACACTATGGCATAAATGTATATGTCATGTTAATTTTAAAACCATGAACAAATTGTTTAAAAATAACATGGTACATGGTTTACCTAGAAAGGAATTTTTCTACTAAGATAACTGTGTTGCATGCTTGAAAGGGAAGCAACACAAAGCATCTCATAAATCCAAAGTTGCTAACTCTATCACCACTCCATTACACTTATTGCACATGGATCTATTTGTTTCGACAAGTATAATGAGAATTAGAAGGAAATCATACTGCCTTGTGATTAGTGATGATTTTACAAGATTTACATGGGTGTTCTTTTAAGAACTAAGGATGAAAGTGCTAAAATGTCAAAATATTTTATTCTTAAAATTGAAAATCAAATTGATCACAAGTTAAGTTGATTAAAAGTGTTCAAGGGATTGAGTTTAAGAGTCATTTTCTTGACTCATTTTGTAACTCAAAAGAGATTTCAAACAGTACAGTGCTCCCAGAACTGCTTAACAAAATAGTGTTGCTAAGTGGAGGAACAGGATACTGATTGAGGCTGCTTAGACCATGTTAGCTGATTCAAAGCTGCCTCTAACATTTTGGGTAGAGGCAATCAACACTGCATGCTATGTGCACAATAGGGTTCTTGTAGTTAAGCCACATAAAAAACCCGTTATGAGCTATTGAACAAGAGGCCACCATTCATTGGCTTTGTAAGGTCCTTTAGCAGTAGGTGTACCATACATAACATAAAGGACAATTATCCAAAATTTTCTAACAAGTCGGATGATGCTACCTTTGTTGGATATTCCTCTAACTTTATTGCTTATAGAGTTTATAATATCAAAAATCAACAATTTGAGGAATCATGCAACATTGTTGTCAATGCGCACGCTCCTTGTGTTAGGGGGAATGACACTGAGCATATTTTTGACTTAGAATTATTTCCCAACTATTCTCATCCATCTTATGAGAATGTTTCAGCAGGAACACGTACTCAAAGTGGCTATAATGATGATCAACTGTTTGAGTTACCCAGACCTTGTTCAAGTTCTCCAAGAGTAGCTAAAGATCAAGCTCCCACTATCTTAAGATTCACAACACTCATCCAACTAAGAACATCATAGGAGAAGTATCTAAAGGTGTGAGGACAAATGGAAAAACTCACAATGGGAATGTCTGCCTGTACTCATGCTTTCTGTCTCAAATGGAACCTAAGAAAGTATACTTAAAGAATAGTAGTTGGGTTTAATCAATGCAAGAGGAATTGGTTCATTTCAAAAGACAAAAGGTTTGGAACCTATGTTCGCTACCCTCTGGTCAAGTACCAATAAGCACCAAATGGGTCTTCAGAAACAAGAGAGATGATAAAGGCTTGATAATCAAGAACAAGACAAGACTACTAGTTCAAGGATACACCCAAAAGGAAGGAATTGATTACATAGTTGAAAGACTTGAGGTAGTGAGGATCTTTCTTTCTTATGATGCATCCAAGAATTTTACTATCTACCAACTTGATGTCAAGTGTGCCTTTCTATATGGGAATATGGATAGGGAAGTCTATGTGTGTCAACCTTCAGGATTTGAAGAACCACAACACCCCAACTATCTGTGCAAATTGAATAAAGCTCTATATGGACTGCACCAAGCACGTAGGTTGCGGTATGAGACTGTGTCTCAATTCCTCCTAACGAATGGCTTTCTTCTTTGGAAAGACATTTTGCTTGTTCAAGTCTATGTTGATGATATCATATTTTGTTCCTCCAATGACCAAATGTGTAGAGACTTTATGAGCATTATGAAGAAGAAATTTGAGAAGAGTTCCATGGGAAAGATGGATTTCTTCCTTGGAATTTAGGTAAAACAGATGAAGGAAGGGTTCTTTATCAATCAATCAAAATATGTATTTGATATGTTAAAAAGATTTGATATGAAAGATTGTAAGCTGACCAAGACACCCATACCTAGAGACCATAATCTTTGCCCTGACTCCGAGGGGGAGGATACTGACCAGCATCAGTATAAGCCAATCATCGGTCTCTATTGTATCTCACTGCAAGTAAACCTGATATCATGTTTGCAACATGCATTTGTGCAAGATATCAGGCTGCTCCAAAGGTGTCTCACCTAGTTGCTACCAAGAGAATTCTTAGATACCCTAAAGGAGCACCTACAATAGGCCCCTGGTATCCAAGGAACAATAGTTTCAATCTCTATGGTTGTTTTGATAGTGACTATTGTGGCTGCAATATCAACAAGAAATGAACATCAGCAGGATGTAAATCCTTTGGTGGAAGGGTTATCTGATGGCAATGCAAGAAGTAATCTTGTGTCTCTACATCTACTACTGAAGCTCAATACATTGATGTTGCAAGTTGTTATGCTCAATTGTTGTGGATTCAGAATTAGATGCTCGACTATGTATGCATCTTCATGAGGACTCCTATCCACATTGACAACAACAGTGTTATCTCAGTTACTAAAAATCCAGTGAAGCACTCCAAGACAAAGCATATAGACATTAGGTATCATTTCATAAGAGATATTCTTGAGAAAAATCTGGTTTAAGCTAATCAATGTTGATTCAAATGAACAATATAGTGATTTATTCACCAAAGCCTTTGATGAACTAAGATTTAAGTATCTCATTACAACTATTGGGATGATAAATATTGATTAGTCTATCTCCTTTGAAACCCTTTTCAAATATGCAATGTCTTTTTTCAAATCAATGTAACCCTTGTTACAAAAGGTTATCTTTGAAATATTTTCAAGTGCAGATTCTTCGGAAGAGAAATTAACACTCGGAAGATGTTTTATATATCTTCGAAAGCAAAATTTCTCCAAGGGAAATCTTTTTCTTATAAGAATTTTTAGTCTCGAAAGAAGCGATTGATAATTTATCAAATTTACTTCCGAAGCTTATATATTCTTCATTCCAAAAGCACTTTACTCTCGGAAGTAAGAAATTACCTTCGGAAGTTAAGTTGCCTTAGGAAAAAGGTTAGCTTCGGAAAAATCATATATTCGGAAAAAGACCTTACTATGTAACGTAAATCTCTAGGACCCACAATTGTAAAAGTTAAAGATTTTCTTAATTATGTCTAAATATTTTAAATGGATTTAACCTTGCCACCTTTGTCACATCATACCCAAACCATCACTTCACCTTATCCATCCGCCACTTTCACCCATTTAAATATTTCAACTTACCCATTTTAATCTTTTTACTAATTTTACTACCCAAAGCTTTCTTCATCTCCAATCTACCCAAATCAAGCTTATTTCTTTGTTCTTTATCAATGGTGCTTAACCCCCAGCATAATCAAATCGTATTCTTGGATTCATCAATGGGTGTTGACTTCTCTGAAATCATCTTCTTTTTAACACAATCCAATTACTTCACAGTCGTAAATATGAACTCCGATGTGTATTTAAACCACTTGGTTGATTTTTGGGGGAACACATAGATCATAACCCAGAATGGGGTAAGGGTTTTGAGGTCCATCATTTGTAAACAAGAATTTATCATATCCAAACACCTTATCAGGTAGCATCTCGAGCTCTGATGATGGTTTACTGACGGAGTTCCCCAAGACTGATGTTGATGAGACATATATCCTAATGGGATATGGTGATGATGTTAGCAGATCTATTGTTTACAAGTTCAACATCTCATACCAGCAGAAATTGCTGCTACACATTGTCCAGCAATACCTCTCCAACAAGTTAGGGGAATAGGATCAAATCCCATATGAACTAGGTTGTCTAGTTCATGGGTTGGTAAGAGGCTTATGCTTTAACTACTCCATATTTGTGCTGACCAATTTGAAGGGAAACATTCAAAGGGAGATATTTTACATGTATCCCACGTTCATCCAACACCTAATCATTGTGAGGTGGACCAGAGCAAGCTTGTCTGTGCAATTGCTCTTCTAGTCTCTCACATGAGGCTAGCCATCTTCAAGATTCTAAAGTGGATGTCCACCAACTTTGCTCGAAGATGTAACATCCACCATTTTTCCAACCTTAAACCCAATTTTTAAGTTCTATTATAAAATTATTATAATAATTGTAATGAGTCAAATGCATTAAATTTGAAATTTTATATTGTGAATTATTCATTTGTTAATTATCTAAATAACTTGTAATAATTATGGTTTTTAAGCAATTTTTCTCATAAAGTTATAAAATGAATAAAGATTTATGAGTAAATATAAATTTTAATTATTGACACTAAATAATCAAATTATAAAGATTACAAGTTTTATAAATGTTATAAAACTTAACAAATAATTAATTTTGTTTATTATTCAAATGAGTGTTATAAAGTCCAGGGTTGAATGTGTAATTTTTAAAACTAAATTTAAAAACTTTTACGTAAAATAAGAACTTTCAAAAAGCACAGGGGCAAATGTGTAACTTGGTTTTAAGACCCCAAACCACCCCACCTTCTCCCCGTCAACCGCCATCCAAAGGGGTCCGGCGCACTCCGGTGACTCCTCCAATCTTAAAACGCTCAATTAAAAATGAAATTGAACCGATCATAAATGTTTGTGCATCGGTTTTGAATCAAAGACCCAATATAGTTTGGGATTAACTCCGGTTAAACAACACTAACTCTCAACCGAAGTTCATATCGAACTCAAACAACTTGAAACCGATCGAATAATGCCTGAGCAGTCGAGTGTAAATCATCAGCTCAATGTTCCTAAACTAATAGAACTCTCAATTACGTTTTCAACACAAAATCACATCATTATCTAGCACCACCTTCATTGCGAACCAACAACCTAGTCGAACTACACCTTCTGGACATCCTAGGCCAAAATTGATAGAGGGCTTTTGCTTATCATCAACCTTAGAATTAACCTGCAAAGTTAATTTGATTAACAACAAAGTTTGCATCTTGAATCAACATCCAAGTAGCCGCGACCTTGTTCCATCGTATCCATTATTTTCATCTTTAAACCAGATAATTAAATACATGAAAACCCTCGATTTACTACGGGAAACAAAAGCCCCATGTTTAAGTCGAGTATTGAAATCGATTTCATCCTCAATTGGATTCAATTCGCTTCTAGGGTTCATATTGTTTTGGGGATTTCTTAATTAATGGATGTATGAAATTTTTTCGAAAACTAAGCAGATTGGAGCTTTAGCCCAACTGGTAACCGGTCCTAACGCTAGGCAGGAGGTCCCGGGTTCGAACCGGGCCTCTGCCAACCTTTTTATTTTAATTGTTGGCTACATTTTTAATACAGAAAAATTATTAAGTAAAATTTAAAAGTATTAAATTTATTTAATTTTTTTAAATAAAAAGGGTTATAAAACATTATTAATTCTTTCATGTAGTTTAAATGCTAAAAATATATTATGGTTCAAATTTTGATTATTTCAAAACATTATCAATTTATATCTTAATTAACTAATTATTCATGTAGTTAATAAAATAATTATTTAAATAATTACTTATTCATCTAATCATTTGAGCATGTTATATCATAGTTATTTAATTAATTTTTTCATTAACTTTTATTTAAACTCTTGAAATTTTTAAAACAATATAAGTTCCTTTATTCTTATTTTTAAGGTTTTTGTATTATAGAACCTTTATAATAAATCATTTTAAAAGCTCAAAACTTTATAAAATGATTTTAAATAATTTTAACATCATTTAAATAAGTATTTAATTAATTCTCTTTATCAAGGATTAAATAATTAATCATTATATTAATTATTTCCTTTCACATATTATACTTAATTTTTTATTAAATCAAAGACTTAAATTGTTGAGACATTTTTAATTATTCTTGAATTTAATTGATTTATATTATCGTTATTAAACCAAAACATAAGCGATTCATTATTTTAAATAATTATTTAAACTCCCAAATTCCGATTGAAACCCTAGTTCACGTCTCCTTGTTAATCTTATTATCGAAATTAATCTTTGAATCTATACGTTTAGGCAACTTGTAAGAGAAATCACTCGAGCCTCGTTTAAATACTTATCATCACCTTATAAATATCATGTGAGTTCTCCATGCTCTTTTTTTACTTTATTTCACACCTTTTGGGGTGAAACATGTTAACCATATAAACTTACACTTGTAAACATCTTGATACTTGTAAATGCACATGCAATTCATCTGTACCTTTTTGTTATGGTTATTTGTGTTATTGTAAGTCTTATATGAGATACATATTTTGTTTACAATCATTAACTATTGCTAGCTTGGCGATGTCTTAGATCTTTGGGCCTGACAAGCCTATTTCGTGCTAAAGCCAATCTAATGCCGGCTCCGGATGACGTATGCTTGTTTATCATGGGAACCAAATACACTTAGCCAATCATATATATTTATAATCAAGTTAAGGTTTGGTTGTAACTGTATGTAATTTACAAACTTGCTAACTCATAACCATTAACATGAATTTATACTTGTAACCTTTATATTTATATATATATGCGAGTGTTTAAACCATGGGAACTCACCAAATTTCAAAGTTGACCCTTTTATATTTGACATGTTTCAGGTTTACTACTTGAAGATCTTCTTGAGCTCATATAGGACTTGGACCTAGATCAATTGATGATCTTGTGTTATTGGTTGTATCTTGATTGATTTGTAACATTTTATTTATCTTGTAATGTTCATTATAAAAATGAAATTTAATATTATTTAAACTTTTTAGTTCCATGCGCTATGAGCAATCGTCTCCCATTCATCTGCCCCGATGATTCCGTCGTCAGTCGAGGTGTGACAAAAGAGACACTTCACTTCTGCGAGGTATGATTGAGCGCATAGCTCCTAGTCACATCCTTCTTAACCTACAGGTGATGACCCACACCAGCAACCACCCTCATATTGCTAGTTCTACCTTATCACACCATTAAAAACACATATTAGAGATGCCCAAAACATACCCTTGATCAGTCTACTCTCATTTATCAAGCCTCTCCTGCTCTACCCAAAAAGACTAGAGTGGAAACATGAGCTCGCACTCAGTCTAAGGTCTGACCATCCTTCACAATTGACCTTAATATGAGATTGAGTTTCCTCAGTCTCAATCCCTTGAGCCTGAAACCAAAGCTGATAGTCCTCAAGGTGAGTGTCTATACTCTCTTGAGAAGCCAAAAGGAACGACCCCACCATAGGCTCAATGTTAAGAGACATTGATTAAGTCCCAGGTCATTAGGTATAACTTCCACATCCTTTACTGACCAATTAATAAGAATTGATGAGGATATTATGTCTCTTCATGGTAATGAAGTTGATCCACAATACCCTCTTAAGGATCAACATAGCGTAGATGGACCTCCTATCTCTAGCCCCCATCAGCAAAAACCTATTGAGGTGAGTCCCACTGATATGGAGGTGACTCATTTAGATTCAACTGCCATTACTGAAGGAGCCTCCTTGGATCCTGAGGGCAGTGGTAACATTTCCGATTTTGAATCTATGACAACTATGTGTTTTGATGCCTCTGAAAGCGACATCATTAGGCATAGGAAACCATGGTGCCAAGAAACCACATCTATTGGTGAGGATGAACATACTAGGTATGTTACCTCATCTTCTCGTGATTCTTCAAAAAAAGATGAGGGAAGTCTGAACAAGACCTACTTTCTAAAGTCTCAAACCTTCAATCTAAGGTTAAGACTTTTGAGGATAGGTTTGTCTTTCAGCAATTTGTGACTGACAATCTCAAGGCTCAACTAGCTGAGAAACAGATTGAGACATTTGTTAGGCATGTACACATTCCGGTCTCATTGGCCTCTTCATCTAGCTCGTAAGATGATGCTACCAAAAAGGGGAGAGTGTCAGGAGGCAAACACATGTGGGACTACTGGGTCAAACTTTAACAACTCTAGCTTTAAGATACCCTGCTCATCAAGCAACAATTTTTACTAAGCCTCTTCCATTTGTTCTTCATATGGATCTATTGATGCTTTAAGATCTAAACATGTGCTTCTCCAAGTTCTTGCTTGGATCTTCCATTGAATAGTGAAGCCTTGATGTTGTCGTGGCATACTTTGGAGCTGAAAAGATTCAAAGGTCAAATGTACATACTATTGTTGTCGAAGAAGTTAGTCAACATAAGGTCTACATGGAACCTGAGATTAATTTCGAAGGGGAAATGGAAACTAATAGCCCACTAGCTAAAACAGTTGGGACAGAGAGTGCATTGCCACATACTTTCGAAGCGGAAGTCAAAGCCTTAGAAAAACAATTTTATTCTTCCGAAGCTAAGATTAGAGTTGCGGAAGGACTATTTTCCTTATCCAAGGATCTAGTTATCACTAATGCAATCCTAGAACTAGTATCTATGGTGAAGAGTGAGGATTTTCTCAACCAACCTCTCACTCAAACAAATTCACTATAACAAGGTTGACCCACCATCTCTTAACCTCAGACATCCATTCCAAGAACCCCCACAGTCTCTTAACCATCTCTTAACCTTAGCAAGGGCACTTCCAAAGATGTGAAGGAAAAAGAAACATGACTACGGAAGAGCTTCAGGAGGAAGAAATGTTAGAGAAGTTTAAAAAGAATGGTATACTTCCAACTGGGAAGTTTTTAACTGCAAGCAGCAAAGCAGCTGCAGCCAACCATGAGACTATGAACAACCAGAGAAGGGTGGAAATCATTGATAGGCTTTTCATGCTTGGAGCTGTGAGTGAAGAAGTGCTTATGCTACCATTCGAGGAGCTAATTGAGTTTGAGAAAGCAACGTTGCTGTAAATTGAACAAAGAGAAGAAGCCGCATGGTTGGCCTTAGAAGAAGAGAGGGAGTAGAAGGAAAGGGAGGCTGATATGTAGCTAAGGAGGGAAAGGATAACTTTCCTGATCTCCAGGGGTTTCTCTACAGAAAAATTATCTCCACATAACAATGATATGATCTTATGGCTCTTCAATAAAGAGCAAGATCAAATGGAGAAGGAGAGGAAGAAAGCCGCAGAGGAGAAACTAAGGGTGAATATGAAAAAGGAAGAAGAAGCAGGACTCGTTGTTGTCAAGAAGATGGGTGATAAGTCCTGGATGGAGGACTATCTCCGTGCTCATGGATTTTCTGACAGGTAGGTGGACCCCATGCCTAAGAAAACCTTGCAGCAACATGTTAGTGAGATCAAGGCTAATATTCACTAAGGGAAAAAGAAGGAGTTGTACAGAACGGGATAGGGGATGATGTTCAAATCAACATCTCAACCCCAACCCCAACCTGAAGACAAAGTCTTCTCTTCCGAATTTCAAGACTTAGAAGATTTTAAGACAATAACTTCCGAAGTAGAAATCCCCAAACCTCGAAAGAAGTAAGTCTCTTCTCAAGTATAAGTGACATTGGAAGAACTTGTTCTTTCGAAGTTGGTTAACCTTTGGAAGAAACTGCTATGAACCAGTGGACATAAGTATGGTCCTTTTGACACTCCACTGCAGAGCTCTGATATACTGCATGGCGCTTTCTCAAAAGCCCATGTAGTTGACCATACTTTATTCCAATGTTCTCCTTTATCAGTCAGTATAGTTACCAACTTTAGTTGGTAATAAAAGGTAAGTCATGGACATGTTATGAAATGTTAGATAAGTCATTATCTAAGATACTATAACTTTAGCTTTGTAGTATTTGCTTTAGTTATAGGTTCGAGCTAGTATCAAAGTATATCCAGCTGTAGGTGATAGTATATATAGTTTCTTATTGTAACCTTTGTAATTTGCTTGTAAGAGTCTTGGAATACTTTGAGTTGAGAAGTAATATATACAACTACCTTGAAAATTATTTCCTTCTGTTCTTTGTTACTTAGTATATTATCATCAACTCATACAAGAGATTGTACTTCATCTAAAACCATGTGTAATTAAGTGAGTCTGACACAAAAACTAAGTGTTAAGTGACAAACATCAATCCTGCAGGGAATCATGCAAGAAATCTAAGATTTCATCCTCATGATGCGTGTCTAGAAGAGAATGATTATCGTCATCTACTTAAGTTATGTCATGATGATATGACCTTTTTTGCTTGCTTGGTTGTGGGTCAGCTATAGCCTGCAGTTGATTGGTCAAGCGTGTTAATGATAATAGAGTGTTTGTTAGTGTTGCTATTAAAGTGTTTGTTTGACCTGGTGGAGTTGTAACTGTTGTACTTGGAGGAGTAGTGGTTGTTCTCCTTGGAGGATTGGTAGTTAATGGAACATCAATGTTTGTTAGTCGAACCATGGGATATTCAATATCTTCATTGGCACTTGAAATAAGATGTGCCAAAAGATTTTGTTAGTGAATATATATCAAACAACTAGTCAGATCCAATGTCTTTCTTTATGAAAGAATGTTCATTAAAACAAGATTAGTTGTTTCCTCCACTATGTTTACGAAGATAAAGTATAGGTTGGACTCACCATAGATTAGATTTTGGTTATGTTTGATTGAAATAGAATTAATGTTAGTTTTCTTTTGTAAGTTTGTTAGTTAGTTTAGTTTTCTTGCTCAACAAAACTATGAGCAAAACTATAGTTTCGCTCCTAGCAAGCTGCTAGTTTCACCCGATGATACTGTTTGTCTCAGCCGGGTGAAACTGTGTATTGGCAGGATAGTTTCACTCATAGCGAAACTATTAGCAAAACTATCAATACTATATATACATTTGATCTTTTTCATTGTAAAGTATCCTTGCAAAACCCTAATCTATTTATCATTGTTGCAAGTGCGTATTATAAGCTGGTTTCCCACATAAATATATTGAGCTTTGTAATATTGTTAGTATTGGATCATGATTGTTACATTTTGAATAATTTTTAGTTCTTCTTATTCATCAAATTGTTTTTTGTTTGTTCGTATTGTTGATATTGAACGACTCAACCTCTCAAGTGTACTGTAATTCGATCGTTTGGACCAACAAAATAGTATTGTAGCCTTTGTGTTCTTGATTGTTTGGGGGTTTTTTGGTTGTTTAAGTTCAATATAACTATTTCATCAACTTCGGATCAAATTTGAGTGTATTTGATATGGAATTTGATTGAATTTGCTTAGTTCTTGGTTGGGATAGCATTAGTAATCATCAAATCACAAATTGATTGAGATTTGGGTGATTTAAGATTGATTTTGGGTTTAAAAAGTTTTCAGGCTCATCGGGCGAAGTTGTAGTTCTTCCAGTGAAATTGTTGTCTTCATCCTCCGAAACTACAAGTGTTTTGCGCTTTGTGGTTGTTTTGAGAATCCTAGCGAATGTATATACTTTGAACGAAAGTTCAACGGTGCTTGTGTTCCAGTTTCAAGGGAAATTGCTATCGATATCATATCTAAACGAAAGTTCAAGGTTGTTTCTTGCGAAACTGTCGGCGAAACTAAGCATTTTCAAGCATTCGACTAGCGACACTACTACCGAAATTACCAACGAAACTAGTGATTCTGAGCGAAACTAGCTCACTTCAGCGAAATTGTCTTTTCTTCTGTGAAACTATCATGTCAAAGATGACTACTCTGACTCTTGTTTATTTAGAAAGTGTGGCACCCAATAAAACCCTGAGGCTCATCAACGAATACAATTTTGAAGAATGGAAGAGATGTCTTAAGGCATTATTTTTCTACACTAATCATAATCAATGGAAATCAATCATCTCTGGTCCACACATACCAACCATTACAGTTGGTGATGTAGTTTCTCAAAACAAGGACGTGGCCTCATTTAGTGAAAAAGATCTAAAGTTGATTGACGGAGATTAGAAAGCATTCGGCATTTTAACTCTATTCCTGGCACCAGACATCTACAACCATTTTGCTGAACACAAGAATGCTAAGTCTCTCTATGATGCTTCCTGTGAGTTTTATGATGGAAATGATGAGTTGGTAAATGACAAGGGTATAAAAGCAGAAAAGGAGTTTAACTCATTTGTGGGTTACAAGAATAAGAGTCTCACTGACCTAACAAACCACTTTTAATAATCTCCAGCACATATGATGAGAAACTCTCCAATAGTGAGCAAGTAAATAGGTTGTTGGACTCACTCCCACCATAGTGGAGTCTACATGTGAGGATGTTGAAGCAAGAAAGAGGTTATACTGACTACAAGTTTTTGGAAATCATTAACAAGCTTAATTCATTTGAGTTAGACATAAAGAGAAGGGATTTAATCAAACTATTATGCCATCATCTCGCCTTACTCATAATGCTGCATTGCTTACTTTCGCTGCAAGCTCTCTAATGCAACCATCAAGATAAGGAGGAGTGAATACATGTGATCAATCTGGTGTTGGTGTTAATTGTAGTAGATATCATGCTAACTCAAAAGCAAGTGCTTGAACATCAATTCCATCTAAAACAATGGCACTATATCGCATGTTTGTGTAGAATTATAAGGTATTAGTGACTGAGAATGAAAGGGAAAGGAGACCATAGAGGATATGTATGAGGTAGATCCGGATGACGTGGAAGATATTGATATTAAGTGTCAAATGACAACGTTGACTTTCAAATCTTGAAGGTTTATAGAATGAACTAGCAGGAAGAATTTTGGAGGTCGAAACTCTAAGTACAAATTAGGCTTCGATTAATCCAAACCAAGGTGTCCATTGCCAGTTGTCATTGATCCAAGCAATACAGGAGTCCCGAGATTAGCTTCGAGCAGAGATAAGGAAGAAATGAAACAGAAGAAAAAGATAACTTTGGTTTCCCACTTTGACTAGAGTGCAGAAGTAGAAGAGGCTAAATAAGAAATCAATCAAGCTTTGTTTGCTGAGATTGTTTAAGAAAATGAGAAGATAAATTGTGAGGAAGAGTTTGATCTGTTTAAAGAGTTCAGAGGTGCCAGTGAAGTAGTTGAGGAAGTGAAGGAGGGTTGTGAGGAATGTGTATAGAAGGTTAAAGATGATGACTTGAAGGCTGAGGTTGTGATAGAGGGGTGAAAATAAAAGGGTGCTGAAAGCTGGAACCAGACTGAGGAGCAGAGGAATAAGAAGATTGATGCTGCACCAACAGTTGATGAAAACAAGAAGGGTACTCTCATGTGTCAATGCGAAAAGGCTTTGGTAGTAGAGAAGATGGTGATGGGTCTTCCATATGAGTTAATTCAAGATATGTGTTCTTCTTCTTGCAAAATAAGGATATTTAGTGTGTATAAAGCAAATTGTCTATTACTCGATAATGAAAAGGAGTTAAAATGAATTAATGAAGAGCTTAAAATAAATGAGGCAAAATATTTTGTTTAATTAAATGAAGCTTTAAAAGAATATGGACACTTAAAAAGAATTGTCTTGAAAGAAATATTGAAATTAATACTTTGACTGAAAAGGTTACACTTGCTAAGTTTGAAACAAGTAAACTTGAGTCAAAGCTTGATAAATGGACAATATCTAGGATGAATCATGACGATTTGTGCAAATCACAAAGGGGGAATAGGGTTAAAATGGGTTTGGGTTATGAAACTATTGCAATTTATCCTCCTCCTAGTACTTATTATTATTCACCTATGCATGTTCCGCATCCTTCTAATGATTTGACTCAAATAGATACTAACAGTCTGTGTGTAAGTTTAGAAGGTGTGAACACTAAGAACATACATGAGGAGTATGGTTATGGACTAACTAGCAGACTAGGATGCAATAGTTTAGTACACCTGAACCTCAAAACTCTATTTTAGATTATAACTCTAGCTTAAGTGCTATTTTTGTTTCAAAGCAATCTGTCTCAGACAATGTTTTAGCCTATTGTAGTGATATTTCTATCTCTTCTTTAAATGATTTGAGCTGTAACTTTGATGTTTCTTCTAATTGTGTTAATTTTGATGTGAAAGATTTTGTTGTTGACCGTAAAGAGAACACTAAAAGCAATTTGAAAAATTCTTTTCTCACCCTATCCCATCATTTACCCCAAATAATATTTCGACATAAAGTGAAAGGGTAACATCATCATCTTTTGCAAGTACAAGGGGTACAAATGCCACATCTACTTCACATGAAAATTCATCTATATTTGTAAATAATCATTCTTTTATAAATAAAAACACACACAGAGATATGTATGAAACTTAAAGTGATGACGATTCTAGTTTGTCTGAATATGATGCGGAAATATACATTAATAAAATTCCTGACTTGCTACATAACAGACCTAGATTAAAATCAAATTGTTTTAGGTGTTGTAAAGATGATCATGTAGTTAAAAACTTTCTTGAGCTTCATCATAAACATATTAATAAAAATTCTTTTGGCAGTAGATAACACATCTCATAATAACTTCTTTTGAAAAAAGTCATCTACACCAAAGCCAAAAATTGTTCAAACATGGGTTCCTGTTTCACCTAGTTAATTTGTTTATTCCATTTTTGTAGGAGTCATCCACTAAAGCTATAAATACTGTTAAGATGTTGATAGTGGATGCTCCAGACATATGACAGCATTGAAGGATTTATTGACAAACTATCACATAAACAATGGAGGTTATGTCGCGTCTGTTGGCGACAAGAAAGAAGGAAAAATGATTGGTCAATGGGAGGTCTCCAATGGATCTCTTACTTTGGAGAAAGTCAATTATGTGCCAGAGCTTGCCTTTAATCTGTTGAGTGTCTCTCAGATTTGTGATAAAGACATTTTGCTCTTGTTCAAGTCTAATAAATGTCTTTTTCTGATGTCCGAGATTAATATTCCAGAGGAGATGGTGCTTATGCGGGCTTCGAGAAAGAATGACACATATATTCTCGACATTGATTCTAAAGAGTCAACATCCACTATCACATGTCTTCTGTCAAATGCTTCCACATGTGAGTCCTTCTTATGGCATCACAAAGTGGGCCATGTTAATTTCAAAAATATAAACAAATTAGTTAAAAACATTCTTGTTTGGGATTACCTTTAAAAAACATTTAAGTTTTTGAGAAAAGAATGGCATGTGCGTTAAATCCACTGCTAAGAAATCCTTTGGTGTTGTCGTTACATAAGATTTTTCCAGGTATTCCTCGGTAAGATTTCTGGCCCATAAAGGAATAGCTACAGAGGAGCTGTAGAAGTTGATTTTTTGTACTAAAATGATAAGAAAGAGGAAGGTTATGGCTATTTTTTTGAAGTGAAAATGGTACCGAGTTTAGAAATCAAATCTTTGATCCCTTCTGTCTTGGTAAAGGTATTTTGAGATAGTTCAGTGCAGTAAGAACACCTCAGCCGAATGGTGTTGCTGAAAGAAGGAATCACACCCTTATTGAAGCCGCACATAGTATGCTAATTGAGTCAACTTTACACATTATCTTCTGGGCAGAGGCGGGTGCTTCATGTGTTCTTAACAGGGTGTTGATCGTCAAAGATAAAATGAAAACTTTGTATGAACTATTGCATAAGAGGTACCTTTGATTGAGTTTTACAAGATCGGTTTTTGTTCTCAACACTAGTATTTCTCTCTTAAACTCATTAAGTAATAGTCGGGTTTGTGATGAAGCAGAATCCTTTTAAGAGTTAATGATACTATACTATGAAAATCAAAGCAAAAACAAGAGAATAGTTTTCAAGATACTTATAATATATTATTTCTCAACTCAAAGTATTACGAGACTCTTACAAGCATATTACAAGAGTAACAATGAGAAACTATATATACTACTACCTACCATCGGATATACTTTGATGTTAGGATCAGTGATCTATGTTTGATTGATTAGAGAGTATAGCAGCGGAAATCGAGCAATGAATTAGACAATTCACAAGAACAAAACGATATTCAATGAAGAACAAAGACGGTTATAGAGAGAGAATTTCTGCAAATATATTTCATTTAATATTCTCTTTCGTGGTAACAGAATGTCACACTTACAATTAGGTCGACACCTCTTATATAAGAGATGTGATGTCTGCTGATGTCACTTGATAGTGACATCTAACAGATTTATTACAACTGAAACACAACTACTGAAGATGTCAAAACAGCTGACATCTCCTTACAAAAATGCCAAGTGTTATCAGTTGTTATAACTACTGAAAAACATAAAACTACTGAAACTACAATGACTGAAGAACAAGCTCTTCAGTCGTTTTACAAAACTACTGAAAGTAAAAATATAAAACTACTGATATCACAACTACTAAAGAAGTACTCTTGAGCTGTTATGACAAACTACTGAAACTTCAGTAGTTGGTCTTCAGACTTGAACTTCAGATGTTTCATCAGCTGATGACTTCAGTAGATATCATCAGCTGATGACTTCAGTCTTTGTCTTCAGACTTTGTACATCAGTTGTTGATCTTCAGCACTTGTAAACTCTTCAGTTGTTGTACTTGAGTACTTTGGTCTTTCAGCTTCAGCACTTGTGTTCTTCAGCTGTTCAGCTTAGTACTTGTGTTCTTCAGCTGTTCAGCTTCAGTACTTGTGTTCTTCAGCTGTTGTACTTTAGCACTTTAGTTCTTCAGCTGTTGAAGTCTTCAGCACTTGATCTTCAGCTGTTGAAGTCTTCAGCACTTGTCAAACTGCTGATGAAGCTTTCAGCAGTTGTTGTGATACCATGTGGGACTTAGAGGTTTTCTGATCTTGGCTCATTGGTTCTTTTGGTCCAACAAACTCCCTCTGAACCAATGCAGCCAAAACCTCTAATTTATGTATCATCCCACTTATTGTTGGCAAAAGGTTGGTCTTTTTCCTTCTTGATCAGTAGAGAAGATGACCCATATATGCTCCGGCCTGGGAAGAAGTCTCTGATATTTGTTTGGCAAGATATGAATGGGAACTCTATTTTGGGGAACTAGACACAGAGTTGTTATCCCATTCATGAGATCTACTTCCCGTGTATGAGCCTGTAAGATTCTCTGGTGTAGGCTCTGAGAAACATGATTTGTTCTTCCATGGTCAGGTTCTCGGCTTCACCATCAAACAATCCTTCTCGCCCATACAGCTCTGACATGTACTTGGCCTGTTTGCCGTTTTTGAGCTCAACTGTTGTAATTTGTCTATATGCAAACTCATTAGGATGATTCCCTTCGAGTAGCAGACTGAGCACATTCTGTTTGAAGTTTTCAAGCCTCTTGTAGACTAACCCCTTTTTGATAATTCTATTCTCTAGCATCTTCTGGGGTGGTTTTTTAGTCTCGTAGGCCTTTTTGAAATCTTCGACAATCTCCCAGGGTGATACTACAAGGGCCACTGTGATCTCTTCATCTACGATCCTCTTGACTTGACCCTTGTATCTTGAAGGAATGTCTTTCTTTACAATCCTGTGAGCCACCCTCGGATCAGGCCATACTCTCACCCTTTCCTTCTGATATTGAAATGTGTTGGCGAGAGTGTACAATCTCAGAGCTTCTTTCTTCATGCTGATAATTGATGAGGAGGAAACCTAAGTTTTGTCAATGCTTTTCAGCATTTCATCATCGTGAAGCTTTTGCTGCTCCTCTTCTTCAATTTTTACTCTCACAACATCCATCTGTGAGGTGGGAGTGATGGGCATAGGTTTGGCTTTCGCCAGTGTTAGGACTGCAGACAGAGGCATCCTATCTTCTTCCACATCATCCTCTTCTTCTTCTTCTTCTAGCCTCAACACCCTTCTCTTCTTCTTCTTGGGTGCATCATCGGCTGTTGGTTTAGATGGTGAGGGAGTTGGTTTTGTGGGTTGTGATTGTGGTCGTTTGGATTTGAGCTTTGAGATTAGTTGGAGATTTGAGGGGTAGGCTATTTTTGAGTGGGTGGAAGGGAAGGTTGTTCCAGCATCTTGGTTGTGAGTTTAGCCTTTGTAACTCTTGCCATTCCAAACCTTTTTCCAGCCCCAGGCTCATCAAGGGCTTCAATGATAATCCCCTTGTGGAATTGCTCAGACAGACAGATTCTGGTGGCTATAGCCAGAATACTGTCTCTGGTCCACGCACGAATCTCCATCGAAGATCTTCCTAAGTATTTGGCAATGAAGCGGATCATGATCTCCAATCTCTCCTTTTCAAGTGCATCATACCCAGCCCATCGGGTTTGAATCTCCTCCACTTCCAACTTCCTGATTTCACTATCTAATGTGGCTGTATCAAAACCTTGCCTCAAGAGTTGCTCAATGATTTTATCTATGGATCGGTTGTGTGTATCATCAGCATCTTTTACCAGCTCTTCCAAGGATTTTTCTTTAGCAGTAGGTTGATCATCAGCACTTTTCTTTCATTTATAGGTGATCAGTTGTTGCTTTTCTTTTTCCACCTCTTGGGCTTGCTCTTGGGCCTTCTCATCCTCTGGTCTTTTCCTCTTCTTTTCTTTCACTGCAGTACTCTCCCCTTTTTGGATGCATTGGTGGTAGGGTTTGTACCGCAGAAAGTGTCTTTTGCACAGCAGCATCAATCAATGGTTGTAAAGTTGAGGAAAGCCTCTCATCAATGGCTTTAGTCACAATGTCAGTGATTATGGGTGTGATGAGAGGGAGGGAATTTTGAAGGACAGCAACTATTTGCTCAGGAGGGTTCTGTTCCTGAGAAATAGTGCGAGAAGCAGAGGCAGGTGGCTGAGTGGTTGGGAGTGGCTCAGTGTTTGGGGAACCTTCAACTGAAGGTGCCATCTGTGGGTTGGTGGAGGCAGATGGTCTTTCTCCTTGAGAGAGTTGGTCAAGTAGGTTTTGCAGCCTATTGACTTCCTCCTCAAGGATTGTGTTCTGGGCAAGAACATCGAAGAAAAAGCCCAGGTCATCATCAGCAGAAGCTGAATCAGCTGACCTCCTGCTTGGAGCAAGATGTACATGCACTGGGTGTAGACCAGTTATAGCATGTGTCCCTTTGTCTTGGTACTGGGGACTTCCAGCCTCAGGACGATGTCCATCATCAGCTGTTGCCTCTAGTGAGGTCTTAGCAATGTTAGCAGCCTCAGTCTGATCATGTGCTGATGCAGAAGAGGTGGCAGCCTCACTAGATATTCTAATCTCCCTATCTACACCAGGAGATAGAAGTGGTAAACCCCTATGCTGTGGGTTCTCAATTGCACTTTGGTCCTCCCCCTCAATGGTAGAGGTGTTCCCAGTAGTAAGTTGTATCTGGGGAGGGGGTGAGGAGTGCAATTGAGTCAACACTTGTGCAACGATCAATGTTGGGCTGTGGGGGGCGGTTGCGTGGGGTGAAGGGATAGAAGCAGTGTGCACCTGGGGAGGAAGGTGCTCTTCAATGGCAATCCCCTCAAGTGAGGAAGATCCTAGATGTGTGGGTACCCCTTGTGTGGTTGCTGCAGGCTCCTGTTGAGAGGAATCCTGAGCGGCTATGGCTGGAAGAGTCCTGATATCCACTAGGGGGTTATAACCAGTGGATATATCCTGCGTTTGTGTTGCAGGGGCATCCTCAGGGGACTCATTTCCCTGAGTAGCCGTTTTGGGTTTCTTTTGGTGGGTTTAGTGGGGACTTTGGTTCTGATGGAGGAAGCTGTGGGTTCCCTGTGCTTGGGCTTTAGCACTCGGGCAGCTTCTTTGAGTGTAAGGTCGGAGTTGTGCCTGGAGTATACCTCAGCCAAAACAGCTGGTGCACGGACTCCAAGGCCAACAAGGCCATCATATTTTAGTTCATCCAAAAAAATGGCCATTAGAAACCTGGGATATAATGGCCATCGGTTTGCCACAGGTTTCTAAGCCAAGTTCTTTATTTCTAGGAACACAATTTCAGAAAAATTTAACGGTTGGTGTTCTAGAATAGAATACAATACTGTTGCCAGTGGGATGACATTTGATCCCAAGAAGATGTCTTGGAGGCTAAGCAGACATTTACCATGTGAAAAATAAGTTTCTCAGCGTCATGGAAATGTTTCTTTAGAACGGTTGTAGCTCGAAGATCACCTTCATACCCATGATTGATAAAGGACATATCGGTTATGCCCTTTGGGTATGCAGTCACAGCAGTGGAATCGTGTAGATGTAATGCCCGACGAATAATGTCGGCTGTAACGACCCCTGGTTTCTGGTTGATAAGGGACTGAACAGAGATCTGACCGGTAGACTCATCGGTATGAACAGAAGCATTGACCAGAATTGACTGAGGGATTCAGGGTAAATGGTTGGATTCATGAGAAAGGCTGTGCGATATGGGGAATCCACCATTAAGTCAATGGCATTATCATATTTGTTCCAGAAAGCCGACTTTGTAAGGTAAGCAGCGCAGTTGTGTCGTTGTTTCAGACTCATGGTCGCCATGTTTGAGAGAGAGAAGTTTAGAAAATAACGGCTAATGAAACATCAGAGAAGAGGACAGGTATTTATAGGGTAGGGGTTAGAAAAGGACTGAAGGGTGTGGTGTTAGTCATCAGTAGTTTTAAACCGACTGTTGAGATGGTATTACCCTATCAGACGTTGAAACAGCTGAAGTCGTGGTGTTAGGCATCAGTAGTTAGAAAACTAGTGAAAGCCGTGGTTTTGACTTCAGATGATGAAACAACTGAGGACTTGGTGTTTGTCATCAGTAGTTATGAAACTACTGCAAATAGTGGTTTTGTCATCAGTTGTTGTAAACAACTGAAGACTTTGTATTAGTCATCAGTAGTTATAAAACTACTGAAGACATGGTTTTGCTTCAGTTGTTTAGAATGAAACAGCAGTTGTTGAAACAACTGAAGAGAAAGTTCTCTTCAGTAGTTTTCGTCAATTCATAGCCTTTCAGCTGTTTCATACTGTCCTCAACACTTACTCATCAGACTTTGCATCTGATTTTTAGGTGTTTCATAGGACGTCAGTACTTATCTATTTATACTGATTTCAGTAGTTGTAACTACATCATTAGTTTTAACTACATCAGTAGTTGGAACAGATAAAGTACGTCAGTACTTGTGAGGCATTTAGCCATCAGTAGTTATAAAAACTACTGAAGGTGAAATGACTCATCAGTACTTATATGTGACATGGGTACCAATGATCACCAGTAATTATTACTGAAATCATCAGTAGTTGTCACTTATTCTAGCTGCAGCATACCAAGCCTTAACACAAGGTTTTGGAAAGTTGAACTATCCAAAGGCTTAGTAAAAATATCTGCAAGCTCATCAGGACTAGACACACACTTAGGATCAATCAGACCTTTTTCAAAGCAATCCCGAATAAAATGATGTCTGATCTCTGTATGTTTGGTCCTAGAGTGCTGGACTGGATTTTTGACAATACACAGAGCTAAAGCACTATCCATTAATAATGGAGTCTTAGTCTCTGTAATGCCATAATCCAGAAGTTGGTTCTGAAGCCAGAGTACCTGAGTGGTGCAACTTGCAGCAGCAATGTACTCGGCCTTAGCAGTTGATGTAGCAACAGATGTTGTTTCTTACTCTGCCAAGAAATCAAACAGTTGCCTAGGAATTGACAACCACCAAAAGTTGACTTTCTAGTTAACTTGCACCCTGCATAGTGACTATCTGAAAAAGCAACTAGTTTGCAAGAGTGTCCAGTGGAATACAATAAACCCAAAGATTGTGTACCTTGCAAATATCTAAAGATTCTCTTGACTGCAATCAAATGAGACTCTTTAGGAGCAGCCTGAAATCTAGCACAAACACATGTAGCAAACATAATATCTGGTCTAGAAGCTGTTAAATACATCAAGGACCCAATCATACATCTGTAAAGCGTTTCATCAACAGCTTTACCTTTCTGATCAGCATCCAGTTGTGTGGTGTTGCACATGGGAGTAGAACAGGGCTTACAGTTTTGTAAATAAAACTTATTCAAAAGATCTTTTGTATATTTTGACTGATGAATAAAAGTTCCATCAGCCTTTTGCTTGATTTGCAAGCCTAGAAAGAACTGTAATTCTCCCATTGCACTCATTTCAAACCTCTTTTTCATTAATGTTGTAAAATCATCACACAACTGGGGATCAGAGGATGCAAAAATAATATCATCAACATAAATTTGAACAAGTAGCTTATGCTGATCCACCTTCTTAATAAACAAATTTTCATCAATGGAGCCTCTAGTGAAATTATTCTTAAGAAGAAAAGTAAAGAGTGTCTCATTGTTAGGATCAGTGATCTATGTTTGATTGATTGAAGAGTATTGCAGCGGAATTCAACCAATGAATTAGTCGATTCACAAGAACAAAACGATATTCAATTAAGAACAAAGACGGTTATAGAGAGAGAGAATATCTGCAAAAATATTTCATTCAATATTCGCTTTCGTGGTAACAGAATGTCACAATTATGATTAGGTCGACACCTCTTATATAAGAGATGTGACGTCTGCTGATGTCACTTGATAGTGACATCTAACAGATTTATTACAACTGAAACACAACTACTGAAGATGTCAAAACAGCTTACATCTTCTTACAAAAAGTTCTAAGTGTTATCAGTTGTTATAACTACTGAAAAATATAAAACTACTGAAACTACAACGACTGAAGAACAAGCTCTTCAGTCGTTTTACAAAACTACTGAAACTAGAAATATAAAACTACTGATATCACAACTACTGAAGAAGTACTCTTCAGCAGTTGTGACAAACTACTGACGCTTCAGTACTTGATCTTCAGACTTTGACCTTCAGATGTTTATCAGCTGATGACTTCAGTAGATATCATCAGCTGATGTCTTCAGTCTTTGTCGTCAGACTTTGTACATCAGTTGTTGATCTTCAGCACTTGTAAAATCTTCAGCTGTTGTACTTCAGTACTTTGGTCTTTCAGCTTCAGCACTTGTATTCTTCAGCTGTTCAGCTTCAGTACTTGTGTTCTTCAGCTGTTCAGCTTCGGTACTTGTGTTCTTCAGCTGTTGTACTTCAGCACTTTAGTTCTTCAGCTGTTGAAGTCTTCAGCACTTGATCTTCAGCTGTTGAAGTCTTCAGCACCTATCAAACTGCTGATGAAGCTTTTGAGCAGTTGTTGTGATACCATGTGGGACTTAGAAGTTTTCTGATCTTGGCTCATTGGTTCTTTTGGTCCAACACTCATACCAGGCTCTAGGAGCTTGTTTCAACCCATAAAGAGCCTTATCAAGTTTATACACCCATTCAGGATGTTTATTATCCTCAAATCCTGGTGGTTGACACACATAAACTTCTTCCTTTATTTTACCATATAAAAAGGCACTTTTGACATCCATTTGAAAAACTTTAAGATTGTGGAATGCAGCATAGGCTAAGAACAATCTTATTGCCTCTAGTCTGGCTACAGGGGCAAAGGTTTCATCATAGTCAATACCTTCTTCTTGTGAAAACCCCTGTACAACCAGTCTATCCTTGTTCTTAACAATAAGCCCATTTTCATCAGTTTTATTCCTAAACACCCATTTAGTGCCTATTGGACACTTACCTGGGGGAAGAGGAACAAGTTCCCACACTTGCTGTTTCTTGAACTGAAGTAGCTCAAGCTGCATAGCTTCAACCCATCCATTGTCTCTCAAAGCAACATGGTAGTTCTTTGGCTCTAGCTGACTGATGAAGAGAGCATAGAAGCAGAAGTTAGACAATTGACTTCTGGTTGAAACACCAGCATTGATATCACCAATAATCTGAGACATGGGTTAATTCTTCAGTTCTTCATAAACAATGAGATCTGTGCAAGTGTTTGTAGAACCTTCAGCAGCAGCAGATGTTGATGTAGACTCTTGAAACCAAGAATTAGATGGTAACTCAAAAGATGTAGAGGAAACAGAGATCTCATCAGCATTTGTTGTGGATGGAACTGCCGAAGCTACCGGAACATCAAATTTAGCAGACACAGGCAGTTGGTCACTAAACTTGAATAGGTGAGTATTGATATTATCATCATCATCATCAATACCATCAGGTGGAAGACATGCTGCAGAAGATGATTTATCCACAGGATCTGCAACAGCTGGAGGTGATAAGAAACATATTGCAGTATGTCCAAATCAAACAACTCCACAGAGTTTTGTGGAATCTTGTCCAAAGGAGATTCATTAAACTTCACATGCAAAGTCTCTTCAACTATCTTTGTTCTGCAGTTGAAGACTCTGTATGCCTTGCAAGTAGATGAATAACCAACAAAATACCCTGCATCCACCTTAGGATCAAATTTATGGAGTTGATCCTTTGTGTTGAGAATAAAACAGGGACACCCAAATGCTTTGAAAAATGAAATTAGAGGAGCCAAATGATAGAGAACTTCATATGGAGTCTTCATCAACCTCTGATTTACTAAAAATCTATTTTGCACATAGCAAGCTGTGTTAACAGCTTCAGCCCAAAAGGTCAGTGGCAAACCAGAGTCAGCCAGCATGGACCTTGCAGCTTCAATGAGGGTCCTGTTCTTTCTCTCCACTACTCCATTTTGTTCTGGAGTCCTTGGGATGCTAAACTGCCTTTTGATTCCCTTTGAGAGATAGAAGTCATCAAGTGTATGGTTTCTGAATTCAGTTCCATTATCACTCCTGATACACTTGACTGGAAGGGAATACTGCTTCTCAATATACAACACAAAGTTAATAACCTTATGAGCAACCTCATCCTCTGAATGTAGAAAGAAAGTCCATACAAATCTGGAGTAATCATCCACAATTACCAGACAGTATATCTTCTTTGCCATGCTCATCACTCTCACAGGACCAAATAGATCCATATGCAGTAATTGCAAGCAGGCAGTGGACTTAGGCTCTTCATTACGAGGGAATGAGACTTTGTGCTGTTTTCCTTTTAAACAAGAAGTGCAGGTTTCATCACAGTGGAACTCCTTTATTGGTAGGCCTCTGACTAAACTATTGTGGATAAGCTGATTCATGTTTTTGAAATCAACATGACCCAGCCTTCTGTGCCACAGTTTAGATTCTTGAGAAGAGGCTTTGGAAAATAGGCAAGGATTGCCTCGGAGATCTATTTTCTTGGAAAGATCTAAGGCATACACTCTTCCTGTCCTGTTGGCTTTCAGGAGAGTGTGATCATCCAACACCTTGTCAATCAAATGCAGAACTTTGGATGATAGAATCCTACAGTTCTGACTGGTGAAAAGAGCAACATGGCCTTTATCACATATTTGACTGACACTCAAGAGATTGTACTTGAGATTTTCCACATGATTAACATCATCAAACTTGATTTCTCCATTGGAGACAAAGCCATTTCCAATGATGTAACCTCTAGCATCGTTGCCAAAAGAATCAAAACCCTTCTTTCCTTGAGAGTAGTCATGAAGAAGAGAGTTGTTCCCAGTCATGTGCATAGATCCCCCACTGTCTACATACCAGATGCTACTTTGGCATGTTGAAGAACCCTGCAATAATAAACAATCAGTTAGGTTTGGAGACCCAAACCTTTTTCGTTTTGGGCCTGGTCTCATCAATAGATGGTAAACTAACAGGTTTATTTGAAACAACAGCCTGAGAGGAAGAAGATGGTGAAGAAGAGGAATCCTTTGGCTTGGATCTCCTTTTCTGTGGTTTCAACATAGGAGCATCTAGTTGGTTAACTCAACCCAACAGATGTTGAACCACCATAACCAGCTGTGTGTGATTTTGTGATAGAGCTTTCAGCTCATCAGACACATTGCCAGTGGAGTTTGATAAGTTCCTATGTTGCACCTTCCTCTTCTGAGCACTCTCAGCTGTCACCTGTTTAACCCCTTCCTTTTTGGATTTCTTTGAGGACTTAAGGGTTACAGGATTTGATGTTGCTGATACAAATGTGGTCTCAAACTCAGTTTTCATTTTTACCATTTTCTCTTTAATTTCTTCTTTTTGTTTGAGTTTGGAACCTCTTTTGTACCAGCAATCATCTGTAAGATGATTGAACAAACCACATACTTCACATGGTTTCTTCTTCATCTTAGGTTGATCATCAACTAAAGAGGGTGAAGCAACTGAAGACTTGTTCTTCAGTGCTTTGGAAGCATTGTTTGCTTTCTTGACTTCCTCTCTAGTAGCCTTCAAACTCTTTCTACTGACAGTTTTCTTCTCTCAGTACTGACAGTAGTTGGAGTTTGAACTTCAGGTGTTAAATCCTGCTCTCTAGTCCTTTCAGGACTTTCAGAATTAACTCCTGAGTTGATCAACTCATTGATCATGTGAGTGTCAGCATTTGAACCATCAACATGAGCTGATAGGTTCTGAGAGGGCTTGATGCTGACTTCTACTTCTAATTGTGCTGTATCAGAAAGTAGATCACGTGATGAGATGGATTGGTTATTATTCTCACCATCAGATTCTACCTCTGCTCTTGGAGTAAAATCTGTAGGTGGAGCAGTGTGATTGTAACCAATGCCAAACATCACATTCGAAGCAGATTGCTTACTAAGAAGCATTTCAAAACCTTTGGATGATTGTACCCATCTATCACACTCTACCTGGGTAGCTGCAAGGGTTTCTTTGAGATCTTTATACTTCTCTAGAAGTATCTCTTCCCTAGCCTTATCATCAGTTATTTGGCATTTCAGTTTGTAAATCTCATCATTTTTATCATTAAGCACAGACTCAAATTCAGCTTTGCTTTTGGAAATTATTTGTTCCAGCTCAATGTTCTTGTTGATTAAAGCTACATTTGCTTCTCTAATAGATGCAAATGCTGCTATGCATGTGTCAGAACATAATTTTGCTTTTGCGTCAGAGGATACCTGTGATACCTTTGGTGTAGGGGCATTAGAGGATGAAGTATCAGCAGAATCCCAAGCCATAAGAGCTAGATTTCCAAAGGGACTTTCACCACCATGTGGACCAACACCTTAGAACAGTTGTTCATGACCAGACAAGTCATCTGGTAAACTGCTCCAGTCAACAACTCATGGGGTGAAGAAGTTGTGTTGTTGAGGTTGAGTTTGTTGATGAGATTGGGAAGGCTGTGGTTCAAGCAATGCTTGTGGTTGTTGTGCAATTGGAGCTTGAATAGGATTTGGTTGAGGCACATAATAGCAGGGATAAGGATATGACATTTGACCTTGGGGAACAAAATATGCAGGAGATCTAGGATGTGAATAATGACCAGAACCAGCAGGATGTTGCCCTCTGTTTTGTGGACTAGTACTAGGAAAAGTCACAAAGGGTGCAGAAGAGTTAGATCCAGTTGATCTACACTCTCTTGCAAAGTGTCCCAGCCTTTGGCATTTGTGACACCTCAACTTACTCTTGTCAAAACAACTTTGGTTTTGCCAGAGAGTCCAGGAAAATTCCTGCCAGTTCTCTTATAGAACTTCTGAGATCTGATATTAATCAATGCCATTTGGCTCAGAATATCCATCTCTTCTAGATCATCATCAGCTATTCCTTTCAGATCATCCATGATGAAGCATAAATTGTCACTATTACTGCCAGAATGACTCTCAATACCAACAAATGCATGATCAGAACTATTTGAAGAGAAATCTATATGCTCATCATAATTGCTTTCAGATGCAGCATATTCTGACTCATGACCAACCAAGGCAGTATTCCCTGGTACAAAGTCATCAGTGAGCTTTCCTGATGAGGACAATTTCCTCTTCTTCTCTATCTCTCTTTCAAATGTAAGCAGTTTCCCATAAAGTTGGGTGAGAGATAGGCCTTCCAGATTTGCACTGGAGCGTAGGGCAATAGTGTATGTATCCCATATCTCAGGTAGTGATCTGAGGAATCTGTTGTTCATCTGGCTATTGGTGTATTCCTGTTTCACCATTTTTAGCTCAGAGATCAAGCAGGAAAAACGCTCAAACTGTTGAGTCAGTGTCTCACCCTTCCTATGAGAGAATGTCTCATATTGTTGGGCAAGGATCTCTCTATTGTTTGCTAAGACCTCATCAGTGCCACCAAATTGTTCCTTCAGGGCATTCCAGAGATCATGAGCAGTTTCATGATGCATAAGCCCTGAATAGATTTCATTAGGCAGTGCCATGGCCAGAATTCCATGGGCTTTAGCATCAATCTCAAACAGTTTCCGATCTTCATCAGAGTATTGTTCCTTCTTCTTCGGAACCATTTGATTGGTTTCCGGATTGTTCACCATAGGCTTATGTGGTCCATGTACCACAGATGTCCAACAACCTGAACTGTTAACAGACAGGTGATGAAGCATTCTTCTTTGCCATATGTTGTACTCGGTCCTAACCAGCATCGGAGGCTTGGTTGAGGAACGGTATTGTGAGGATCATTAGAAGGAGTCGTCATCTCAGATTCAATCAAATTCGGTTAAGCTAAAACAGATTTAGAACAAAACGCAACAACCAATTGAACCAGAAGATCTCAAAATAAATGAACGAAAGCGACAGAAATTCAATAATCTATAACTAGTTCTTGCGAATACGCTAATTCAATCAAACACATCATATCAATTAGCAGTTTCAATGATCAATTGTTAAATCGATCAATGATTAACCTACTCTGATACCACTTGTTAGGATCAGTGATCTATGTTTGATTGATTAGAGAGTATAGCAACGAAAATCGAGCAATGAATTAGACAATTCACAAGAACAAAACGATATTCAATGAAGAACAAAGACGGTTATAGAGAGAGAATTTCTGCAAATATATTTCATTTAATATTCTCTTTCGTGGTAACAGAATGTCACACTTACAATTAGGTCGACACCTCTTATATAAGAGATATGACGTCTGCTGATGTCACTTGATAGTGACATCTAACAGATTTATTACAACTGAAACACAACTACTGAAGATGTCAAAACAGCTGACATCTCCTTACAAAAATGCCAAGTGTTATCAGTTGTTATAACTACTGAAAAACATAAAACTACTGAAACTAAAACGACTGAAGAACAAGCTCTTCAGTCGTTTTACAAAACTACTGAAAGTAAAAATATAAAACTACTGATATCACAACTACTTAAGAAGTACTCTTCAGCTGTTGTGACAAACTACTGAAACTTCAGTAGTTGGTCTTCAGACTTGAACTTCAGATGTTTCATCAGCTGATGACTTCAGTAGATATCATCAGCTGATGTCTTCAGTCTTTGTCTTCAGACTTTGTACATCAGTTGTTGATCTTCAGCACTTGTAAACTCTTCAGCTGTTGTACATAAGTACTTTGGTCTTTCAGCTTCAGCACTTGTGTTCTTCAGCTGTTCAGCTTCAGTACTTGTGTTCTTCAGCTGTTCAGCTTCAGTACTTGTGTTCTTCAGCTGTTGTACTTCAGCACTTTAGTTCTTCAGCTGTTGAAGTCTTTAGCACTTGATCTTCAGCTGTTGAAGTCTTCAGCACTTGTCAAACTGCTGATGAAGCTTTCAGCAGTTGTTGTGATACCATGTGGGACTTAGAGGTTTTCTGATCTTGGCTCATTGGTTCTTTTGGTCCAACATTTGATATCAGTTAGAATACTATAACTAAAGCAGTACTACAAAGCTATAGTTAAGGTATCTTAGATAATATCTTATCTAACATTTGGTAGTCATGACATGTCCATGACTTACCTTTTGTCACAAACTAAAGTTGGCAACTATACTAACTAATAAAGGTGGATAGTGGAATAAAGTATGGTCAACTATATGGGTTTTATAGAAAACGCTATGCAGTATATGAGAGGTTTGTAGCTGAGTGTCAGAGAGACCATACTTATGTACACTTGTTCATAATAGATGATTCCAAAGGTTAACTAGCTTCAGAATAACTTGTTCTTCCAAAGCCAATTATACGTTAGAAGTAGCTACTTCTTTCGAGGCTTCCTTGGGACTACATACTTTGGAACAGCAGAGATTTTTTTCTTTGGAAGTTGGAGTTTTCCATTGGAAGTTGATCTTACAATTGTCTTCGGAAGAACTCCATTTGTCTTTGGAAGTTCCACTATTAGCATAGAAGAACTTTATTAGTTGTACCAAAATAGTCTAAGTGTTTGGTTTTGGTTGCACCAACCTTTCTAGATCTAAAAATTTTGTTCGGACTTTTGGATGCTCGCGTACTTTTCTTAATACCTAGACACAAAAGAAGAAATTTGATGTTGTGTCTGACAAGTGTTACTTCGCTGGCTACTCCTCCTCTCAAAAAGCTTATCGGGTGTATAATAAGAGAACGTGTATTGTGCAAGAGTTTTTCAATGTTGATTGGCAGGAATCTAATTCCTTTGATTTCCAATCAGAACCCGCATGCTTCTTGAACACCAATATGACTTTCAACTCATTTAATCTTTTGGTTTTTGACGATGATGCGTCTATTTCCAATGTTCAAACAAACATCATTCCTCCAGATCCATTACCTATCATTCCTCCTATTCATTAAACCCATCAAAATTCATCACCTGATAATGCTACATGAGTTGACATTACATCTTCCTCATCATCCTTTTACATTCCACCCCCATGTGTTTGTGCATCTCTTTCCTTGTCACCTACCTCTACTTTATCTCATGCTGTCATGTCCACATCACCAATTAAGTCTACCCAACCATCTTCCTCTCATTATCTACTCATCAATAACCATCAGCCCACCTTCTTTAAATACCCTACCCTTAACCACTAATTTCAAAACCTTAAAGGACCACCCCAGGATAAAATTATAGGATCCATCACCGATGGAGTTCGGACGCGGAGTCAATAAGGTTTGATTAACGTATGTCTATTCTCTTGTTTTATACCACTTTTCAAGATTCTTGCTCGGCTGAATCAATGAAATTTGAGATACAACAATTCAGGAAGCTCAAGGTGTGGACCCTGTTTGATCTCCCACTAAACAAATGCCCAATAGGCACGAAATCGGTGTTCAAGAACAAACCAAATGACTATGGTATTGTGGTAAGGAACAAGTCCATATTGGTGGTTCAGGGCTTTTCTCAAGAAGAAGGTATTGACTACATGAAAGTCTTTCCTCCCGTAGCTTGTCTTGAAACTATTCGAATTTTTCTGTCTCATGCCGCAAACAAGTAGTTCAAAGTCTATCAGATGGATGCCAAATGTGCATTTCTCTATGGAGACATTAATGAAGAGATATATTTGTGTCAACCATGAGGGTTTAAGGATCCCGACTTTCCCCCCAAAGTCTACAAGCTTGATAAGTCTCTCTATGGTCTTAATTAAGATCCTCGCATCAAGTACGAGACTCTAACATAGTATCTTCTAAGCAATGGTTTTCTCATGGCACCATTGATATGAATCTATTCAAGAAGGAAGTGGATGGTGAGATGCTAATTGTGCAAGTCTACGTGGATGACATTATTTTGGCTCCACCAATCCAAAGTTGTCTCAGGAGTTTGAGTAGGTTATGTGTAGTTGTTTTGAAATAAGCATGATGGGGGAAATGTGCTTCTTCCTTGGGTTGCAAGTTTAACAAAGGTCTAGGCAATTCTCATTCAGCAAGAGAAGTATATCAAAGAAATTCTGAAGAAATTCAAGATGGTTAATGCTTCTCCTGAACTCACTCCATCCACTACTCAAACATGCCTCACTCCAGATGAGAATTGGAAACATATTGATCCTCATCTATACAGATTTATGATCGGTTCCCTATGTATCTTACATCAAGTCGTCCCGACATCACCTTTGTTGTAGGATATTGTGCTCAACACCAATCTGCCCCGAAGGAGTCTCCTAAAAAGGCTGTAAAATGAATCTATTGTTATCTTAAAGGCTCTTCTCATTTAGGGATTTGGTATCCTTGTGGTGGAAATTTTGATTTACATGCTTATTCTGACAATACCTAGAATAGAAAATTGGTCACCGGAGGATGTCAATACCTAGAAAATTGTCTGGTATCATGGCAGAGCAAGAAACAGACTGTTGTCTCTCTTTCCACAGGGGAGGTAGAGTACATTGCTGCTTCAAGCTGTTGCTCACAAGTGCTCCAACATTAGATGATTGACTACCACATCAACTTTCTCCATACAGCGTTGTTCTATGACAGCGAGGCAGCCATTGCATCGCAAAGAATCCCATTCATCATTTTCACACCAAGCACATCCAAAAATGGATTCATGCAATTTGTGATGCTCAGGAAAAGGGTTTTATTGATATTATTACTATGGACACTAAAAAACAAAAAGCGGATCTTTTCACTAAACATTTGATAAATCTCGTTTTAAGGATTTGATCTCTATGTTTGGATTGAAATCATTTTAGAACCCATTTTCATAAACTATCTCATGTACATATTGTTTATACTTCTTTTGTTGTTCTCTTACTTTCTTTTCGTTTTTCAATATGCTTCATAGTCCTTCATCATTTTACCTAAAAAAATAAATGATGAAATTCATATATATATATATATATATATATATATATATATATATATATATATATATATAATATATATATATATATATATATATATATATATATATATATATATATTACTAAGAAATTTCTCCAATCTTGCTCATTCGTTGAAATTTTGGGTAGAATATTAAATGTTTCTCTTGTGTTCTTTTGCAGAATTCTCCTAAATAAATTTTGCTGCCTGGATGATATGAATAAGTTCAACAGTATTGTGTTGGGATATGCTTGATAGGTTCAGCAAGAAAGCAAAGTATACAGTAATCTCATGGCTTAACTAACAGAATAAGAAATTTGTAAGTCAGATAATTCCCTTGACATTTTTGGCCTTCACAAAGTTACAAGTTGTTCGAGCATATATAGTCATATATAGTGTGTTTGTCGCTTGTCGAATAGTCTAGTCTTAATGTAATACACCTGATATGTTGTAAACACATGAAACTGGGTCATTCGTACGAGCATATGCGAATAAGACTCAGTGGTACGACTGAGCCATGCTAATGGACCAGTTGTCCGACAGAGAGATGCGATTGTGACATTCGTAAGACTGGACCATAAGTATGGTCCAGTCGTACGATTGAACTATACGCATGGTCCAGTCGTACGATTGAACCATACGCATGGTCCAGTCGTACGATTGAACCATACGCATGGTCCAATTGCACGAATAGGCCCAGTGGCATCTAACATGGGCTGAGGCCTATATATACTAGTTTCAATGTGTAGAGAGATTGAGGGATTTGAGAGGAGTCTGCGTGGAGCCTAGGGCTGCCGGATGAGAGGGGAGATGATGCTCGATCTCCCCTTGCCAAGAGTCTTGATTCTTATGTTGTAACGAGCTTGTAATCGTTAGGTTTTATCGATGAAACCATTTATTATAGTTCGTGTTATTGATTGTCTCTTGGTTTTTGCTGTTGTATATCCTTCCGTCAAGAACACGCTTGGATGTTTACCGATCCAGCCAACTTCACACAAGTCCTTGTTCAAAATGGGTTGAGAATGTGATATCTCTTTATTGATTTATTTTTTACCTCAAGTATCCTTGTTTCTCTTACCTATCTTGTCTCAAAAGGTATTGCTTGCTCTATCTTTGTATCTAAGAAGCTCTTTGATGTATTTTACCTCGTGCTTATCTCCTCTACTATATGTGAACATTGACCTAGAGTGATGATCTCCTTTGTTGTATGATAATATTGACCTGGGGTTCTCATGAGCATGATATGATGATCTTCTTTGTAATACGTAAGTATAGACATGAAGTCTTATCTGTAAGACTCAATTGATCAAGTCCTCTCTTATAGGTGAGTATAGACCTGGAGCTTTTATCATTTGATGTCTATAGGGACTGTGCTTCTTTTAAAAAAGGATATTTGTTGCATTTAAAAGGAATAATCAAGCAGAGCGTGTCATTTGGTCAAAATATCATGAGGACACCATATGTTTCTTTGCCAAATGTTTATGGAGACTAAGTCATTCAAGTGTTCTTCAAATGAACCAATACATGATAACAGTAGTTGCGGTTCATTTGTGGAATAGAAGAAGGCATGGGCTAAAAAGGACAAGTCATTTATGACCAAAGCATGTACGGGTGAAACTATAGTTTCGCTGCCAGCGAAAGTACGTTCTATATATTACATTTTGCGAAATTAGGAGCTCATTTTTGCACAATCATGGGTTTTAGTTTCAGAGCGTATAAGGTGTCATTTTCCAATGATATTGAATTTGTGAGTGTTTGATTCCTAATTGATGGCCATTTAAGCTTTAGATATGAGTTTCAAACCTTGGACAGTAGTTTAATGTA
Source organism: Flaveria trinervia (assembly GCA_025506515.1). NCBI lineage: Eukaryota > Viridiplantae > Streptophyta > Magnoliopsida > Asterales > Asteraceae > Flaveria > Flaveria trinervia. The sequence continues at coordinate 29,127,537 of CM046452.1, read as the reverse complement.
GGTTTAAACAACTAATTAAGGACCGATTCGGTTGTGACTCTTCGGTACCTTCACAGTTCTTATTGCGAAAACACTGATTGTCCCGAGAAAACGAACGAAAGTTGAAAGGTTTTTAGCAAAGCTTTGAAGATATGTTGTCCGTCCGAACTTGACAGTTTCGCTGGACATTTCTCATTTTCGCTTGGTCGAATTATAATTTCGACTTGCCGAATTCACTGCCTTGGCATGCCGAAACTACATTTTCGCTAGCTAAAACTACTGTTTCAACTAGCAAAACTATATTTTCATCAAGCGAACTTAATTTGATTTCCCTTTAATTTTATTCTTTTTAGTTATTAATCTTTATTATTCATTTTGATCTATCTTTCTAATGTGTTTCAACTACTTTTCAGATAAAATCATTAATATGAAGTTTGACGAGAGGAACAATATTACGGCTATCCTAGATGATACACACCCTAAAGCCTTAGGATTTAGAGATTGTATTTGTTAGCTTCAAAGGTCACCCATCACTTATGTAGTCACTCACTCTCCCACCATTTATGACCTTGAGATAAGAGATTATTGTCGTACCGCTGAGTATGATTCTAGATCCAATCCTGAGAGGATTATTGCTAGCTTACTAGAAAATGACATAGCTATTACTGGAGAGATTATTACTCGAGTGTTGAGACTTCAAGAAGAAAGTGGAGATGAGGTTATGTTGACGGATCAGGAGGTTTTTTATGACTTTCGTAGTATTGGATATGAGGCCCCTCCAAGGAGATCCAGAAGTCCTTTTGGCCAATGAGTGGAGATACATGGCCCATGTTTGTATTATGAGATTAGATCACCATAAGGGTGGATCAGATGGGCTAAATCTGGATTGGGCCAAGGCGATGATCAGTTTTTGTAAAGAGCAGAAGGCCAATATTGCCAAACTCATCTCTAATAGCATGGCCAAGAATGTTATCGCCTTGAAGAAGGACAAATAGCTATTGTATCCAAGATTTCTGCAGATGATTATAGACGATCTAATTCCTGATGTACTGAGACATGGGGAAATAAAGCGATTAGTTTAGATGAACACTCACATATTTCATGACTGCTATGTAATAAGGCATGATTTTAGTGGGAAGATTACACACTTATAGGAGCATGTACCCTCCTGGAAGATGGAATTATATTCAAAGGGTGATTGAATCTGAGGATAAGAGGTTGAGGAGACGAGACTAAAACAGCTGAACTGCTGAAGAAAAGGAAGTGATATGCTAATGAGAAAGATTATGACATTGATGATGAAATTCAACAGGCTGAGTAGGAGATAAGGGCTGAGAAGGAGAAATGTCACACCCTAACCTTGACGGCGGAAACGTCGAGATGTGAGGGTTATGATTGTTCACAACCACATAACGCTATATTTAAATGTAAATATTAAAATTCTAGGTTAAAAAGGCATGACAAACATAAGTTTCAAACATGTAATAATTTTTAAACAAAACAAAATGTTACATAAACATTTTATTTATTAAACTAGGTCCAAGTCCTAGTTTTATTGCAAGCTTCAAAAGTCCACTTTATACTTGGGGATTTCCTGAAACATGATAAAAGTAAAAGGTCAACTATAAATAGTTGGTGAGTTTCCAAGTTTTCATACATAATATGATAAAGTTACAAGTAGCAATTCATGTCATAGGTCATAAGTTAGTAAGGTTATAGAACACATATCGTTACAACCAAACCTCGACTTGATTACAAGTATATAAGATTGGCTAAGTGTATTTGGTTCCCATGATGAACAAGCATACGTCATCAGGAGCCGGCAATACCTTGCCTTTAGCACCAAATAGGCTTGTCAGGCCCAACGATCTAAGACGTCGCCAGGCTAGCAATAATTAATGATTGTAAACAAAAATATGTATCTCATATAAACACTTACAATACCCAAATACCATGACAAAAAATATGAATTGCAAGTGCATTACAAGTGTAAACGTTTACAAGTGTGTTAAGTATAAGTAATCATGTTCACCCCATATTAGTGTGAAAAGGTAAAAAGGGGACAAGGAAAACTCACATGCCAAATAAGTATATAATGAAGATCAATAAGAATAATATATGTCGTTTGAAGATAAAACGTCACAAGGCACCTAAATATATAAATATACAAGATTTAGGTTAATATAAGATTAACGAGTTAACGTGAACTAGGGTATTAGAATTTTGGGGATTTTTATAAAGTTATAACTTCTTATAAAAACACCATTTATGAATTTATAAAATTTATTTTTAAAGAAAATGATCCTTTGTAAATAACTTGTGATTTTATTTAAAAGATTATATCTAAATTCTATAATTATCATGATAAATCCTTAAACATAAGGTCTAATATTAATTTAATACCTTTAAGTATTATATAACAATCTATTTTTATAAAATGTTTACTTATAACATTTGTAAATAATTTTATATTAAAATATTAAAATGTTTTAGAAGAATAAATTTTAAGAAATATTTAGATGACTTTAAAAATATTTGGGGTTTATAAAAGTCATTTTTATAATTATTATAATTTTCTATAATTAATTAAGGCCAAAAGGCTTTAAAAAAATTACAAGAGGGTGCCCGAGTTCGAACCCGGAACCTAACAAGGCAATGTCTTACCAGTGAACGAAGGCTCTCCGCCGCGGTACATCTTGGTTTTAAATTCCTTATAAACATAACCCAAGAAAAACCCCTAAATCGGATGAACCCTAGTTTAGATTTGAACCAAATTGATCATCTAAACAATCATGATAACCAAATAAGCCATGGGCTTTTGTTTCCCATGCTTAATCGAGCATATCCATGTATGTAAGTTACCGAATAGGTTTGAATTAAAGGTAATCCTAATCGAAGAACAAGTCGCGGTCGTAGTACCCAATGGATGAGCAATCCTCAATGGAAATCAAATTAACCATGCAAATAGCTTCAAATGATTATTTCGACTAAAAGCCCTTTATCAATTTTGATTTTTGAACCCCAGAGGGTGGTGTTCGATTAAGTTGCAGGTCGCGATGAAGGTGGTGATTGAATTCGTTGTTTGTGTTTGATTCAGGTGCAATTGGAATTGATAGCAGCTTTAGACTAGTTAGACGTTCGATTATGAGTCATTTAATTTGGTTATTATTAAGTTTTAATGGTCGAACGGCTATATGGTTAAAGACGTCGGTTGTTCGATCGAAGAGATTTGTAACCGGTGTTTAAACGTAATTAAGGTGCCCATTAAAGTTCGAACGTGGATACGAACGGATTTGGAACGATTTGGGTAACTAATGCTGGTGTTTTCGTGGATTTTGGGGCTCGCCGTAGCTGCTGCCGGAGCTTGCCGGAAAATCGTGAAGGAATGTGGTGGGGGTTTGGGTTTTTTTAGTAATTTACGCATTTAGTCCCTGCAGTTTTGTTATTATTATTTTACGCACAAAACTTGCATTTAATGTTTTAAAATTAACAATTAACCCCCTAACTTAATTGTTTTAAGTTTTAGTTAATATAATTCTCATTATTATTATTATTAGTGTTATTATTATTAATTTTATTGTTACTATTAGTATTGTTATGGTTATCATTATTATTTAACTGTTATTATTATAATCTATTTTGTTACTATTATTATTATTATTATTAGTATTATTATTATTATTATTATTATTATTATAACTATTATTATCGTTTGATTTAATATTTTTATTTATTGACATTCATATATTAAAATTTAATGGCAACTAAGGAATATGCATAAATAACCCATGAATTTCAAGATTGACAACAATGGCCCTTATAAGAATAAACGAGATTAACTATTAATTAACAAAAATACGAGATGTTACAGTCTCCCCAACTTAAAAGAATTTCGTCCCGAAATTAAGAGAAATGAAACTATAAAAATAGGAACGGGTATTTCTTCTTCATGTGCTCCTCACGTTTCCAAGTAAATTCAGTGCCACGTTTATTTTCCCAACGAACCTTAACGATTGGGGTTGTTGTGGTTCTAGTCTTCTTCATTATGCGATCCATGATTTCAATAGGTTTCTCGACAAAATGCAATGACTCGTCAATCTGGATGTCTTCCAACAGAACATGCAGACTTTCGTCAGCCAAGCACTTTCTCAAATTTGAGACGTGAAATACAGGATGAATTCCACTAAGGTCGGAAGGTAACTCCAGTTTATAAGCCACTTTCCCAATCCTTTTCAGGATTTTGAAAGGTCCTACAATCTTGGAGCCAATTTTCCCTTCTTTCCAAAGCGAACAACACCTTTCCACGGTGAGACCTTTAGAAGAACCATCTCCCCAACTTGGAATTCCAATGGCTTACGTTGCTTGTCAGCATAACTCTTTTGACGACTTCTCGCCACTTCAAGTTCTTGTGGATAATGGAAACTTTATCGGTCGTCTCTTGTATAAGTTCAGGACCAGTGATGAAGTTTTCACCAATGTCGGTCCAACAGATCGGTGAACGACATTTACGACCATAAAGTGCTTCAAACGGTGCCATCTTGATAATTGAGTAATAACTATTGTTATACGAAAATTCCGCGAGCGGTAGATGCGTATCCCAATCTCCACCAAAGTCAATAACACACAGGCATAGCAAATCCTCCAAGGTTTGGATCGTTCACTCAGTTTGGCCATCAGTTTGAGGATGGTAAGCCGTTCTTAGGTCCAATTGAGTACCCAAAAGTTCTTGCATAGACGACCAAAAGTGTGAAGTGAAACGAGCATCTCGGTCAGATATGATATGCAGAGGTACCCCATGACGAATTACAATCTCATCAACGTATATACGAGCTAACCTTGATGTCTTGTAAGTGTCACGTATAGGTATAAAATGTGCCGATTTGGTCAATCGGTCTACGATCACCCCTATGCTATTATGTCCTCGGGAGGTTTAGGGTAGCTTGGTTATGAAGTCCATGGATATGTGTTCCCACTTCCACATAGGGATCTCGGGTTGCTCAAGAAATCCACTTGGACGTTGATGTTCGACTTTAACCTTCGTACACGCGAGGCACTTAGCTACATAAGTCGCTAAATCTTTCTTCATTCTGTAAGGCCCCGTTCGCGGGACGCTTACAGCTGGGTTCTCATCGCACATAAAACATATAATTACATTTGTATTTAATAAATCGCAGCGGAAAACTAAAACAAACTTTCATTTCCATGTAAATGCTTTTGCAAACTAATACAACATTCATTACAAAAAAAATAGTTTGTTCGCATTACAATGCAAAAACATTAATCAAAGAATGCCATCCCCAAAAGAGCTGAGTAGTCGCCCGTGCCATCCTCAGCAATCATTACCTGCCAACTGGAAACACATCAAAGTCAGCGTTGCTGAGTGAGTTCTAGTTTTATAAATAAAACATACTTTACTTTCATATAAAACCGTTCGTTACTTTTACATGATCACACATCGTACGTACACATAGATAATATCATTATTATCTTCTTCATTCGTTCATTCGTTCTTTCATTACCTTACTTGCGCATCGGACATCATCCATACCAATACCATGTGCTACACCCCGTTTAGTGTAGCTACCGGCCAAAGTCAACATGAACAGCTAAACGTATGCCACGGTACTAGGATTAACCATCAGTCTTAGCTACTGGGCCGAAGTCAACAAATGAACAGCTAAACGTATGCCACAGTACTAGGGTGAGCGGTAGAGGTTCTACATTCAGGGTCAATCACCAAGAAGGACCCGTTATCCGATGTGTGCAAGACGTTTCATTCGTTCATTAATACATGCATTCATTCATCATGTTCCTCTTTCTTATCTTTCACTTTTCGTTACATAATACTTCGTTCATTCATCATAATAGGTAAAGCCATAGAAGGGTATTATACATCACACTAAGGAACATTAACATGCATCAACATCACATCATACAGGGCAACACATACATACATAACATACAACATCATCACCCTCATCATGCCCAACATGCTTTCTAAGACCTCGATCGTCATCTTAAAAACTCTTATGGGAACCTTTACGTCAAAATTTACATCTGCACTTTCCCCCGAAAGTCAGAAATCATCTACACCTTCCTCGGTTACAACAGCCCTATTCGGGCGTATGGACACCCTTCAGTCACACTGCCTCCATGCGACTGAACATCATGGGAGTGAACTAATACTGATGAACACCTATGCGAATGAACATCCAGTCGTGCGAATAGACAATGCGGATGAACACCTATGCGACTGGACCTTCAGTCGTGCGAATGAACCTTCAGTCGTGCGAATGAACCTTCAGTCGTGCGAATGAACCCCAATCGCACCCTAATCGGCCCATGGCCTCCATTCGGTCTCCAGTCGTCGGCTACGCCCTAACTGATGCAGAATGCAGTTCAACCCGACTGCAGCCGAGGGTTTTCGGCCTCCAACCTCACCTAAACCCAATTTAAGCCTAAATCAACCATCCTAAACCTTAGGGATGCATACCATAACCTTATTCAAGCACACCAAGCAAGAAATCAAGCCCCAAACGGGTCCTACGCATACATACACCATACATACGGGTTTTCACCCAAAACGCGAAAGGGTTTTCAGATGTGTTCCAGCCCCAAAATCATTCAAAAACATGTAAAAGAGGGTTCCTAGAACTCACCTAAACGAGCACAACGACAAGAGCTTCGATTCGGCTTGCTTCACGACAATTTTGGCGACCCGAACCGACCCGAACCGGCACTTTTCCTCTTTTTCTCTTATTTCTCTCTTCTCCCCTTTCTTTGCTGATTTGTGAGTGTGGGGGAGAGGGTAAGGGCTGCCCTCTCCTTATATACTCCCCCTCACCCGACTTTCTTTCGTGGGCGAGTTTGGTCCCTCACTTTGGCTTTATTTTCTTTTCTTTCTTCACCGGCTTCAAAATAATAAATATTCGGGTGTTACAAGTCCACCCCCCTCATATAGGTTTCGTCCCCGAAACCTGTTATTCGTCGAACAGACGTGGATAATGCTGTCTCATTTCTTCTCAGTCTCCCACGTTGACTCGGATCCCTTCCTGTGCTTCCACTGTACACGCACAAGAGGAACCACTTTATTCCTTAGCCTTTTCTCCTTTCGGTCGATGATTGCCACTGGTTGCTCCACATAATTGAGCCGTTCATCTACTTCGATATCTTCCAATGGAACAATCATGTCTTCATCAGCTATACACTTTCTGAGATGAGATACATGGAATGTCGGGTGAATCCCACTTAACTCATCTGGCAACTCCAATCTATAGGCCACCTCCCCTACTCGAGCAATGATTTGGAAAGGGCCTATATATCTTGGGCTCAACTTGCCCCGCTTTCTGAATCTGATAATACCCTTCCAAGGCTAGACCTTTAACATAACCCGGTCACCCACCTAGAACTCAATTGGCCTACGTCGCTTATCGGCATACGACTTCTGTCTATCTTTGGCTGCCTTCATGAAGGCTTTAATCTTTTCAAGCTTCTCTGTCGTAGCCTCGATTACCTCGATGCTCCCCAATTCCTTCTAACCAATATCACCCCAACAAACGGGTGTTCTGCATCTCCTACCATATAGCATCTCATATGGTGGCATACCAATACTGGCATGATAGCTGTTGTTGTATGAGAATTCAGCTAACGGTAAGTGGTCATCCCAACTTCCACAAAACTCAATCGCACATGCTCGAAGCATGTCTTCCAATGTCTGAATGGTCCTTTCTGACTGACCATCGGTTTGGGGATGATAAGCCGTGCTAATATGTAACCTCGTCCCCATAGCGTCGTGGAATTTCTCCCAAAATTTAGATGTAAACCGAGTGTCACGATCAGTCACAATAGACACCGGCACACCATGACGAGCTACAATTTCCTTGATGAATAGATCAGCCAACCTCTCAGATGAATACGTCTCGCGGATCGGTAGAAAATGAGCACTCTTCGTCAGACGATCAACTATCACCCATATGGCATCATACCCTTTCGGGGTACGTGGCAGCTTCGTAATGAAGTCCATGGTGATGTGCTCCCATTCCGTTCTGGTATATCCAAGGTTGTATCTTCCCATACGGCTTTTGATGCTCTGCCTTCACCTGTAAGCACGTAAGGCACTTACTCACATACTCCACCACGTCACGCTTCATACTCGGCCACCAATAATCTTTCTTCATGTCATGGTACATTTTCGTGGCACCAGGATGAATGGAGTATCGAGTCTTGTGGGCTTCATCCATTATCTTCACCCGTAGATCCCCAAAACGAGGATCCACACACGACCGAATCGAGTTCTAACACGAGTGTGTTTTCACCCAATTCCCCAACCAGACCTCTCATTCTTTTCGAGTTAAGGTGATCTTCTTTCAATGCCTCATCTTGAAACTCCTTAACTTGCTTCATCACATCGGAGGTCATGATTAATTAATAAGCTTTCACCCGAATCGGTCCGGGCCTTTCCTTCGGCTAAGGGCATCCGCCACCACATAAGCTTTGCCTGGATGGTAATGGATCTCGCAATCATAATCCTTTATAAGTTCCAACCATCTCCTCTGCCTCATGCTCAGATCCTTTTGCTCGAAGAAGTACTTCAAGCTCTTATGATCGGTGAATATGGTGCACTTCGTCCCGTAGAGATAGTGCCTCCAAATCTTTAGTGCAAAGACCACGGCTGCTAGCTCCAAGTCATGAGTGGGATAATTAACCTCATGGACTTTCAATTGTCGGGATGCATAGGCTATAACCTTCCCTCTCTGCATTAACACACACCCCAACCCTGAGTAGGAAGCATCAGAATAAACCCCAGATCTTCGCTTCCATCGGTAATGACAGAACAGGAGCTTGAGTCAGTCTTGGCTTTCAGCTCTTCGAACGCCTTCTCTGAGCTTGACCCCATACAAACTTCACATCCTTTCGGGTCAACTTAGTTAGTGGAGAAGCAATCTTAGAGAAGTCTTGGATGAATCTCTCTATAGTAGCCCGCCAAGCCCAAGAATCTACGGATCTCGGATGGCGTCTTTGGTGACTTCCATTGCATAACCGCCTCCACCTTTGCCGGGTCCACCATAATCCCATCAAGATTCACCACATGACCCAAAAACTGAACTTCGCGCAACCAGAATGCGCACTTGGAGAATTTAGCATACAATTTCTCCCTTCTCAACGTCTCTAGAACCTCCCGAATGTGACCGGCATGCTCAATCTCGCTCTTTGAATAAATCAGGATATCATCAATAAACACAATCACTGATTTATCCAACATAGGCCGACACACACGGTTCATCAGATCCATAAACAGCTGGCGCGTTGGTCAAACCAAAGGACATGACAAGAAACTCATAATGACCATAGCGCGTGCGGAAAGCTGTTTTAGGGATATCTTGTTCCTTTACCTTCAACTGATGAAGCCAAACCAAAGATCTATTCTTGAAAACCAACTGGCACCCTGAAGCTGATCGAACAAATCATCTATTCTCGGTAAGGGGTATCGGTTCTTCACGTCAACTTGTTCAGCTCGCGGTAGTCAATGCACATCCTCATACTACCATCCTTCTTCTTTACAAACAGGACCGAGCACCCCAAGGAGAGATACTCGGTCTAATGAACCCCTTATCAAGCAGCTCTTGCAACTGCTCCATCAACTCTTTCATCTCGGTTGGAGCCAACCGATATGGTGCCTTGGGAACAGGTTGGGCACCCGGTATCAGATCAATCTGAAATTCAATCTCTTGTCAGGTGGCACTCCTGATAAGTCTTGTGGGAACACGTCTGGAAAGTCACACACAACCGGTACATCGGCTAGTTGTGGTGTTGGTGTATCCACATCCTTTTCATAGGCCAAGTAAGCACTACATCCACGCCTCATGCACTTTCCCGCCGCCGCCATTGAGATCACCTTCGGGATCGTAGTGACCCGATCACCAAAAACCGTTACCGAACTTCCGTCAGGCACTGTCAACCGAACCATCTTCTTGCGACACACAATGTTCGCCTCGAAATCCGCCAACCAATCCATCCCAAGACCAAATCGAACCACCCAAGTCATCACGAACGGTCTAATAGGAACTTATGACCCTCAAGTTCCACATCACAATTCTCTATCATCTCAGAAATCCTGGTAGACTTACCAATGGCAGTTTCTACATCAAAGGGCGCATCAACACGTCTACTACTAATAGGCAGCTTAGCACAGAAAGCAGCAGAAATAAAACTCCTACTAGCACCAGAATCAAATAACACAGAAGTTAAAGTCTGGTTCACTAGAAACGTACCAGACAGACGTCAGGGTCCGTCCTAGCCTCCTCCTGTGTCATGGTGAACGCCCTGGCGCTCGCCCTCGGTCCATCACTTCCCGTCTTCTTCACCCTGAACCCTCATTCCTCGACTTCTTACAATCCCTGCTCATATGACCAGTTTCCCCACAGTTAAAACATTTGCCCGACGGGCAATCCTTCGCCATATGCCCTGTCTTCCCACACTTAAAGCACAAGTTTGACCCAAACCTACATTCCCCGCTGTGCTCCCTTCCACACTTGCCACACCTTTTCGACCCCGCACTTGATGTGACCACACGGCGTTCATCCACCCGCGCCTTTTTGTTACCCATCGGGGCATCACCCCGACCAACCGTTTCCCGTTCCAGTTCCGATCACCACCACCCTTCTTACTTGCTTCAGTCACCACCACCTCCCGCTCGCATACAGCCCCTCCCACCAATCAACCGCCGACCTAAACGTGCTTGGCCGGGCGGCGATCATATGCCGGCGAACATCCACCGGTAAACCCTGAATGTACCTCTTGATTTTCCTAGACAGAGGCGTCACCTGATCAGGCACAAGTCGTGCCATTTCATTAAACTTGGTGGTATACTGCTGGTGTGTCATGGTTCCAGCCTCCAACTGTAAAAACTCCCTTTCCAACTTATCCATTTCCCGATGAGGACAAAATTCCTCAATCACCAACCTTCTCAGCTCAGGCCATTTCATTTTCCCAATGGCCCTACTACCCTCAGCTTGGACAATGTTGTCCCACCAGCACAGAGCTAAATCCACAAAAGAGTGGGTAGCAAACTTCACCTTTTGGTCCTCTCGGCACTCGCTGATATCGAGAACAGCCTCCATTTCCCTCACCCACCGGTGAGCAGCTGCAGCGGTGCCGTTCCATCAAAAGTAGGGGGCTTGCATCTCATAAAAGTCCCATAATTACATCCTCGTGCCTCCGCGCGCAGGCTCTTTTCTTCCTCTTCATCATCACATAGAACCGTTTCCGGCTCTGGTTGTTCCCGTTCTCCAGAGGATCTGTTTCTTCTTTCTTTCCTCCCCCTTCTCGTACGGCCTTAATAACTTCAGTCACCACAGACGGTAAGATTGTCTGCATGACCTGATGGACTTCTTCTACAACAGCCTCCTTTACTGAGGCTCTCAGATTGGCGCTTTCGTCGCCACCCTCCGGATGGGGGTCTCTGTTTCTTCATGAACCACCCTCTCAACTCTGGGTCTCCTTCTCTTGGGTCGCGGTTCAACACCGTGCCTCCACCCCTAGAAGCTTTCGAAGATCTACCTCCGCCATCACACGCACACTGAAAGATTCAAACACCAACACGGTCATTCAAGGAAACAACTCAGTTTATGTCAAGTATAGTAAGTCCCTAATTACAGTGGCCAGTTGTGATTAGCCACTTACTTTACTCTTCATACCCCAAGTATTACCTGTCCTGACTACATCAGTATTTAAATCTGCATACACACATAACCACATACCATGCGCATATAAAACCGGTTAACTTTACGAAAATACCTGATGGCACGCAGCTACTCAGTTTGGCATCCCATTCCCATTCCGTCCCATTCTCAGTTTAAGATTAGGTTTATTTTGAAAATTTACCCATTTACTTAACTTTGGCTCTGATACCAACTTGTAAGGCCCCGTTCCCGGGACGCTTACAGCTGGGTTCTCATCGCACATAAAACATATAATTACATTTGTATTTAATAAATCGCAGCGGAAAACTAAACAAACTTTCATTTCCATGTAAATGCTTTTGCAAACTAATACAACATTCATTACAAAAAAATAGTTTGTTCGCATTACAATGCAAAAACATTAATCAACGAATGCCATCCCCAAAAGATCTGAGTAGTCGCCTGTGCCATCCTCAGCGATCATTACCTGCCAACTGGAAACACATCAAAGTCAGCATTGCTGAGTGAGTTCTAGTTTTATAAATAAAACATACTTTACGTACACATAGATAATATCATTATTATCTTCTTCATTCGTTCATTCGTTCTTTCATTACCTTACTTGCGCATCGGAGATCATCCATACCAATACCATGTGCTACACCCGGTTAGTCGTAGCTACCGGGCCGAGTCAACAAATGAACAGCTAAACGTATGCCACGGTACTAGGAGTAACCATCAGTCTTAGCTACTGGGCCAAAGTCAACAATGAACAGCTAAACATATGCCACAGTACTAGGGGTGAGCGGTAGAGGTTCTACATTCAGGGTCACACCAAGAAGGACCCGTTATCCGATGTGTGCAAGACGTTTCATTCGTTCAAATACATGCATTCATTCATCATGTTCCTCTTTCTTTATCTTTCACTTTTCGTTACATAATACTTCGTTCATTCATCATAATAGGTAAAGCCATAGGAAGGGTATTATACATCACACCAGGGAACATTAACATGCATCAACATCATATCATACAGGGCAACATCATACATACAAACATATAACATCATCACCCTCATCATGCCCAACATGCTTTCTAAGACCTCGATCGTCATCTTAAAAACTCTTATGGGAACCTTTACGTCAAAACTTACATCTGCACTTTCCCCCGAAAGTCAGAAGTCAATCTACACCTTCCTCGGGTACAACAACCCTATTCGGGCGTATGGACACCCTTCAGTCGCACTGCCTCCATGCGACTGAACATCATGCGAATGAACTAATACGGATGAACACCTATGCGAATGAACATCCAGTCGTACGAATAGACAATGCGGATGAACACCTATGCGACTGGACCTTCAGTCGTGCGAATGAACCTTCAGTGGTGCGAATGAACCTTCAGTCGTGCGAATGAACCCCAATCGCACTCTAATCGGCCGTATGGCCTCCATTCGGTCTCCAGTCGGTCGCCTAGCCCTAACTGATGCAGAATGCAGTTCAACCCGACTGCAGCCGAGGGTTTTCGGCCTCCAAACTCACCTAAACCCAATTTAAGCCTAAATTAACCATACTAACCTTAGGGATGCATACCATAACCTTATTCAACACAACCAAGCAAGAAATCAAGCCCAAATGGGTCCTACGCATACATACACGCATACATACGGTTTTCACCCAAAACGCGAAAAAGGGTTTTCAGATGTGTTCCAGCCCCAAAATCATTCAAAAAATGTAAAAGAGGGGTCCTAGAACTCACCTAGACGAGCACAACGACAAGAGCTTCGATTCGGCTTGATTCACGACAATTTTGGCGACCCGAACCGACCCGAACCGGCACTTTTCCTCTTTTTCTCTTCTTACTCTCTTCTCCCCTTTCTTTGGCTGATTTGTGAGTGTGGGGGAGAGGGTAAGGGCTGCCCTCTCCCTTATATACTCCCCCTCACCCGACTTTCTTTCGTGGGCGAGTTTGGTCCCTCGACTTTGGACTTTATTTTCTTTTCTTTCTTCACTGGCTTCAAAATAATAAATATTGGGGTGTTACACATTCCAGGCCACCAATATGACCACGCAGGTCCATGTACATTTTATCGGAGCCCAGATGAATAAAATAACGAGTTTGATGAGCTTCGTTCATGATAAAGTATGAAGATTATCACGATTTGGAAACCAAATTCGATTTGCGAAGTACATCAACCCATTGGGTTTCGTTCCAATCGGTTTAAAAGATTGGGCTCCAGTTCATCCTTCATTCTTCCTTCTTGTTGCACCACTTGTTGAGCCTCCAAGATACTAGACTCGATGTCACTATCTATTCTCAATTTTGTAACATACGGTAGTCTCGTTGACATCTAGTCAGATCTCTGTATCGAACTCACCAAAGTGTCAACCATAACATCGATCGCGAATTTCTTGGAATGAGATCATCTTCTTGTGAATCTTTCGGCTTAGTGCATCGGCTACAATTTTGCTTTACCAGTATGGTAATGAATGTCACAATCATAGTCACTAATGAACTCCACCCAACGACGTTGTCTCATGTTGAGATCTTTTTGATTGAAAACGTGTTGAAGGCTTTTACGATCGGTGTAGACTATACATTGCGTACCATACAGGTAGTGCCTCCAAATCTTCAAAGCAAATACAACAACAACAAGCTCGAGATTGTGGATTGTGTAATTCACCTTGTGAACCTTCAATTGTCTTGATGCATGAGCTATGACCTTCCCTCGTTGCATGAGTACACAACCAAGGCCTTGTTTAGATGCATCACAATACACGGTGAAGTCGTCATTTCCATCGGGTAGGGTCAAGATAGGAGCATTGCACAACTTGTGCTTTAACACTTCAAAAGCTTCTTCTTGCTCAGAACCCCACTCGAACGGTTTATTCTTTTATGTCAAAGAAGTGAGTGGTTTTGTGATCCTTGAAGTTTGGCAATGAATCGCCAATAGTAGCCAGCAAGACCAAGAAAAGAACGAACTTCGGTAGGAGTCGTAGGAACACACAAATTCTTCACAACTTCCTCCTTTGCAGGATCAACGTGAATTCCTTGGCTATTCACCACGTGTCCTAGAAATTGAACTTCTTGAGCCAAAAGTCACACTTCGAGAACTTCGCGTACAATTGCTCTTTCTTCAACAACTCAAGAACCAATCTCAAATGCAGTTCATGATCGGTGTTGGATTTAGAGTAGATAAGTATGTCATCTATGAAAATGATCACAAACTTGTCTAGATAAGGCTTGCATACTCGGTTCATGAGATCCATGAAGACAGAGGAGCATTGGTTAAACCAAAAGGCATCACCATAAACTCGTAGTGCCCATAACGAGTACGGAACGGGTCTTGGGATGTCATCATCATGAACTCGTAATTGATGATATCCAGAGCGTAGATCAATCTTGAGAATATGGCAGCTCCTTGAAGTTGATCAAACAAGTCATCGATGCGAGGAAGAGGATAACGATTCTTGATGGTAAGCTTGTTAAGCTCATAATAATGGATGCACATACGAAACGATCAATCTTTCTTCTTCACGAAAAGAACAGGTGCACCCCAAGGCGAAGAACTAGGACGGATGAAACCCTTCTCGCATAGCTCTTGAAGTTGACTAGAGAGTTCTTGAATTTCAGATGGTGCAACTCGATATGGTGACTTAGCCACGGGGTTTGCTCCCGGTATCAAGTCAATTTTAAACTCAACTTCACGCACGGGAGGTAAACCACTAAGGTCATCGGGAAATACTTCACGAAAGTCTCGTACGATAGGGACATCCTTAAGTTCTTTCCCTTTGACTTTCGTGTTGACCACATAAGCCAAGAAAGCCATATACTTCTTGCTTAAGCATTTTCGAGCTTGAGTGCAAGACATGAGTTTAATCCTTGGAAGATTTTTCACTGAACACCTTCAAGGTATCACCAGAAGGTAACAGTATACGTATGCACTTCTCGAAACAAATGATCTCGGCATGGTGTTTGGCTAACCAATCCATACCAATGATGACGTCGAAGCTTCCAAGTTTCATAGGAATAAGATCGATAAGAAAATCATGCGTGTCAAGAATTAAGATGCAATCACGAATAATGACGTCAACGGTGATCGGTTCTCCATCGGCAACTTCAATGGTAAGAGGTCTTTCTAGTTTCATATATGGCTTAGCAAGTATGGGTTCAAACTCTAACGAAACAAAACTCTTATCGGCTCCAGAATCAAATAGGACATAGGCATAAGTTTTATTAATAAGGAACATACCATTCACCACATCGTTGTTTGCTTGTGCTTGGTTAGCGTTGATGTTGAAAGCACGTCCTCGGGCTTGTGGAACATTACCCACAAGACGAGGGCATTTTGGGCGGAAATGACCAGGTTCCCCACAGTTGTAGCAAACACGATTTGTGACCACGGCGGCATTGTTAGGTGCACGGTGGCAAGTCGCCACCAAATGACCATATTTACCGCATAAGGTGCAGATACAACATGGTTGATTTCTGGATGATGATACCTACAAGTGTTGCACGTAGGCTGAGGACCAGCATAAGCCCTAGCCCCAGGCACTTGTGCCACAGGTGTAGCCGCGGTACAAGTTGTCTTTGGGGTTGTTTGGGTGCAGCCACGGCATAGTTGCGTGCCAAGGTGAACTTGCGCTTCTTCTTGTTGTTGTTGTTAGACGATTCAGCTTTGGACTCCTTAACGGCCTTGGTAGCCATCTTTTCCACTTTCTTTGCACCCTTCACAGACATGGTGCCCGCTCATATATGGTTCTCGGTTAGTTGAGCCGTGATAGTAATGGCTTCTTCTAAAGTTGTGGGTCGGCTACCCACCACAGCATCTTGAATTTGGGGTGTACACCCTTGATAAACTTCTCGATGTTGCGGGGGATAGTGTTGACCATATGAGGCAGCAGTATACCAACTCATGATGCCTAGTTGAGTAGGCCAAATGATCACCATCGTTTTGCTTCAAATTCAAAATTCATCCTCCAACTTTTGCAGTTCGCTTCTCCGGCAGAACTTCGCGATGGCGATGTTTTTGAACTCTTCCTAAGTAAGTGCCAGAATAGCATCGGGCCCACGATTTCTCTTCTTGCTATTCCACAAGGTGAGAGCCCTTTGTTGGAGCATGCTAGTGGCATAACAAACTTTGAGTGCCTCGGGACACTCACAGTTGACAAAAGTGTTCTCCATGCTCTCAAACCACTCAAGAAGACCAGTGGCTCCTTCCTTACCCCTAAAACTAGTGGGTTTGCAAGAGCTAAAGTGCTTGAAAGTGCATGTTTGGTTGTTGCGTCCTTTGTTAGCACTATTCTCCCCATGACCGTTGTTGCTAGAGTGGTCATTAAGGTGATATTGAGTTCGGAAACCATGGTCGGGATGACAGCAGCCATTTGTGGGGCAATCATGGCGGCTAGCTTACTATCGGAACTTCCACACTTTCCATGATGACGAGACTTGTTAGAATATGCAAAATGAGTTAGATACGGGGAAAAGAATAACAAGGATTATAATTCAACAATGATAAGACAAGAGTTGTAAGGCACATGGAATAGTTCCATTTGATAACGTATTACCATTTGGAAACGTTGACACGTCAAGGTAAGTTGACCCATTCGCCTTAGGAATTTGTGTATGTTGACCATAGTTTATCACTCATCCAAGAAATCCCCAGGTAAGCATAACTAGTCCCGTAGGATTTATGCGATATGCTTGCCTTAGCCGAGGGCCTTTTGCCAGGAAATCCAGAATACAAGTGTGTATGTGTCACACAAATTTCTTAGGTTCATGAAATCAAAACCTTGATGAGATTTATATAGATTAGACATAACGTCTAAAGATCCAAATCATAAGCATAAGCATAAGTTTCCACGTGTTGACGAGAATAAGATTAAGAAGTTTCATTTGACGGGGAGAGTCAAAGAGTCAAAGTTAAGTTTAGGGAGACAAGTAACAAATTTTAAAGAATTACAAGGGAACCTATGCTAAGGCATCAAGTTGCACATAAGTATGGCATAGCATTATCTAGCATGCAAACAATATATATGATTCCAAGAATATATAAATATTATTCTATGAGGTTCATGCATAAGCTATAGTCTAGGTCACCATTTCTAATAACCTAAATCCCTATAATTATGGGCTCTGATACCAATCTGTCACACCCCAACCTTCACAGCGGAAATGTCGAGATGTGAGGGTTAAGATTGTTCACAACCACATAACGCTATATTTAAATGTAAATATTAAAATTATAAGTTCAAAAGGCATGACAAACATAAGTTTCAAACATAAGTTTCAAACATGTAATAAGTTTTATTATTTTACGCACAAAACTTGCATTTTAAGATTTAAAATTAACAATTTAACCCCCTAACTTAATTGTTTTAAGTTTTAGTTAATATAATTATCATTATTATTATTAGTGTTATTGTTATTAATTTTATTATTACTATTAGTATTGTTATCGTTGTCATTATTATTTAATTGTTAATATTATAATCTGTTTTGTTACTATTATTATTATTATTATATTATTATTATTATAACTATTATTATCGTTTGATTTAATATTTTTATTTATTGACATTTATATATAAAATTTAGTGGCAACTAAGGAATATGCATAAATAACCCACGAACTTCAAGATTGACAACAATGGCCCTTATAAGAATAAACGAGATTAACTATTAATTAACAAAAATACGAGATGTTACAAGAAACGTTCAAAGAAAATGGCTGAAGAGGGGGAGACCGAGAGGAGGACTAAGCATATGCATCAAATGTTTACTTAGCCCTAGAGAAGGGATGAGAGGGCTAGACTAGATGAGGATGTTATAAGGAACCTCAACTCCTCTTTATCAAATGAGCTAAGTATGATAAAGACTAAGTTGAATAATCAGGAGTTGGGATAAAAATGATTGGATGAGATGCTTAGAGGGATGACAAAGATGTTGGTGGATCAGCAAAACTTGATAAAGAGATTACTGACCAAGGTCAATGAGCTGAAGGCTATAGCCAGCCTTCCCAATGTGCTAAATCCATCTGAGTTAGATGACATGACTGATACTTCTAAATACCCATTTCCGAATATGGGTACATCTTCTAGGGCAGGAGAGGGCACTTCTGGTGCAGAGACTGAGGAGGTTAGAGGTTCAGGTGTGAGAAATAATGATGAGACAGAGAATGAGGCTGGAAGGAATGAAAATGTTAAGAATGAGGAGGAGGTGATAGAAGCTGGTTTTGTAAAATTGGGCTTTAATATACAGAAAGATTTGGTAGGAGATGAGGTTGTGAGAGACATATCTATGGAAGGTGCTGAAAAGAGATTGATAGATACGGAGGAAGAGGATGAACAGTTGGTTGATTATGACTCTGAGCCAGAATATTATGAGGTCGATGACAAACCATTGATTTATGTTGCCAGAAGGGGTCGGATGAAAGAGATGTATTTCAGATGTCAAAAGAAGATCGTTTGTGAGGGAAAAGGAGCCCGAGGAGATAACTCCCCTATTCTAGAATATACAGGGGCTGAGCAAGAAGGAAGCTGATAAGAAGATCATTAACTTGAAATACAATTCCGACCTTAAAATGTTCATGATTAAGAGGAGAGGTAGAGGGATTACTTAATTGCACAAAGGAAGGCATTTAAGACCTTGCCTATGTGGGATTTAAGGAGGTTAGCTGTCTTCCTATTTATTGATTCTAATTTGAGTGAGAGGGCCAAGATGTTGGAGGAAGAGATAAAGAAAGGGCTGAATGATAACTTTCAGGCATTTGGGTTTATGAAAGCCGAGGTAAGGAGATCAAAGAAAGATAAGGATTTGGAGACATGGAAAGGGAGGATTGTATTGAGGGTGAAACTTCCTAAGACTATAACTAGGGTGAGGTTACCAGATCCCCTTCCCCAACAATTCCAAAGTTTTGTAAAATGGTTTTATGATAACAATACTGGGGAGGTGGTGACTAGATTAAACAATACGGTAGAATACAGGTTGTTTGATCCGATGGACATATTTGTCTTTTATGTTGAAGACCTAGTTGTGTTGTGTGAGAATCACATAATGTAGGGGTAGGAGCTGAAACATGCAAAGAGGCAGGCATGTTCATGATGGTTGCCAACAAGGTAAGGGGTATTCGGGCTAAAGTTAAGGAGCTGGCCCATACGGTTAGAGAAAATGAGCTGAAGATGGATGTGCTAGACTTAACAAGACAATTCGTATAGTCAAGTGACGTGCCGAGGATGATGTTCTAGGTGCTAATGAAGAATTATTTGAGGCGGCTGAAGTTACTGGGACTAGAAAGACAAAGGGAGATTGATCAAGGTAGTGAGATCCAACCTAGGGGGAGTATTGAAGATCAAGTATAGGTTGGACTCACCATAGGTTAGATATTAGTTATGTTTGATTGTAATAGGATAAATGTTAGTTTTCTTTTGTAAGTTTATTAGTTAGTTTAGTTTTCATGCCCAGCGAAACTATAAGCAAAACTATAGTTTCGCTCATACCAAGCTGCTAGTTTCACCCGGCGAAACTGTTTGTCTCAACCATGCGAAACTGTGTATTGGCAAGATAGTTTTGCTCACAGCGAAACTATCAATATTATATATAGATTTGATCTTTTTCAATGTAAGGTATACTTGCAAAACCCTAATCCGTTTATCATTGTTGCAAGTGCCTATTGTAAACTAGGTTTTTCATAGAAATATATTGAGCTTTGTTATATTGTTAGTATTGGAACATGACTGTTATATTTTGATTACATTTGCGTTCTTCATCATCATCAAATTGTTTGTTGATTGTTCCTATTGTTGATATTGAACGACTCAACCTTCTAAATATACTGTAATTTGATTGTTTGGAGCAATAGTTTTGTCTTGGGTTGTATACTATGTACGTTGTGGAGCTTCCAGAGTATCTAATAAAGAACCCATCATTTTCTTTTGGATCAAACTTATATAGAGTTTCAGTGGTGTTTAATATAGATACAGAACAAACAAATGCCTTAAGATATGTAATAAAAGGTTTGCTTTTAAGCATTAATTCATAAGGAGTTTTAGAGTGTTCTTTGATTATTAGTGTTCTATTTTGTATGTAGAAATCTATGGTTTTTGCTTCTCCTCAAAATGATATGGACAATAAAGAGTCAGCTAGCCTGGATCTAACAGCTCCTATTAATGTTTTGTTTTTTCCCTTTAGCAACTCCCTTATGCTAAGTAGTCCTTGCTACACTAAATTGTTAACTTATTCCTTTCTCTGCACAAAATGAAGAAATAATGTCATTTTTAAATTCATTACCATTATCACTTCTTACAGTTTCGACTCTAAGAACTAATTAATTCTCAAATTTTATAAAAATGATTTGATAATTTCAATGATTTCTAACTAGTGTAAAAGAAATAATCATTGGATCTTGTGTGCCCAAGACACATACAGGATTGATGTGGTTAGTACGTTATGATCCAAGCCGGGTCATACCCAATAACAAGCTAATCAAACACCAATAAATATTTATTTGTTGATGAAATCATACAAATAACTATTGATACCAATTTAGAAAATGAGTTTTCAAAAGGGTTGCTTTTGTAATAGAACAAATTATATGGATAATTTGTTCATGAGAAATTATTTGATTCTTATTTGAGTGAGTTAAATAATAACAAATAAAAGTATGTTAAAGTTATAAAATTAAAAGAGGTTTTAGTTTTATAAACGTATGGTTTAAGAGTGTAAGTTTTTTTATAAAATTGAAATGGGGGGAACCCATTTGAAAACATATTCCGGCCGCCCATGAGTGCCCTCTCCTTGGGATGATATGTCTTGTTTTAATAGAAGACATTAATCCATTCTTACACTCCACGTAACTAACACTCTCTCTCACACACACATTTCAAGAACACACTCCTAACAATCTAAAAATTTCGGATCTAAGGAAAAAGTTGCTGAAATTCATTTTGAAGGAGGCATAGGAAGAGGATTTGGTGTTGCACTCCCTAACAATTTAGGTGTTTGAAAGAGCTTGAGGACTTCTCTTTTGAAGGCTAGGCATTCGAGAAGAATCATCACCTTCTTCTCATCCATACAACATACTCTTGTTCTTGAAAGGTAGTTTCAAGAACACCCTTTGGTTGTTCTTTTTTGTTTTCATAGCATTTCATTTCACATACATATGATCCTTGTTCTTGGGTTTTGGTTTGGCCTAAAAATGGTTTATATTTTCAGATTGTTAAACTCACTTTTAACACCTTATATCCGCTGTGTTTTGTAGTTTAAATGGTTAAACTAGCTTTGATAAACATGTAACAAAACCCAACAATGGCATCTAGAACCCGGTTATGTGGAATGTTTGCTTCAAATGTCCTTGAAAAGTTAGTTTTCATGGACTTTTTCAACCCATTAGGGCTGTTTTATCATGGATGAATGAATCCCTTATGTTTCAAGGTTTTATCTTACATTATTTACTATAACCTTGAAAGATTAACATCAAATGGTTGATTAATTTTGTTTTGACAACACCCTAAAGTTTTGGTTCATGTTGGCTGAAACTTTAAGGTTAGAAAGGGGTTCATGGTTTTTCTTGTATATTGTGTATGATACATATTTTGGTGCATAACATAGCCTTGACCTTATTTGTTATGGATTCGGTTGGTTGTGATTTTGTCATGTTGGTTTTGCTCTTGAAAGGGTTGTAATATTTGTGTTTGTATTATGGGTTGCAATTTATTTATTCATTGGTTATGTAATAAATAATTAGGTGCATTTCTTTTAATAGAAAAATTATATCAGGATATGATTTTGTAAAAGAAGATGCACAAGATGAAGACGCAAAGAAGGACCAAAAGACATGGACACTTGAAGCATTTGGATGTGGATTCAAGTGGGAGTTCATGGACACATTTTGGTGTGGCATTGTTAACCCTTAGGAACGACCTAATGACAACACTTGTGATGGCAAGCAAGTGTTGTCAATTTAGTGGCTGTGGTTATGGACTTATGTTTTTATGATTATGCTTGTTTGTTGTTTGATATTTGGATATGCATAACAAACTTATTAACAAACATAACAAGCTGAAAATTGATGGTTCTTTATGATTAAGTGATTAATAAAAGCTTATTAAAAGGATTAATGATTTTAATAAAAGGGGTTTTATTAAAAAGTGAACCACAGGGTACCATATATTTGAAAGCATGCAAATACAAGGTACATAGAGTTTTATAAACTAGAATTTTGAAAACTTAAAATTCTTTTTTTAAACAAGTTTAACACCATCCTTTTGCACAACACTTGAGTCACTTGGAAACTCCTAATGGGATAAAGGTCACCTAACCATTTCGAGGGAACTTGTGATTTGAGGTGAGGATACCATATTTGTGAGATAAAGGTCACCTAACCACTTATGTTGGAAAACTCACATGCGTGTGCAAGTAGAGTGACTTGATTTGCAAACCATTTTAAATGGATCACCTACAATGTGGTTTACAAAGGGTGTTTATGGGATAGACATGCCAACTATACATATGATGTTCAAAGTCGATCCCATACCTCTAGATGTTGCAAAGTGTTGCAATTGTCAAAATATTGACTACCTTGGTAATTTAAATAATAGGATAAAGGTCACCTAACCACTATTTAAATGTAACATTGGATTCTAGATTTTTAAAATTGTGTAAGACACTTAAAGGGCATTAATTATTAAAATAAGATAATATCGAAAATACTAAAATTGAACTTTGCTAAATTTTGTAGATGGCCACCAAAAACAATGAAAATAATGATATACTATCCGCTCACTCACTATCACTAAGGACCATTCTCCAAAAGGAGCGTCTAAACCATAATAACTATATATATTGGTTTCGAAACTTGAGAATTGTTCTCAAACAAGAGAAATGATCGTATATTTTTGACGATCCAATTCGCGATCAACATAATGTGGAGATGAGGAGGCCTATAATATTGGGTGAAATACATTATGGACTCAGTCCAAGTGTCTTGCCTCATGTTGGGAAGTATGACCCTGGATCTCTAAAAGGAGTATGAACATCATGGAGCATATGACATGATTACCCAATCAAAGGAAACGTGCCAACAACAAGTTCCAACAACAGCAAGGGTAGAGCACTTCCAAACGGTTCGAGCACTCCATGCATGTCATATGGATGACACCCAATCAGTTTCACCTTATGTACTTAAGATGAAAAGCCAAATTGACCACCTCGAATGGATAAATTGTCGTGTCTCGAAAGAGTTGGCTACGGATTTGATCATCAACTCGTTGTAAAAAAAGTTTGACAACTTTGTGATGAATTATAAAATGAACGGGTGGGACAAGAACAAAATTGAGTTTCACTCTATGCTTAAAACTGCCGAGGCAGCCATGGGTAAAAAGGTTTTACCCGTTCTCACCATCAATGAAGTAGGAACAAAAAGACGCATCACCCCGCACACAAGGCAAGTGTTGGCAAGGTAAAGGGTATGTCAAGGAAAGGGAGTGGTAAGAGCACCACCACCAAAACAAGAGGAGAAGAAGCAAAAGGTTGCTTCAAATGACCCATGCTTCAAGTGTGGGGAGATTGGACATTGGGCAAGAAATTGTCCAGTCCATCTCAAAGAGTTTCAAGCTAAGAGGGATGCTGGGCAAACCTTTGGTACAATTTTCATGATTCATATCGATCAAAATTTAAAATCCTCTAACACATAGGTATTGGATACCGGATGTGGAAGTCACATTTGCAACTTATTACAGGGGTTCAAAATAATTATGGACTTCAAGAAAGGGGATGTTAGCCCCTAAATGGGTAATGGGGCTACAGTTCAAGTTGAAGACCGAGGGGAATAAATCTTAAAGCGTCCAAATGGTTGGGAAGCGATTTTGAACAATGTTTTGTATGCTTCTAGTTTGACTAGGAACATTATTTCAGTTTCCCAATTAATACAATATGGTTATGTTATGACATTTATTGAAAATGAAATTCATGTTTCTTTAAATGATATCTTTTATTTTAAAGCTATTCCTTTTAATTGTATTTATGAATTGGTCCACGAAAACACATTATGTGATAGCTCATTATACCAAACCACCACCAAAAGGCTGAAATTGGATTTGAGTGACGCCTATCTTGGCATTGCCATCTTCATCATATAAACAAGATGCGCATACAATCAATTCAAAAAGAATGGTCTTTTAAAAGCAAGTGAATATGATTCATTTGATGTATGTGAAACTTGTTTTGAAGGTAAAATGACTATGGCACCTTTTATGGCAACTCCGAAAGGGCAAAAGATTTATTAGGCATCATACATTCGGATGTATGTGGTCCTTTTAAGCCAAGGACTAGGTAGAATGAAAGATACTTCATAACCTTTACTGATGACTATAGTCGATATGGGTATTTGCACTTGTTAAGACACAAAGATGAAGCTTTTGAAATGTTCAAAATCTTTGAGAATGAAGTAGAAAATCAACTAAATAACAAAAAAAAGTCTCCGCACCAGTAGAGGAAGTGAATACCTAAGGGCTGCTTTTAGAGATCATCTTAGAAATAGTGGTATTGTCTCACAACTATCTCCACCTGGAACACCATAACATAATGGTGCGTCCGAGAGGAGAAATCGAAGTCTATTGGATATTGTTCGATCTATGATGGCTAGAAGCTTATTGCCTTTATCATTTTGGACTTTCGCTTTGCTATCTGCGTCCCGTATTTTGAATATGGCCCCAACCAAGAAAGTGGGAAAGATACTTTTTGAAAGATGGCATGGAAGGGTTCCATCACTATCATATTTAAAGGTATGGGGTTGTGAGGCTTATGTTAGACTCACACCTCACACAATTTAGAAAGTCATGCCACTGAGTGTATCTTCATTGGATATCCTAGAGATTCTATGGGATATTATTTCTATGATCCATTGGAATAAATGGAATTTGTTGCCAAAAAGGCTGAGTTCTTAGAAGATAAGTTCCTTATGGAAGGAACTATAAGTAGAATAGTGGATCTTGAGGTGGATCAAGAAGCACAAACCCATACACGTTTGGTTGACACTAGCACTTAACATGAGGATGCTGAGGGTGAACAAATAGTTGATCAATTAACACAAAATGTTCGCAGATCAGGTAGGATTAGTAATCCACCTGAAAGATGTGGATTTTTCAAAGATGGATTATGTGGTAGATTCTGATGAACCGACCACTTATCGTGATGCAATGTCCAATTTGGATTATGACAAATGGCTTGAAGCCATGAACATTGAGATGCAATGCATGTATGACAACAAAGTGTGGGACTTGGTTGAACCACCTATTAACACCAAGGTAGTTAGAAGTAAGTGGGTTTTGAAGAAGAAAATAGATATGCATGGCAACTTGGATACTTATAACACTAGACTTTTAGCAAAAGGTTTCACTCAAAGTCAAGGGGTTGATTATGCTGAGATCTTCTTGCTAGTTGCAATGCGAAAGTCTATTTATTATTTGCCATAGCTCCTCATTATGATTAAGAGATTTAGCAAATGGATGTCAAAACTGCTTTTCTAAATGGATATCTTGAAAAAGATATCTATATGGTTCAGCCCTAAGGTTTTGTCAATCCAAAACATCCTTACAAAGTATGCAAGTTAAAGGAATCAATCTATGGATTGAAGCAAGCATCAAGAAGTTGGAATCACCATTATGATAAAGAGGTAATCAAATTTGGGTTCGTCAAAAACGCTGATGAAGCATGTGTATATAAGAAAGGTAGAGGGAGCATCATCACTTTCCTAGTATTATATGTCGATGACATCCTACTATTTGGAAATGACATTCCAATCTTGGAAGGTGCGGGATCGGTGTTTCTCAGTTAAACACAATATTTTCTCTCAAACTCACCTAGAATCACACTCGGGTAAGAATCAAGAAGAGTTGATCACAATATGAAAAGTAATTATGAACACAGAAAGATAATTTTCAAGATACTTTTATATATTGATTCTCAACTCAAAATACAAAGACTCTTACAAGCAGATTGTCTATTTTATGAGTTACAAGGAGAACCTATATATAATAGTATCTACAGCCGGATATACTTTTACCACCTGGGATCCTTTAGCTAAAGCCTATACTACAAGACTATAGTTATGGTATCTCGGATAAGTCTTATATGAGATTTGGTAGTCAGGACATGTCTCTGACTTACCTTTTGTCACCAACTGAAGATGGCAACTGTACTATCATGAAAAGGTAAACAGTGGAATAAAGTATGGTCAACAACATGGTTCTTAAGAAGAAGCCATGCTGTATCAGAAGTCTACAGCGGAGTGTCAGAGACCATACTAGTGTCCACTGGTTATAGCAGTGTCTTCGAAAGGTTAAATGTCTTCGGAAGAGTAAGTACTTCCGAAGCCACTTTATACGTCGGAAGAGGCTGCATCTTCCAAGACATGGAGACTTCTTCATCATACTTTGGAAGTGGTCTTCACTTTATTCTTCTAAGTCTTGAACTTCGGAAGTATGCGCTTGTCTTTGGAAGTAGAGTTCTGTCTTCAGAAGTTGGACTTTTCCTTTGTCTTCGGAAGAACTCTACAACCTTTGAAGGTTCCACGAAAAGCTTTGGAAGCCTTTGCATACAGCATCAAAATAAATTAAGTGATCTAGTTTTGGTTGCATTAGCTTTCTTCTTGATCCAACAAACTCCCCCTAGGCTCATGCTACCAAAACTTCACTTACCTCTACTTCTCAAAACATTCAACACCAAGGAGAGCAAATATTTGTCTGTCTCCTTGTTCTTCCCTGATGTGGTGCTGAGAAGCTTGTATAGATCCTTGGTAGACAGGAAATCCAGTCTGTCAGCTTGGATAACATGTACCCTTTGTTGTTGCCCTCTGAAAAGAGTTAGTTGACGGGAACTATAATCATATTCCTATCGAACTATAGGTTCCAATTCAGGACCTTCCACCATCTGTAGAAAGGCAGCACCTTTGATGGGAGGTCTTTCCTTGTCTTCCTGTGTTCTCAACTTCAACTCTTCTTCAATCTTTGCTTTTGCAGTTAGCTCAGCAAAATGAAGATTGCTGAGATGATTTTAGAGTGCAGCAGTTTAAGAGTTGGAGGGGTTGGAGAATGGTTTCTCTGCTAACTCAACAATGTCAAATCTGCTGGAGTGTAACAGAGAGGTTGCATTGAGTCAGTTGACTTCACAATTCTCTCTTTCCACAACAAAGTTGTGAGAAGGTTCATCAAACCTCCACTGGATTATCTTCCTTCTAGGCACAAGAGGCTGACTAGGAATATTGTCCTCTTTTCTTGTATCTAGCAGAGTCACCAGTTTTCTTCTGAGCTTCTTTTCTTCCTCATTTAAAGAGTCTGAATTGAGGCCCAAAAGTCGTGCAGCCTGGTCCGAAGTTCCTCCAGACTCACTTGTTGAAGCTTCACTATTAATTGATATAGATAAACTGTCGGATCTGTGAATAATGGAAGTTTAATGCATTGCAACACTTTGAGAATTTGGTCTAGGAATGGGAAGCTCAAACAGTTGATCATTAGCAGCAATATCAACTTCAGTTTGGGCACCTATTCCAACTGAAACATTCTCATAAGAGGGTTTAGAATAGTTTGGAAACAATTCTAAATCAAAACAACTATATTGGATGAGTGCCATTCCCCCTAACACAAGGAGTGCGTGCATTAACAACTATATTGGATGACTCCTCAAATTGTTGATTCTTAATGTTGTATACTCTGTAAGCTTTGGAACTAGAAGAGTATCCAACAAAGATAGCATCATCCGACTTTTCAACAAATTTTGCTAAATTGTCCTTTGTGTTAAGTATGGTACACCTGCTGCCAAAGGACCTTAGAAAGCCAATGAAAGGTGGCCTTTTGTTCCATAGCTCATAAGGGGGTTTTCCATGGGGCTTAACTACAACAACTCTGTTCTGCACATAGCATGCAGTGCCGACTGCCTCTGCCCAGAATGTTAGAGGTAGCTTTGAATCAGCTAACATAGTTTGAGCAGCCTCAATAAGTGTCCTATTCCTCCTCTCAGCAACACCGTTTTGTTGAGGAGTTCCGGAGCACTATATTGTCTGGCAATCCCTTTTGAGTTACAGAATGAGTCAAGAACGATGTTCTTAAACTCAGTCCCTTGATCACATCTAATAATTTTAACCTTGTGATCATTTGATTTTCTATTTTAAGAATAAAAGATTTTAATGTTTCAGTAGTTTCATCTTTAGTTCTTAAAAAGAATACTCATGTGAATCTTGTAAAGTCATCAACTATCACAAGGCAATATGATTTCCTTCCAATGCTCATTATACTTCTGGGACCAAAAGGATCCATGTGCAATAAATGTAATGGAGTAGTGATAGAGTTAACACATTTGGATTTATGAGATGTCCTGTGTTGTTTCCCTTTCAAGCATGCAACACAGTTGTCTTTGCAGAAAAACTCCTTTTTGGGCAAACCGTGTACCAAGTTATTTTTAGCCAATTTATTCATTGTCTTAAAATTTACATGACACATACGTTTATGCCACAGTGTTGACTCATCACGATCAGCTTTGGAAAGAAAGCATGATACTTCACCATTGGGGAAGCATTGTTTATATCAAGCTTGTACATATCCCTTTTCCTAGGAGATCTAAGAAGCACCAATTCCGGAGGAATTGTCATCCCTGGTTTGAGGATAATGCACTCATGTCCTCTGAAAAGCATTTGGTGCTTTTGATCACGGAATTGAGAAACACTTAACATATTGTGTTCAAGCTGTTTGACAAAGTAACTTTGTCAATGGTTAACATACCATTGGATATACTCCCTCTGCCAGAAATATATCCTCCGGCCTCACCTCCAAACTAGACAGGACCTCCATCATAATGTTGAAATGTTGAAGGAGATGTCTATTCCCTGTCATGTGCCTGGAGCATCCATTATCTACAATCCATACATTGTTGTTCTTGTCAAATGGACGTTCCTTCACATAAGATGAGAATTCAGTTTTGTTTGGAAACCCAAGCTTTATTGGTCTTGGGTTCTTCGAAAGATAATGACATGAGTGAACCAAATGATATGCATGGGGGTTCAACAGAGGTCTTTGTGGAAGAGGTTTGGGCTGCTGCATCTTCCTTGACCTTCCAGTCCACCCTTTGGCTGATCTTGGAGGATGTGCTTGTTGAAGCTTTTCCAGCATGGTCTTCTTCCGAAGCTTCTTTCTTTTTGGAAGAAGTCCTCACCACCTTTTCTTCCGAAGCAGTCTTCTTCTCGGATGGTTTCAAGGGAGGTTTCTTGTTCTTCCGAACCTTAGTAACTTTTGTTTCCGAAGCCATTTTCCCTTCGGAAGAAGGAGTTTCTTCCAAAAGCAACTTGGCTTTGGAAAATAGCTTTCCCTTCTTCAACTCTTGAACTGTATGGAAGGTTCCAAATGTGAAATCTTCCCTGACTCCTTCTTTCCTAACATTATTTGCATAATGTGTGCTTGCAGGATTGTAGTAACAATCTTTTGCCATATGATTTTGCAGGCCACAAATGATGCATGCAATGTTAGTCTTTTGGGGAAGTGAGGGTTGCTGTTTCTTGGTTTTCTGTTCTTCATCAGCAACTTTTCCTTTTAACTTCTGATCCTTTGGTAGGACAGGAATGCTGGTATTACATTCCTTTCCTGGATCAGAAGAACCCAACACTTGGAAACCAGCTGAAAAACAAAGACACCCTTTTGTTTGGGGTCAATTTTCAATTTGGATTCAGCCACTTTCTTAGCAGTTCTCCTAGGAGCTTTAGCTCTGCTTCTTCTGGCTTTGGTGGTTAGGATTTGATCATCACAGGGGGCGATGGGTTTATCATAACGTGTTCCTTCCCTGTGGTGGCCACTATTGGTGCCTCATCCTTTAACTCTGGAAAGAAAGGGTCAGCAGTTAGAACCTCTTGCTCTTTAGTACCACATCTAAGCTGTCTGATAGAATCATAGGAATGTGGTGGAGCAATTTCATTTGTTCCTAACCCTTCTTTGTTCTGATAACAGAGTTTGGAATGGGAGGATGATGCAAGATATCTTGGAAGTTTTGCTCAGAGATAGCATGCTTCCTGGCCTGAGCCTCAGTAGTGACAAGCTGGGCTTGAGCCTTAGACAGTTTGGATATCAAATCCTTGATTTGAGTCTCGTAGTTGGTGTGTTCATGTTTCTAAAGAGATACACTTTTCTCCAACTCACCAATTTCTTTTGATAGTCAGATTCAGCTCTTTTAAAATCAGATTTTAGAATATTTAAAGACTCAATGTCAGATCTGATTTCCATATTGTAATCCTGATAGAGTTTAACTTTAGCTATACAGGTTGGAGTGCAGAGATGTTCATATACCTGGGCATCATCTGTTCCGGCCATGAGAGCTTGAGCAGGAGTCACATCCTGTACCATGAAGCTCGAGTCAACTTCTTGAGCCATTGCGGTTGTCTTAGTTGACTTCTCAGTGGGCTTTGAGGTTGAGGGATGTGTGGAGCCTGTGGGGTTCCCGGATTGGTCTTGGGAGCCTTGCATTCCCTTGCAAAATGACCCAGTTGGTTACAGTTGTAACACTTTTCCCTGGTCTTGTCAAACCCGAACTTGCTGGTAGTTGGGTTATGAGGGAAGTGCCTTCGAGTTCTCTTAAAGAACTTCTTTGCTCTATAAGTTAAAAGAGCCATTTGCTGGACAATGTCCACATACTCTATGTCATCTGGGCTGAAGCACTCAAGATCATCAAAGCAGTATTGAAAATATCCTGAGTGTCCACTTCCTAAAATAAAAGCACAACTTTCCTAGAAGGAGTTGTGTTGAGCCTGTTGAGACCTTGGAGTCTCAGGATAAGTGATGTAGGGACCAGGTGAGCAAGATGGTCACAGATAAGTCAGGAAGTGCTGAGGTTGAGGGGTTAATGAGCCTTCAGCAACCATTAAAGCGGTGCTAGCAGGAAGACTCATAGATTTGCTTGTTTGGTGGCCCTTCTTACTCTCCATCTCTAGATGGCATCCATCAAGGATGCCATAGAGCTCAGTCATGGAAAGAGTGTTCAAGTTTTCTATTCTCTTGATAGAGACACAATAGAATGTCCACTCATTTGGAAGAGCACTCAGGAACTTTATCGTGAGATCTCTAAGTTCAGGAGTGATCTCTACAGACTGAAGGGAAGAGATAAGATCCGTGTACCTGAAGTACTGCTGGCTGAGGGTCTCTCGAGTAATATGAGTGAAGTTCTCGAACTGCTGCTTCAGTGAGTCCTTCTTTGAGTTGTTGGAGCAAGAATACATCAGAGCAAGTGCATCAAACAATTCTTTGGCAGTCTTGCAATGCTCGAACCCCACCATAATAGAGTTCGGTATTGCAGTCATGAGAAGAGTCATAGCATTGCTATCGGTGTCCATCTTCTTTCTATCTTCATCAGAATAGTCCTCGACAGCCTTTTCTATCATGCCACCGTTTCCACCAGGTGAAGCCACCTTTGGCTTGTACGGTCCTTTGACAATCGAGTTCCACATTTTGTTGTCTTGGTACCTAATGAAGCCTTCCATTTTTCTACACCAAGACCTGAAGTTTTCAGGGGTGATGATTGGCGCTTTGGTCATCGTCCCCATTTCTACTTCAGATTTGTTGAGGGCCATTTTAGGGAGTGGGTGGTAGGGTGGAGTGAAAACAGGTTGATTTGGATGGTTAGATCACACAATCAAGAGCCTGAGAAGCTCTCATACCAATTGCAAGATCGGTGTTTGTCACTTAAACACAAATGTTTTCTCTCAAACTCACCTAAAATCACACTCGGGTAAGAATCAAGAAGATTTGATCACAATATGAAAAGTAGTTATGAACACAAGATGATAATTTTCAAGATATTTTTATATATTGATTCTCAACTCAAAATACAAAGACTCTTACAAGCAGATTGTCTGTTTTATGAGTTACAAGGAGAACCTATATATAATACTACCTACAGCCGGATATACTTTGATACCAGCTGGGATCCTTTAGCTAAAGCCTATACTACAAGACTATAGTTAAGGTATCTTGGATAAAGTCTTATCTGAGATTTGGTAGTCAGAACATGTCCCTAACTTACCTTTTGTCACCAACTAAAGATGGCAACTGTGCTATCATGAGAAGGTAAACAGTGGAATAGAGTATGGTCAACAACATGGTTCTTTAAGAAGAAGCCATGCTATATCAGAAGTCTACAGCGGAGTGTTAGACACCATACATGTGTCCAATGGTTATAGCAGTGTCTTCCGAAGGTTAAATGGCTTCGGAAGAGTAAGTACTTCCGAAGCCACTTTATACTTCGGAAGAGGCTGCTTCTTCCAAGACTTGGAGGCTTCTTCATCATACTTCGGAAGTGGTCTTCACTTTATTCTTCTAAGTCTTGAACTTCGGAAGTATGCGTTTGTCTTTGGATGTAGAGTTCTGTCTTCGGAAGTTGGACTTTTCCTTTGTCTTCCGAAGAACTCTACAACCTTCAGAAGTTCCATGAAAAACTTTGGAAGACTTTGCATGCAGCATCTAAATAAATTAAGTGATCTAGTTTTGGATGCATTAGCCTTCTTCTTGATCCAACAGAAGGTGTTAAAACCTGGCTTGGAAGCTGTTTTTCCATTAAGGATCTTTGTGGAGCCGCCTATATTTTAGGAATAAAGGTCTATAGGGATAGATCAAGGTGGTTGATAGGTTTAAATGAAAATGCATACATTGATAAGATCTTGAAAAGGTTCAAGATGGAAAACTCTAAGAAAGGTATGGTACCTATCCAACAAGGAATGATATTGAGAAAGACTCAATGTCCAAGCTCAAAGGATGAGCAAGACAAGATGAAGGGAATCCCGTATGCATCTACTATAGGATCCATCATATATACAATGATATGCACTAGGCCGGACATGTCATGCGCTTTGAGCATGACAAGCCAACACCAACAAAATCCTAGAAATAGTCATTGGATAGTTGTTAAGAACATACTTAAGTACCTAAGGAGGACCAAAGACATGTTCCTAATCTATGGATCTAGTAAGGAGGAACTCGTAGTAAAGGGTTACACAGATGCGAGTTTCCTGACTGATCGGGATGATTCACTATCATAATCGGGATACATTTTCATCTTGAATGGAGGAGCAGTGTCTTGGAAGAGCTCTAAGCAAGATGTGGTGGCATTATCAACTACATAGTCTAAGGCCTGATAAAGTTAAATCAATGGGGAATGATCACTCTATGTCTCTGGGATTTAACATGGCATTTATGACAAAGGATAGATAATTGATTCACCTAAAACAATTTGATTAACATACTTGAAGGGGATGATGTTATTGAATGACACTTAGTCATACATATTAAGGGTAGTAAACCATAGTTAGGCAGTATTTACTGCTTGCATCAATCTACTATGAATGTTGTGCAAGTGGGAGATTGTTGGATCTTGTATGCCCAAGATACATACAAATTGATGTGGTTAGTGTTGGGTTTGTTGGACCATATCAAAGTAGTTTAACCATTTTAAACTAGGAAAACACAGCGGATTAATACCTTAACATTATCATTATTAATCTTAAAAATTAAGGCATATAACATATCATCAACAACCCAAGAACATAGGATCATTTGTGTTTGAACTAGCTATCAACTACAAATAACAACCATAATATGACATACAAACTACCTTTTGTATGCTGCTGAAAACGTGATGAAGGAGGAAGAATACGAGGTTCTTGAATGACCAAGACACCAAGGAGAGGTGTCCTCAAGCATCCATACCCACAAGCATCAAGCAAAGCCCACTCTTGCTAGGATTTGTGCACCAAAATTGGATCAAGAAGGCTGCTGGAGCCTTGTTCCAGCCGTGAACAATCAAGAAGGGTGCTGGACCCTTTTCAACCTTGAACTCTTTCTTCCATAAGAAGAGTTGATGTTCTTGTGACCCTTTTGCATATGAGAGAGAGAGAGAGAGAGAGCTGGATGGCGTGTGTGTTTGTTCAAAGAGTTTCTTTGTTTTCAAGACCACAAAAGAAAACCAAAAGGGAGAACCCCTTAAGGGGCGGCCAAACCCAATTTGGGTGTTGGGTTTTCCCCCCAAAAGGTCCCTTTTAATCTTTGTTAAACTAATGTTTAAAACAGATATATAATTAATCTTTTAATTATATAACATACACACACTTATATTATTTGATGTTATTTAACTAAATTCAACAACATTACAATAATATCCATGAACAAAATATCCATATAAGTTGTTCAATCTCATATGCAACTTATTTAGAAAACCCATTTTCTAAATTGGTGTATTTATTTAATTGCATGATTATATCATCAATTAATAATATTTGGTGTTTGCTAAGCTTGTTATTGGGTATGACCCGACTTGGATGATAACGTACTAACCACATCAGTGTTCTATGTGTCTTGGGCATAAAGAAGCCAACAGTTAGTACGTTATGATCCAAGCCAGGTCATACCCAATAACAAGCTAATCAAACACCAATAAATATTTATTTGTTGATGAGATCATACAAAATAATATTGGCACCAATTTTGAAAATGGGTTTTCTAAAACATTGATTTTGTAATAGAACAAATTATATGGATAATTTGTTCATGAGAAATTATTTGTTTGATTATTTAAGCGAGTTAAATAAAACAAATAAAAGTGTTTAATGTTATAAAATTAAATGAGGTTTTAATTTTATAAACTTAAAATTAATGTTAGAAATTATTTGTTTGATTATTTAAGGGTAAGTTTTTTTATAAAAAGGAAATGGGGGGAACCCATTTCAAAACATATTTTGGCCACCCATGGGTGCCCTCTTCTTGGGATGATATGTCTGTTTTAATAAAAGACATTAATCCATTCTTACACTCCACCTAACTAACACTCTCCCTCTCTCTCACATTGCAAGAACACTCTCCTAACATGCTGAAAATTTCGGATCTAAGGCAAAAGATGCTAAAATTTTGTTTTGAAGGAGGCATAGGAAGAGGATTTGGTGTTGCACTCCGTAACAAGTTAGGTGTTTGCAAGGACTTCTCATCCATACAACATACTCTTGTTCTTTAAATGTAGTTTCAAGAACACCGTTTGGTTGTTCTTTCTTGTTTTGATAGCATTTCATTTCACATACATATGATCCTTCTTCTTGGGTTTTGTTTTGTGCTAAAAATGGTTTATATTTTCAGATTGTTGAAGTCACTTTTAACACCTTATATCCGCCATGTTTTGTAGTTTAAATGGTTAAAGTACCTTTCATAAACATGTAACAAAAGCCAGCAATAATACCCATATAAATTTGTTGTAATCATCTACTATCACAAGACAGTATTGCTTTTTGCCTATGCTCAACATATTTGTTGGTCCAAATAGGTCCATATGAATCAATTCGAGTGCTATTTGATTAGAGTTTACCAATTTAGACTTATGTGGCATTCTATGTTGTTTGCCTTTTTGAAATGTAGAGAAGTGGTCTGTACAGTAAAATTCTTATTAAGGTAGACCAATTACTAGGTCAGCTATAACCAATTGATTCATTTTGTTAAAATTAGAGTGTCCAATCATTTGTTCCATAATTAGAAAACATCTTGTGATGCTTTTCATTATAAACAAGTATCAGGCGGAAAATATATACATATCAACAGGTAAGTGTAATTTTGATGGGATGTTTTCAAAAGGATTGTTTTTTGGTATTTGAAACCAGTCTTGAGGATGTAGAAGTTGTTAAAGTTGAAGATGGTAGCATATCCTTTGTTATAGATTTGGAATACGCTTAGAAGATTAAACCGGAGGTTGGATTAGTAGTTGACATTCTTAAAGCTAATCAACCTATTTGATATTATTCCTTCACTAGTAATCTTTCCTCGCATCTTGTCACCTCCAAAATCCACATTTCATCTAGTTTTTGCTTTTAAAATCCCAAAGGAGGTAACAGTTGATAGTTATATGGCGTGAACATCCATTATTAACAAACTAGATGATTTCCGGTCTTCCTTTATCTCTCTTCACATACAAATTAGATTAGTTAAATCTCTAGGGTTGCATTGCCAGCTGGATTAGGAACTCAAGGCATATTACAGTTCTATTTAATGTTTTTAGCTTTATTAGGAGAAGTGCTTTGAGCTCTCCTCCTATGAGTGCTAAGGTCTATTCCTTGTCTATTTTGAGACTTATGTCTTTTCTTTATTTGTTTCAAGTTGTGAGAAAATGATTAGTGGTTATTTAAAACAACTTTTGTATATGGAGCCTATTTTGGTACTACACTCTTGCTGTTATTAGAACAATTGTTTATTGCTTAGTTCATTTCTTAGCATGAGCTTGTTTGTTTGGCATTTTATTCATTTTGTTGAAAAGAAATGTGCAGTACTATGATTATTTCTACCACATTGAATGATAATTGTGAAAATGCATGTTTTAGTACTTGTAATACTTTCCATATTTATACTTTTTGTGTTGTGTGTATTAATCACATCATTCACAGTAAATTAAATTTGAAGTAGTTTGCTTGTTGAAAACTTTTTATTTGAAGTTTGATTTTGATTGAACATCAAAAGTTATTGTTTGTTTCTTAGGCTAAATGGTGGTTTGCCCTTTCCTTTAGTTGTTCTTTTGATAAGGGCAATGGAAGATTCAACTTTTTGTCCCCCATAGCAATTGGCAACCATTTGCTTATGCTTGGTTTTTTTAGGTGTTAGATGAGACACACTTGAAACTTTTATAGTTTTTTTAGTTGGTTGATCAAACTTGTCATATAAAAATCAATTGATATAATTTATGGTGGTATTTGACTTTTGTTAAATTTAATCGATGGTGATTTTGTTATTAATTATGACTTGATAATGGTGATGATGGTGACGATGATGATGATGATGTCTTTGAGTCATTTGTCCGATTATGACGATCAAGAGATTCCCCATGTTGTTGGTCATGGATTCAAGTAAGGGGATATAATTATTATTATATGGTGAGTTTACCTTTTTATACATAAAGCCTAAAGGGTCTTTAAAAAGGCCTTCTCTTAAGCAAGGAGTTATTCAAACTTCTTGTTGTTCACCCAAAACTTTTGAAGTTTAACTTTACTTTGAGCCTGTAATGTTTTAGATTAAGTCAATGACTTAGAGAGCTGCTCAACCTGTGTTATGATGTTAATTTTTCTAGGCAAAGATTATCATTATCATTTTTAAGTGGCGGGATCTTACTTTCATATTATTCCTATTCTGATTTAAGACTTTCATTAAAAATATTTGTTTCAATCATTTTCTTGGAAAGTTATGCTCTGTGTATCAAGTGACCTCATCATTGCTTGCTCTTGTGCAGAGATTTTCTTTTACTTCTTTAGGATTTCAATCATTTTCTTCTCAACCTGTGCCATGAGGGCATGATCTGGAGAATTTATCTCTGCCTCAAACATACTCCAGTCATATTCTCCATCTTGTTTGATTATCATTGCTAATAATTCACAGTGTTGATTGGGGTTGTATTTTGTAATTTATGCTGGTGGTGGAGAAGATGGAATGGTTATATGCTATCGATTGTTTCTATTAACTCTTCGTTGTTGAGAATCTCTTGAGAAGTGTCCATACATTTGACAATTATAGCACCTCACCTTTGTCTTGCCAAAACTAATCTTTGACTTTTTATACATGTTTATTCCTCTGTTCCTTTGAAGAAATCTCTTGGATCGGTATGCAATTATTTGCAAAAACCACTAAAGATCCATCTCTTCAACCATTTATGGTGGTAAGTCATCCAATCATGTTGGATGATTTGTGACGGTGTGAGATTGGCACCTAGATATGCCTCAAAACATCTGGAAAAGGCTTCCTTTTGCCCTTCACTTTGAAGAATGATTGTGGTTGCATTGATAGGATTGTCAAATTTATGTATGTTTTGGCTCTATGAGTGATAGCGTTGTTTGAGCTTGATGCATATTGATGTTGTTGTTTCCTTTGGGGTCTTGCTTCATGGGAGCATGCACAACAGTCTATTTAGAGTTTTGTTTTTTTATGGTGACTCAGGTGTAGAGAAGAAGGAAATGTCATTAGAATGAATAATTCTTCTTTATCTTCTCAAGTGCATGCCAAGAATGTACTGTTTGTTGTTTGCATTTCTTTAAACTTGTATGATTCCATAATGCCTAACTGAGATTTGTATTTGAATCTTTCCTCAAATTTTGATGAAATCCACCGATTTGAATTTTAAGAATAAGAAAAAGATCAAAAGAATCTCGTGAAGGATCTTTTATATCACTCACAATATAACAAGAAATTATTATATATATTCAACACTCAATAATCTTGGTGCGGAAACTCATGATCAATGATATGAATATCCGTGTGTGTATTAAAAATGCTTAATTGTATTGAATGTTCGAAAACTTACAAAGGATTAGGGTATACTACTATTTATAGCCTATAAAAAAATCTATGTATAGTTACTAAAATTCCCTTGTCTAAAACAAAATTACATATATAATCGTAAGTCTATAAGTTGTCTGCTGTGAATGTCGATCATCCACTTTGGATGACATGTTGTCCCCTATGGAAGGTAATGAGCTATCCACTGTTCTTGGATTATGTCTGCTATGAACACTTGGTTGAATGTTTATCTTGATAACTGTATGTTGTGGAGTGTTAATTTGTTGTGGATGAACATCCGCTGTGGACTGTTCATGAGCCGGGTCATTAGTCATCCACTATGTGTGCTTATTCATCCGTTGTCTGCACTTGAGATTTCATTGTTCATCCACTCCTCATAGATAGTCATCCGCGTTGGACACCTAAGCAAAAATTCCTTTTTATCTACAAAGTTAGAAAAGAAATTTGAACTAAACTAGTTTATGTTTTGATTGTTAATAATACAAATATATTAGTTATTGATTATTTGGATGTTAAAGCACATTATATTTGTTATGGCAAGCATTATCATTTTAAAGCACTTGTTGAGTCCAACAATTCTCACCCCAAGGATAATCTTGCCATCTTCTAATGTTTGCTTGCTACTGTTGTGTTTGTTAGTAATGATGTGTGTTTGTGTGTTGTTATGAATGATTGCAATGATTGTATGATGAACTTTTATTGTTAGATTACATGTTTTAAATGATATGAGTAATCACATCCCAATGCATCATTGCAATGATTGTATGACTGAATGACATGGCATTTTGTGTCATTACGTATGTGTAATCACATCACAATGCATGTATAGATTTGTATGTGTTAGCTTGTATGATATGAAACTTTGCAGGATCGTTAGAAGGGGTTATGCACTTTTACAACAGAACAACACAAGTGAGGATAGTTCTTTGGAACAGTTAACATATCAAATAAGGAACTAGTTTAACTATTATGAGAGATGCTAAGAACATAAGTAAGAGAGCTAGAACAAGATAACAATATAAGTATTTAGTTTTCAAGATTGCAGTATATTGCTTCTCAAGTTCTATTACAAAGTGTTACAAAAGCATTTTTCTAAAGTTACAAGTACTTGAGATACATATACTACATCCAAGAGCCAACTATACTTTGAAAGCCAGCTGGATACATAAGATTAGACAACAAAATCAAATGTGGAGTCAAAAGGCATATTGCATTTTGACTAGTGACCATGACATGCCATAGTTCACATCCTAATATATTAGTAAAAGAATAATGTACGTAATGTAGAAAGCTCAAACTCAAGACCTCAATGTATAGTATTCCAAAATCATGGACCTTTTCACCAACTTGTGAAAGATTGTGAGTCAAATAGAGTTGCAGCGGAAAGGTTGTCCAGCTTTATGGAAAATTACATCAGATAATAGCATGTACATAAAAGTCTTCGGAAGAAATCTGTCTTCATAAAATTGGCTTGAGAAGACTTTGTCTTTGAAGCTTCATCATATTTACCTTTGGAAGATATTGGCCTTGGCTTTGGAAGATTTTATATTTACCCTCGAAGATATTGTCTTGGCTTCCGAAGATTTTATATTTACATCCGGAAGATATTGGTCTTGGCTTCGGAGTATTTTAGAATTATAGTATCTCTGATGTGAGGTGTAAACTTCTTAAGCATTTCTACTTTAGTACTTTAGTGCATGCATGCAAAGAGACTTTCGATGCTTTGAATGTTTTGACTGTATCAAACTTGTTGGAATCCTTACAAACTCCACTTAGGTTGATGCTACCAAAACACTTGAAGATCTTCATTAGTTTGACGGTCCTCATCAGATGATGACCAGGCCCTTCTTCATTAATGGTCAGATCACTCAGACTTTCATAGTATCTTCTTATTTCATAGATAAGCCGAGGTAGGTTGAATAAGTCTTGCCATGTCTAGACAGTTCACACCACCTTATCTCTAATCACATGCCATCATCTTTTGGA
Organism: Flaveria trinervia; assembly: GCA_025506515.1. NCBI lineage: Eukaryota > Viridiplantae > Streptophyta > Magnoliopsida > Asterales > Asteraceae > Flaveria > Flaveria trinervia. The sequence continues at coordinate 29,086,556 of CM046452.1, read as the reverse complement.
TTAGTTTGTGAGTTCTAGGATAAGATGGGTCTCTCAGAAGCAAGAGGAGTCACTTGGATTGGAGTTACTTGGGCTGCCTCTTCATGCACACCCTTAGGTTGATGTGACTCAGCCTAAGTTGTTGGACCAAAAGAACCAATGAGCCTGATAAAAAAACCTCTAAGTCCCACGACATTACAACTACCGAAGAAGATCACACAGCTGAAGACATCAGCTATTACAAGGTCTGAAGATAAAGTCTGAAGACAAATCTGAAGACTTCTTGACAGGATCAGCGATCACACGTTTGACGTATTAGGATTCAAAGCAGCGGAATGAAACAGATTAGACAAATTGTAGCAAGCATCGGCACTTAAAGCGCATACGGTTATAGGGAGAGATATATGTTTCTGATTACAAGAATGTTTATAGATGTAGAATATTTCCAATCAATCATTCATTACATTCCATTCATTCATATTGTTGCAATAGGTTGTCACTCCTTATATAGAGTGCAACAATCACTGCTGTTATCACGGAAAGTGACAACTGGCAGATCAAATACAAAATAACAACTCTTAACAAACTACTGAAATGTTCACAACTACTGAGAACATATCAGAGTGTAAGTACAAATATAAAACACTACTACTGAAACTACAACGACTGAAGAACAGCTCTTCAGTCGTTTTAACAAAACTACTGAAACATAAATATAAACTACTGATATCACAACTACTGAAGAAGTACTCTTCAGCAGTTGTGACAAACTACTGAGGCTTCAGTACTTGATCTTCAGACTTTGACCTTCAGTGTTTCATCAGCTGATGACTTCAGTAGATACCTCAGCTGATGTCTTCATCTTTGTCTTCAGACTTTGTACATCAGTTGTTGATTTTAGTACTTGTAAACTCTTCAGCTGTTGTACTTCAGTACTTTGGTCTTTCGCTTCAGCACTTGTGTTCTTCAGCTTTGTACTTCAGTACTTTAGTTCTTCAGCTGTTGAAGTCTTCAGCACTTGATCTTCAGCTGTTGAGTCTTCAGCACTTGTCAAACTGCTGATGATCTTTCAGCATTGTTGTGATACCATGGTGGGACTTAGAGGTTTTCTGATCTTGGCTCATTGTTTCTTTTGGTCCAACAAACTCCCCCTGAACCAATGCAGCCAAAGCCTCTAACTTATTTATTATCCCACTTATTGATGGCAAAATGTTGGTCTTTTTCCTTCTTGATCAGTAGAGAAGATGACCCATGTAACTCCGGCCTGGAAAAAATCTCAAATATTTGTTTGGCAGAGTATGAATGGGAACTCTGTTTTGGGGAACTGGACACAGAGTTGTTATCCCATTCATGAGATTTACTTCCCCATAATGAGTCTGTATGACTCACGAACATCCTCAAGGAGAACAACTTGTTCCTCCTGAGAGAGTTCTTCTACTCCTCCTTCGAAGAGAACTCTGGACCATAGTACTCTGATAAGTACTTCATGGTGCTGCCATTTTTCAGCTCCCCATAGTTACCTCCCTATACAAATTCATCTGGATGGTTGCCTTCAGGAGTAACTGGAGCTCATTCTTCCGGATGTCTTCAAGCTTCTTATATAGCAACACCCTTCTTGATCATCTTGTTTTCTAGTAAGCTTGAGGGGTCTTCTTTGCTTGGTGAGCTTTCTTGAATTCATCAATGATTCCCAGGGTGAGACTACAACGGCCAACATGATGGTACTCTATTGTTTTTCGTACCTGGCCGTTGTATCTGGTGGGTAGTATTATTTATGGATTCTAGAACTCACCCTGGGGTCTGGCCATACTCTCACTCTCTCTCTCCTTCTGTATTGAAAGGTGTGCCTGAGAGTGTACAGCCTTTGAGCATGCCCTTCATGGCTTGAATATGATGACTGAGGGAATTCCTTGTCACCATCTTCAACAGTTGCTCATCGTGCTGTTTCTGCTGTTTCTTCTTTTATCTTGACTCTGACCATTTCCCTTTGAGACTCAGATGTGATCATGGTTGACTTTGGGGTTTTGTAGCTTCAGAATAGCAGAAAGTGCAGACTATCATCTTCACCTCCTCTTCTTCTTCTTCTTCCATCCTCAGCACCCTCTCCTCCTTCTGGGTACATCACTGGATGATGTTTTGTTGGTGAAGGAATTTGTGTTGGTGAAGGATTGGTTTTGAAGAATGAGGATGTTTGGATTTTGGGCTTAGAGAATGGTTGGGAGATTTAGGGATGGGTCTGTTTGAGTGGGTGGAAGGGAAGGTTGATCCAGCATCTTTGTAGTTAGCTTCGCCTTTGTGAGTTAGCCACTCTAACCTTTTACCAGCCCCGGCCTCATCAAGGGCTTCCCAATAATCCCTTTGTTGAATTGCTCAGACAGACAGATTCTGGTGGCTATAGCCAGAATGCTGTCCCTGGTCCATCGCGAATCTCCACTAATGATCTTCCTAAATATTTTGCAATGAAGCGGATCATTATTTTCCAATCTCTCTTTCTCAAGAGCATCATACCCTGCCCACGGGTTTGTATCTCTTGCACTTCCAACCTTTTGATCTCACTATCCAGTGTGGCTGTGTCAAACCCCTGCCTGAAAAGTTGTTCAATTATTTTTATCCATGGATCGGTTGTGTGTAGTGTCAGCTTCTTTGACCAGCTCCTCCAAGGATTTGTCTTCAGCATGTGATCATCAGCACTTCTCTTTCGCTTGTAAGTGAGCAGAGGTTGCTTTTCTTTCCTTTCTCCTCCTCTTCCTTCTTCTTCTCCTCTTTTTTCCTCTTCTTCTCTTTCACTGCAGTACTCTCCCCCTTTTTGGTTGCATTGAGAGAGGGTTTGTACCGCAGAAAGAGTCTTTTGGACAGCAGCATCAACCAAGGGCTGTAAAGTGAGAAAGCCTCTCATCAATGGCTTTGGTTACAATATCAATGATTAGTGATGTGATGAGAGGGAGGGAATTTTGAAGTGCAGCACCTTTTTGCTCAGGAGGTTCTGTTCCTGAGAAGTAGGGCCTGAAGCAGAGGCAGGTGTGTGATGTGGAGTGGCTCAGTGTTTGGGGAACCTTCAAGTGAAGGTGCCATCTGTGGGTGGGTGAGGCAGATGGTCTTTCTCCTTGTGAGAGTTGGTCAAGTAGGTTTTGCAGCCTACTGACTTTCTCTTCAAGGATTGTGTTCTGGGCAAGAACATCATAGAAAAAGCCCAGGTCATCATCAGCCGAAGCTGAATCATCTGACCTCCTGCTTAGAGCAGGATTTACATGCACTGGGTGTAGACCAGTTGATGCATGTGCCCCTTGTGCTTGGTACTGGGACTTCCAGCCTCAGGACAGTGTCCATCATCAGCTGTTGCCTCTAGTGAGGTCTTAGCAATGTTACCAGCCCCACTCTGATCATGTGCTGAGTCAGAGGAGGTGGCAGCCTCACTAGATATTCTAAGCTCCTTGTCTACACCAGGAGATAGAAGTGGTAAACCCCTGTGCTGTGGGTTCTCAAGTGCACTGTGTTCCTCCCCCTCAATTGTAGAGGTATTCCCAGTAGTAAGTGGTTTCTCTGGAGGGGAGGAGTGCAGTTGAGTCAGCACTTGTGCAACTATTAAAGTTAGGCTGTGAGGGCGGTTGTTTGGGGTGAAGGGATAGAAGCAGTGTGCACCTGGGGAGGTTGGTGCTCTTCAATGGCAATCTCCTCAAGTGAGGAAGATCCCAGATATGTAGGTACCCCTTTTGTGGTTGCTGCAGGCTCCTGTTGGGAGGAGGCCTGAGCGGCTATGGCTGGAAGAGTCATTGTATCCACTAGGGGGTTTGGACTAGTGGATATATCCCGCGTTTGTGTTGCAGGGGCAACCTCAGGGGACTCATTCCCTGAGTAGCCGTTTTGGGTTTCTTTTTGGTGGGTTTGGTGGGACTTTGGATTTGGAGGTGGTGGCTGTGGGTTCCAGCTGCGTGGGTTGTCGCAGCTTGGCAGCCATTTTGAGTGTCCGGTCAGAGTTTGTGCCGGGAGTATACTTCCGGCAGAACAGCCGTAGCAGGGACTCCCAGCCAACAAGTCCCTCAGCATTAAGCTGGTTTGTAATGATGGCCATTATGAACCGTGGATATAGTATCCAACGGTTGGCCGTTAGTTTTTGAGCCATATCTTGAGCTCTAAAAATATTATTTCTGAAAATTTAGTGGTTGTTGCTCAAGAATAGATACATTACCTGCTGCCATTTTGTCGACATTTGATCCCAAGACGATGTCTTAGGGGCCAAACATACATTCACCATGTGAAAAATCAGGCGCTCAGCGTCATTAAAATGTTTCTTCATGATAGTGGAGGCACTGAGATCGCCTTGATATCCATGTTGAGCAAAGGATAAATCTATGGTGCCCTTTGGATATCCAGCAGGAGAACTAGCATCATTCATTGAAGAATTTGGCGGATTGTTGCAGGAGTGATGACTACTTCTTTGTTGTTTACGACCGACTGGAGGGATGGTGTGTTGTTCTCCCCAGTGGTTACAGTAACGTTCATCCAAAATTGGTTCAAGGATTCGGCATGTAGTATGGGATTCAGAAGAAATGCCGTGTTGTATTGGGACTGAACCATAAGATCATTAGCATTGGAACTTAGTCCAGATAGGCGATTTAGTGAGGTAGGCAACACATTGTGTCGCGGTTTAATTTGCATGGACGCCATGGAGAAAAGGAAAATTTTGGAGAGGAACGTTAGGTTTGAAGAAGATGAGCATTGAGAGCTTAGGTTAGGGTATTTATAGGGTACGGGTAAGAAACGATTGAAGGATGTGGTGTTAGTCATCATAGTTTTAACCGACCGTTGACATGGTATTATCCTTTCAGACGTTGAAACAGCTGAAGTCGTGGTGTTAGGCATCAGTAGTTTAGAAACTACTGAAGACCGTGGTTTGACTTCAGATGAGTGAAATAACTGAGGACTTGGTGTTTGTCATCAGTAGTTATGAAACTACTGAAGACAGTGGTTTTGTCATCAGCTGTTGTAAACAACTGAAGACTTGGTATTAGTCATCAGTAGTTATAGAACTACTGAAGACGTGGTTTTGCTCAGTTGTTTTAATGAAACAACAGTTGTACAAACGACTGAAGAGAAAGTTCTCTTCAGCTGTTTTCGTCAATTCGTAGCTTTTCAGCTGTTTCATACTGTCCTCAACACATTCACCAGACTTTTAGCTGATTTCAGTTGTTTCATAGGACATCAGTACTTATCGTTTTTACTGATGTGCAGTTGTAACTGCATCAGTAGTTTTAGAACAGATGAAGTACTTCAGTACTTATGAGACATTTAGCCTTCAGTAGTTATAAAAACTACTGAGGGTAAGAGAGCTCATCAGTACTTATATGTACATAGGTACTAATGATCATCAGTACTTATTACTAAGATCATCAGTAGTTGTCATTTATTCTAGCTGCAGCATACCAAGCCTTAACACCAGGTTTTGGAAAGTTGAACTATCCAAAGGCTTAGTAAAAATGTCTGCAAGCTCATCAGCACTAGCACAACTTAGGATCAATCAGACCTTTTCAAAACAATCCCTTATAAAATGATGTCTGATCTCTATATGTTTGGTCCCTAGAGTGCTGGACTGGATTTTTGACAATGCAAAGAGCTGAAGCACTATCCATTAACAATGGAGTCTAGTCTCTGTAATGCCATAATCCAGAAGTTGGTTTTGAAGCCAGAGTACTTGAGATGTACAACTTGCAGCAGCAATGTACTCTGCTTCAGCAGTTGATGTAGCAACTGAGGTCTGTTTCTTGCTCTTGCTCAAAAATCAAGCAGTTGCCTAGGAATTGACATCCACCAGAAGTTGATTTCCTGGTCAACTTACACCCTGCATAGTCACTGTCAGAAAGCAACTAATTTACCAGAATGTCCAGTAGAATACCATAACCTAGAGATGGAGTGCCTTGCAGATATCTAAAGATCCTCTTGACTGCAATCAAATGATGACTCTTTAGGTGCAGCCTGAAATCTAGCACAAACACATGTAGCAAACATAATATCTGGTCTAGAAGCTGTTAAATACATCAAGGACCCAATCATACATCTGTAAAGTGTTTTCATCAACCACTTTACCTTTCTGATCTGTATCCAGTTGTGTGGTGCTGCACATGGGGGTAGAACAGGACTTACAGTTTTGTAAATCAAACTTTTGCAAAAGATCTTTTGTATATTTGGACTGATGAATAAAATTCCATCAGCCTTTTGTTTGATTTGCAACCCCAGAAAGAACTGTAATTCTCCCATGGCACTCATTTCAAACTTCTGTTGCATCAACTTTGTAAAGGCATCACACAACTTTGGATCAGAGGATGCAAAAATGATATCATCTACATAAATTTGAACAAGTAGATTATGCTGCCCAGCTTTCTTAATGAATAAAGTCTTATCTATGGAGCCTCTAGTGAAATTGTTTTCAGAAGAAAGTTTGATAATGTCTCATACCAGGCTCTGGGAGCTTGTTTTAACCCATAAAGAGCCTTATCAAGCTTATACACCCAGTTAGGATGTTTATTGTCCTCAAAGCCTGGAGGTTGACATACATAAACCTCTTCTTTAATTTTTCCATACAAAAATGCACTTTTGATCCATTTGAAAAACTTTAAGGTTTTGATAAGCAGCATAAGCTAAAAACAATCGAATTGCTTCCAGTCTGGCTACAGGGGCAAAGGTTTCATCATAATCAATACCTTCTTCTTGTGCAAACCCCTGAACAACCAGTCTGGCCTGTTCTTAACAATAAGCCCATTTTCATCAGTTTTGTTTCCTAAACACCCATTTAGTGCCTATTGCACACTTACCTGGAGGTAGAGGAACCAGTTCCCACACTTGCTGTTTCTTGAACTGAAGAAGCTCAAGCTGCATGGCATCAACCCATCCATTGTCCTTTAAAGCAATGTGATAATTCTTTGGCTCTTGCTGACTGATGAAGAGAGCATAGAAGCAGAATTTGACAATTGACTTCTTGTTGATACTCCAGCATGATATCACAATGATTTGAGACATAGGGTGATTCTTCAGATCTTGATACACAATGAGATCTGTGCAGTGTTTGTAGCAGGCTCAGTAGCAACAGATGGTGATGGTGAATCATTTCCTTGAAACCATCAGTGGATGGTAATTCAAAGGAAGTTGAAGACGAAGAGATCTCATCAGCATTTGTTGTGGATGGTGCTACTGGAGCTACAGGAATATCAGGTCTAGCTGAGTCAGGCAGCTGATCACTAAACCTGAAGAGGTGAGTACTGCAATCATCATCATCATCAGCAGTACCACCAGGTGGTGATCTGTTGACAGGAGCAACAGCAGGAGTTTGATAAGGAACATATTGCAGTATGTCCAAATCAAATAACTCCACAGGCTTTGTGGAATCTTGTCCTTTGGAGATTCTTGAACTTAACATGTAGAGTTTCTTCAACAACCATCTTTGTTCTGCAGTTGAAGACTCTGTATGCTTTGCAAGTAGATGAATAACCCACAAAGTACCCTGCATCCACCTTAGGATCAAATTTATGGAGTTGATCCTTTGTGTTGAGAATAAACAGGGACACCCAAATGCTTTGAAAAATGAAATCAGAGAGCCAAATGATGGAGGACTTCATATGGAGTCTTCATCAACCTCTGATTTACTAAAACTCTATTTTGCACATAGCAAGCTGTGTTGACAGCTTCAGCCCAAAAGGTTAGTGGCAAACCTGAGTCAGCCAGCATGGACCTTGCAGCTTCAATGAGGGTCCTGTTCTTTCTCTCCACTACTCCATTTTGTTCTGGAGTCCTTGGAATGCTGAACTGCCTTTTGATTCCCTTTGAAAGATAGAAGTCATCAAGTGTATGATTTCTGAACTCAGTTCATTGTCACTCCTAATACACTTGACTGGAAGGGAATACTGTTCTCAATATACAGCACAAAGTGAATAATCTTCTGAGCAGCCTCATCCTTTGAATGTAGAAAGAAAGTCCATACAAATCTGGAGTAATCATCCACAATTACCAGACAGTATTTCTTCTTTGCCATGCTCATTACTTCACAGGACCAAATAGATCCATATGCAGTAATTGCAAGCAGGCAGTGGACTTAGACATTTCAATAGGAGGGAATGAGACTTTGTGTGTTTTTCCTCTTAAACATGCAGTGCAGGTTTCATCACAGTGGAACTCTTTTATTGGTAAGCCTCTGACTAAACTATTGTGGGTAAGCTGATTCATGTTTTTGAGATTAACATGACCCAGCCTCCTGTGCCACAGTTTAGATTCTTGAGAAGAGGCTTTGGAAAATAGGCAAGGATTTCCTTTGTGATCTATCTTCTTAGAAAGATCTAAGGCATACACTCTTCCTGTCCTGTTGGCTTTCAGGAGAGTGTGATCATCCAACACCTTGTCAATCAAGTGTAAAACTTTGGATGACAGAATCCTACAGTTTTGACTGGTGAAAAGGCAACATGGCCTTTATCACACATTTGACTGACACTCAAGAGATTGTACTTGAGATTTTCCACATGATTAACATCATCAAATTTGATTTCTCCATTGGAGACAAAGCCCTTACCGATGATGTAACCCCTAGCATCATTGCCAAAAGAGACAAATCCCTTCTTTCCTTGAGAGTAGTCATGAAGAAGAGAGCTGTTCCCAGTCATGTGCATAGATCCCCCACTGTCTACATACCAGATGCTACTTTGGCATGTTGAAGACCCTGCAATAATAAACAATTAGTTAGTTTTAGAGACCCAAACCTTTTGGTTTTGGGCTGGTCTCATCAATAGATGGTAAACTAACAGGTTTATTTGAAACACAGCCTGAGAGGAAGAAGATGGTGTAGAAGAGGAGTCCTTTGGCTTGGACCTCCTTTTCTGTGGTTTCAACATAGGAGCATCTAGTTGGTTAACTCTACCCAACAGATGTTGAACCATCATAACCAGCTGTGTCTGATTTTGTGATAAAGCTTTCAGCTCATCAGACACATTGCTAGTGAGTTTGATAAGTTCCTATGTTGCACCTCTTCTTCTGAGCACCTCAGCTGTCACCTGTTTAACCCCTTCCTTTTTGGATTTCTTTGAGGACTTAAGGGTTACAGGATTTGATGTTGCTGATACAAATGTGGTCTCAAACTCAGTTTTCATTTTTACCATTTTCTCATTAATTTCTTCTTTTAGTTTGAGTTTGGAACCTCTTTTGTACCAACAATCATCTGTAAGATGATTGAACAAACCACATACTTCACATGGTTTCTTCTTCATCTTAGGTTGATCATCAACTAAGAGGATGAAGCAACAGAAGACTGTTCTTTAATGCTTTGGAAGCATTGTTTGCTTTCTTGACAGCCTCTTTAGTAGTCTTCAAACTCTTCTCTTACTACTGCCAGTTTTCTTCTCTTCAGTACTGACAGCAGTTGAAGTTTGAACTTCAGGTGTTGAATCCTGCTCTCTAGTCCTTTTAGGACCTTCAGAATTAACTCCTGAGTTGATCAACTCATTAATCATGTGAATGTCAGCATTTGAACCATCAACATCAGCTGATAGGTTCAAAGAGGGCTTGATGCTGACTGCTACTTCTGATTGTGCTGTATCAGAAGGTAGATCACATGATGTGATGGATTGGTTATCACTCTCACCATCAGATTCTACCTCTGCTCTTGGGGTAAAATCTGTAGGTGGAGCAGTGTGATTGTAACCAATTCCAAACTTCACATTTGAAGCAGATTGCTTACTAAGAAGCATTTCAAAACCTTTGCATGATTGTACCCATCTATCACACTCTACCTGGGTAACTGCAAGAGTTTCTTTGAGATCTTTGTACTTCTCTAGAAGTACTTCTTCTCTAGCCTTATCATCAATTATTTGGCAATTCAGTTTATAAATCTCATCATCTTTATCTTTAAGCACAGACTCAAACTCAGCTTTATTTTTGGAAATTGTTTGTTCTAGCTCAATGTTCTTATTAATTAGAGCTACATTTGCTTCTCTAATGGAGCAAATGCTGCTATGCATGGTTCAGAACATAATTTGGCTTTTGCCTCAGAGGATACCTGTGATACCTGAGATGTATAGGCATTAGAACATGAAGTATCAGCAGACTCCAAAGCCATAAGAGCTAGATTCCCAAAGGACTGTCACCACCATGTTGACCAGCACCTGAGAACAGTTGATCATGACCAGACTGTCATCTGGTAAACTGCTCCAGTCAACAACTCCTGGGGTGAAGAAGCTGTGTTGTTGAGGTTGAGTTTGTTGATGAGATTGGGAAGGCTGAGGTTCAGTAGTGCATGAGTTGTGGTGCCATAGGAACTTGAACTTGATTTGACTGTGGCATGTAATAACAAGGGTAAGGATATGGCATTTGACCCTGAGGAACAAAATATGCTGGAGATTGTTGTTGAGGATGATGACTAGAGGTGACAGGATGTTGCCCTCTGTGTTTTGACTATTGCCAGGAAAGTCACAAAGGGTGCAGTGGAGTTAGATCCAGTTGATCTACACTCTCTTGCAAAGTGTCCAAGCCTTTGGCATTTGTGACACCTCAATTTGCTCTTGTCAAAACCAACTTTGTTTTTGCCAGAGAGTCCTGGGATTTTCTTCCAGTTCTTTTATAGAACTTCTGAGATCTGATATTTATCAAGGCCATTTGGCTCAAAATATCCATCTTTTCTAAGTCATCATCAGCAATCCCCTTGAGATCATCCATAATGAAGCATAGATTGTCATTATTACACCCATAAATTGACCATCAACACTCACAAATGCAGAATCAGAAGTGTTTGAAGAGAAATTAATATGCTCATCATACTGGCATTCAGATGAAGCATATTCTAACTCATGACCAACCAAGGCAGTGTTTCCTGGTACAAAGTCTTCAGTGAGCTTTCCAGATGAAGACAGCTTTCTTTCTGTTCTATCTCTCTCTCAAATGTGAGCAATTTCCCATGGAGTTGGGTAGAGATAGTTTGTCCAAACTTGCACTGGAGCGTAGGACAATAGTATATGTGTCCCATCTCTCAGGCAGTGATCTGAGAAATCTGTTATTCATCTAATATTGGTGTACTCAAGTTTGACCATTTTTAGTTCAGAGATCAAACAAGAAACCGCTCAAATGTTGAGTCAGTGTCTCACCCTTTCTATGAGAGAATGTCTCATATTGTTGGGCAAGAATTTCTCTATTATTTGCCAAGACCTCATCTGTTCCTCCAAATTGTTCTTTCAAGGCATTCCAGAGGTCATGGGCAGTTTCATGATGCATTAGCCCAGAATATATTTCATTTGGCAGTGCCATGGCCAGATTCCATGGGCTTTTGCATCAATTTCAAGCAACTTCTTATCCTCATCTGAGTATTGCTCCCTCCTTTTGGAACCATTTGATTGGTTCCGGGTTATTCACCATAGGCTTGTGTGGACCATGTACCACTGATGTCCAACACCCTGCGCTGTTAACAGACAGGTGATGGAGCATACGTCTTTGCCATATGTTGTACTCATTCCTAACCAGCCGGTGGCTTGGTTGAGGAACCAGTATTGTGAGGATCATTGGAGGGAGTAGTCATTTTCAGTTCAAAAACAATTTAGTTCAAGCTTTTAAAAGTTTAAACAGACCACAACAAACTCAATGAAAACCAAGAGAAGATCTCAGGATGAATGATCAGAAATACAGAAAATTCAATCTCTATAACCGTTTCTTGCAATGACAAAAGCTAATTCAATCAAACTTAGATCTTGAATAGCAGTTTCAATGATCAATTATTAGATCGATCAATGATTAACCTGCTCTGATACCATTTGACAGGATCACGATCACACGTTTGACGTATTAGATTCAAAGCAGCGGAATAATGACAAGAATTAGACAAATTGTAGCAAGCAATCGACACTTAAGAGCGCATACGGTTATAGGGAGATATATGTTTCTGATTACAAGGAATGTTTAAGATGTAGAATATTTCCAATCAAATCATTCATTCATTCCATTCATTCATATGTTGCAATAGGTTGTCACTCCTTATATAGAGTGCAACAATCACTGCTGTTATCACGGAAAGTGACAACTGGCAGATCAAATACAAAAAAACAACTCTTAACAAACTACTGAATGTTCACAACTACTGAGAACATATCAGAGTGTTAAGTACAAAATATAAAACTACTGAAACTACAACGACTGAAGAACAAGCTCTTCATCGTTTTACAAAACTACTGAAACATAAAATATAAAACTACTGATATCACAACTACTGAAGAAGTACTCTTCAGCAGTTGTGACAAACTACTGAGGCTTCAGTATTTGATCTTCAGACTTTGACCTTCAGGTGTTTCATCAGCTGATGACTTCAGTAGATACCATCAGCTGATGTCTTCAGTCTTTGTCTTCAGACTTTGTACATCAGTTGTTGATCTTCAGTACTTGTAAACTCTTCAGTTGTTGTACTTCAGTACTTTGGTCTTTCAGCTTTAGCACTTGTGTTCTTCAGCTGTTGTACTTCAGTACTTTAGTTCTTCAGCTGTTGAAGTCTTCAGCACTTGATCTTCAGCTGTTGAGGTCTTCAGCACTTGTCAAACTGCTGATGAGTCTTTCAGCAGTTGTTGTGATACCATGTGGGACTTAGAGGTTTTCTGATCTTGGCTCATTGGTTCTTTTGGTCCAACACTTCTACTGAAGATAAATTCTGAAACTAAAGATGAAGACAAAGTCTGAAAGTAAAGTACTGAGACAAAGTCTGAAAGTAAAGTACTGAAGACAAAGTCTGAAGCTATCAGCTGAAGACAAAGTTTCTGAAGTAAAGTCTGAAGAACAAAGACTGAAGACAAAGACTGAAGACCAAAGTGATCAATAGTTGTCACAACAGCTGAGGTTATTAACTTCAGTAGTTGTGATGATTTCCTTTCTATTGTAATTTACTTTTCAGTAGTTATAGTTTCAGTAGTTGTAGTTCAGTAGTTTTATGTTTTTGTACTTAGCATTCTCTGAGAGTAATCAGTAGTTGAGAACATTCTCAGTAGTTTGCATAGTTTCAGTAGTTTGAATAAGTCTGTTAGATGTCACTATCAAGTGACATCAGCAGACGTCACATTTCCTATATAAGGAATGTTGACCTAGTTGTAACGTGTGACATTCAGCCACCACGATAGCATATGAATGAAATATTCCTTAGCCGAATTCTCTCTCTATAACTATTTACTTCTCATTGAATATCAATTGTGTTCTTGCGAATTTTCTAATTCATTGTTCAAATTCCGCTGCAATCGACTCAAATTTAATCAAACTTAGATCACTGATCCTAACAAATGGTATCAGAGCAGGTTATCATTGATCGATCTAACAATTGATCATTGAAACTGCTATTTTAATATCTAAGTTTGATTGCATTAGCATTTATGCAAGAATTGGTTATAGATCATTGAATTCTGCTGCTTTCGGTTATTTGCTTTGAGGTTTTCTCTTGGTTCATATTGAGTTTGTTGTGTTTTGCACTAAATCTGTTAAATTTAATTGAATTGGTTGAATCTAAGATGACTACTCCTTCTAATGACCCTCACAATACCGGTTCCTCAACCAAGCCTCCGATGCTGGTTAGGACCAAGTATAACATATGGCAACGAAGAATGCTTCATCACCTATCTGAATAGTTCAGTTGTTGGACATCTGTGGTACATGGTCCACACAAGCCTATGGTGAACATTCCGGAAACCAACAAATGGTTCCGAAGAAGAAGGAACAATACTCAGATGAGGATCGAAAACTATTTGAGATTGATGCTAAAGCGCATGGTATTCTGGCCATGGCTCTGCCTAATGAAATCTATTCTGGGCTTATGCATCATGAAACTGCTCATGACCTCTGGAATGCATTGAAGGAACAATTTGGTGGAACAGATGAGGTCTTAGCATACAACACAGAAATCCTTGCCCAACAATATGAGACATTCTCTCATAGGAAGGGTGAGTCACTGACTCAACAGTTTGAGCGTTTTTCCTGTTTGATCTCTGAGCTCAAAATGGTCAAACATGAATACACTAATAGCCAGATGAACAACAGATTCCTCAGATCCCTGCCTGAGAGATGGGACACATACACCATTGTCCTACGCTCCAGTGCAAATCTGGATAGCCTATCTCTCACCCAACTCCATGGGAAACTGCTTACATTTGAAAGAGAGATAGCAAAAAAAGGAAACTGGCATCATCAGGAAAGCTCACTGATGACTTTGTACCAGGGAACACTGCCTTGGTTGGTCATGAGTCAGAATATGCTGCATCAGAAAGCAATTATGAGAGCATATAGATTTCTCTTCAAACAGTTTAGATCATGCATTTGTTAGTGTTGACAGTCAGTCAGGCTGTAATAGTGACAATTTGTGTTTCATTATGGATGATTTGAAGGGTATTGCTGATGATGACTTAGAAGAGATGGATATTCTAAGCCAAATGGCCTTGATTAATATCAGGTCTCAAAAGTTCTACAAGAGAACTGGTAGGAAATTTCCAGGACTCTCTGGCAAAACCAAAGTTGGTTTTGACAAGAGTAAGTTAAGGTGTCACAAATGCCACAGGCTTGGACACTTTGCAAGAGAGTGTATATCAACTGGATCTAACTCCTCTGCACCCTTTGTGACTTTTCCAAGCAATAGTCCCCAAAACAGAGGGCAACATCCTGCTAGTTCTGGTCATCATGCCCAACCTATATCTCGTGCATATTTTGTCCCTCAGGTCCAATGTCATATCCATATCCCTGCTATTACATGCCACAACCAATCCAGTTCAAGTTCCTATTGCACAACAACCTCAAGCCTTACCTGAGCCTCTACCATCTCAATCATCGCAATCACAACTCATCATAGCTTCTGGTGTTGTTGACTGGAGCAGTTTACCAGATGATCTCTCTGGTAATGAGCATTTATTTGCTGGTGATGGTCAACATGGTGGTGAACATCCTTTTGGGAATCTTTCTCTCATGGCCCTGGAGTCTAATGAGAGTTCATGCTCCAATGCATCTTCATCACAGGTAACCCAGGTATCCTCTAAGGCTAAGGCCAAGCTATGTTATGAATCTTGCATAACTGCTTTATCTTTATTAGAGAGGCAAATGTAGCTTTAATAAATAAAAAAATCTTGAGCTTGAGCAAACCCTTTCCAAAAGAAAAGCTGAGTATGAGTCTATTCTTAATGATAAAGATGATGAGATTTATAAGCTTAAATGCCAATTAAATGATAAAAAGGCTAAGCTAGAGGTCATTCTTGAGAACCACAGAGAACTCAAAGAAAAACTTGCAGCTACCCAAGTTGAGTGTGACCGCTGGGTATTATCCTGCATGGGATTTGAAATGCTGCTCAGCAAGCAATCTGCTTCAAATGTGAAGTTTGGAATAGGTTACAATCACATTGCACCACCTACAGATTTTACTCCAAATGCAATGGTAAAACCTGAAGGTGAAAGTAATTTCCAAGCCACATCATCATGTGCATCATCCTCAAGTGATCACCCAAAATCACAAGATGAAATCAGTGTCGATACCTCAGCAAATCAATTGCCTGATGGGTTAACTACTGATAAGCACATGAATTGAGTACTTCAGATGTTGTCCCTCAAAGTACCTCAACTACTGAAGGGCAAGTAACAACATCTGAAAAGCATTTCAAATCAGCTAAAATAAAAGGATTAACAACTGCTGATGAATCTATCATACGGTCTTTCAGGATGGATAGAGAACAGCTGAAGAACAAGTCTTAGTTGTTACAGATCCTTCAGTACTAACACAAGTACTGAAAGGAGGAAAGTACTGAAGATCACACCTTAGTAGTTTCCACATCAGCAGTTGATCAATCCAAGATGAAGAATAAGCCATGTGAAATATGTGGTAAATTCAATCATCTTTTGATGAATGTTGGTACAGAAAGGGTTCCAAACTCAACAGAGATAAGCTCATTAAAATCCGGATGGATGAAATGAAAAATGAGTTTGAGACCAACTTTGTACCACAGTCATCCCAATGTGATAAACCAAGACTTCATCCAAATCCAAAAAGAAGGATAGGGTTTAACATAAAAAAGCTGATAGTGCTTCTCATGATAAACATCAGACTAAGTCTGTGAATTTCAGGAGGAATGGTGGGTCACAGGAACTCATCAAAAACAAGTACTGATATGTCACAAGAGCTGAAAGCTTTGGCTACAAATCAAACACAACTTGTTATGATGGTTCAGCATTGTTAGGGAGAGTTAACCAACTAGATGCACATGTGATCAAACCACTGAAAAGGCATTCCAAGCCAAATCAAGGAATCCATTTCAGCACCATATCCATCTTCATTAGCTGTTAATCATGAGAAACAAGTTATGGTTAAATCTGTTGATTGAAAACAGACCCAAAACCAAAAAGGTTTGGGTCTCAAAACCTAACTAGTTCTTGTGATAGATGCAGGGTTCTTCAGCATGCCAAAGGAGCATCTGGTATGTAGACAGCGGAGGATCTATGCATATGACTGGGAGCAGTTCTCTTCTTAATGACTAATCTCAAGGAAACAAGGGATTTGTTTCATTTGGAAATGATGCCAAGGGTTACATCATTGGGAAAGGATATGTGTCGAATGGAGATATCAGATTTGATGATGTTAACCATGTGGAGAATCTTAAGTATAATCTACTGAGTGTTAGTCAGATGTGTGATAAAGGGCATGTTGCACTTTTCACAAGCCAGAACTGCAGGATTCTATCTTCCCAAGTTCTGAGGCTGATTGACAAGGTATTGGATGAACATACTCTCCCGGAGGCCAACAGGATTGGAAGAGTATATGCCTTGGATTTGTCAAAGAAGATTGATTTGAAGGGTCATCCTTGCCTGTTCTCCAAAGCCTCTCCTCAAGAATTTAAATTGTGGCATAGAAGGTTGGGTCATATTAATCTCAAAAACATGAATCAGCTGATCCATAATAGTTTAGTGAGAGGTCTACCAATAAAGGAGTTCCAATGTGATGAAACCTGCACTGCTTGTTTGAAAGGAAAACATCACAACGTCTCATTCCCTCCTATTGAAGAACCTAAGTCCAGTGCCTGCTTGCAGTTACTGCACATGGATCTATTTGGTCTTGTGAGAATGATGAGCATGGCAAAGAAGGAATACTGTCTAGTAATTGTGGATGATTAATCCAGATTTGTGTGGACTTTCTTTCTGCATTCAAAGGATGAGGTTGCTCAGACGATTATAAACTTTGTGTTGTATGTTGAGAAGCAGTATTCCCTATCAGTCAAGTGTATAAGGAGTGATAATGGAATTGAATTTAGAAACCATACACTTGATGATTTTAGTCTATCAAAGGGAATCAAGAGGCAGTTTAGCATCCCAAGGACTCCAGAACAAAATGGAGTAGTGGAGAGAAAGAATAGGACCCTAATTGAAGCTGCAAGGTCTATGTTGCTGATTCTGGTTTGCCATTGACCTTTTGGGCTGAAGCTGTCAACACAGCTTGCTATGTGCAAATAGAGTATTAGTAAATCAGAGGTTGATGAAGACTCCATATGAAGTTCTACATCATTTGGCTCCTCTAATTTCATTTTTCAAAGCCTTTGGGTGTCCTTCTTTCATTCTCAATACAAAGGATCAACTCCACAAATTTGATCCTAAGGTGGATGCAGGGTATTTTGTAGGTTATTCATCCACATGCAAGGCTTACAGAGTCTTCAACTGTAGAACAAAGATAGTTGAAGAAACCTTGCATGTGAAATTCATGAATCTCCTAAGGATAAAATTCCACAAAACCCTGTGGAGTTGTTTGATTTGGACATACTGCAATATGTTCCTTATCAACCTCCAGCTGTTGCAGATCATGTGGAAAATAATCTTCTGCAACAAGTCTTCCACCTGGTGGTACTGAAGATGATGATGATTCATACTCACCTTTTCAAGTTTAGTGATCAACTGCCTGAGTTTGCTAAACTTGATGTTCCTGTAGCTTCTGCAGCTCCATCCACAACAAATGCTGATGAGATTTCTGACTCCTCTACATCATTGACCGGCCATCTCATACTTGGTTTCAAGAGTCTAGATCAAAATCTGTTGCTGCTGAACCTGCTACAAACACTTGCACTGATCTTATAGTGTACCAAGAGCTGAAGAATCACCCCATGTCTCAAATCATTGGTGATATCAACGTTGGTGTCTCAACCAGAAGTCAATTGTCCAACTTCTGCTTCTATGCTCTCTTCATCAGTCAGCTAGAGCCAAAGAACTATCATGTTTCCTTAAGAGACAATGGATGGGTTGAAGCCATGCATCTTGAGCTACTTCAGTTCAAAAAGCAACAAGTGTGGGAACTGGTTCCTCTACCCCCAGGTAAGTGTGCAATAGGCACTAAATAGGTGTTTAGGAATAAAACTGATGAAAATGGGCTTATTGTCAAGAACAAGGCTAGACTGGTTGTTCTAGGGTTTTCACAAGAAGAAGGTATTGATTATGATGAAACCTTTGCCCCTGTACCCAGACTAGAGGCAATTAGATTGTTCTTAGCATAAGCTACTTGTTCAAATTTATGTTGATGATATAATTTTTGCATCCCCTGATCCCCAGTTGTGTGATGATCTTACAACTTTAATGAAACAAAAGTTAGAAATAAGTGCAATGGGAGAATTACAGTTCTTTCTGGGCTTGCGAATCAAAGAACAGGCTGATGGAACCTTCATTCATTAGTCAAAATATACAAAAGATCTTTTGAATAAGTTTGATTTACAACATTGTAAGCCCTGTTCTACTCCCATGTGCAACACCACATAACTGGATGCAGATCAGAAAGGTAAAGCTATTCATGAAACACTTTACACATGTATGATTGGGTCCTTGATGTACTTAACAACTTCTAGACCATATATCTTTGCAACTTGTGTTTGTGCTAGATTTCAGGCTGCTCCTAGAGTGTCTCATTTGATTGCAGTCAAGAGAATCTTTAGATATCTGCAAGGTACACAATCTCTAGGTCTTTGGTATTCCACCGGACACTCTTGCAAATTAGTTGCTTTTTCTGATAGTGACTATGCAGGGTGTAAGTTAACCAGAAAGTCAACTTCTGGTGGATGTCAATTCCTAGGCAATTGTTTAATTTCTTGGCAGAGTAAGAAACAAACATCTGTTGCTACATCCACTGCTGAAGCAGAGTACATTGCTGCTACAAGTTGTACATCTCAGGTACTCTGGCTTCAGAACCAACTATTGGATTATGGCATTACAGAGACTAAGACTCCATTATTAATGGATAGTGCTTCAGCTCTATGCATTGTCAAGAATCCAGTCCAGCACTCTAGACCAAACATATAGAGATCAGACACCATATTATTAGGGATTATTTTGAAAAAGGTCTGATTGATCCAAAGTTTGTGCCTAGTGCTGATGAGGTTGCAGATATATTTACTAAGCCTTTGGATAGTTCAACTTTCCAAAACCTTGTGTTAAGGCTTGGTATGCTGCAGCTAGAATAAGTGATAACTACTGATAATCTCAGTAAACAAGTACTGATGATCATTAGTAAACATGTCACAATATGTACTGATTCTGTTACAATCTACTCATGTAGTTATAAGTACTGATGTCAGTAAAAACAGATAAGTACTCATGTCCTATGAAACCACTAAAAATAGCTAAAAAGTCTGATGAGTAAGTGTTAAGGACAGTATGAAACAGCTACAAAGCTAAGAATTGACGAAAACTACTATGAGAATTTTCTCTTCAGTCGTTTCCACAAACTGCTGTTTACCCTAAACAGCTGATGAAAAACCATGTCTTCAGTAGTTTCACAACTACTGATGACTAACACCAAGTCCTCAGTTGTTTCCAACACCTGAAGACAAAACCAAGGTTTTCAGTAGTTGTGAAACTACTCATGACTAAAACCAAGTCTTCAGTTGTTTTCAAACGTCTGATAGTTAAAACCAAGTCTTCAGTTGTTTTCTTACAACTGCTGATAACACCAACACTTTTAGTCATTTTCTTTTCAGCCTTTTCTTAACCTATAAATACCTACACTTATAGCCAAACGTTTCATTAGCCGTTTTCAAACCTTTTCTCTCTCAACAATGGCGACCATGAAACTCAAACCCCGACATAACTGTGTTGCCTACCTTTAGAAATTGGCTTTCTGGAACAAGTTTGATACTGCCATCGATCTTATGGTGGATTCCCAATACCGAACAACCTTTCTTCTGAATCCTACCATATACCCTGACTCCTTAACCCAGTTCTGGACCAACGTCTCTATAACAACCGGTGAGAATGATAGCCAAATCACACTCCAGTCGTTGGTGAACTAGAAACAGGTGCTCATCACCCCTGACATCATTTGGAAAACTCTAAATTTGCATGATGGCACCTATACTAAAGAATACCCGAAAGGCACCACTGATATGTCTTTCATCAATAACGGGTATGCAGGCGACTTAAGTGCTACAACCATTCTTAAAAAGCACTTCCATGATGCTGAAAGACTTATCTTTCATATGGTGAATGTCTGCCTTGCTTCAAAGACATCTTCTTGGGATCAGATGTCTTCACGGTGGCAACAGGTATTGTACTCTATCTTTGAACGCCAAAATCAAAATTTTTCTGAGATAGTGTTCATGGAACTAAAGGATCTGGCTCAGAAACCTATGGCAAACAGATGGTTACTTTATCCCAGATTTCTGATGGCCATAATTTTGAATCAATTAAAATTTGATGGCCTTGTTGGTCTTGGGGTCCCTGCTCCAGCTGTTTTAGCTGAGGTATACTCCAGACATAACTCGGACCCTACTCTAAAAGGGGCTGCCCGGATGCTAAAACCCAAGCAGAGGAAACCCACAGTCTCCACTTCCAGATCCAAAGTCCCCACCAAACTCAAATCCAAAAAGCCCAAAAAGGCTACTCAGGGAAATGAGTCCCCTGAGGATGCCCTTGTACCACCAATACAGGAAGCACATACTGGTTATAACCCCCCAGTTATGTCCAAGACTCAACCTGCTCAAGCCGCACAGGTATCCTCTCAACAGGATCATGTTGCAACCACAATTAGGGATCCCACATTACTGGAACCAATCTCAATTGAGAGGGTTACCATTGAAGAGCACCTCTCACCCTGGGTGCATCTGCTTCGGACCAATCTCCACATGCAACCGCCCCTCAAAGCCCAACTGATAGTTGCTAAAGTGCTGAGTCAGTTGCATTCCTCACCCCCTCCCCAGAAACCAATTACCACTGGCAATACCTCAACCATTGAGGGGGAGGACCAAAATGCTTCTGATAACCAATAGCACAAGGGTTACAATGTTCAATCTCCAAGTGTAGAAAAGGATGTTAGAACATCTGGTAAGGCTGCTACTTCTACTGATTCAGCAAATGATCAGGATGAAGTTGGTAACATCCATAAGACCTCACCAGAGGAAACTGCCACTAAAGGACATAGTCCTGAGGCAGGAAGTCCCTAGTACCAAGAACAAGGGGCACATGCATCTACTGATCTACACTCAGAGCATGTTCATCCTAATTAAATGAGGAGGTCAGGTGATTCAGCAAAGACTGATGATGACCTGGGCTTTTTCTATGATGTTTTAGCCCATAATACCATCCTAGAGAATGAGGTAAGCAGACTCAAAGAGCTGTAGCCAAAATGTCTCAGGATCAAAGTCTATCTACCCAATAACACACAGATGGCACCTTCAATTGAAGGTTCACCAAACACTTCGCCTACACACATAACTATGCCACCAGCCTCTGCCTTTGGCACCACCTCTCAGGGACAGAACCCCTCTAAGCAGATGGTTGCTATCTTTCAAAACTCCTTACCTCTCATCACTCCAATCATTACTGAGATTGTCCATAAAGCCATAGATGAGAGGATCTCCTCAAATCTACAAACCCTCATTGATGATGCTATTCACAAATCTCTTTCTGCCTTTCAAGCCCCTGATCCCAATTCAACCAAAAAGGGGGAGACTACTAAGGCAGTGAAAGAAAAGAAAAGGAAAATAGTTGATGATGATAAAGAGCTTGAAAAAGAGAAGGAGGTGGAGAAAGAACTGATCTCAGAACAGCTGATCACCAACAAACGGAAGAAAAGTGTTGAGTCAAAAGCTGATGAAGAAAAATCCTTAGAAGATCTGGTCAAAGATGTTGATGAAGCTCACAGCAGATCCATGGATAAAATTATAGATCAGCTCTTTAGACATGGTCATGACACAGCCACATTAGACTCTGAGATCAGAAGGCTGGAAATAAAAGAGATTCAAACAAGATGGGCTGGTTATAGTGTGTTGGAAAGGGAAAGATTGGAGATAATGATCAGATTATTGCCAAATACCTTGGAAGATCATTGATAGATATAAAGTCCTGATCCAGAGATAGTATCTTGGAGATAACCAAGAAAATCTGATCTGCTGGAGGCTATAATAAAGGGTTGATCATCGAAGCACTGGATGAAGCAGGTGCAGGGAAGAGGACTGAAATGGAAAAGCTCTCCAAAGCCAAACTCACCACCAAAATGCTAGATCAGTCTTCTCAAACTCCCACTCAAACACAACCCTCATCTCTAAAATCTCCCAAATCTATCCCTAAACCAAAGCCACCCATAACTCAACCCACAAAACCAATCCCTTTACCCCAAAAACCACCTCAATCCTTACCCAGTGATACACCCAGAAGGAGGAGAAGGGTGTTGAGGGTAGAAGAAGATGAAGAAGAGGATGATGATGAAGATTGTCTGCCAATCTCTGCTGTTCTCAACCTTAAAACCCCTGAGCACAGAAGTCAACAAGTGATTACACCTAACTTGCAAATGCAAATGGTGAAGGTAAAGATTGAAGAAGCAGAATAGCAGAAGCAGCACGATGAGCAGTTTCTCAAGGTGGTGGACAAGGATTTCCCTCAGTCCTCATCCATTCAAGAAATGAAGAAACAAGCTCTGAGGCTGTACACTCTTAGACATACTTTTCAACATCAAAGAGAAAGAGTGCGGATTTTGCCAGACCCTAGGGTAAGTTCTAGAATGCATAAGAAGAATATACCAAGTAGATATCATGGCCAAGTGAAGAAGACCTTGAATGCTGCAATTACGTTGGCCATGGTAATCTCACCCTGGGATATCATTGAAGAATTCAAGAGAGCTCACAACTCCAAGACAACCCCTCAATCTATTCTTGAGAACAAAATGATCAAGAAGAGGTTGTTATACAAAAGACTTGAAGATCTTCAAAAGAGTGAACTCCAGTTGTTGCTTGAAGGCTCTCACCCTGATGAATTTGCTTACAGAGAGATAACAACTGTGGAGTTGAAGAATGGAAAGACAGTGAGATACCTGTCTGAGTATTATGGCCCAGAGTTCTTCTTCGAGGGAGAAGCAGAAGAACTCACCAAGGAGGAACAAGTTGTTCTCCTTGAGGCCTATGCTAGTGAGTCTTACAGACTCATTAATGGGAATTAGGTTTAATGGTTGGGACAAGACACTGTGTCCAATTTCCCCAAGATAGAGTTCCCTTCCATACTTAGCCAATTAAAAGGTTAGAAACCTTTTCCCGGCCTGTGCTTAACTGATTACCTCTGAAGCTAATCAAGAGGGTGTTTCTGCCAAGAATAAGTGGGATGATCAATAAGTTTAGAGGTTTTGGCTGCATTGGTTCAGGGGGAGATTGTTGGACCAAAAGAACCAATGACCCTGATCAGAAAAACCTCTAAGTCCCACAACTATTACAACTGCTAAAGAAGATCACAACAGCTGAAGACATCAGCTGATTACAAGGTCTGAAGACAAAGTCTGAAGACAAGATCTGAAGACTTCTATTGAAGACAAAGTCTGAAAGTAAAGCACTGAAGACAAAGTCTGAAAGTAAAGTACTAAAGACAAAGTCTGAAAGTAAAGTACTAAAGACAAAGTCTAAAGCTATCAGCTGAAGACAAAGTCTGAAAGTAAAAGTCTGAAGAACAAAGACTGAAGACAAAGACTGAAGACCAAAGTGATCAGTAGTTGTCACAACAGCTGAAGTTATTAACTTCAGTAGTTGTGATGATTTCCTTTCAGTACTTGTAATTTACTTTTCAGTAGTTATAGTTTCAGTAGTTGTAGTTTAGTAGTTTTATGTTTTAGTACTTAGCATTCTCTGAGATGTAATCAGTAGTTGACAACATTCTCAGTAGTTTGAATAATTCTGTTAGATGTCACTATCAAGTGACATCAACAAATGTCACATTTCCTATATAAGGAATGTTGACCTAGTTGTAACGTGTGACATTCAGCCACCACGAAAGCATATGAATGAAATATTCCTTTGCAGAATTATCTCTCTATAACCGTTTACTTCTCACTGAATATCAATTGTGTTCTTGCAAATTGTCTAATTCATTATTCAAATTCCGTTGCAATCCACTCAAATTTAATCAAACTTAGATCACTGATCCTAACATTTGTTGGACCAAAAGAACCAATGAGCCTGATCAGAAAAACCTCTAAGTCCCATAGACATTACAACTATTGAAGAAGATTACAACAGCTGAAGACATCAGCTGATTACAAGGTCTGAAGACAAAGTCTAAAGACCAGATCTGAAGACTTCTACTGAAGACAAAGTCTGAAAGTAAAGCACTGAAGACAAAGTCTGAAAGTAAAGTACTGAAGACAAAGTCTGAAAGTAAAGTACTGAAGACAAAGTCTGAAGCTATCAGCTGAAGACAAAGTCTGAAAGTAAAAGTCTGAAGAACAAAGACTGAAGACAAAGACTGTAGACCAAAGTGATCAGTAGTTGTCATAACAGCTGAACTTATTAACTTCAGTGGTTGTCATAACAGCTGAAGTTATTAACTTCAGTAGTTGTGATGATTTCCTTTCAGTACTTGTAATTTACTTTTTTCAGTAGTTATATTTTCAGTAGTTGTAATTCAGTAGTTTTATGTTTTTGTACTTAGCATTCTCTGAGATGTAATCAGTAGTTGAGACCATTCTCAGTAGTTTGCATAGTTTCAGTAGTTTGAGTAATTCTGTTAGATGTCACTATCAAGTGACATCAGCAGACGTCACATTTCCTATATAAGGAATGTTGACCTAGTTGTAACGTGTGACATGAAGCCACCACGAATGCATATGAATGAAATATTCCTTTGCAGAATTCTCTCTATATAACTGTTTACTTCTCATTGAATATCAATTGTGTTCTTGCGAATTGTCTAATTCATTGTTCAAATTCCGCTGCAATCGACTCAATTTAATCAAACTTAGATCACTGATCCTAACATTTGTTGGACCAAAAGAACCAATGAGCCTGATCAGAAAAACCTCTAAGTCCCATAGACATTACAACTATTGAAGAAGATTACAACAGCTGAAGACATCAGCTGATTACAAGGTCTGAAGACAAAGTCTAAAGACCAGATCTGAAGACTTCTACTGAAGACAAAGTCTGAAAGTAAAGCACTGAAGACAAAGTCTGAAAGTAAAGTACTGAAGACAAAGTCTGAAGTAAAGTACTGAAGACAAAGTCTGAAGCTATCAGCTGAAGACAAGTCTGAAAGTAAAAGTCTGAAGAACAAAGACTGAAGACAAAGACTGTAGACCAAAGTGATCAGTAGTTGTCATAACAGCTGAACTTATTAACTTCAGTGGTTGTCATAACAGCTGAAGTTATTAACTTCAGTAGTTGTGATGATTTCCTTTCAGTACTTGTAATTTACTTTTTTCAGTAGTTATATTTTCAGTAGTTGTAATTCAGTAGTTTTATGTTTTTGTACTTAGCATTCTCTGAGATGTAATCAGTAGTTGAGACCATTCTCAGTAGTTTGCATAGTTTCAGTAGTTTGAGTAATTCTGTTAGATGTCACTATCAAGTGACATCAGCAGACGTCACATTTCCTATATAAGGAATGTTGACCTAGTTGTAACGTGTGACATGAAGCCACCACGAATGCATATGAATGAAATATTCCTTTGCAGAATTCTCTCTATATAACTGTTTACTTCTCATTGAATATCAATTGTGTTCTTGCGAATTGTCTAATTCATTGTTCAAATTCCGCTGCAATCGACTCAAATTTAATCAAACTTAGATCACTGATCCTAACACTAAGGTATGGAGATGGATGGTTTAGACTTCTTCTCCTTCTTTCACATTGGTATAGAAGCCATCCTTTCCTCCTCTTTGATGTCTTTAACTGAGAAGACTAGTCTGCAACACCTTGTTGATCAGCCTTGTCTTGCTCAGTTGGGTGTTCCTCCCTCACAGGTTCAGAAGGAGAGGGAGATTGACCTGGCTATAGATCAGAAGATGTAGTTTGCTGAGGCTCAATAGGTGGTCCAGGTTGTGGTCTCTGAAAAGGTTCAACCTTAACCGCCACTTCTTAAGGGACCTGACTTGGTGGGGAGTGTAAGTCAACAAGTTCTCCTCTTTTGATCTCCTACTTCCTCACCCTAATGTGCTCATCCAGAGTAGATAGAGACATAGAGCAAGAGTAGATAGATGCCTAGTATAGACTTGTGGCACTCAGGTTGTTAATCATATTGAATCCTATCAGTCTCTTTGTCTACTTGAGGTTCTTAAGGAGCCACAGGCCTTATGCAGGACTTTCTTGAACTGGGGAGAGAGTGGGAACATGCTTGTATAATCTCTTTTATCTCCTCTCCTCTTTGATTTGAAGAAGTAACTTTGCACCCTCTGCTTCCTTTGTCTCTCTTGACACTTCCAAGTCAGCAAGTTCATTAAGTTCTTCTAAGGGGAGAGATATATTCTCATTAATATAATGTCATAGTTCCTTGTTTGTAGGTAGATAATCCTGACTGCCCTCAACTTATCATTTTGAGTGTTTGGTCTGGGGGCAACCCTGATTGCAGCTTCCATGAATCCTGTAGACCCAAAGGAACTTTCCCCGCTTAGCTTCCTTTTCCTCTCTCTCTCTCTCCTCCTCAATCTCCTTAGAATTCATATCCCTTTCCCTTTGTCACTCATAGACCTTTATGACTCAGGGTGGAGAGAGCTTTGGCATTCATTGCTTGGTGTAGCCTTAAAGCTTTGGCCAAAGAGAGGTGGTGATACAGCTTCACCAGCAGGTGCTTCACTGAGGGAATGAATTGCTGAAGTAGTTGTAGGTGTGACAGGGCTCTACTTTTAATGTTTCCCCTTTGAAGCTAATCCTATGGTCAGCCTTAACATCCAGTTGACCAATATTATTACCTAATTACCTTTGTTTCCTTCTAAGACTGAACTCTTCAGTATTTTTGTCTTGAATCCTTTGGGCCAGCCTGTCAGCTTGTCTAGATTGGCTTGCATTGAGAAGTGGTATGTTGATAAGGTCAAGACATTCATAGTAGTTCAAGGTCTAAAAATTGAAAACCTTTTGCTACCCTTGAACTCTTTGAAGAATAAGGCTCATCTGTTTGGAGCATACATCCACCCAATGATGTAGTTGGAATTTCCTTGAGGTAGAGATGATACAGCCCTTGGTATGCCTTCCTTAAAAAGACTCTGAATGTAGAGTCTATTGAGTCCACACCATTGTGAACTTGAGGTAGTTTCTTAGTATGGACAGTTGCAAGTGAAGATGGTGAGTTCTCAATGTCCATGCTTTGTAAAGAACTCCCAGGTTCTGTGTCTGTGGTGACCTTCTCCCCCTTTTTGGTAGCATCACCCACTTGCACAGGTGAGCTAGTGGTTTGATCAACCACATTCACAGGTTCTTGTGCTCCTGGTTGAGCTCTTCTAAAAGGTCTCCCAACTAGTTTTTCCTTAAGATAGGATATCTCAAAATGTTTATCATTGACCCTGTTTTGCAAGGTAGCCACCTGAGATTCAAGATGACTAACCTTGGAGACTAGGTAAGTGCATGTTTTGGATAATGTTTGCACCTTTAGCCTCAGATTCCCCTAATCTTCATGAGAAGAATCATAGGGGGATCAGAGAATTGGACCAAAGTCTTCTTACACACCACTAGCATGAAGTTCTTCGCTACTGGTTTTCCCCTACTCAATGACAACTTCAGTTGAAGTGTCAATGGGCTGATTTGCCATGGTTGAGGTCTTAGTGATGTAATCACTTACTGAAGTGAGAGCCTCTTCCGATCAATATCCTGAATAGGTTTAGAGGTATCCACCTTAGTGATAGATGACTGATGTGGGCTAGATATAGGTGACTTAGCATCACTCATCTCTCTTTGAGTAGGGGAGGAGTAGAGAGACTCATGGTACTCACTGAAATGTAAGTCTTCATTAGTATAGAAGTTAACTTTAGGAATTGGGTGGTTTAAGTCTAAAGGATGGGGATGGTAATTTTCCCTTGAAGATTCACCTGAGTTTTGAGACTCAAAGGGAAGTCTTAAGGCAGTTGGGTTTGTTAGCTCATCAGGCTTAGCATGTAGAACCTTAGCACCGATCCTTGAAGAGATAGGAGCGGTTTGCTCCTCAAGAGAAGTGGGAGCTCTAGTATCCACTTCCTCATGTATCGGTGAGTTTATGGGAGCCTGTACAGACTTAATAGCTTGAGTAGGGGGTTCATTTGGATTTTCTTTGGTAAGTGTGGGTGATTGGGGTCATGTTGGTGGTTGGGAAGTAGAAGGTGTGGGTTCCACACTAGCTTGTGTTGCTAGGTTGTCACTAATGAGCTCTAACACTTTGGGGACAAGGGCTGTTTCTACCCTTGATAAGCCAATAGTTTGCATCTTCAAAATTTCAAAGTTGTCGTGTTTCATCTGTCCCAATTTAAGGATATTACCTATTTCCCTTAACTGTAAGCCCAGTTCACAGTTGAGAATGTATTGAACATATCTAGGAAACATGCAATACTCTAAGGAGTCGAAGTTAGTAAGTAAATTTGTATAAACAAACTGAGAGTACCTGAACTTGACCCCCTGAACCATTCCATGCACTATGAAGGATAGATCTTCAGTAATCTAGTCCCACCCTCCATGCTAGTTGGACAAGCTATGGATAACCACATCAAGCAGGTATTTCCATCGAGATGAGACCTTACTTTTCCTGAAGGTCTTTACAGAGAAATCTCCTTCAAACCCTTATGCTCAAAGGAATGATTAACAGCTTCTTTTGGTAAGAACACCTCACCTTCTTCATCATCCAACTAAAGATGAACGGAGTGATACAGATTGTCCTCCCCTACACTATGGCAGACAATGCCTTCTCTCCATCCATAATGAACTCTTGGCAGGTCTTCTAAAATTAAATCAAATGATCATCATACAGAGTTGGATCATAGGTAAGGGAGGTGAAGTAGTTTTATATAGCCAAAAAACGGCAAATCATTGAAAAACTATCCTCTCTCTTAGAGTTCAACAAAGCAACCTAGTTGTTTTGTCTGTGAAGTTGCATGGACAAATCAGGGTTGTTCGGAGATTTAGATTGGCCATTTTGAGAAGCTTAAGGGTGAAGGAAGATGAAGAACAAAGGTGGTTTGGGAGAATTTAGGTCAAAGAAGTAATGCAGATGAACATGATAGTGAAAGAGGGGGGAACCGTTAGGTTTATATGTGAAAAAGATCTAAGACAAAGTTAATGAAAGAGGATAAACTTTGAAATCTTGATAGGATCAAATGAATCAATCTGTGATAATTTGTGAACTCAATTCAATGAAAATCACACAAAGTAATCAAATCAAAACAAGATATCAACAAAATTCAAGTTTTCATTATTATCAAGCTAAGACAATTACAAGTATGAAAGCAGGTTCAAATCTCTCTATATCTACCTGCAAGTCTAAGCTATTTATACTGAAAACAAAAAGTAAAGGAACTAACTAATTACACAAATAGTCCCTATACTATTACAAAATATTAAAAGACAAATAAAGATAAGATATTAATCTTTCTTAGAGCACTTAACAATACTCCCCTAAGATTGACATGGTCTTCTATCTTCAAAATCTCCAGTCTTTGTCTTCTTTTCTATCTTCGTCTTTATCTTCAACCTTTATCTTCAACTCTTTGTCTTCATCCTTCAAAGAAATCTTTTGGTTCTTCTATAACCTTAAACATCGGCTTCTGTTTGTACATCTCTAAATCTTTCAAAGCATTTGAAATTGCAGACTTGAATTTTCTTGCAAGAATGCCTTGTTCTGGTTTAGCTTCATTTGTCTTTATCTCTTGAAATTTGAATGACCGAGACGTCTATGCCAAAGCTGGCTTTCATCATTTGATGCCTTAGCAATTAGGCATGTTGTTTCAGTTGAAGTATCAACTTGAGACACATCCAATTTGTATACATCTCTGTCTCTCTCAGCTATAACAATCACCCAATCTTTGCTTATTTTGACACCTGGCTTCAAAACATAACAGAATGAATCATCAAATAAAACAGAATATGATTTGTCACATATTTGAGATACGCTTAAAAGATTAAAGTTGAACTGTGAACAGAAGTTGACTTTATCAAAACTTATTATCCCATTTGATATTGTTCCTTCTCCGGTTATTTTTCCTCCAGCATCACCACCAAACGCGACGTGAGTTTCATCTTTTGACTTAAAGTCTTGTAACAAGGCAGTATTGCCTGTCATGTGCCGACTACACCCACTATCCACATACCATGTATTGATTGGTCTTTTTAGGTGTACCTGCACTACAAGAAATTTAAGTTGAGATATCTACGCAAGCCGAGATGGTCTTAGGCTTTCCAAATTTATCAACAATTGTAAATTGTTTGTAATGAAGCTTATTCAAATCAGGTTTATTTTTGATGAATTTACCAATTTTATTTTGAAATTTGTTTGATTTATATTTAAGAACATTCATATCATTTAATTGATCATCTTTTGAAATGTATTGATGACTAACATTTTTATTAGTCATCCTTACAGATCGTGGTATGAAATGTTCTTGCATGTTATGTTTTGCTCTCATATAATTGTTCTTTGGAAAAGATCTCAAACCTAAATTAGATTGATTGATGACTTTTTGAAATCCATTATTTTGATTTCTCAAATATTGTGGATTAACCAATCCTTTGCTCATGTTTAATTTTGCAAAGTTTCTAGTGAGAGATCTATTTCTAAAGTAACAATTTGTAGTATTAAGAGTCTTTTCATCACAATAAGTACAATATTTGTTAAAAATAACAATCTGCTGTCGAATGATTTTTCATGTCACATATGTGACAGTACTTGTTGAAATATGTTTGACCAAAAGAACCAATGAGCCGGATCAGAAAAACCTTTAAGTCCCACAGACGTCACAACAACAACTGAAGACAACAGCTAATTACAAAGTTTGAAGACAAGTGCTGAAGACAAAGTCTGAAGACAAGTGCTGAAGACAAAGTCTGAAGACAAGTGCTGAAGACAAAGTCTGAAGACAAGTGCTGAAGACAAAGTCTGAAGACAAGTGCTGAAGACAAATTCTGAAGACAAGTGCTGAAGACAAAGTCTGAAGACAAGTGCTGAAGACAAAGTCTGAAGACAAGTGCTGAAGACAAAGTCTGAAGACAAGTGCTGAAGACAAAGTATGAAGACAAGTGCTGAAGACAAAGTCTGAAGACACAAGTGCTGAAGACCAAAGTATCAGACGTTGTCACAACAGCTGAAGAGGTCTTCTTCAGTAGTTGTGACGGTTTACCTTTCAGTAGTTTATGTTTTTTCAGTAGTTTTGTAAAACGACTGAAGAGCTTGTTCTTCAGTCGTTGTAGTTTCAGATTTTCTTATCAGTAGTTTCATATTTTGTACTTAACACTCTGATATGTTCTCAGTAGTCATGAACATTTCAGTAGTTTGTTAAGAGTTAGTTATTTTTGTAATAGATCTGCCAGTTGTCACTTTCCCGTGATAACAGCAGCGATTGCACTCTATATAAGGAGTCTCAACCTATTGTAATAGGTAGAATGATTTGATCAGAAATATTTGATATCATAGAACATTCATTGTTACAGAAATATATTCTCTCGTTATAACCGTATTTGTTCTTAATGCATACGAGTATCAAATTCTTGCTACAATTTGTCCAATTCTTGTTCTTATTCCGTTGCGTTACGCTCTAATACATCAAACTTGTGATCACTAATCCTGACAAATGGTATCAGAGCAGGTTAGTCATTGATCGATCTAATAATTGATCATTGAAACTGCTATTCAAGATCCAAGTTTGATTGAATTAGCATTTTTTTTGCAAGAAACGGTTATAGAGATTGAATTTTTTGTGTTTCTGGTCATTCATCCTGAGATTTTCTCTTGGTTTTCATTGAGTCTGTTGTGGTCTATGTAAAAACGTTTAAAAGCTTGAATTAAATTGTATTTGGACTGAAAATGACTACTCCTTCCAATGATCCTCACAATACTGGTTCCTCAACCAAGCATCCAATGCCGGTTAGGAATGAGTATAACATATGGCAACGACGAATGCTCCATCACCTGTCTGTTAACAGCGCAGGTTGTTGACATCAGTGTACATGGTCCACACAAGCCTATGGTGAATAACCCGAAACCAATCAAATGGTTCTGAAGAGGAAGGAGCAATACTCAGATGAGGATAAGAAATTGTTTGAGATTGATGCAAAAGCCCATGGAATTCTGGCCATGGCACTGCCCAATGAAATCTATTCTGGGCTAATGCATCATGAAAATGCCCATGACCTCTGGAATGCCTTGAAAGAACAATTTGGAGGAACAGATGAGGTCTTGGCAAATAATAGAGAAATCCTTGCCCACAATACGAGACATTCTCTCATAGAAAGGGTGAGACACTGACTCAACGTTTGAGTGGTTCTCTTGTTTGATCTCTGAATTAAAAATGGTCAAACTTGAGTACACCAATATCTAGATGAATAACAGATTTCTCAGATCACTGCCTGAGAGATGGGACACATATACTATTGTCCTACGCTCTAGTGCAAATTTGGACAAACTATCTTTACCCAACTCCATGGGAAATTGCTCACATTTGAGAGAGAGATAGAACATAAACGAAAGCTGTCTTCATCTGGAAAGCTCACTGAAGACTTTGTACCAGGAAACACTGCCTTGGTTGGTCATGAGTTAGAATATGCTTCATCTGAATGCCAGTATGATGAGCATATTGATTTCTCCTCAAACACTTCTGATTCTGCGTTTGTGAGTGTTGATGGTCAGTTTACTGGGTGTAATAATGACAATCTATGCTTCATAATGGATGATCTCAAGGGGATTGCTGATGATGACTTAGAAGAGATGAATATTTTGAGCCAAATGGCCTTGATAAATATCAGATCTCAGAAGTTCTACAAAAGAACTGGAAGAAAGTTCCCAGGACTCTCTGGCAAAACCAAAGTTGGTTTTGACAAGAGTAAGTTGAAGTGTCACAAATGCCACAGGCTTGGACACTTTGCTAGAGAATGCTGATCATCTGGATCTAATTCCTCTGCACCTTTTGTGACTTTCCCTGGCAATAGTCAACAACATAGAGGGCAACATCCGGTCAATTCTAGTCATCATTCTCAACCACAATCTCCTACATATTTTGTTCCTCAGGGTCAAATGCCATATCCTTACCCTTGTTATTACATGCCACAGTTAAATCAAGTTCAAGTTCCTATAGTACCACAACCTCATGCACTACCAGAACCTCAACCATCTCAATCTCATCAACCTCCTCAACCTCAACAACACAGCTTCTTCACCCCTGGAGTTGTTGACTGGAGCAGTTTACCGGATGACATGTCTGGTCATGAACAACTGTTCACAGGTGCTGGTCAACATAGTGGTGACAGTCCTTTTGGGAATCTGGCTCTCATGGCCCTGGAGTCTATTGAGGGTTCCTGCTCAAATGCATCATCTTCACATGTAACTCAGGTATCTTCAGAGGCTAAAGCCAGTTATGTTCTGAATCATGCATTGCTGCCTTTGTCTCCATTAGAGAGGCAAACGTAGCATTAATAAATCAAAAACTTGAGTTTGAGAAAACCATTTCCAAAAGAAAAGCTGAGTTTGAGTCTGCTCTTAATAGTAAAAATGATGAGATTTATAAGCTTAAATTTCAATTAAATGATGAAAAGGCCAAGCTAGAGGTTATTCTGGAAGACCAGAGAAGTCTCAAAGAAACCCTTGCAGTCACCCAGGTAGAGTGTGATCGATGGTACAATCATGCAAAGGTTTTGAAATGCTTCTTAGTAAGCAATCTGCTTCCAATGTGAAGTTTGGTATTGGTTATAATCACACTGCTCCTCCTACAGATTTTGCTTCAAGAGCAGAAGTGAAATCTGATGGAGAAATCAATTAACCAATCCACCTCATCATGTGATTCACTTTTTGATGGAGCATCATCAAAAGTTGAAGTCAGCACTAAGCCCTCTCAGAACCCATCAGCTGATGTTGATGGTTCCACTACTGACACTCACATGATCAAAGAGATGATCAACTCAGGAGCTATTTCTGGAAGTCCTGAAAGGACTGGAGAGCAAGATTTAACACCTGAAGTTCAAACTCCAACTACTGTCAGCACTGAAGAGAAGAAAACTGTCAGTAGAAAGAGTTTGAAGACTACTAAAGAGGAAGTCAAGAAAGCAAATAATGCTTCCAAAGTACTGAAGAGCAATTCTTCAGTAGTTTCATTCTCTTTAGTTGATGATCAACATAAGATGAAGAAGAACCATGTGAAGTATGTGGTTTGTTCAATCATCTTACAGATGATTGTTGGTACAAAAGGGATCCAAATTCAAACATAAAGAGGAAAGTAAAGAGAAAATGGTTAAAATGAAAACTGAGTTTGAAGCCACATTTGTACCAGCAACATCAAATCCTGTAACCCTTAAGTCCAAAAGGAAATCCAAAAAGGAAGGGGTTAAACAGGTAACAGCTGAGATTGCTCAAAAGAAGAAGGTGCAACATAGGAACTTATCAAACTCCAATGCAATGTGTCTGAAGAGCTAAAAGCCTTATCACAAAATCAGATACAGCTGGTTATGATGGTTCAACATCTATTGGGAAGAGTTAACCAATTAGATGTTCCTATGTTGAAACCACAGAAAAGGAGGTCCAAGCCAAAGGATTCCTTTTCTTCACCAGTTTCTTCCTCTCAGGCTGTTGTTTCCAACAAACATGTTAGTTTACCGTCTGTTGATGAGAACAGGCCCAAGACCAAAAAGGTTTGGGTCTCAAAATCTAACTAATTTGTTGTATTTTGCAGGGTTCTTCAACATACCTCAGAGGCATCTAGTATGTAGACAGTGGAGGATCCATGCATATGATAGGAAACGGATCACTTCTTAATGACTACTCTCAAGGAAGGAAGGGGTTTGTGTCATTTGGCAATGATGCAAAGGGTTACATCATCGGTAAAGGCTTTGTTTCCAATGGGGAAATAAAGTTTGATGATTAACCATGTGGAAAATCTCAAGTACAACCTCTTGAGTGTCAGTCAAATGTGTGACAAAGGGCATGTTGCTCTTTTCACCAGTCAGAACTGTCGGATTCTGTCATCCAAAGTTCTAAGTTTGATTGATAAGGTGTTGGATGAACACACTCTCCTAAAGGCCAACAGGACAGGAAGAGTGTATGCCTTAGATCTTTCCAAGAAAATAGATCTCAAAGGCCATCCTTGCCTATTTTCCAAGGCTTCCCCTCAAGAATCTATTCTATGGCATAGAAGGCTGGGTCATGTTAATCTCAAAAACATAAATCAGCTGATAAACCATGGTTTAGTAAGGGGACTGCCTATGAAGGAGTTCAAGTGTGAAGATAACTGCACTGCTTGTTTAAAAGGAAAACATCACAAAGCTTCATTTCCCTCCATAGAAGAACCTAAGTCCACTGCCTGCTTACAGCTTCTTCACATGGATCTCTTTGGTCCTGTGAGAGTGATGAGTATGGCTAAGAAGAAATACTGTCTGGTAATTGTGGATGATTACTCCAGATTTGTATGGACTTTCTTCTTGCATTCAAAGGATGAGGCTGCGCAGTCCATTATGAACTTTGTGTTACACGTGAGAAGCAGTATTCCCTACCAGTTAAGGGTTGTGAGGAGTGACAATGGTACTGAATTCAGAAACCACACACTTGATGAGTTTTAATTATCAAAGGGAATCAAGAGGCAGTATAGCATCCCAAGAACTCCTGAGCAAAATGGAGTAGTGGAGAGAAAGAACAGGACCCTTATTGAAGCTGCAAGGTCCATGTTGGCTGATTCTGGACTGCCAATGACTTTTTGGGCTGAAGTTGTCAATACAGATTGCTATGTACATAATAGAGTTCTAGTAAATCCGAGGTTGATGAAGACTCCATATGAAGTTCTTCATCATTTGGCCCCTCTAATTTCATTCTTCAGAGCATTTGGGTGTCCTTGTTTCATTCTCAACACACGAGATCAACTCCAAAAATTGATCCTAAGGTGGATGCAGGGTACTTTGTTAAGTTTGATGAATCTCCAAAGGACAAGATTCCACAAAGCCCTGTGGAGATATTTGATTTGGACATACTGCAATATGTTCCTTATCAAACTCCTGTTGTTGCTCCTGTCAACAGTTCACCACCTGGTGGTTCTGCTGGTGTGCTGATGATGATGATGATAGCACTACTCACCTCTTCAGGTTTAGAGATCAACTGCCTGATTCAGCTAGACATGATGGTCCTGTAGCTCCAGTAGCACCATCCACAACAAATGCTGATGAGATTTCTTCAAATTCAACTTCCTTTGAATTACCATGCACTAATTACTTTCAAGGAAATGATTCACCATCACCATCTGTTGCTGCTGAGCCTGCTACAAACACTTGCACAGACCTCATTGTGTATCAAGATCTGAAGAATCACCCTATGTCTCAAATCATTGGTGATATCATTGCTGGCGTATCAACAAGAAGTCAATTGTCAAATTTCAGCTTCTATGCTCTCTTCATCAGTCAGCAAGAGCCAAAGAATTATCACATTGCTTTAAAGGACAATGGATGGGTTGATGCCATGCAGCTTGAGCTTCTTCAGTTCAAGAAACAGCAAGTGTGGGAACTGGTTCCTCTACCTCCAGGTAAGTGTGCAATAGGCACTAAATGGGTTTTTAGGAACAAAACTGATGAAAATGGGCTTATTGTTAAGAACAAGGCCAGACTGGTTGTTCAGGGGTTTGCACAAGAAGAAGGTATTGATTATGATGAAACCTTTGCCCCTGTAGCCAGACTGGAGGCAATTCGATTGTTTTTAGCTTATGCTGCTTATCAAAACCTTAAAGTTTTTCAAATGGATGTCAAAAGTGCATTTTTGTATGGGAAAATTAAAGAAGAGGTTTATGTATGTCAACCACCAGGCTTTGAGGACAATAAACATCCTAATTGGGTGTGTAAGCTTGATAAGGCTCTTTATGGTTGAAACAAGCTCCTAGAGCCTGGTATGAGACATTATCAAACTTTCTTCTGGAAAATAATTTCACTAGAGGCTCCATAGATAAGACTTTATTCATTAAGAAAGTTGGGCAGCATAATCTACTTGTTCAAATTTATGTAGATGATATTATTTTTGCATCCTCTGATCCACAGTTGTGTGATGCCTTTACAAAGTTGATGCAACAGAAGTTTGAAATGAGTGCCATGGGAGAATTACAGTTCTTTCTGGGTTTGCAAATCAAACAAAAGGCTCATGGAATTTTCATTCATCAGTCCAAATACACAAAAGATCTTTTGGAAAAGTTTGATTTACAAAACTGTAAGCCCTGTTCTACCCCCATGTGCAGCACCACACAACTGGATACAGATCAGAAAGGTAAAGTGGTTGATGAAACACTTTACACATGTATGATTGGATCCTTGATGTATTTAACAGCTTCTAGACCAGATATTATGTTTGCTACATGTGTTTGTGCTAGATTTCAGGCTGCACCTAAGGAGTCTCATTTGATTGCAGTCAAGAGGATCTTTAGATATCTGCAAGGCACTCCATTTCTAGGTTTATGGTATTCTACTAGACATTCTGGTAAATTAGTTGCTTTTTCTGACAGTGACTATGCAGGGTGTAAGTTGACCAGGAAATCAACTTCTGGTGGATGTCAATTCCTAGGCAACTGCTTGATTTCTTGGCAGAGCAAGAAACAGACCTCAGTTGCTACATCAACTGCTGAAGCAGAGTACATTGCTGCCGCAAGCTGTACATCTCAGGTAATCTGGCTTCAAAACCAATTATTGGATTATGGCATAACAGAGACTAAGACCCCATTGTTAATGGACAGCTCTTGAGCTCTTTGTATTGTTAAGAATCCTGTCCAGCACTCTAGGACTAAACATATTGAAATTAGACACCATTTTATTAGAGACTGTTTTGAAAAGGTCTGATTGATCCAAAATTTGTTCCTAGGGCTGACGAGCTTGCAGACATTTTTACTAAGCCTTTGGATAGTTCAACTTTCCACAACCTGGTGTTAAGGCTTGGTATGCTGCAGCTAGAATAAGTGACAACTACTGATGATCTCAGCTCACAAGTACCGATGATCATTAGTTCATTATTGTCACATATAAGTACTGATGAGTTTTTTTTCCCTCAGTAGTTTTTATAACTACTGAAGGCTACATACCTCACCAGTACTGAAGTACTTTATTTGTTGAAACAGCTAATGTAGTTACAACAGCTGATGTAGTCACAACAGCTGTTGTAGCCACAACTACTGATGTGAGAAATTCAGATAAGTACTGATGTCCTATGAAACACCTGAAAAGCAGATGAAAAGTCTAATGAGTAAGTGTTGAGGACAGTGTGAAACAGCTGAAAAGCTATGAATTGACGAAAACAGCTGATGAGTAATTACTCTTCAGTTGTTTCCACAACTGTTGTTTCATTAAAACAACTGAAGCCAAAACTATGTCTTCAGTAGTTTACAACTACTTAAGACTAACACCAACTCTTCAGCTGTTTACAACAACTGCTGACAAAACCACTGTCTTCAGTAGTTTCACAACTACTGATGACTAATACCAAGTCTTCAGTTGTTTCATCACGTGAAGTCAAAACTGTCTTCAGTAGTTTTATAACTACTGATGACTAAATCAGAGACTTCAGCTGTTTCAACGTCTGACGGTTAAAACCAAGTCTTCAGTTGTTTTATAACAACTGCTGATCACACCAATACGGTCAGCCTTTTCAAACCTCTGAAAGTTATTACCACATCATCAGTAGTTTCAACAACTGATGACTCACACCAAAACCTTCAGTCGTTTTCTAACCCGACCCTTTAAATACCTTATCCCACCTTCAGAGTTTTTATCTTCTCTTCTCAAACCTAACATT
Source organism: Flaveria trinervia (assembly GCA_025506515.1). Classification (NCBI taxonomy): domain Eukaryota; kingdom Viridiplantae; phylum Streptophyta; class Magnoliopsida; order Asterales; family Asteraceae; genus Flaveria; species Flaveria trinervia. Next base: position 29,047,435 of record CM046452.1, on the reverse strand, counting down.
CAAAAACTCTCTACCCTCTCTTCATCACTGGCGACCATGCAACAAAAACCACGACACAACTGCGTCACACATCTCACCAAATCGCCATACTGGACCAAGTTTCACAACTCCATTGATTTAATGGTTCAGTCACCCTACAAATCGGCTTTTCTGGTAAATCCCACCATATATGCCGAATCCCTTAACCAATTCTGGACAAACGTCACTCTGGTCTCTGAGGAGAATGACACAGAGTCTCTTCAATCGTTTGTCCATGGCCAAAAAGTGGTCATTACTCCAGACACTCTTGGTCAAACCCTTAATTTGGATGATGCCACTTTCCCAACTGGTTATCCAAAGGGCACAACAGATCAATCATTTGCCCACCATGGATACCAGGGTAACCTAAGTGCATCTACCATACTGAAGAAACATTTCCCGGATGCCAAACGTCTCATATTTCATATGGTAAATGTATGCCTTGCTTCCAAGACTTCATCATGGGATCAAATGTCCACAAGGTGGCAACAGGTAATGTACTCCATCCTTGAGCAACAACCTTTAAATTTTTCTGAAATACTATTTTTAGAGCTCAAGGATATGGCCCAAAAACAAACTGCTAACCGTTGGATATTATATCCTCGGTTCATAATGGCCATAATTGAAAACCAGCTTCAAGCTGAGGGACTTGTTGGCCTGGGAGTCCCTGCTATGGCTGTACTGCCGGAAGTATACTCCCGGCACAACTCTAACCAATCACTGAAAATGGCTGCCAAGCTACGCAAACCCACGCAGCTGGAACCCACAGCCACCACCTCCAAATCCAATGTCCCCACCAAACCCACTAAAAAGAAGACAGAAAAGGCTACTCAGGGAAATGATTCCCCTGAGGACGCCCCTGCAACACAAACGCAGCCTATATCCACTGCTTATAACCCCCTAGTGGATACAGGACTTCACCAGCCACAGCCGCTCAGGATTCCTCTCAAAAGGAGCCTGCAGCAACCACAGAAGGGGTACCCACAAATCTGGGATCTTCCTTATTTGAGGAGATTGCCATTGAAGAGCACCATTCTCCCCAGGTGCACACTGCTTTTACCCCATGCAACCGCCCCCCAAAGTCCAACCATTATCATTGCAAATGTGCTGACTCAGCTGCATGCCTCTCCTCCTCCCCACAACCACCAACAAAGGGGAGAACCACAACTATTGAGGACGAGGATCACCATGCTTCTGACAACCCACAGCACCGGGGTTTACACGTTCTATCTCCTGGTGTGGATTTGGAGATTAGAACATCTAGTGAGGCTGCCACCTCTTCTGAATCAGCACATGATCAGAATGAGGCTGGTAACATAGCTAAGACCTCACTAGACGCAACAGCTAATGAAGGACATAGTCCTGAGGCTGGAAGTCCCCAGTTCCAAGAAAAAGGGGCACATGCTAAAACTGGTCTACACCCAGTGCATGTACATCCTGCTACAAGCAGGAGGTCAGGTGATTCAGCATCTGCTGATGATGACCTAGGCTTCTTTTATGATGTTCTGGCCTAGAACACAATTCTTGAGGAAGAAGTCAGTAGACTACAAAGACTACTTGACCAATTCTCTCAAGAAGCAAGTCCATCTACCACCAACATAAAACCACAGATGGCACCTTCACCTGAAGGTCTCCCACACACTCAGCCACTTAAAACTCCTAAGCCACCAGCTTGTTGAAATATGTGACAGTACTTGTTGAAATATGTTGGACCAAAAGAACCAATGAGCAGATCAGAAAAACCTTTAAGTCCCACAGACGTCACAACAACTACTGGAGACCACAACAGCTGAAGACAATAGCTGATTACAAAGTTTGAAGACAAGTGCTGAAGACAAAGTTTGAAGACAAGTGCTGAAGACAAAGTCTGAAGACAAGTGCTGAAGACAAAGTCTGAAGACAAGTGCTGAAGACAAAGTCTGAAGACAAGTGCCGAAGACAAAGTTTGAGGACAAGTGCTGAAGAGAAAGTCTGAAGACAAGTGCTGAAGACAAAGTCTGAAGACAAGTGCTGAAGACAAAGTCTGAAGACAAGTGCTGAAGACAAAGTCTGAAGACAAATGCTGAAGACAAAGTCTAAAGACACAAGTGCTGAAGACCAAAGAATCAGACGTTGTCACAATAGCTGAAGAGGTCTTCTTCAGTAGTTGTGACGGTTTACCTTTCAGTAGTTTTATGTTTTTCAGTAGTTTTGTAAAACGACTGAAGAGCTTGTTCTTCAGTCGTAGTTTCAGTAGTTTCTTATCAGTAGTTTCATATTTTGTACTTAACACTCTGATATGTTCTCAGTAGTTGTGAACATTTCAGTAGTTTGTTAAGAGTTAGTTATTTTTGTAATAGATCTGCCAGTTGTCAATTTCCCGTGATAACAGCAGCGATTGCACTCTATCTAAGGAGTGTCAACCTATTGTAATAGGTAGAATGATTCAGAAATATTTGATATCATAGAAACATTCCTTGTTACAGAAATATATTCTCTCGTTATAACCGTATTTGTTCTTAATGTATTCGAGTCTCAAATTCTTGCTACAATTTGTCTAATTCTTGTTCTTATTCCGCTGCGTTACGCTCTAATACATCAAACTTGTGATCACTGATCCTGACAAAATAGCACTCAGCAACATTGTAATTTTTAATATCACAAATTACATAGTACTTTTGTGGAATTAAAAACAGCTTTTTGTTCACTTTTGACATTGACACAATGTTTGATTTTGGTGTCAAATAGTTAAACTGCTGTCTTCCATTTTTCACAACTTGATTTTGTGTCAGATTATTATTCATTTGTTTAACATGAACTTCCTTCTTGAATGTATTACGAACAAATCTTTTTGCTATAGCGGAAGTCTTTGAATCTAAACTATATTTTAGATCTGAGTTTGATTTGTTCATAATATTTTCTTTATTATTTGGAAGAGAATTCATATTTAACATACCTGTTGACACAAATTTTATCGGTTTAAGTGTTAATGTTTGATTTGTTGCTTTAATCAAATTTTCTTAACTTTTGTTTTGTTCAGATGTTGCTTTTGCTGATTTCTTTCTTCTTCTTTGATTCTTTGATTTAAAAGAACTTGGTTTATTTTCAGATTGAACATCATGAGAAGAAGATTCCTTTTCTGATTGACTTTGTTTCAGATTGATGGTGTTTGAATCTTCTGATGTTCCGATCTGTTTTTATCCTTGTTTTGAACTTTCATTTCTTCTATTACATCATGAATTTGATTAGGAATATTTTGTTTTGGTTGTTTTGGTTCATATGATTTTTTCTTGATTGGATGACCATTTTTTATTTATTCTTGATCTTTTTCCACAAACACTTGAACATTTTCTTTTTCTTCTTCTGCATTCTTGTTTTTGATCTCGAAGGCTTTAAGTTTAGTTTTATTTTCAGGAGAATGATCATGAGTATTGAAGTTCTCTGGTAGTGTGTTTGTAATAGATTGAGGCATAAGTTCATGGGTGAAACCTAACCCTGTTTTTTGTTTATTTTTTGTTTTATTGATCAGTTTTTCTACTATCAGTTTTGAACTTTTTACTTTTGCCAAATCCATTTGAGTAGCAGCATGTGCTATTTTCTCCTGTTCAAGATTCTTGGTCATCTCTTCTAATTGTTTAGAAACAATTTCTAAATCTTTTATTGTTTTGTTCCATGAAGTTTGGAGAGAGATAATCTTTTGATCTGCAGTTTTATGATCAGATTTAAGTTGGTTATGCATAGATTCTTCTTGTTTTAGCTTTTCACAGATTTGGAATGAATAGTTTCTGTAGTGTTCAACATGTTCATAGCATGACTTGGTGCAAAGCTTTTCTCTCTCTTCTCATGAGATTTCAGGAAATTTTGGAACTGTGGTTTCAGTTTTTGAAATTGAAGAGTCAACCTTTGGTTGATCAGACTGTGCCATTAGAGCTACTTCCCTTGTATCCTCATTAGGATCAGACTTGTCGCTCCACTCATAGTCATCTTCTTCTTCATCACTTTCCACTTTTGGGTCATAGTTTTCTGACCAATCTTCTCCCTGAATTTCTGCAATAAGAGATAAACTTGATGTTAATTCATTTGTAAACTGATCTGCATATGCACTCCAATCATAGCCATCTTTTATGCTGACTACTAGAGCTTTCTTTGTTTCATGAGATGATTTGGTTTCATCTTTAAGCTCTGGCATAGGAAGACTTCGATAAGGCTTTTGAAAAGTCTTTTGAACTTGTTTAATCCTTTGATTGCTTGAGCTTGATTGAGCACTTCCTCCATTATTCCTTGGAGCTTTGTATTCTCTTGAGAAGTGTCCATAACTGTTGCAGTTAAAACATCTAGCTTTTGACTTTTCAAATCCAACAGTCTTGTTTCCACTTGGCTTGTATTTCTTGTTGACATAAGAATGTTTTTGAGTCCTGTAGGCAATCATCACCATCTGCCAGTTCAGGTCCATCTCTTCAACATCTTTAGGATCCATCTCAAATAAATCCTACAAAACAAAATCTAGTTGAGTTAAATGGCTACCTTGATATGCTTGAAAACTGGCCATAAACGCAGTGAATGCAGTTTTGGACTCTTCATCCTCTAATAGGATATTAATCACATCTTTAACTTTGCTACATTTAGCAGAGTTAGATGATGAAGAAGTATCTGTTTGAATATTTGATGATTGGGACTATGGTTTAGGAGGAGATTGAGAATGAGACTGAGTTCTATAAGTAGGTGCACTGGTAAATGATGAGTAGTGAAAAATCCTGCTCCAACAAACAGATCTCCCACTTCTTCAGAACTTTTCTCACTCTTTGCCATGAATGCATTCTCTATAGTGGTTGCAGGAGAAGCAACAAATTGATATTGAGACATTGATGTTGCTCTATCATTGTTCCTTGAGCTTTCATCAATCTCCACTGAATCTATTTTTGCAATAAGAAGATCTAGATCCATTGGAAACTTCTTAGTATGCTTTAGTAGGGTTACAGTTTGTTTCCACGATGATGGTAAAGCATTGACTAGTGTGAGATTTAAATCTTCAAGATCAGGTTTGATACTAGCTGTTGACATCTCAGTTATAAGTTGAACAAATCTGTTCATCATCTGATTTATTGTCTCTCCAGACAAATGTTGAAACAATTCTAATTATCTTTTCAGCTTTTGTTTCTTTAGACTTTGAATCTCCTTACCTCCTTCACAAATGATCTTCAATGCTTTATATAGTGTATATCCAGTTTGATATGCATCAAGCCTTGTAAGAACTTCCAGAGGTAATCCTTTACACATCAATGAATAGGCTTTAATATCATTCTTAACTCTTCAGATCATCTCCTTGAAGATCATCTTCTCGATAAGGTTCTGGAGAATCTTTAGTGTACACAAACCCTCTGTCAGGTCCATGAGTAATTATAGGAATGTATCGTCCTTTTTCTATAGATTTCTAAAGATCAATGTCAATGGAATTAAAATGTTTTTTTAGCCTAAGAGACCAATTTTTGAAATCACTCTATTTTTAAGTTTTGGAACTCTGTTTTCGGAATCTTCTGATTTCACCATTCTTATATTTTTGTTTTAGATTTTGAATTTAAGGAAATAAATGAAAAAGTTTTTGAAAAATTTCTAAGTATCAAGGTGATAAGTCTAAATAATGGTTATACTCCCAAACAGTTGATGCGGTTGAGTTGAGAAACGTCTAAGGGAATGCCTTAGAAAGTTTTCCAAAAATGCCCAAGGTTAATGCGTCTGAAAAGCTTTCAAGCGCCTAAACAGTTGTCAAACGCCTGAATAGTTTTCAAGCGCCTGAACAGTTTTCAAGCGCCTGAACAGTTTTCAAGCGCCTAAATAGTTTTCAAGCGCCTAAACACTTGTACTTTCTCAGCAAAGGTGATACGACTGAGATTCTTCTCTTCAACAGTATTCAAACAACTGACTCAAAATGTCTACACAGTGTTAATGCGCCTAACACTTAGACAAATTTTCCAATCAATCTCAGCTCATGCTACACATTCATCATTTTCATATAAATGTAACAAACTCAAATCTTCTGAATTCTTCAAATGTTGATGAATTCGATTGAAACTTTCCAATTAAGTGAGTTTTATGCCGATAAACATTCTTCTAGTATCAATTTCATTCAATTTCAACAACAAATCACTCAATTTTGAGATTTTCATTAATATCAAGCTAAGACAATTACAAGTATGAAAGCAGGTTCGAATATCTCTATATCTACCTGCAAGTCTAAGCTATTTATACTGAAAACAAAAAGTAAAGGAACTAACTAATTACACAAATAGTCCATATACTATTACAAATTATTGAAAGACAAATAAAGACAACATGTTAATCTTTCTTAGAGCACTTAACAAATCAAGAATTCGGTCTAACCTCAAAAAAAGTAGTTTTATTTTGCCTAAAAAGTAGTTTTCTTAGAAGTAGAGATATCTTCCGAAGGTTATTTTGCTTCGAAAGTTCTTGAAGAAAAGCTTCCGATGGCAAATTGACTTCAGAAGATATTTCAAAGATTTTTGAGAATTTTGCTTCGGAAGAGATTTAGAACTCAAAGTTTTTATTCGATGAAGAATAAAAACTTCCAAAGAGAAATTACTTTCGGAAGAAAATTTGTTCTTATAAAACATACAGGTATTTGAGTTGATTTTAAGCTTCGGAAGATAGTTCAGAAATTTCTTCCGAAGGTAAAACTACTAAGTAGATATTTGTTTTCTACGTCAAAAGTTTCTTCTTAAGGTAATTTTAAATCTTCCGAAGGATAAAAAGATCAAAATTTTCAAAAATCTAAGCAATAACGTTTTAAAAGATTTCACTTCCAAAGAGAATGATGGGCTTATGAAGGTGATAAAATAGATAGCTTAGGACACAGGTTTTAGAAATAATATGATTAAGTTTTAAGAAAAGCTACTCAAAGTTAATCATCCCAATAGCTGGTACAATATATTTGAATCTTTGATCATCAAATGCTTTGGTGAATAGATCACCATATTGTTCATTTGTGTTAACCTTGACTAGCTTGATTAATCCCTTTCCAAAGTTCTCTATTCAAATGATAGGTGATATTGATATGATTTGTCCTTGAGTGCTACATAGGATTTATAGTGATTAAGATGGCAATATTGTTGTCTATGTTGATGGGAGTCTCCTTGAAGTTGAATCCATAGTCCAGCGTCTGATTTTGAATCCAAAGCATTTGAGCATAGCAGCTTGTTACACCAATGCATTCAGCCTCAGTAGTTGATGCACATACACAGGATTGTTTCTTACATTGTCATGAGACTATCCATCCATCAACAAATTGACATCCCTTGGATGTAGACTTTGCAGTCATGTTGCAGCCACCATAGTCACTATTTGTATACGCATACAAATTAATGTCAAAATTCTTTGGATACCAAAGCCTAATTAATGGAGCACCTTTGAGATATCTTAGAATTCTTTTGATAGTAATTAGGTGTGACATCTTGGGATTGGCTTAATATCTTGCCCAAATGCATGTAGCAAACATGATATCAAGCCTGCTAGCTGTGAGGTACATAAAAGACCCAATCATTGCCTTGAAAAGATGTTCATCAACATACTCCCCCTCAAGATTAGGTCCAAGGGAGTGGTTTCTGGATATGGGTGTCTTAGCAACCTTACCATCAGTCATGTTGAATGTTTGAAGTATGTCTTGAACATACTTAGACTGACTTGTGAAGATGCTATTTTCAACTTGCGTTACTTGAATTCCTAGAAAGAAATTAAGTTCCTCCATGACACTTATTTGAAACTTGTCTTTCATCAGCTTTTCAAACTCTTTGCATTGCTATCAATTAGTTGACCCAGAGATAATGTCATTCACATATACTTGAACTAGCATAATGTCATCTCATGTTCCTTTGATAAAGACAGTTCCATCAATAGTACCCCTCAGCCATACTGATAGAGATACTGTGATAGGGTCTCATACCATTTCCTTGGTGCTTGGTGCAACCCACAAAGAGCTTTATCAAGCTTGCAGGCATAATGAGGAAGATTAGGATCTGCAAACCCAGGTGGTTGTTTGACATGCACCTCTTCATCAATCACCACATAAAGAAAAACACACTTCACATCAAGCCGGTAGACCTTGAAGTTCTTGGATACAACAAAAGTCAGGAATATCCTAACAGCTTCAAGTCTTGCTACAAGAGCAAAGAAATCTGTGTAGTCAACTCCATTTTCTTGAGTATATCCTTGAAAAACTAGTTTGGCCTTGTTCTTGATGACAAATCCTCTATCATCTTTCTTATTTCTAAACACCCATTTGGTTGCTATAGTAGTCTTCCTATGAGGAAGAGGACATAGGTTCCAAACCATCTGCGTTTTGAATTGAAGCAGCTCCTCTTGCATAGCTTCAACCCAACTTCCCACCTTTAGAGCCTTATCGAAATTCTTTGGCTCTATCTGGGACAACAAAAAAGAGTGAAGACAAACATTTGCATTGTGGGTTTGTCCTCTTGTTCTTTACCCTGTATCAACATCTCCAATGATGTTAGTGGAAGGGTGAAACTTGTGGATCCTTAGCTAAGGAATCACTAGAAGTTGCTTGGATAGATCTAAATAGAGAAATTTTGACCTGACAATGAGGACTCACTCTCCATATCAGCATAGAAATCAAGATTAACTTGATCTAATGAGTGTGTGACAACATTGATGTTTTTATCAATGGAGTGTTTTTCAATATCAATAAATTCCCGATCGCTATCACCACCACCATGCTTTTCTATATTTGAAGCTCCTTACTTTGATTTATGTAATTCTAAGCTAGAATTTGAAGGCACTCCAAAGGCATCAGCAGTATTTGTCATTGATGTGCTGGTAGAAGCCTCATTGCAGGATTTGTTACCACTAGAGCTGAAGAGGTGTAGCTTGAAGGTTTTGTTAGCTAAAACTTGGATTAGGATCACATGTAGCTAGTATGCCTGTATATCCTCAAACATGCTCACAAGATTTGTTGAAACCGTTAATACTTAAATCAACATCAAATAGCCAATCAGGACCAGAACCTTTCACACTAGGAGTGTGCTCATTGAAAGTCACATTGGCTGACTCTTCAACTACTCTAGTTTTAAGATCGTATACTCTATACGCCTTAGCTTGGGAAGAGTATCCAATGAAATGTCCATCATTTAATTACTCAGCAAACTTGGCAATTTGATCTTTGGTATTTAAGATGGAGGAAGGACATCCAAATGACCTGAGAAAACCAATGAAAAGTTTCCTCTTGTGCCAAAGATCATAAGGATTCTTACCATGAGTCGTAACCACTTCTGTTTTGCACATAGTAGGTAGTATGGACTGCCTCAGCCGAGAAGGTGATGGGCAGTTTAGAGGGCATAGTTCTTGCAGCTTCAATAAGTGTCATGTTTCTCCTCTCAGCAACACCAATTTGCTGAGGAGTCCTGGGAGCACTATAGTATCTTGTAATACACTTTTCTTCACCAAATGTAACAAGCATTTGGTTCTTGAATTCAATTCCTTGATCATATCTTATGGTTTTGACATTGTGATCACATTGATTCTCAATCTTTAAGATGAAATTCCTTAGAATCTCAGGAGTCTCATCTTTAGTTCTAAGGAAGAAGACCCATGTGAGTCTTGTAAAGTCACCCGTGATTACTAAACAGTAAGAGGTCCTTCCTAGAATCATTTCACTGGTGGGGCTAAAAGGATCCATATGTAACAAGTGTAGGGGTGTATTGATGCAATTTCTTTCATTTGACTTGTGAGATACCTAGTGTTGCTTCCCTTTTAGGCCTGCTACATAATGGTCATCACTTGTAAACTCTTTCTTTGGCATTCTAGTTACCAAATCATTCTTAATAAGTTTAATCATGTTGTTAAAGTTTAAATGGCACATTCTTTTATGCTAGAGGAAAGACTTATCACTATTTGCTTTAGATAGAAAGCATGAAACTTCTCCTGAGGGAGAAGTTTCTCGCAAATCCATCTTGTACATGTTCCATCTCCTAAGGGCTCTAAGCAGGATATGCTCATAAGGAATGGCCACCCCAAGCTTCAGAACAATGCACTCATGCTTAGTATGTAGCATGTTATGACTCTGATCACAAAATTGAGATACACACAAAAGATTGTACAATTTGTGACCTTACCCCTTCCTGTAATGTAACCTCCGGCATCTCCTCTATTAGCAACCGGTCCTCCATCAATTCTTTCAAACTTTTGGAGTAGTGACCTATTTACTGTCATGCGCCTAGAACAGCCACTGTCAATGATCCATACATTTTTGTTTGTATTGAGCTGTTCCTACACAAAAGAGATGGTTAGTTACATTTGGAAACCCAAGCCTCATTGGTCTTAGGCTCATCAAAAGAAGTTGAAGACAATGCAAGAGTAATTGATACTATAGCCATGATGGATGAATCATTTACTGAAGTTGATGAAGAATTTTCATCCAGTTGGTCTTTCTTTGACTTCCACACAACCTTTGGAAGCTTAGAAATGACCTTCAAATACTTCGGAAGTTTTGTTGACTTTGGAAGATTTGATGACCGGGCCTTCAGAAGATCTTGCTTTCAGTGCAACAGTCTTTAGTACTTCGGCAGCATTCCTTTCTTCCGAGATCAAAGTTTCTTCCGAAGGCAAGTTTCCACTTGTCTTCTTCTTCATTTTAGAGCTTCCAAAGGAAAGGGATTCTCCATCTGAAGCTTTCTTCTTCTTCTTTAGACTCTTAGAAGCTTCTTTTCTTGTGACATTGAAAGTACTCTTTGGATTGTAGATACAATCTTTAGCAACATGAGAGGTACTCCCACACATAACATAGTCCATTTCCTCCTTGTAGGAGTCTTCTTTTTGTGAACAAAGCTGAACTTGATCACTTTCATTCTCCATCTTCATATTCTAAGATGATAAGGCAATTCTTATGGGGTTAGAACTACCTTTGGAGCTTGATCGTCCATGTTGTACAGCAGTGGTACACAACATATCAGCTTTCTTCATGATGATGGGGTGACTTGGACATGAACTAGAACTTTTGTTGTTGGAGTTCAAGTTTGTGTCCTCAGCTTTAACCACTTCAAATCCTATAGAAACAAAGACTTGTTTATGTGTAGAGCTAAAAGTGGCCTTGATCTCTTGAGCCTTCTTTGCCTTCCTCTTGCTCCTACTGATCAAGTTCTTCCTCTTGGACTTGGACATCCCAAAAGCTTTACTCTCCTTAGTGGGATGATGACCCTTCTTAGAATGCTCTTCTTGACTCCTCTTAGACCCATTCTTCATCATCTCCTCTTTATCTTCTTCAGTCAAAGGGTCTATGAGAGGAAGCACATCTTCACAAGTTCCACACCTAGGAGATCTTATAGACCAGATTATGTGTGGAGGAGCTACTCATAAGATCCTAGTCCCTCATTATTCCGATAACACACTTTGGCATGCAAGTATGAGGATATCACATTTTGAAGGTCTTTTCTTCAAGAACACATTTTTCTACCCTGGGTTTGCTAATCACAAGGTCAACCTTGCATTCAGTCAACTTAGATATGAGATCCTTGATCCGAGTCCTATAATTGGTATGCTCATGTTTAATACTAAAATGGTTTTCTCTAAGTCATCTATCTTTAACATATAATCATTTTTAGCCTCTTTGAAATCAGATTTTAATTTATTCAAGGACTCAAGATCATATCTCATCTCGAAGTTGTAGGACCTGTATATATTAACTTTAGCAATACATTGAGGAGTGAAAAGATGTTCCAACACCTTGGCTTAATCGTGGTCAACCATGAGTGCTTGATTTGGAAATGAATCTTCCACCTGAAAGCTCTAGTCAAAGCCTCCTTCTTCAAAAGCAATTTCAACATGCTACTTTTGCTTCTCATTCTCTCATTCTAGGGAGATTTCTCTTTGTAGTTTGGTTTGACTTATGTTTGGCCACTATTTGCTCTTGGTGCATTGCACTCTCTAGCAAAGTGTCCCATGTGGCTCTATGAGTGAGAAGAGCCATCTACTGAACTATCTCGATATAATCTAGATCATCTGGATGGATACAGTCCAGATCTTCAAGAGTGAAGAGAAAGTTGTCTATGGATTCATCAGTAGAGACAAAAGCATAAGAAGAACTTGTGTGTTGGAAGGGACCTCCTTGAGTTTAGCTTTGTCGTGGAGTCTTTAGGAAGGTGATGAATGGACCCTTTTGTGAGTTGTTAGCGTAACATATGAGATGATGTTGAGGTTCTATTCTATCCCTTTCAGTCATATGAAGGCTGAACTCATTTGATTGCTAGAGTTACCAGATGAGTTTTGCATGTTCATCTCGATCTAGTAGCCACTAAAAATACCATACAACTCAGTCAGAGTAAGAGTCTTAAGGTTCTTAGTCCTTTTGATAACAACACAGTAGTGTGTCCATTGTCTAGGAAGAGAGGACATAAACTTCCTTACAATGTCCCTGTTCTCAAGAGTTACACCAACATCCATTAGAGTATGCATAATATTAACATATCTGAAGTATTGTTGAGTCAAGGTCTCACCTACTTTAAAGGTGAAGTTTTCAAACTGCTGCTTGAGAAGATCCTTCTTGTTCTCCTTGGCTTCAGTTGAGCCCTCAAACATATGTTTTAGTGCTTCCGTAGATGCTTTGCATTCTTGCACTTCTTGAAGCCTCTACAGATAGAGTTTTGAAGAGCAATTTGAAAGGCTGTCATGGGTTTTTGATCAATATCCATTCTCTTCATGTCTTCATTAGAGAAATTAGCCACAACCTTTTGAATCATACCACCATGAGTAGTAGATGAGGTGGTTGGTATGTAAGGTCCTTTAATAATAGAGTCCCACATCCTGGACTCTTGATACTTGATAAAGCCTTCCATTCTTTGACACCAAGTATCAAAGTCTTTAGGAATGATAAGTGGAGACTTTTTCATAGTTCAAGTTTCTATATCACCCTTTGTGATAGCTGCCATTTATGTTGATAGGTGTTTTGTGTGTGTGAGGGAGCTTAAGATGGCGGGATCTTATATCAAGAGCTTTACAGGCTCTGATACCAAATGTAGGACCGTTAGAAGGGGTTATGCACGTTTACAACACAATAACACAAGTGAGGAGAGTTCTTTAGAACACTTAACATATCAAATAAGGAACTAGTTTAACTATTATAAGAGATGCTAAGAACAAAAGTAAGAAAGACGGAACAAGATAACAATACAAGTATTTGGTTTTCAAGATTGTGGTATATTGCTTCTCAAGTTCTATTACAAAGTGTTGCGAAAGCATTTTTCTAAAGTTACAAGTACTTAAGATACATATACTACATCCAACAGCCAGCTATAATTTGAAAGCTAGATGGATACATAAGACTAGACAACAAAATCAAATGTACAGTCAAAAGGCAGATTACCTTTTGAATAGTGAGTATGAGATGCTATAGCTCACATCCTAATATATTAGGAAAAGAATAAAGTACATAATGGAGAAAGCTCAGACTCAAGACCTCAATGTACATTATTCCAAAAGCATGGACCTTTTCACCAACTTGTGAAAGTTGGTGAGTCAAACAGAGTTGCAGCGGAAAGGTTGTCCAGCTTTATTAAAAAGTACATCAAATAATATCATGTATATAAAGTCTTGAGAAGAAATATTTCTTCATAAAGTTGGCATTGGAAGACTTTGTATTTGAAGCTTCAGAAGACTTCATATTTACCTTCGTATGATATTGGTCTTGGCTTTGGAAATTTTTATATTTACATTCGAAAGATAATGGTCTTGGCTTTAGAAGATTTTAGAATTAGAGTATTCCTGATGTAAGGTGTAAAACTTTTAAAGGATTTCTACTTCAGTACTTCAGTGCATGCATGTAGAGAGACATTGGATGCTTTGAATGTTTTGACTGCATCAAACTTGTTGGAATCCTTACAAACTTGTATGATTGTTGTTATGTATGATTCTATGCATGATTTTAATGAATGATTGATGTTTAGATTTGTTTGATTTGTTTGTTATGCTTGATTATTTAAACATGATTATTTGTTTTGCTTGTTTGATTGTTATAAACCTTTAGGAATATGAGGGATTAGCTTCTTCTACACATCTCAACTTCAGAAGTTTCCTTCTAAGATTCTTATACATCTTTCTTAATGGTCTAATCCTTTTCAGCTTCCCTCACTTGATCTGACAATGGTATAATCCATAGATCATTTCGGCAATTTACTATATGTTCAACAAAATTATTGGGGTTCAACATAGAATAAACTAAAGCTTACAAAATGATAATCATAGCCGATTGAAGATCTCATCATACAAGTTCGGAGACCAAGTTTATCACAACAAAAACAACAATACAAGACAATTCAACATGACAAAGTTAAAATCAAGGCAAGAAGAAAAGTCAAAATCAGGTCATGTTGTAACAATAATATAAATAGACCCACTAGTGCATTTTGTGCGGGTGTTGGTCTTGTGTGTGTTTCTTGTGGTGTGAATCACCACCAAGGAGAAATCCTCCTTTGAATGGGTTTGATCTCCATCATCCATCTATGATTCTCACTGTAATTTGTTCATCAACATCAACGAAATCATAACATTATCATTATCCATCTCTTTGTTCTTTGATTCACACACATACACCCATCTTAATTTTCATTTCTATGTCATGAACATGATGAATCCTAAGATCCATGCTCATAGAATCTAAATTTTTGATTTAGTAAAATGGTATTAGAGTTGTTGGTTGTTGGATTCATTTAGTTTTCAGATCTGATTTCAATTTTATGATGTCAAGAACAAAGAATACAACACAAAATATGAAGAACAAGTCACATTTCATTGAAACACCCATATGTTCATCACAAAATTACAAAACAAAATCACCCAATCTGTTCAACTTGGTATGATTTGAAGATTATAATCATGTTGCTAATTATTACTTCAAAATTCAATGCAATTGAGATAGATTCATAACAAATCAGTAGAATGAAGAACAACAAAAGTCAATGCTGTTCATGAGAAGTTATCAACAAATTTGATGAGTTTCAAGCAAATCAATGTTAATTACATATTAATGATTCATAGTCGATGATGATTCATCATTACTTCATGATTTTCATTAAGATATTTATTGATTTGTATGTAAACATGAATTAGCTCTCGACAAACTGCTTCGTATTTAGTGACATCCGTCACTATCAGGTCTGTCAATTGACTCCGAATTCGTTAACTCTCTTTTCGTGCATTTATTATTTTGCGTAATTAATTCATTTTCGAATCGAATCTCGTCGTATCTACCTTTCGTGCCAACTTAATATTATATAACATTAATAATAAAAAACTTTCTTTTATTATTATTATTACCCGTAATATTAATATTATTATTATTATTATTAATATTGTTATTATTATAAAATTTTAAGTCCTGGGTTTAAATTGCAATTTAACTAAACTTAAGGGAACAATTAATTAAGAGTTAAGGGTCCTTTGTGTAAATATGAATATTATATATATTTCCAAGTTTGGTCAACCCTAATCGACCGAACCCGCCGTGAAACCGTCGACCCTCGTCTCCTCCGCCATTGCACCACCTAATCAGCACTAATTCGCCGTCGTTAGCCACTGCCGGTTGTTGTCGCTTCGCCGTTTACTTGTTGCGCCAGTAAGCAATCGTCCTGAACCTTGTTTTGTTTTGTTTCGTTTCGGTTTATTGTCGCGGATTGGTTCGGTTTCGTTTCGGGTTGTTGAATTACTATTTCGGTTTGATGTTGGCGGCATGTATATATCGCGTATGTATGGTTAATGTGTATGTGTCACGGGTATGTGTTGTTTGTGTGTGCAGTGTGTGCGTTCGGTGTGTGTGTGTGCGCGTGTGTGTCACATGTGTGTGTGCAATGTGTGCGTGTGGTGTGTGCGTTGTATGTGTATGTGTGTATGTGTGTGTTGCGTGAGTTACTATGGGTGTGTGTGTTTGCTTGTATGTATAGATATGTGTATGTATTCGTATGTATGTATGTATATATTGCGGGTGTGCGTGGTTCGGCATGTTGTATATGTATTGTGTGTTCGTTTGTATGTATATATATGATGTCATGTGTGCGGTAGTATGTATACATATGTGTGGTTGCTCGTATGTGTATATGTGCTTGTGTCGACCGAATGTGTATATGAATTGCATGCGGGAATGCGTAGTATTGTACATATATATATATACATTTGTGTGTGAACCGTGTATGTGAAGGTGTGTGTGTGTGTAATAATAATAATAATAATAATAATTATTATTATTATTATTATTATCACTATTATTATTATTATTAACAGTGTTATTATTATATTATTATTATTATTATTATTATTATTAACAGTGTTATTATTATTATTATTATTATTATTATTATTACCTGTTGCTATTATTATTTTACTAATTTTTTGTGTTGGATTGTATATAACATTTTTATGTTACAGTTTGGGTGTTTGTCACGCTTCGAACTCGAACCGATTGAAACCAACCGAATATATCTTTCCTCTTTGAACGCATTTAAAGATCTTAATTTAAAATTTTATATATTTGTGATTGATTGTCGTTTGCTCTCATCTGTTGAATCCCATTTGTTCATTTTTATTCAAGGTGAGTTTCGTGGCCTGTTTTCACTTTAAATATTTATAAACCAGGGGGAAATGTATGCTCACCGTTTTTATGATATGAACTTATTCAATTCTTTTAGGACTGTTGTGTTTACTATTTTGTAAGTATTTATGTACTACATGCATGAGTTGTCTTTTGTGGTTCTGTATTCACAACTATTTAAATCCGGTGTTGGAACCGACAGACAGGTATTGATAGTATTATTAGTCTCAAACCCCCAACCTTTTTTGTTTGTATACTAGTTGGGACTACCAGTGGCTAGGAATGGGCCCTAGAGTGAATATGTTCAAACAACTCTATGTGTACATCGTAGGTTTAGTTGTGATGCTCATGTTTACATGTGATATTACTTGCTTATAACTGTATGCACTCATGTCCTACAAAACTAATGCACAACATTACATCTTGTTTATCATTTAAACCCTTGAACTCACCAACAATATGTTGACCTTTTTGAGCATATCTTTTCAGGTAACAATCATAGAGGATTGCTCGGGATGCTGCCTTAGCGATGACCTTAAACTTACATTAGATAAACTCTAGATGTCTTTGACAATTACATTGACTTTTATTTGTTATTCACATTTTGATCACTTGTTCTCGGGTTGTTGGATTTATACTTTTTTGGTTTGTGTGACTATGTTTGTCGTGGATTTGAGTAACTACGACACAAGTCTCCATATGTGTGGGGTGACGTCATGACACCTTGACTTTCTTCATTTATTGCCTCTCTATTAATTAACAATGTGTTATGACGATCCCATCTGTTACATCCTCGTGTTTCCGCTATAAGCGGTGGTGTGACAGATTGGTATCAGAGCCATTGGTTATAGAGTATTAGGTGGACTATTCGACCTAGACTATAACCTAAGTACCCACATGTAGTATGCATAATTGGATTATGTGTGCAATAATATACATTTAAACGTTCTACGCGCAGTATTAACTATGCTTACATATCGTGTCTTACAAGCTATATTTGATATACTTATTTGTGAAAGTTTTAGGCATTGTATTATCCATTTTTACATTGAGAATGCCTTAGCGAAGCGCATCCTCTAGCTATGTATTCGACTTATATTAAGATTGGATTGATAAGTGTTGCTGTAAGAATTCTTATAAGGATTTAGGTTATTAAGCAAGCCTTTATTCCATACGTCTATCGATGTCACGTTTTCTATAGGCGCCCTTATTCAAACTTGTTGGGTTGAATATTGGAAGACGAACACGCCGCCTAATATCACATCAGAAGACAAGAGATTTTGGATTATTGTACATTACTTCCTTCGATTGTTCCCTGATCAAGTGAATTCTCTCTCAACTGATTCCTTTGTACAACATCTATTAATTAACTTTTGGTTAGTAACCATATCTTTGATATTCCAATCATTGATAATACTCTATACTTGATAAGATATGTTAACTTGGATAGGATTAGTTGCGGTGACCATGCAAAGCAAATTCCCATTACGGGTGCACACGTAATTGTAATTTGCAGTGCATGTGAAGCCTAGAAAATCTTGCCTTGAGATAACGGTCATAGTTAGTACAAATCTTCCATTCTATTCCTTGGGACATTGGAGTCCCAATCCTTATAAGACCTTGTTAATAATGAGGGAACATCTATAACCTTTACTCTTATGTGAGCTCTAATCTAACAGCAGTCTACATGGGGATTCATAATATGACACTCGTCGTATTCCTAGTGAGACATTGCTTATTTTAGCACTTTGGAAATTATGCAATGGACTCTTTGTTTGGAACATACATACTCTCTCAAGAGTTGCAACAGAGTAATGATGCACCCTTTACATGTGTCATGAAGCATTAGCAGTTTGAACATTCTAGCATTATGCCTTGATGGAGTAATCGGAAGTCACATGACCAGTTTAAGCATTGTTCTTAGCATATCATTGATGTGGTAGGAACGTTGCAGGGAACCCTATATATAAGCATCACCAGTATACAAAGAATGTGCTTGAACTTGGTTATGTGATGATCTTGATTAATTGAAGTAGGTAATGGTGGAAATGATAAGATAACAGGAATGATTGTACATACAAGGGATTCTTGACATGATAGTCAAAAGAGTATGATAGAAAAAGGGAAATAGTATGCCTGACCCATCGGATTAAGGAAAATGAAAACTACAATGGGCATCAACATCTATGTTGAAAAACAGAAGATGGAGTATGTTGCTTACTCACTGGTGGGTAAAGCACTGACATGGTTGAATGCCCAAAATCTTGTTAGAATTAGTAAGGCTATGATAGTCATGTCTTGAGATGAGTTTAAAGCTTTGGCGACTGAGGACTACTTTTTGATGTATGAGACGTAGAGGTTAGAATTGGAATAATGGAATCGTGTGATAATAGGGACATGTGATGCTCCTTATAAGGACAAAATTCATAAGTTGGCAAAGCTGGTGTCACACCTTGTGGCATCTTGATCAAAGAGGATTAAGAGGGACGTTGGGAAATCCTGGTGAATAGTAGAGAGAAGTTAGAGAGTCGCATAAGCAAGCTAGTGGTAAGGTCGACCTAGAAGCCCAATGATAGGAAACTAGCTATGTCGGTTGATGCGGTAAAGCCAGCATGCGTTAAAGCTGGATGCTATATATGCGGTATTCCTGACCATTACTATAACGTATGCCGTAGGCTGAGTTGGATACCAGGACAAGTTGAAAACAATCAGAATTAGGAAATGGCTATAGCTGGGAATTAAGAACAGTAAAAGTATGAAAATAAAGATCATGTAAGTCGAGGTAATATATCATATGGTTGTACATTTGTGATTGGAGCAAACGACATTCGGCAAGACCCAAATGTTGTTACAGGCACATATCCTATCGTCAATCAGTACACATCTATTTGATACTAAGGATGATAATAACTTTCATTTCTCTAGAATTATTCATTGACTTAGCATGAACCCAAGTTGCTTGGAAATTATTTCCTCAGTTGAGATAACCAATGGTAATAATTAGAGGTTGCATAGAAGTACAAGCTGATAATGTCTTTGACATAGACTTGATACCTTTTGAATCGGTTATCAAAACATGAATCCGAGATAGTCCATCTAGAGAAGGTAGTACATAATTCTTTTTCAAATGGTGAAGTGTTTAAGATCTAAGGAGAATGATCTAGATGGATTTAAGACTCATTTCTTGCATGAAGATTTGTCGATCCCTGAAGAAGCAGTGTTATGCATTTCTAGCATGTGTGGTAGAAAGGAAGACAGAAGGAGGAAAGTTAAAATATATTCCTACTGTACGAGAATTTTCCAAATTTTTTAATAACTTATGAAGATTGCCCCTCCTCATTAAGTAGATTTCTAGAATGATCTGATCTCATGAACAACTCTTACTAAAAAGACACCTTATCAGTTAGCACTATCGAAAATCCAAGAATTGTCCACTACAATAAATCTTGGATAAACGTTTTATTCTGTCTAGTACCTTGATGTGGCGAGCATTGACCTTATTGATAAAAAAAACTAAATAAAAACATGACCATGTTTAAAGCCTTACATGCATGAGCTTTGAGAATGACCATTCAATCGAATTTGAAGACTTAAATCATCAAAACATATGGTGGGGCACTAAAGGAAGAGAATATTGGTAGTGAGTAGTTTTAAGGTTTGGATAAATAGATGAACTGGAAGGATGATAACGTATGGTATTTTGTGGTTTGCATATGGGTACCTAAATGGGTAAATGTTCGAACCCTAGTTATGAACGAAGCACATAAATCAAAGTATCCCATTACCTTGATGTAGACAAGATGAACCAAGATCTTAAAGAATTGTATTGGTGGCAGGGTTTAAAGAAAAACAGTGCGACATATATGAATGAATGTTTGACTTGTTCGAAAGTCAAAGCCAAACACTAGGAACCATCAGGACTATTACAACAACTGGAAATTCCGAAATGAAAATGGAAAATATAGCAATGGATTTTATCACTAAGCTTCCTAGAACAAGTAGAAGGCATGATTTGATTTGGGTCATCGTGGATCTAATTACAAAACCTGCTCATTCCTTACCTATTCGCGAGTATTATAAGATGGGGTGCATGAGATCGTGGCTTGGTATGGGGTGCATGTGTCAATTATACATATCAGGATAGTCGATCTACATTGTGGGTTTGGCAGACTCTAAAGAAGGTAATAGGCACACGATTGGACTTAAGTACTACCTATCATCCATAAATGGATGGTCAGAGTGATCGAACGACACAAACTTTAGAAGACACGCATAGGGCATGTGTGATCGACTTTGGTGGGAGTTGGGATACTCATATACCATTGATCGAATTCTCTTACAACAATAGTTATCATACGATCACTGGATATGCTCCGTTTGAGGCATTATATGGAAGGAATTGTAGATATCCGGTGTGTTGGACGAAAGTAGGTGAAAGCCAATTGACAGGTTCGAAGATTATTCTGAAAATGACAGATTAGATATCAAATCAAGGATAGGCTTAAGGCAGCTCGAAATTGTTAGAAAAGTTATGTCGATAACCGTCGAAAACCTTTAGAAAAGTTTAACATGGACAACCGTGTCTTATTGAAAGTTTTTTCGTGCAAGGGAATCATATGGTTTCAAAAGAAAGGGAGATTAGCTCCGAGACATGTAGGACCGTTCGAGACGTTTCGGAGGTTATGTTCCTTTTTGCTCGATCACAAAAAGAATTTGTCCCGTAGTGTATCGATTAAAATTGCCTGAAGAACATAGTGGCGTACATGATACATTCTATGTATCGAACCTTAAGAAATGTCCAGCCGATGGATCCCTTCATGTACCAACTGAGGAAATCAAGATTGACAAGAAACTATATTTTATGGAAGAACCAAGAGAAATAATGGACCGCAAAGTGAGGCAATTGAAGCGCAACAAGATTCCAATTGTCATAGTGAGATTGAATTCTAAGCGAGGGCCTGAGTTTACGTGGGAACGGGAAGAACAGATGAAATCCAAATATCTGCATTTGTTTATCGACACAACTTCAGGACCTAACTGCAGTTAAATTTCTCGATGAAATTCTCTCAACTGGGGCATACTGTGACATCCGCCACTATCTGGTCCGTCAATTGACTCGGAATTCATTAACTTTCTTTTCATGCATTTATTATTTTGCGTAATTAATTCATTTTCAAATCGAATCTCGTCGTAACTATCTTTCGTGCCAACCTTAATATTATATAACATTAATAATAAAAAAATTCCTTTTATTATTATTACTACCAATAATATTAATAATAATATTATTATTAATATTGTTATTGTTATTCTTATAAAAACTAAAGTCCAGGGTTTAAATCGTAATTTAACTAAACTTGAGGGAATAATTAATTAAGAGTTAAGGGTCCTTTGTGTAAATATGAATATTATATATATTTTCCAAGTTTGGTCAACCCTAATCGACCGAAGCTGCCGTGAAACCGTCGACCCTCATCTCCTCCGCCGTTGCACCATCGAATCAGCCACCGCCGTTGCCACCGCCTTGCCGTTTACTTGTTTCGCCGCTAACCGATCGTCCTGAACCTTGTTTTGTTTCGTTTCGTTTCGGTTTATTGTCGCGGTTGGTTCGGTTTCGTTTCGGGTTGTTGAATGACTATTTGGTTTGATGTTTGCGGCATGTGTATATCGCGTATGTATGTTTAATGTGTGTGTGTCACGGGTATGTGTATGTGTTGTGTGTGTGTGCAGTGTGTGCGTTCGGTGTGTGTGTGTGTGCAGTGTGTGTGTCACATGTGTGTGTGCAATGTGTGCGTTTGGTGTGTGTGTGCATGCATGATGATATATATTCGTAGTGTGTGTATTCATATGTATATAGGTATATATGTGCTGTGGTTTGTGTATTCATATGTATATTGATACAAATATGCCGTGAGGTTGTGTGTATGTCAATGTATGCATGCTGCACGTGTGTATATGTATATATATTGCGTGCAGTGTGTGTGTGAAGTGTGTATGTGTTGTGTGTGCATGCGATAGTGTGTGTGTTGTGTGTGTGTGTTTGTGTGTTGCGTGAGTTACTATGGGTGTGTGTGATTGCTTGTATGTACAGATATGTTTATGGATTCGTATGTATGTATGTATATATTGCGGGTGTGCGTTGGTTCGACATGTTGTATATGTATTGTGTGTTCGTTTGTATGTATATGTATGATGTCATGTGTGCGGTAGTATGTATATATATGTGTGGTTGTTCGTATGTGTATATGTGTTTGTGTCGACCGAATGTGTATATGAATTGCATGCGGGAATGCGTAGACTTGTACATATATATACATATATATATATACACACACATTTGTGTGTGAACAGTGTATGTGAAGGTGTGTATTGTGTGCTATTATTATTAATATTATTATTATTATTATTATTATTACTATTTCGTGTTGCTATTAATATTTTACTAAATTTTGTGTTGGGTTGTATAAAACATTTTTATGTTACAGTTTGAGTGTGTGTCACGCATCAAACTCGAACCGACCCGAAACCAACCGAATATATCTTTCCTCTTTGAACACGTTTAATGTTCTTAATTTAAAATTATATATGTAGGTGGTCGATTGTCGCTTGCTCTTATCTGTTGAAGCCCTTTTGCTCATTTTGTTCATTATTATTCAAGGTGAGTTTTGCGACCTAGTTTTCGTTTTACATTTGTATAAACTAGGGGGAAAAGTATGCTCACCCTTTTTATGTTGTGAACTTATTCAATTCTTTTGGAAGTGTTGTGTTTACTGTTTTGTAAGTATATATCTAGTACACACATAAGTTGTCTTTGTGGTTCTTTATTCACAACTATTTAACTTCGGTGTTGGTGTCGACATACAGGTATTTATAGTACTACTGGGCTGGCACCCCCACCTTTGTTTGTTACTATACTAGTTGGGACTGATAGTGGCCAGGAATGGGCCCTAGGGTGAATATGTTCTGGCAAATTCTGTGTGTACGTCGTAGGTTTAGTTGTGATGCTCATGTTTGCATGTGATATTACTTGCTTATAATTGTAGGCACTCATGTCCTAGCAAACTAATGCATAGAATCAAGTCTTGTTTATCATTTAAACCTGCAAACTCACCAACAATATGTTGATCTTTTTGAGCATATCTTTTCAGGTAACAATCATCGAGGATTGCTAGGGATGCTGCTATAGCGATGACCTTAAACTTGAATTAGTTGAACTCTGGATGTCTTTGACAATTACATTGATTTTTATTTGTTATTCACATTTTGATCACTTGTTCCCGGGTTATGGGAATTATACTTATTTGGTTTGTATGACTATGTTTGTCGTGGATTTGACTAACTGTGACACAAGTCTCCATTTATATCGGGTGACGTCATGACACATTGACATTCTTTATTTGTTGCCTCTCTATTAATTAACAATGTGTTATGACGATCCCATCCGTTACATCCTCGTGTTTCCGCTATGAACGGGGTTGTGACATATTTGTTATTCATGAAGTGTGGTTGCTTCAAGTTTTATTAAATACAAATGCAGCTACACATGTGTACTAATACAGATGCACTAATTACACATGTATCCAAAGCTGATGCACCGTTGTTCAACTCAAGCATACAAATGCGAATGAGTTGCTCATTCATATAAATGTGGATGCGTTTTTCGAGAAATGCAAATGCATTAAACTTGCACATTGTAACAAATGTGAATGTCGTTATACTAATATGGATACATCACAATAAAAATGTAGATGGAACCATACATATATGAGTGGTTTGTAAACTAATGCGGGTGCATTAAAACAAATATGGCTGATTTAGTGAAAAAATGTTGATGAGTTACTCACTTAATGCGGTTGAGTTAACTTCAAATGCAATTGATCCAATAACAAAAGATCTTGAATGCAGACGGTTGGAACCAACAGACATGTCCATATTGTGCAATCCACACAAAGAAAAACAATAACATAAACCAACTTTGGTCACAAAAACGACTGTGTCATTCAAGGATTTGTACAACTATTATAAATTCTCTCTGAAGTTAATGATACAACAATCAAAGATGATATTTTGCACCTGTGTCAGACTATTGAGCGGAACAAATACACAGACTTTAATCTATGGGACCAATGGTGTTAATACATATGTCCCTAGTTTATGTGCTTAATGTAAAAGTCTTTCATGTCTTACACATATGTAATGAATGGGTTAATAAAATATAATATGTGGCTCATGTTTATAATGTTCAATATTTCATAGTATTATTGTGTGTTAAAGTATAATGAACTTACTATATAGGTTTGAAGTTGTTGTGCATAGTTATTCGTCAATAATGATTGAGAAAAGTGTTCAAACTTAGTCGTATGAAACTTCATGTGAATGGACCATGCTTATGGATCATACGCATGAAAACATCATGTTGATGGACCAGTCGCATGACTAAACCCTGAGAATGGATCAGTCGCACGATTGAGACATAAGATTGACTCAGTCGCACGATTGAACCTTCAGTCGTGTGTATGGATCAATCGCATCATTCAGTCGCACAACTGAACAATGCTAATGGTTGAGTCATACGATTGGAAACCCATAACCTATAAATACCACTTAATTCAAGGAAAAACAGAACACTAGAGAAATACTAGATACTCTTACGAACCCTAGCCGTCTAGAACGTCCAAGGAAGCCTGTCCAACTTCATAGATCAATCCTGATTAGTCTCTACTCATTCATAACATTTAGTTTCAATCTTATATAAATCGGGTAATTGTTCTCACTGATTGGATCACAATCAAATAGGATTCCGCACTATTTGATTCGGTATAAACGCAGAATCTGTTAGTATTCCGTACGTACACGGTCCTGACAAGTGGTATGAGAGCTTTGGCTCTTGATTTTGCATGTGATTCGATTAGTTTGGTGTAAAACTCATGTTTTTCATTCAAAAGGTCATCTTTTTTATTCTACAGGTGTTTTTTACAGGCATCAAAGTTGAAGTTTTTGGGTATACGGCAGATTAGGATTTCTGCGTAAATCATAACTTGTGTCAAAATTCAAAATTTTTCAAACATGGTAGCCTTCAGTCGCATGAATCGCTCATTCGTACGATTGAGTCATCCGCATCAGCTCATTCGCACGATTGAACCATCCGCATTGGTCATCCGCATTGTCCATTCGCACGACTAAGTCATCTGCATTGGCCATCCGCATTGTCCATTCGCACGACTCAGTCATCCACATTGAAGATAAGTGTCAAGTTTTGCATTGACTCATCTGCATTTGTCCAATCACACAATAAACTCATCCGCATTTGTCCATCCGCTGCCTTTACTCCCGGAAGGGACTCTCGCATCCAGAACCTTCTATTTCTAGATAATGAAATTGGGAATTAAATTAAACCACCAAAGCTTATAACATTAGATGATTATCCATAATGGAAGTAGTGGTTTGAGAACTATCTAAATGCAGTTGATACCAATCTTTTGGCATCCATTAACATAGGTTACACTATGCCAGTCGGTGCTGATGGACTAAAGCTGACTCTGGGAGGAATGAATGATAGTCAAAAAGTTAAGTACAATGCAGAAAAGAAAGTGTATGCCCTGTTCACTCAGTCGATACCGAAATTCATCTTTTCATCTGTTCTCTGAGAACAAGCAGGAGAAAAAGTTATGGGAAGCATTGAAAAAGAGATAGGGTGGGAATGCAATGTTAAAGTCTCTGAAGGCTAAGGCTCTCAAGAAGGAGTTTGATAACTTCACTTCGATAGGGAAGGAGAGCATGGATGACATCATTGACAGGTTCTACCATCTGATGAGTGTGTTGCACACTCATGGTGTAACAACGTCTATGGAAGCTAAAATGTCATTTTGCAGACGGTTTGCCGGATAAATGGGATTCGTTTGCGTCTAATTTGAGACAGAATGGTATTCTTTCAAAGATAGATATAAATGACTTCATCCTGAAATTTAGAGAAGAGGAAGTGAGAATGAAGTACAAGTCACAGAAAGGATCCTACGATGAGAATCCTTCACTTTACAACTCGTTTCCCACTCCAACCAGTTCAGGAGCACCACTGCAAACTACTTTCGTGTCCAGTTCCATAGCTCCTACCCAAACCAGTGCTTCAGGACCAGAAATGTTAGGGTCATCTGGAACCCAATATATAGTTCATGAGGCCAACACTACGAAGTTGAAGATTGAGAATCTCGGTAATGTTACTGTGGAAGTTTCCGAGGAGCACATGGATCTTCTTGCAACTGTTGTTCAATCATATGATGTTCTAGTTGCAATGTCACTTTGGAGGTTTCCAAGGAGCACATGGATCTTCTTGCAGCTATTGTTCAATCATATGATGGTCTAGTTGTTGGGAAGATCGGGAATTGTAATCTGGTTGATGAAGAGTATGAGCACGTTGATGAGAACGAGCTTGAGAGAATGGATATCATGTGGGCTCTTGCCAGTGTAGTTAGATGAGCCAAAAAGTTTGTTATGAAGACATGGCAGAATTTACTAGCCACTAAATACACAACCTTGGCTTCGACAAAACCAAAGTCCCTTGCTTTATTTATGGTGAAAAGGGGCATTTTAAACGTGAATGTGTAAAGCCTAAGAAAACAGGAAATGGAAATTCATTTTCCACCTTCAACCATCAAGACAAACCCATGAGTGGAGCTACCTCTTCAAGCAAAGAGACAAAGGCATTGACTACCCAAGGTGATGAAGGGCAAGACTGGACCTTCCGCTTCGTGTCACCGGGTGAATCAAACATTGTCTGTGTTGTGGGACTGGATGCTGGTTCTACAAGTGAAGGTGAGATTACAGTTGAACAAGTAATGTCAAATACTGAAGAAGCTGTGAACGTGGTACATCACTTGGTTGAGGAAGAGCTTAGAGCAACAAGTTAAGAATCTCCAGCATCCGAAGAGTCTAACTCTACATTGATGGCTGATTCAACCGATTTTTCACACGTAAGTACTAAAGACCAACTGTTTGAAAAACATGCTTGTGATGAATGTAATAAATTTGGAGAGAGCATTGATTTGAAATTTGCTAGGTTATCAGACCACATGATAACTTAGTTAATGATTCACAACTGTGCACTGAAGCAAATCGAATTTTCAAACAAATAAGTGCATTTTCAAAGAAAATAGAACTTTCGGGTTAACAACTAAGGGAAACCGAAGTTGTTGCTTTCAATCAAGCAAATGATATAAAGTTTTACTTAAATTCTTTGGAAAAAACAAAGAAAGAAAAAGCAATTTAGAAGTCAAAGTTAATTCCTTAAAACAAAAACTGCACAGTTGGACTAGTTCTTCTCACATAGTTCAACACTTAGTGAAAGAACGAAATATTAGGGAAGGATTGGGTTACAAGGTAGTTCCACCACCACATGAGATCCTGTTGAATGCTAAATGTAGACTTATAAATAACAACCCAGTAAAGGATCATGTGGTGTTCACTCCTCTGGTTAGTGATCCTGATTAGACAAGTAAACCTATGATGGAAAACAATAAACAAAAGGAGTCTACTTTGAAAACAAAAGGAAAGATGCCTATTGTAAATTTGGATGAAAAATTTGAAAAGGTTAATGTAAGGTCAGGTTCACACATGTTTTCTTCTAAACCCAAAATGACTAAACTAGTTAACCAAACCCGTGTTACATGTCAAAGTCCAACTAAACTAAAGGCTAAAGATGTTAAAAATGTTCAAACAATTAGTTTTGTTAAAGAAGCAGAAACATCTAAACGAGAAGTGACTAAACCCAATCAGATTCATGTTGCACCTGTATCACACTCAACCCTACATAAACATGTTCCTTAACATGTAGAAGGGAGATCTTGCTACAGTTATGGAAAGAGATGACATATTTCTTCTAATTTCCATATTATCATACTCCCAGAAAGAGAAATAAACTTAATGACACAAACAAAGTTATTCTAAAAGGAGTTCTATTACTCCTCCTAAGAGAACTAATGAACATAAAGTTCAAACTATAAGCCAGTCTTTTGTTTATCATAAACAAGCCTTACACAAAACTGGCTTATGGAAGAAAAGTCAAGTAAATTTCATGATAATGAGAACAATAAGAAGAATGGTATGCCCTCATCCTCAAGTGGACAGTGGGTTGAGTTTATGATGTGTGATTCCTCTAGGTCACCCGAGCTAGTTAAGGCTTGGGTCCCAAACCTAAACTAATAATTTCCTTTGATTGTGAAGGGTGTCCGCTATAGTGATATCACGAATACATGAATTGTTGATAGTGGGGCATCTAGGCACATGACCGGGAATTTGTCTCTTCTTTTCAATGTCAAAAAAATTAAAGGAGGACATGTATCATTGCTCGGAATAAATGAGGATATATCACTGCTCAGGGCGAAGTGGGAACCAAAAAGCCAAGTTTGATAAGGTTAACTTTGTTCAACAACTACAGAATAACTTGCTTTCAGTCTCCCAGATCTATGGTAAAGGCTTCCAAGTTGTGTTTGACAACAAGAAGTGCTACGTGCTAAAAAAGGATTACGTTATCCAGGAGGACAAAGTGTTAATATCAGCTTCAAGATATAACGATTTATATGTCTTGGATCTATCAAAAGCCTCCCCAACAGATCAGAAAGTTCGATGCTTCTTGTCAAAGGCAACAGAGAGGGACTCAATCTCCAGGCATAGAGAATGGGACACATAAATCCACGGAAGATGAATCACTTGATGAAGAATGATCTAGTGAATGGAGTGAATGTGAAGAACTTCCGGGTTCCGGATTTTTGTGTAGCATGTAAGAAATGCAAACAGACCAAGAAGTCTCACACGACAAAGAAAGTTAATTCCATTGACCTGCCTCTCAAGCTTCTACACATGGATCTGTTTGGTCCCGTTAGCACTAAAAGTATGGTTGGTGATTTGTACTGCTATGTTGTTGCGGATGATTACTCAAGATTTTCTTGGGTGATGTTTTTGAAATCCAAATAACAGACATTTGAATCATTCAAACAGCTGGTAACTACTTTGGAATCACTCTACAAGCCGAAAGTTACATAGATTCGATCAGACAACAACACTGATTTCAAGAACCAGTGGATGGAGGCATTTTGTAAAGAAAAAGAGATTGTACATCAATTCACGTCTGCTTACACCCCACAGATGAATGGAGTTGCTGAGCAAAAGAATCAGAGCTTGATAAAGACAACAAGAACAATGCTAGCCGACTCGAAACTGCTTATCCGATTTTGGAACGAGGCAGTGGGCAATGAATGTTACACCTCAATCTGGACTTGGTGGTCAAACATCATGGTAAAACATGTTATGAGTTGCTCCAGCGATATAAACCTAACCTGGAGTATCTCGAAGCATTTGGTGCACTATGTATGCTGCTGAAGAAAACTCAGTCTGGGAAATTTAGTGAGAAGGCTGAAGAAAGGATCTTTCTAGGATACAATATACCGGACAAGAGAATTTATAACAACTCAACGGGTCAGGTAGAAGTGTGGTGCAACGTTGATGTTCAGAGATACACCACCCCCTGCTGGAAAGGGACCTTCATTGTTCTTCGACTATGATGGATTCTTTAAGTCCTTCAAAATACCTATCTCCCTTCCTGATGATAAGTTAACAACCAAAATGATGTATGATGTCCTAGACACACAAGCACTAGACTCGATAGCATCAACTCCACAAGGTGAATCTTCTAATCCTTAGGGGGAGCACTTGATGTAAGCGATTCCTCCTCTGATGATGAAGAAGTGGAGACTGAATAGGTGGGTTCCTTTAAATGAAAGTACACAAGCATCATATCCTTATGCCTTTGACATTTTAGAACCTCACACTCCAACAGCTACACATCCTAAACCTAAGTTTAACAATCTGGATAATGAGGTGACAATTCTAAGAACTCCCGGATCTCGGCTAAATGTTTATCATCCCTTGGAAAATGTCATTAGGGATGTTACATTGGGAGTATAGACCAGAAGTCAGCTATACACAGCTAATTATGCCTCGGTAATGGAAAAGCGATACCTTCACTATGGAGCATATCCATGTTTTTTGTCTCAATTTGACCCAAAATACGTTAGTGAAGCGTTAAACGATAAGGCATGGGTCAGTGCAATGTAAGAAGAACTCCTACAGTTCAAGACATTAGGAGTGTGGACCCTTGTGGACAAACCAAAAGCTGCTAAGCTGATTCGCACTAAATGGGTACTGAAATGCAAGAAAGGTGACCAAGGCGTAATAATCAGGAACAAGGCCCGACTTGTAGTTCAAGGATTTCGACAAGTCGAAGGCATAGATTACAATGAAGTATTTGCACCAGTGGCAAGGATGGAAGCAATACGTATATTTCTAGCTTATGCATCCTACATGAAGATCAAAGTCTATCAACTAGATGTCAAGAGTGCGTTCCTTCACGGTGAAATACATGAGATAGTATACGTCACTCAAGTCGAAGGATTTGAGGATCCTTATCATCAGGACAAAGTTTACAAGCTTTATAAGGCTCTCTACGGGCTCCATCAAGCCCTGAGAGCATGGTATGAGAAACTCACAACTCATCTAGTGAAACACGGTTTTCGCAGGGGAGTTCTTGACTGCACACTGTTCATCAACGAAAAAGATGGTGACTTACTGCTCGTACAGATTTATGTTGATGACATAATCTTTGGTTATAAAAATGAAGAGTTATGTAAAGAAGTTGAAACTGTAATGAAAGCAGAATTTGAGATGAGTGTCATGGGAGAGATGAAGTTCTTTCTCGGGTTACACGTGGATCAGACCCCAAAGGGAATATTTCAACATCAGACCAAGTATGTAGGCGATATCATCAGTCAGCTTGATATGGAGAATGCTTCTGCAACTCGAACTCCACTTGCTATAACCCATGACGTGGCAGCTGACGAAAATGGTGATCTGGTTGATCCTACTATGCATAGAGGAATGACCAGCTCTCTCATGTACCTCACAGCCTCACGACCTGATATCATGTACACGACATGTCTCTGTTCCAGATATCAGGCAAAACCAAAAGTCAACCATCTCGTAGGTGTCAAAAGGATTTTTCGTTATCTGAAGGGTACTCCAACACTCGGGTTGTGGTCTCCTCAAGATGATGACTTTGAGCTTACAGTGTATAGTAACTCGGATTATGGCGGTTGCAAAATGAATTACAAGTCAACATGACTAGGATGTCAGTTCTTTGCTAGACGGTTAGTCAGATAGCAATGTAAGAAGCAGACATCCGTTGCTTTATGTGGATTCGCTACTACGGTTTGCAATTTTCTAAAACTCCTATTTTTGTTGATAATTCTACTGTAATAACCATAACAAAAAAGCCGGCCCAACATCCTAAAACCAAACACATCTGTATTAAATGTCACTTTATACGTGACTATTTTGAAAAGAACTTAATCAATGTGGTTAAAATTAATATGGATTTTCAACACACCGACCTCTACACTAAAGCATTTTATAAACCTAGGTTTTTATATTAGTTAGAGCTCAATGGTGTGAAAAAGAAAAGTGAAGTGATTCCAGAAGATGAGAGTTCGTAGTCCGACCTGTATAGATAATTTTTTATTTTATTTTTGTTTTATTTTACTTATTTTTCTGTCTATTAAAAATCCAAAAAAACAAGATTCTGATTCAATGTTTATGGAAAGTGATTACACAGGGAACAAATTGCTTAGCACTTTAAAAGTTTTTAAATGATTAAGATGAAAAATTCAAAGTATAATTCTGAGAAGTCCAAGCAAAATAAAAGGAAAAATGATAGTAAAACTAGTATGCTACTGAGGTGACATAGAGAAAGTAAACCTAGAGGTTGCTAGTTCATTATATGACGTGTCGGTAGATTCAACACAATAGATGAGTAGGCCTTATTGGTGGTTTGAAAATCAAAGTAACTTGTTCCACTTGCTGTGAGTTCCCATCTTATCCCTGGTTAACACAACCAACGCAGTTGTAATAAGGGGTGAAGAGCAAAATAAACGCCACAAATGTGTGCGGACGACCATAAAAATGAGCAAAGCACATGGAAATATGCAAAATGCAATCAAGCTAATAAATTATATTGTTGATGCGTTATGTGCAAAAAGAAAATAAATGCTCTAAAAAGAAGATAGGTTGTGTGCCTCTCTACTGTGCGATGGCATTGACCTGAGGATAAGCATAACCTAAATACTCTAAATTCATTGTTGTTTGTGCCTCTCTCCTATGCGATGGCACCGACCTGAGGATTGGCATCTCTTTAAAAGCTCTTAGAAAAGTTTCTTCTTGAAAATACCCGTAGACTGCTAAAAAATCTCCTGAGGAACATTGATTATCATATCAGCGTGGGATCCATAAATGCTTGTTGAAATAATTAAACCTTAACTCATCACCAATGGGTATCAAAAATCTATGTATGGATTTAAGAGGACAAGTATACTAACAATAATCATGAGCTACAGTTCTTGAAAGTCAAAATCAGTGTGTGCATCTTATAGCTTTAGTATAATTTCCTACAATTGCTATTGACTCTCAGTCAAAACAAAAATCTAACATCAAAATGGCTTATGAAAATGTCCCAAATGATTCTGACACACCCGTATGATTCTATAATGAATCGTACCAGAAATGATAGAATTGACTTGAAGTTGTGTTGTCGAGGAAGTAAAATCGGTTAGATGTACTCTAATAGGTTTAATTCCATCTCAATTCAAAAATACAAAAATATGTCCTGTTTTGTTTTAAATTTCAAAGCGTTTTAAACTTTTTTTTGTCTTCTAGTAATTTGTTAGGTAGATGTTGGACTCTACAACTAGTCGAAATCTATGAATCACTCACTAAAAAGGGGTCTCGTCTCAGGTGACCAAATGTTAAAAATAAAAAGGATCACTAGAATGGACCAATTGCACATATGGATGAGGCCATATGAGCCAGTCGCACAAATGAACCCCAGTCACACGAATGAAGCATGCGAATGGGTCCAGTCGCACGACTAAATGTTTACTTAGTATAAATAGCAGGGAGTTAGTCGCATGTTCTCATCAACCCTCAATCGCCCTTAGTCGCCCAAAAGCATCGATGCTCTGTCAAAAAATTTTTTGATTGATTTAGCATCTTGATTGTGATTCTAACATTTACTTTTTGCGTCTACAGGTAATGTGAGACCAAAATCGACCTCAATGTCCCGTTTAATAAAGCCCTAATGACCGAAATCATTCAAACCAAGAACTTAGACAAACTCTTCAAAATAAACCACCACATGGACATAATCATTGATTTAAAGAACATTAGGTGTTTTTTAAAGTGGTTGCGAGTTAAACACAACGTTTAACATGATTCGAATTTAAAGTGTCGAAAATTGAGTTATACGAATGGACGTGCTGATGAACTTCAATCGCACGATTGAGCTGGGTGTATGACTCAATCACACGAATGAACCGGCGTATGAGTTGAGTCGCACGATTGACTCGACTGCATGGCCTAACACACGACTATGTTCAGTCGCAGGCAATCGCACGACTGAACTCAGGCGCATGCTCAATCGCACGAATGAACTCAGTCGTATGGTTCAATCACATAATTGAACCGAAATGATCTCAAAACAGTGTAATTTCAACTGCCTTCTATTATGCACAAATCTAATTTTATGTGTCTTGTGTTATAAGAACATAGCTCATAGGTGGACTATCAACACCAAGCACAAATATGTGCTCACTTGGATGGCACAACTCGGATTGCTACCAAGTTTGTTAGGATTATTTCTTTTCTGAGGAGGTCTAGGATCTACAAAGCTATCTTTGCTGCTTGCACACCCTATCGGTCTCTATAGTAGGACTTCTGGGAAGGTGCTTCAGATGACAGATCTGCTGAGCCTTACTGTATATAGAGCTCCATCTTTTGGTCAAGAGATCGAAGTTACTGCAGCTGATCTAAGATGGGTTACTGGATCTGGGTGATGATGATGCCCACCAACCAAGTTACATCCTCTGATAGTAAGGGGTTGTTTTCTATGGATGAAGTACACTGGGGACATCAACTCAGGTGTGCTCAACAAAAGCAACCTGTGTCCCTAGTTCAACTACCTGGCCCATGTCATTCTTCATTCATGCGTATGGATCAATCGCATATTCAGTCGCACGACTCAACCATGATAATGGTTCAGTTATACCATTGGAAACCCATAACCTATAAATACCACTTAATTTGTGGAAAAACAGAACACTAGAGAAATACTTGATACTCTTATGAACCCTTTATCCAGCAGTTCTTGCAACTGCTCCATTAACTCTTTATCTCAGTCGGAGCCAACCGGTACGGTGCCTTGGCAACGGGTTGAGCACCGGGTATCAAGTCAATTTGGAACTCAACCTCGCGATCTGGTGGCACACCAGGTAAGTCTTCCGGTAATACGTCCGGAAAGTCACACACAATTGGTACATCCAGTAGTTGTGGTGTTGGTGCGTCCACGTCCTTTACGTAGGCAAAGTAGGCACTACATCCACGCCTTATGCACTTCCCCGCCACTGCCATTCGAAATCAATTTCGTAATCATCGTGACTCGATCACCATAAACTGTCACCTTATCCCCGTCAGGTGCTGTCAATCGGATCATCTTCTTGTGACACACAATATTTGCTTCATAGGTTGCTAACCAGTCCATCCCTGTACTACATCAATCCACCTAGGGGTATCACATGTAACCTAGCAGCAAACCTATGGCCTTCTAGTTCTGGCATAGTCCTCTATCACATTAGTAATTCTACTGGACTTACCGATAGCAGTTTCTACATTGAATGGCTCAACAATACATCTACTCTTATTGGGAAACTTAGCACCAATGGCAACAAAAATGAAACTCCAACTAGCACCATATCAAACAACACATATGCAAGAGTTTGGTTTACTAGAAACATACCTGACACACGTCGGGGTCTGTCATGGCCTCCTCCCGAGTCATCGTGAAAGCTCGGCGCTTGCCTTCTGTCCTTCTCCTCCAGCCTTCTTCACCCTGGAACCCTCGACCCTGGCTTCTTACACCCTGCTCATGTGACCACTTCCCTCGCAGTTGAAACACTTCATGCCTCCACAATCTCTAGCCATATGGCTAGACTTCCCACACTTGAAACAAACATTCGACCCCCATCTACACTCGCCACCGTGCTCCTTCCCGCACTGCCACACTTCTTCAAATCAGCACAACCAGCTGTGACCACACGTCGGTTACCTACCCTCGCCACCTTATGGTTTGGAGCGCCTCTACCACGTCCAAACCATTTCCCATTCCAGTTTCTCCCATCCCTACTCGTCTTCTTCTCCTCAGCCACTACCACCTCACCCTCATCATATATTCTACCAGCCAAATCAACCACCGACCTAAAAATGCTCGGCCTGGCAGTGATCATACGCCTACCGATATCCACCGGTAGCCCCTGGATATATCTCTTAATCTTTCGTGACAGTGGTGTCACCTGATCAGGCACCAGTCGTGCCATTTCATTGAACTTTGGTGACTCATAGTTCCGCCTCCAGTTGCAGAAACTCTCTCTCAACCTTGTCCGTTTCCCGGTGAGGACAAAACTCCTCGATCACAACTTCTTCAACTCCGACCATCTCATTCTCCATCGCCCAACTACCCTCGGCTTGGACTATATTGTCCCACCAGCATAGAGCCGAGTCTAGAAATGAGTAGGTAGCGAACTTAACCTTCTGGTCTTCTCGGCACTCGGCTGATATCAAGTACTGCCTCCATTTCCCTCACCCACTGGTGAGCAGCAGCGGCAGTGCCATTTCCATGGTAATAGGGGGTTTGAATATCATAAACACCCCGTAGTTGCAGCCTTGGGTCGCCTCTTGTGGAGGCTATTCTTCCTCATTCCTCATCATCGGATGGAACCGTCTCAGTCTTAGGTTGTCTTCCTCGCCCATAGGTCCACTCCTCTCCTTCTCTCTCCCTTTCTAATTGCTTTTATCACTTCGGTCACCACAGACGGTAGGATCGTCGCATGACCTGGTGCACTTCTTCCATGACCGCCTCCTTCACTGAGGTTCTCAGGTTAGCACACTTATCTCCCCCTCCGGATGAGGGGTTCTGGTTCTTCATGAACCACCTTTTCTGCCCTAGGCCTTCCCCTCGTAACCCGTGGTTTAGCACCATGTCCACCACCACCGAAGCTTAGACGATCTACCACCGACCATCCTCTAACTCACACTAAAAGATTCAAACACCAACATGGTCATTCAAGGGAACATCTCAGTTTATGTCAAGTATAATAAGTCCTAATTACAGTGGCCAGTTGGGATTAGCCACTTACTTTACTCTTCATACCTCGAGCATTACCTATCCTGACTACATCAGTATTTAATCCTACATACAACGCATAACCACACACCATGCGCACATAAACGGTTTAACATACGAAATACCTCATGGCGCGCAGCTACTGAGATTGGCCATCCCATTCCCATTCTGTCCCATTCTCAGTTTAAGTTAAGGTTTATTGAAAATTTACCCATTTCACTTAAACTTTGGCTCTGATACCAACTTGTAAGGCCCCGTCCCGGACGCTCACAGTTGGTAAATCATCGCACATAAAACATATATTTTACATTTAATCATTACAACGCATTGCAGCGGAAACATAAAACAAATAGCATTTCATTTCATCATAAAAACTTTTGCAAAATAATGCATCGTTTGTCGGTTACAAATTACATTGTTGTATTACATCACAAAAGCTTTAATAAGTGGATGCCATCCAAAAGAGCTGAGTAGCCGCCTCGTGCCTCCCTCAGCAACGTTTACCTGCCAACTAAAAACATATAAAAGTCAGCGTTGCTGAGTGAGTTCTAGTTTTACAATTAAACATACATAAAATCGTTATTTATTTCCTTTCAGAGTCCATACTATACGTTTCATTCATTCGTGATCATACATGATACATACATACAGATAATATGATTATTATCTTCCATTTCGTTCGTTAACCTTTGTTCATTCATTACGTCTTGTGACATGTACATACCCCGAACATTGTGCATGACGCGGGTAACTAGGCCTGAGGTCTTTCATAGACCCCGAACATTATGCACGAAGCTGACTCCAGTACCTAGGGCAAGGACATTCACCATTTGTCTTTTCTTTTTCATTCGGATCAATACCACATGCTATACCCCGAACACTGTGCACAAAGGCGGTTACTGGGCCTGAGGTCTTTCATAGACCTCGAACATTATGCACAAAGTTGACTCCAGTACCTAGGGAAAGCGGCAAGGATCCCATACATATGGTGAATCACAAGGATTGGACCCCAGTGTGCATCCTTCTAGGGTAACTAACGCACACAGTTGAGCTAACACCCTTCATTGTGTGTACCTCCATACATTTGCTTGCAAGGCTTTTACGTTCATTCATTCGTTAATGCATGCATTCATTCATGATGTTCCTCTTTCATTATCTTTCACTTTACGTTACATAATACTTTCAGTTCATTCATTGACATAACACGTAAATCCATGGAGATAAACATACATCATCATAAGGAAATATCCTATCATTCATACATCACCACACAGGGCATCATACATACATAACATACATCATGCATATTCATGCAACATCATCATCATCAATCACAATGCATACCATGCCCCTGATACCATCTATGACCCCAAAAGTCAACTTATAATCCCCCGGGAATCTCCCAAGTCAAAGCCTACATTACAAATTTTCCCCAAAAATCACAAAAATATTCTAAGTCCTAGGCGCATCGGCAATAGGCAGGCGCATGGACACTATTCAGGCGCATGGGGAACACTTAGGCGCATGGGCCACTTTCAGGCGCATGAGCACTATGCAGGCGTATGGGGAAACACTTAGTCAAATCCAGCCTAGTTTCTAGGTTCATGGGTACTATTCAGGTGCATGAGCCACTTGGGCGCATGAGCACTATTGGGGCGCATGGCCCTACACTTAGTCATCTGACTAACATTTCTAGGCGCATGGGTACTATTCAGGCGCATGGGCTATACATAGACTTTTCTAAGACAAATTTTGGGCACATGAGCTACTGTTTAGGCGCATGGCTCACACTTAATTCTTTCTAAGGCAAATTCCAGACGTACGAATACCTATCTAGGCGCATAGCATTCTGTAAAAGATGTTTCTAGGATATTTTCAATCCTAATCATCAAACCCATCTGTTCTAAGCATAATGTGGCTATTCTAAACATGAGTAGCCTATAAAACCATCCAGAACCAACATCCAACATACACAATACATATGGGTATTCACACATAAACTTTGTAATTCCTTTTAATACGTTTTCAGCCCAAAGGTAGTTTAAAACATGTAAAAACCGGGG
Source organism: Flaveria trinervia (assembly GCA_025506515.1). Lineage (NCBI taxonomy): Eukaryota > Viridiplantae > Streptophyta > Magnoliopsida > Asterales > Asteraceae > Flaveria > Flaveria trinervia. Next base: position 29,008,506 of record CM046452.1, on the reverse strand, counting down.
TCTAGAACTCACCTTGTGCAACTTGGGTGTCTTCCTTTTAACCCACTTGCAAAGAGTTCAACACCTAAAAACAACACCAAAAATACAAACACCCGAGTACAAATGTAACCCATAAGCACATAAACACATAACCGGGATAAAACCCGTCATAAAAACATAAAAACCTTAAATTGTTACCTTGACTTCACTTTTCTTCTTCCTCTTCTTCTTCAATCCTAGAGTATTCTCTGCACTCTCTCTCTAAAACCAAGAAAAATGATGGAGTGTGGTGAGGGTGGGCGGCCATACTCACCTTTACACCAACTTTTAAAAGTTTTGTCTATTTTGGACACTTTTAGTCCCTCCACTTGGACTTTATTGCCTTTCTTGCTTTTAATCTTATATCTTGACTTTTAAAAATAAAACCGGGTGTTACATCATCACATCATCTATGACTTTAAAAGTCAACTTACATAGCCCCCGGGAACCTCCCAAGTCAAAGCCTACATTTCACTTAGTCATTTCTGGGCAATTCTAGGTGCATGGGCACTATGCAGACGCATGAGTGCCTAGGCGCATGGGAATCGTGGGCGCATGGGAATCGTGGGTGCATGAACACTTAGAAAATTTCAACCTATTTCTAGGCGCATGGGTACTATTGGGGCACACGGGCAATAGTTAGACAGTTATCTTAAGTTGGGCGCATGGCCACTGTTTACGCGCATGAGCATTCTAAATCATCCTAAACATCATAAATCAATCTCCAAATATCATATAACTTGTTCTAAGCTTAAATATTACATTATAAGCCTTAAAAACACAATCATAACATCATCAAACACATACATTACCCAAAATTAAACCCCACCCACAAACACACACATACACACATATGGGTATAAAACCCATCTTTGTAAAAATGTACATACATGCATTTCCAGCACCGAAATACTTTAAACAAGTAAAAAGGGGATTCTAGAAATCACCTTAATAGCCTTTGGAAAATAGGCAAGGATTGCCTCTAAGATCTATTTTCTTGGAAAGATCTAAGGCATACACTCTTCCTGTCCTGTTGGCTCTCAGGAGAGTGTGATCATCCAACACCATATCAATCAAATGCAGAACTTTGGATGACAGAATCCTATAGTTCTGACTGGTGAAAAGAGCAACATGGCCTTTATCACACATTTGACTGACACTCAAGAGATTGTACTTGAGATTTTCCACATGATTAACATCATCAAACTTTATTTCTCCATTGGAGACAAAGCCATTTCCAATGATGTAACCCCTAGCATCATTGCCAAAAGAAACAAACCCCTTCTTTTCTTGAGAGTAGTCATGAAGAAGAGAGCTGTTCCTAGTCATGTGCATAGATCCCCCACTGTCTACATACCAGATGCTACTTTGGCATGTTGAAGAACCCTGCAATAATAACATTGAGTTAGTTTTGGAGACCCAAACTTTTTGGTTGGGCCTGGTCTCATCAACAGATGGTAAACTAACAGGTTTATTGGAAACAACAGCCTGAGAGGAAGAAGATGGTGAAGAAGAGGAATCCTTTGGCTTGGACCTCCTTTTCTGTGGTTCAACATAGGAGCATCTAATTGGTAACTCTTCCAATAGATGTTAACCATCATAACCAGCTGTGTCTGATTTTGTGATAAAGCTTTCAGCTCATCAGACACATTGCCAGTGGAGTTTGATAAGTTCCTATGTTGCACCTTCTTCTTCTTAGCAATCTCAGCTGTTACCTGTTTAACCCCTTCCTGTTTGGATTTCTTTGTGGACTTAAGGGTTACAGGATTTGATGTTGCTGATACAAATATGGTCTCAAACTCAGTTTTCATTTTAACCATTTTCTCTTTAATTTCCTCTTTATGTTTGAGTTTGGATCCTCTTTTGTACGAGCAATCATCTGTAAGATGATTGAACAAACCACAAACTTCACATGGTTTCTTCTTCATCTTAGGTTGATCATCAACTAAGAGGATGAAACAACTGAATACTTGCTCTTCAGTGCTTTGGAAGCATTGTTTGCTTTCTTGACTTCCTCTTTAGTAGTCTTCAAACTCTTTCTACTGACAGTTTCTTCTTTTCAGTACTGGCAGTAGTTGGAGTTTGAACTTCAGGTGTTAAATCCTGCTCTCTAGTCCTTTCAGGACTTTCAGAATTAACTCCTAAGTTGATCAACTCATTGATCATGTGAGTGTCAGCAGTGGAACCATCAACATCAGCTGATAGGTTCTGAGAGGGCTTGGTGCTGACTTCTACTTCTGATAGTGCTGAATTAGAAAGTAGATCACATGATGAAATGGATTGGTTATTACTCTCACCATCAGATTCTACCTCTGCTCTAGGAGTAAAATCTGTAAGTGGAGCAGTGTGATTGTAACTAATGCCAAACTTCACATGGAAGCAGATTGCTTACTAAGAAGCATTTCAAAACCTTTGCATGATTGTACCCATCGATCACACTCTACCTGGGTGAATAAAGGGTTTCCTTGAGATCTTTATACTTCTCTAGAAGTATATCTTCCCTAGCCTTCTCATCAGTTATTTGGCATTTAAGTTTGTAAATCTCATCATTCTTATCATTAAGCACAGACTCAAATTCAGCTTTGCTGTTGGAAATTATTTGTTCTAGCTCAATGTTCTTGTTGATTAAAGCTACATTTGCTTCTCTAATAGATGCAAATGCGGCTATGCATGATTCAGAACATATTTGGCTTTTCCCTCAGAGGATACCTGTGATACCTTTGGTGTAGAGGCATTAGTGGATGAAGTATCAGCAGAATCCAGAGCCATAAGAGCTAGATTTCCAAAGGGACTTTCACCACCATGTTGACCAGCACCTGAGAACAGTTGTTCATGACCAGACAAGTTATCTGGTAAACTGCTCCAGTCAACAACTCCTGGGGTGAAGAAGCTGTGTTGTTGAGGTTGAGTTTGTTGATGAGATTGGAAGGTTGTGGTTCAGGCAATGCTTTGTGGTTGTTGTGCAATTGGAGCTTGAACAGGATTTGGTTGAGGCATATAATAGCAGGGATAAGGATATGACATTTGACCCTGGAACAAAAGTATGCAGGAGACCTAGGATGTGAATGATGACCAGAACCAGCAGGATGTTGCCCTCTGTTTTGTGGACTAGTACTAGGAAAGTCACAAAGGGTGCAGAAGAGTTAGATCCAGTTGATCTACACTCTCTTGCAAAGTGTCCCAGCCTTTGGCATTTGTGACACCTCAACTTACTCTTGTCAAAACCAACTTTGGTTTTGCCAGAGAGTCCAGGAAATTTCCTGCCAGTTCTCTTATAGAACTTCTGAGATCTGATATTAATCAATGCCATTGGCTCAGAATATCCATCTCTTCTAGATCATCATCAGCTATGCCTTTCAAATCATCCATGATGAAGCATAGATTGTCACTATTACTGCCAGAATGACTCTCAATACCAACAAATGCATGATCAGAACTATTTGAAGAGAAATCAATATGCTCATCATAATTGCTTTCAGATGTAGCATATTCTGACTCATGACCAACCAAGGCAGTATTCCCTGGTACAAATTCATCAGTGAGCTTTCCTCATGAGGACAGTTTCCTCTTCTGCTCTATCTCTCTTTCGAATGTAAGCAGTTTCGCATGAAGTTGGGTGAGAGATAGGCTATCCAGATTTGCACTGGAGCGTAGGACAATAGTGTATGTGTCCCATCTCTCAGGCAGTGATCTGAGGAACCTATTATTCATCTGGCTATTGGTGTATTCCTGTTTACCATTTTCAGCTAAGAGATCAAGCAGGAAAAACGCTCAAACTGTTGAGTCAGTGTCTCACCCTTTCTATGAGAGAATGTCTTATATTGTTGGGCAAGGATTTCTCTGTTGTTTGCTAAGACCTCATCTGTGCCACCGAATTGTTCCTTCAGGGCATTCCAGAGATCATGAGCAGTTTCATGATGCATAAGCCCTGAATAGATTTCATTAGGCAGTGCCATGGCCAGAATTCCATAGGCTTTAGCATCAATCTCAAACAGTTTACGATCTTCATCAGAGTATTGTTCTTTCTTCTTCGGAACCATTTGATTGGTTTCCGGATTGTTCACCATAGGCTTATGTGGTCCATGTACCACAGATGTCCAACAACCTGAACTGTTAACAAACAGTTGATGAAGCATTCTTCACTGCCATATGTTATACTCGGTCCTAACCAGCATCGGGGGGCTTGGTTGAGGAACGGTATTGTGAGGATCATTAGAAGGAGTAGTCATCTCAGATTCAATCAAATCAATTAAGCTAAAACAGATTTAGAACAAAACACAACAACCAATTGAACCAAGAGAGATCTCAGAATAAATGAACGAAAGCGTCAGAAATTCAATAATCTATAACCAGTTCTTGCGAATATGCTAATTCAATCAAACATAGATATCAATTAGCAGTTTCAATGATCAATTGTTAGATCGATCAATGATTAACTAGCTCTGATACCACTTGTTAGGATCAGTGATCTACGTTTGATTGATTAGAGAGTATAGCAGCGGAATTCTAACAATGAATTAGCCAATTCACAAGAACAAAAAGATATTCAATGAAGAACAAAAACGGTTAGATAGAGAGAATTCTGCAAATAAATTTCATTCAATATTCGCTTTCGTGGTAACGGAATGTCACACTTACAATTAGGTCGACACCTCTTATATAAGAGATGTGACGTCTGCTGATGTCACTTGATAGTGACATCTAACAGGATTATTCCAACTGAAACACGATTACTAAAGATGTCAAAACAGCTGACATCTTCTTACAAAAATACTAAGTGTTATCAGTTACTACAACTACTGAAAAACATAAAACTACTGACACTACAACGACTGAAGAACAAGCTCTTCAGTCGTTTTACAAAACTACTGAAAGTAAAAACATAAAACTACTAATATCACAACTACTGAAGAAGTACTCTTCAGCTGTTGTGACAAACTACTGAAACTTCAGTACTTGGTCTTCAGACTTGAACTTCAGACGTTTCATCAGCTGATGACTTGAGTAGATATCATCAGCTGATGTCTTCAGTCTTTGTCTTCAGACTTTGTACACCAATGTTGATCTTCAGCACTTGTAGACTCTTCAGCTGTTGTACTTCAGTACTTTGGTCTTCAGCTTCAGCACTTGTGTTCTTCAGCTGTTCAGCTTTAGCACTTGTGTTCTTCAGCTGTTCAGCTTCAGCACTTGTGTTCTTCAGCTATGAGCTTCAGCACTTTAGTCTTCAGTACTTGATCTTCAACTGTTGAAGTCTTCAGCACTTGTCGAACAGCTGATGAAGCCTTCAGCAGTTGTTGTGATATCATGTGGGACTTAGAGGTTTTCTGATCCTGGCTCATTGGTTCTTTTGGTCCAACACACTTCATCCTTCTAATTGCCCGACTACCCTCGGCTTGGAGTATATTGTCCCACCAGCACAAAGCTGAGTCCACCACTGAGTAGGCAACAAACTTCACTTTTTGTCCTCTCGGGACTTGGTGATATTAAGTACGGCCTCCATCTCTCTCACCCATCAATGAGCAGCAGCAATAGTGCCATTACCATCGAAGGTAGGGGGCTTGCACCTTTGAAATGCCCTATAGTTACAGCCTCGTGCTGCCTCATTCACATGCTCTTCTTCTTCTTCCTCATCATCGGAGAGAGCCGTCTCGCTAGCCGCTCACCGTCATCCCGAGGACTTATGTGTTTCTCTTCCTTCCCCTTCCCGCACAGCTTTAATCACTTCATTCACCATAGACGGTATGATCGTCTGCATGACCTGATGCACTTCCTCCATAACAGCCTCGTTCACTGAGGCTCTCAAGTTAGGACTCTCGTCTCCGCCCTTTGGATGAGGGGACCCGGGTTCTTCATGAACCACCTCTTCAGCTCTCGGCCTTCCTGTTGTGACCCGTGGTTAAGCAACACATCCACCACAACCTCGACCACGTGAAGCCTTCGATGATCTACCACCGGCCATCCTCTAGACACACTATAAGATTCAAACACTAACATGGTCATTCAAGAGAATAGCTCAGTTTATGTCATGTATAGTAAGTCCCTAATTACAGTGGCCAGTTGTGATAGCCACTTACTTTACTCTTCTACCCCGAGCATTTCCTATCCTGACTACATCAGTATCTAAATCTACTAAAGGCACACAGATCAGATAACATGCGCACGTAATGCCGGTTAACATTAAAACAATATCTGATGGCACAACACTTGGACTGCCATCCCTTCCTTTTCGTCCCATTTTCAGTTTAAGTTTATTTTGAAAATTTACCTGTTTCACTTAAACTTTGGCTTTGATACCAACTTGTAAGGCCCCTTCCCGGTACACTCACAGCTAGTCAATCATTGCACATAAAACATACAATTATGTTAACTTTAATAAAACATTGCAATAGAAACATTAAAACAAAAATTTCATTTCATTATAAATGCTTTTGCAGATTAATACAACAATCATTACAAATCATCATTTGTTCACATTACAACGCTAATACATTATATAAAAGAATGCCATACAAAATAAGCGAAGTAGCCACCCCGTGACGTCCTTAGCAACCTTTACCTGCCAATTGGAAACACATAAAAGTCAGCATTGCTGAGTGAGTTCTAGTTTTCAAATAAAACATACTTTACTTTCGTTTAAAACAGTTCTTTACTTTCTTTCATGATCACACATCATACACACACATAGATAATATCATTATTATCTTTATCATTAGTTTGTTAACTTTCTTTCATTCATCGTACTTCATTATCATTCCCTTTTGTTACTTTCATTCACTTTTGTTACTTTCGTTCACTTTTATACATAACTTTCTTACTTTCATTCGTGCTTTCATTACTTTTGATGACATGTACAATACCCCAAACACTGTGCACGAAGCTAGTTACTAGGCCTGAGGTCTTTCATAGACCTCGAACATTATGCATGAAGCCAACTCTAGTAGCTTGGGCAAGTACATTCACCACTTATCTTTTCTCATTCATTCCAGATCAAGGTCGTATGCTATACCCTAAACATTATGCACGAAGCTGGTTACTGGGCCTGAGGTGTATCATACACCTCAAACATTATGCACGAAGCTAACTATAGTGTCTGGGGCAAGCGACAAGGATCCCATACGTATGGTCAATCACAAGGATTCGACTCTAGTGTGCACCCTTTTAGGGTAGCTAACCCACACACAGTTGAACTAACACCCTTCATTGGGTGTGAACCTCCATACATTGCTTGCAAGAGTTTCTGACTTTCATTCATTCCTTAATGCATGCATTCTTTCGTTTCGGTCCACTTTTCATTATCTTCCACTTTACATTACTTAATACGTTTCATTTAGTTCATAAACATTCAACGTAAGGCCACGGGAAAATAATCATACATAATAAGGAACATCATCATGAACATACAAACATCACCATACAAGGCACCATCATACATGCATAACATTCATCATACACACCATCATACATAAGCATCAATCATACATCATATTATACATCGCCCATCACATCATCTATGACTTTAAAAACTCAACTTACATTGGCCCCAGGAACCTCCCAAGTCAAAGCATACATTTCACTTTTTCCACAAAAATCAGAAGAATAATCTAAGTCTTTAGGCGCATGGGCACTATGTAGGTGCATGAGCACTATGCAGGCGCATGGCCTTTCGGGTGCATTGGGAACAAATAGGCACATGGGGAACTTTCAGGCGCATTGGCACTATTGGGGCGCATGAGCAACACTTAGTCATTTCCGGGCAATTCTAGGCGCATATGCACTATGCAGGCACAAGAGTCCTTAGGCGCATGGGAATCATGGGCGCATGAACACTAAAAAAATTCCAACCTCTTTCTAGGTGCATGGTTACTATTGGGGCGCATGGGCAACACTTAGGCAGTTAGTTTTAGTTTGGCGAATGGGCCACTGTTTAGGCGCATGAGCAGTCTAAATCATCCTAAACATCATAAATCAGTCCCTAAACATCATATGACCTGTTTAAGCTTAAATCTTACATTCTAAGCCTTAGAAACACAATCATAACATCATCAAACACATAGATTGCCCAAATTAATCCCCACCCACAAACACACACATACGGGTATAAAACCCAACTTTGTAAAAATGTACATACATGCATTTCCAGCCTCAAAACAGTTTAAACAAGTAACAAAGGGATTCTAGAACTCACCTTAATAGCCTTTGTTTTGACTTCTTCAAAGCCCATTTGCAATTGAGTTTAATCTTCTAGAAACCCACTAAAAAACACCCGAACACATATAAACACATATCAACATATAACCGAGGCTAAGGCTAGTTAAGAACAACTTTAAATTGTGAATTCGTATCTTGAATTCAAACATCTGCTCTTGTTCTTCAAAATATACCAAGTTCAGCCTTTTCTCTCTCTCTCTCTCTTCAAAACCCGAGAGTTGATGTGAATAGGCTACATGGGTGGCCATGCCACCTTTTACACCCACTTTTTAAACATTTTGTCCTTTTGGGCACATTTAGTCCCTCTACTTTGGTTTTATAGCTTTTCTTTCTTTTTCTTCACTTTATTCTTTCTTTGCTAACTTTAAAAGAATAACCGGGTGCTATAGCAACTAGCCCTGCTTTATAGGTGACTACAATGCATGTCGGTTATTCTCTTGAAAATCCACTTACTCCTTATTACCCGTTAAGTGGTGGGGGTAGCTCAACCATTTCCCAGACTTGATTATCACGCATAGAATGCACCTTGACATTTATAGCATGTAGCCATGTCGCAGATTCCGGATCTGAGATAGCAGACTTGTAGTTAGTAGGTTCATCACCAAAATTAACTACTACCAAAACCTCATGACCCTCCAAATTCCAAGATATATGTCTGTTCATTATGAGTCTTGCTAATTCTATGAACACTTGTGTTTATGTCTTATGGACGGATTACATCAACATTTGCTTGTGGGTCCCGAATTTCTTCAAGATCCACCGTATTACTTTTCGTTCGTCAATCAAGAAACTTTTTCTTGAGGAAATGTACCTTTGGTTTGATGGAAATAATATTTGTGTGAGAATGGACAATGTAATATCCTCTTCTATTATAGTATTTGATGAAAATAACATTTTTTCCTCGAGGATCTGGCTTGTCATCAGACTCGTTGGTGACATAAGCATCACATCGCCATACTCTAAGGTAATACAAATTAGGTTTAGACCCATTCCATATCTTGTATGGGGTTTTGTCTACATTCTTAGTTAGCATCAAATTGAAAAGTAAGGTGGCGGTCATAAGAGCATAACTTCAAAGGGAGTGAGGTAAGTTAGTATACATATTGTAGATACATGTGTCCCTAGTTTCTGAACTTAATGTAATATGTCTTTATTGTCTTACAAATATATAATTGAATGGGTGTTTAATGAAATACAATGTGTGGTTGTGCTTATAATGTTAAATATTTCATTGCTTGGTATGTAATAACGCTTACTGAACTAACTATATAGGCTTTGGTTGTTTGAATACATCCAAGTCAAATAATGATTATGAACATATTCAAACTTAATCATATGAAGTTCTCATGCAATTGGCCTATGCTAATGGACCATACGCATGAACCACTTCATGCTAATGAACCAGTCGTACGAATGAACCAGGAGACTGGATCAGTCGCATGATTGTAATATGAGATTGGATCAGTCGCACGACTGAACACTTAGTCCAGTGAATGGATCAACCGCATGACTCAATCGCACGACTCAATCGCACGACTCAATCGCACGACTGAACCATGCTAATGGTTCAGTCACCCGAATGAGAAACCCTAACCTATAAATACCACTTAAATCATGGAAAAACATGACACTTTGAATATTTCGATACCTACACGTACCCTAGCCGTCTAGAGACATCTAGCAACCTGTCCAACTTCATAGATCGCAGTAGATCGATTTCAAATCTTTCTTAACATTTAGATTCAATCTTTAATTGATTCTACATGCGTTCTAACTAATTGGATCACCAATCAAATAAGATTCCGCACTATTTGATTCGATATACGTGTAAACCTGTTAGTATTCATCAGTACACGATCCTAACAGGTGGTATTAGAGCCTTGCCTCTAGATTTACGTGTGATTCAATCGTTTTGATATAAAAATTGTGTTTTTACACTAAAAAATTCAATCTTTTGTGGCAAATCTGGTTTTAGACATCTCCTGATCGTAAAGTTTAGTTTTTCCGGCATACGGCAATTAGGGTTAGCAAGAAATTCGTGTTTTTGCGTCCAAACACCTTAAAGCTATGAATTTTCGAAATCCAGCAGGTTCATTCGCATGATTGACTCAATCGCACGACTGAGGTCATACGCATCCCCCATACGCACGATTGGACTCATTCGTACTCTCATTCGTACGACTGAGCAATCTATTCACGTTGTTCAACCTCTTTAGTTCATTCGCCCGACTGAGCCATCCGCATTAGTTCAGTCGCACGATTGAACCATCCACATAGTTCAATCGCCCGAATAGCCCAATCACACACCTTCATTCGCACTAATAAAACAGTTTGGTTTAAAGTTAATTTTTATAGCAATGGAGGACCAATACTCAGCATTTATAGCAGGGACAGATTCACGTATTCAGAACTTACTGCTACCGGAGAATGAAGTGGGGAATCATAATAAACCCCCAAAGCTAATCATGTTAAATGAATACCCACAATGGAAGCAACATTTCGAGATCTACTTAAATAGAGTAGATCCCAATCAGTGGGAATCTATAGAGACGAGGTACAGCATGCCAGTAGGAGCTGATGGTGTCAAACTCACACTAGGTGGCATGAGTGATGGAAAACAGGTCAAATACAATGCTGAAAACAAAGTCTATGCTTTGCTTACACAGTCAATTCCGAAGGATACTTTCCATCAATTCTCAGAGTATAGTCAAGGAAAGAAACTACGGGATGCATTGGAGTTAAGGTATGATGGAAATGAATCATTGAAGGCCATAAAGGCTAAGGCTTTAAAGGAGTTTGACAACTTCTCTTTGATGGGAAAAGAAAGCCTGGATGATATTATTGATAGGTTCTACCACTTGATGAGTGAGATGCACACTCATGGAGCATTGACGTTAATGGACGACAAAGTGTCTTACTTTGCAGATGGGTTACCGGAGAAATTGGATTCATTTGTCTCAAATCTCACACAGAATGATATGCTAACGAAGTTAGATATAAATGACTTCATTCTGAAACTGAGAGAGGAAGAGCTGAGAATGAAGTATGCAGCACAAAAGTCTTCCTATGATCAGAATCCAGCATTGTACAACGTGACTCCACAAGCCAAAACATCTAGAGCACCTCTTCAGACAGCTTTTGTATCAAGCTTGGCTGGTCCTTCTCAAGCCTCTACTTCATGGTCAGAAATGTCAGGTCGTCTGGTACAAAATATATTGTACTTAAAGCCAATGCAGCAAGAATGAAGATCGAGAATTTCAGTAATGTGACAGTTGAGGTAGCTAAAAAGCACATGGACCTCTTAGCTGCTGTAGTCCACTCCTATGATGGACTAATTGTTGGTAAAATTGGGAAATGCCATCTGGCAGATGAGGACTACGAGCAGGTTGACCAGACAGAACTGGAAAGGATGGACATAATGTGGGCCTTAAGCGAGCTAAGACGTTTGTCAAGAAAACCGAACAAAACTTGGTTGCAACTAAGGACATTACCTTTGGTTCGATAAGACCAAGGTGACTTGTTTCAACTGCGGTGAGAAAGGGCACTTCAAAGGGGAGTGTGTGTAACTCCAGGATGATCAATCTTGAAACAATCGTGAAGAATTAGATCAAAATATGATAATCACAATCAAAACCCCTTTGATCTCTATTGATTGCAAATAATATTGTTTACAAGTAAATCCCTCAATTAATTGGTCATTCAACCATTAACCTAATTCTAATTACAATTAGGCTATTTATAGTGAATATAATATTCACTAATTACATTTAACCCCCTAGACTTAGGCATATTAATGAAATTACATATAAAACATAAAAATTAAAAACAAGATAAAATATATTTTGTTCACACATAATATATTTATTACAATAAAATTCCTAGTCATCTAAACCTTCAACGTCTCGTCTAGAATCCTCGTCAAGATTTTGTCAAGATTGTGTTTTGAGAATGTGTTTCAGATATTAGCTGTAAGTGATGGCTGATCATGAGTGAGCAGTATACCGGATCAGAGAACCTGTTCTTCAAGTTTGCAGAAGATACCAAGCTAGGAATCCTCCTCCTACATCTTCTGAAGCATGCGAAATTGGAGATTGGGGAAAGTTGTTCCAATATCTTTACAAATGATGCAAACGAAAAAGGGGAGCATATAAATAGGGGGAGCTTATGAGATTAATAATCTCTCTAATCAAATTCAAAAAGCTTCAATTTGAAGATCTTTCTATTATTAACTTATCGGTGCTGATTTCATTTGAAGACGTTGATAATGATAGACTAAGGGGGAGTGTTGTTGGAGTTGTAAAAGATAGTCTATATTATCAACACAGTCAAAGTCAACAAAAGTCAACATCACAGTCAAGGTCAACAAAAGTCAAACCCGACACGTTCGAGACGAGGATTCGAGATGAGACGTTGAAGATTTAGATGACTAGGAATTTTATTGTAATAAATATATTGTGTGTGAACAAAATATATTTTATCTTGTTTTTAGTCATTTTTATGTTTTATATCTAATTTCATTAATATGCCTAAGTCTAGGGGGTTAAATGTAACTAGTGAATATTATATTCACTATAAATATCCTAATTGTAATTGGAATTAGGTTGATGGTTGAATACATGAAAAATGATAAAATTCTAACAAAATAAACCCGTGTTTATCTGTGTGTGAAAAACAAGCGAACCCGTGTTCGTTTGTGCGCAATTTCTGTGAAATACATGAAAAATGATAAAATTGTAAGAGCATAATATGGAAGATCTAAAAGAAATTTTGAAATGAAAATATATTATAATTTTTATTATATTATATCAACATTTTTTATCTATCATTATTTTTTATTTTTTATTTTTTATTACACCAACTGAATCGATCATGAGATCATATCCTCAAGATATATTTTAGCACAAAGATGAATTTATACATCGACAAGCAATGAGATCACACTGATAATTGAATCTAATCATAGTCTTTGAATGAATTTTGAAATTCTTAAACAGATCAATAACGATTGCTGATATGTTTGTCCACTTAAACCCATGCCCTATCTTTTTCAACAAGCAGCATATGATTTGTTAGGTTCCATTAGATGCTTTAGAATGTTAGGACCCCACAATCATTTGGCAAAAACCCTCACCTAACCTCAGGATTTCTTGAATTTTGTAACAATCTTTACAGATCAAGACTTGTGTATTACTGTGCAAGTGACTATCGACAGAATATTGCATTCTATGATGAATTCATCATTTAGATGATTTAGACACAACTTAGACCAAAATGGTGAGAGCTCCAGTCTATACTTATGTATAACAAAGGAGACGACCATTTAATCATTTGCCAGTCAGAGCTCCAAGTCAGTACTACCGTACAGTAGAGGAGATCATTACTCCAGGTCAGTACTACTGTACAGCAGAGGAGATAAGCACAAGTACAAGACACATAAATACACCAGACATGATTCAAAGATATAGCTTATAAGATTAGTATCAAGGTGGGTGAAAGATCAATTCTCAATCCAATTTTTGTCGGGACTCAGTTTTTGTGCAGGCCAAAACGATTGTGTAAATCCAGACATCCTTAAGCATGATGTTTTAATTTAAATCATTATGTTGTTGTCTACTTTATTTTTCAGGCTGAGTCTACCAAGCATATCATTAAAGAATCTATTTGTTTTTCTATTATTTTCTATTAAAAATAAGATGTAAATCAGATAACAGCATTAGTTACTATCATTTCTCAATTTAAAAATGCAAGTCATGCAAAAACAGGCATTTCAAGAAGATATACAATCATTTCTCAATCATCTCAAATCAAGTTCCTAGTTCTCTTTTCATTTTTATTTACTTATACTCCCCACCTAGATTTTTATATATATATTTTTTTTGCAAATTTTTTTTTTTTTTTTATTATTATTTTTTTAATTTTTTAATTTTTTAATGTTTTAATTTTTTAATGTTTTTTTAAACTAAAAAATAAAAAATTTTCAAAGAAGCCATTCCAAACTACACTGATATGAAGATCAAAAATGAATGCTCAAGAAATATGCAGTGATTGTGAGTGAGAACTGTCATTGTGTAGATAAAAATCCAGATTCTGGATAAAATATCATGACCTTAACCTGTTTGTTCCTACACTCATTAACAGATTAGTTTGAAAGGGGAACCCAGGCCATCGTAGTCCTGGAAGTTCCTTTTTCATCAACATATGAAACCTGCTTCTGCACATAACCTTTTAAACAATTAGAGATATCTATATTCTTCTTTTTAATTTTCCAAATTTATTTCGGTTAAATTAATTTGGATTTGAGTGAATTAAATTTGGAAATCATTTTCTGTTTAAGACCAGAAGGAAAAAAGTTTGGTTTTGAACCATTGGACATTTTCATCTTTGTATCATGTGAAACCGGCTTCACATGAAAAGGTCTCGATGGAGGGTTTTTCATCGAACCATTCAAAGATGTGTGCTTTAACTGCTTGATCTAGAGAAGCAACCCGTGTTGCCTTTACCATGTGGAATATTCTTTATAGACTTACAACTGGAGAAGCAATTCGTTTTGTCTTGACCATCCATAGCAAGCCTTTGAGGACATTTCTTAACCACATGTCCTTTTCCACACTCAAAACAAGCCTTGAATGGCTTTTGATGCTTCATTGAACCGTGTGATGCAGGTGGGGATGAGGATAGTTTTGATCTTGTAGTAGATTCTTGCTTGTTTTGGCATTTGCTATGCTGAACAGGGAAAGAGATCCTCACTGATTGACTGGGTTGCTTTGTAATTAGCAAGAAGATCCGTATTGGTCTTGATTCAACTTTTGGAAGCTTTTGAGACTTGACAATGTCAGGAGATATATTGATCTTGAGGACCAACACCCCTCCTCTGTGTTTGATTGATCATCTGAGCTTATCCAGTCTCGTATACACAGATCTACTTCCAAAGATTTTTTTGTAACTTCTTTAAAATCGTCAAATATTTCTTCATCGGTTTGAAACCAATTAATCCCAAGTAGTCAATTTTATTTAATTTTTATTAGCCCACACCTTATAATTTTTTTTAAATTCAACCGAATTATTTAATCTTTACTAGCCGAAATTATTATTACCAAATTGTTAGCCCAATTGTTTGAGAAAAACCCAGCCCACGCATCATTTAAAAATACAACTGAATTGTTTAACAAAGCCCAACCCAATTTGCTTAACCCAATTGAAAACCCATATATACATAACCCAGCCCATTAAGACATATAAACCCACTTCCTACAATGGTCAGGATAAACTCACTAGCAGTCCTACTTCATCAAGCAAGGATCCTAAAGCCTTGACTGCTCATGATGATGAAGGACGGGACTAGAGCTTTCGGTTTGTCTCACCGGGAGAATCCAATATCACTAGTGCGGAGGATCTACATGATGATTCAGCTAGTGAAGGAGATATTGCAGTCGAACTCGCGATGTCAAACACGTAAGAGACTACACCAGTGGTCAATTACCTGCGTGAAGAAAGGAAAACTGTGACAACGTCAGAATTACCAGCACTATAAATACCGGACTTTGCATTGATGGCTAATTCATCAGAACCCTCTCAGGTAAGTACTACTGACCAACTTTTCAATAATCATGCTTGTTCTGATTATAAAAAATTTAGGGAAAGCATTGATTTAAAATTTGGTAGGTTATTAGATCATAATGATAACTTAGTAAAGGATTCGGAACTGTGCACTGAAGCTAACAGAGTTCTAAAACAAAATGAGCATAGTTACAAAGAAAAGATAGACCTTCTGAACAACAGCTTAGGGAAACAGAAGTAGTAGCCTTTAACCAAACTAATGACATTAGGTACTATCTAAACTCCCCAGAGGACACTAACAAACAAAAGGCAGTTTTAGAAATAGAAGTTAATTCACTAAAGCAAAAACTGCACAGTTGGACAAGTTCATCACACATCGTCCAACGCTTAGTGAGAGAGCGTAATAATGTGGAGGGATTGGGTTATAAAGTGTTTAAACCACCACATGAGACCTTGATGAATGCTAAAAGTAAACTAATAAATAATAATCCAATCAAGGATCATGTGGTGTCCACCCGTCTTGTATGTGATCCATATTCCACATGTGAATCAAATGAATCTGGTACTAAACAAAAGGAGGTCACTTCAAAGGCAAAAGGTAAAATGCCTTATGTTAATTTGGAAAAAGAGTTTGAAAAGGTTAATATTAAGTTTGGGTCAACCACAGTCAAATCTTAAACTAAAGAGATAGGTAATGTTAACCAATCATGGGTTTCATGTCAAAGTCCAGGTAAACAAAATGGAAGAGATGTTAAAAATGTTAAAGCAATTAACTTTGTTAAACCAGAAAAAATATCTAAACAATAGTCAAAACTCAAACAGAGTAAGGTCACCCGTGTGTCACATATATCTCCACAAAAACAGTTAAATCATAAAATCGAAAGCAGATCATGCTAGAGTTATGGAGAGTATGGACACATTGCGTCTCATTGTCCTTACGATCAGACACCGAGGTGGAAAGTTGAACTTGCTGAACAAAAACCTAGCTCTTTTAAGTGGAACTCAATGACACCACCTAAAAGGGATAGTGAACCTAAAGTTCAACATGTTAGCCAGTCATCTTTTTATCACAAACAGCCGTTACACAAAGCTGGCTTATGGAAGGAAAAATCAACCTCATTGTCTGATAATGAGAACAAGAAGACATCTCAGCTTCCCTCACCTTGGAACGGTCAGTGAGTTACATTTATGATGTGTGATGCCTCTGGGAAACCTAAGCTAGTGAAGGCTTGGGTCCCTAACCTGAACTAATGTTTTCAATTGAATGTGCAGGGTGTTCGCTATAGTGCTGAAAGCAACATGTGGATTATTGATAGCGGAGCATCCAGACACATGACAGGGAACATGGCTCTCTTATCAAACGTGAAACAGATAAAAGGAGGCCATGTTTCATTTTCTTTAAACAAAGGAGGGTATATCACAGCTTAATGGGAAGTAGGTAATCAGAAAGTGCAGTTTCACAAGGTAAACTATGTTCAACAACTTCAAAATAACCTGCTTTATATTTCTCAAACTTGTACTACTATGTAGTTACTCATGACTACTCAAGATTCTCTTAGGTGATGTTTCTGAAATCCAAATCAGAAACATTTATGTCATTCAAGGAATTAGTAACTACTCTGGAGTCCCTATACAAGTTGAAGGTATGACAAATACGTTCAGACAACGGAACCAAGTTCAAGAATCAATGGATGGAGGTTTACTCCAAGGAAAAGGGAATTGTGCATCAGCTCACTTCTGCCTACACTCCTTAGATGAACGGCATTGCTAAAAGGAAGAATCGCAGCTTGATAGAGATAACGCAGACGATGCTAGTAGACTCGAAACTGCCTATCCAATTCTAGAATGAAGCAGTTGCAAATACATGTTATACGCTAAATCGAGTTCTAGTAGTTAACCGCCACGGAAAGACGTGTTACGAGTTACTACAATGATGTAAACCTAATCTAGAGTATCTCGATCCATTTGGCGCTCCGTGCACCCTACTGAAGAAGACTCAGGAGGGAAAATTCAATGAGAAAGCTGATGAAGGTATCTTTCTAGGATACAACATACCGAACAAGGGAGTTTACAACAACTCAACGTTTCAGGTAGAAGTGTGGTGTAATGTGGACGTTCAAAGATACACCACACCACATGCTGGAAAAGGACCTGCCTTCTTTTTCGACTATGGTGGATTCTTCATGTCCTTCAACATCCCACTCTCCACGTTTGATGATGAGTTAGCAACAAAGATGATGTATGATGTCTTGAACACACCTTTACTAGATTTAACATCATCCGGTTCATAAGGTCAATCCCCTAACAACTCAGGGGGGCACTTGAAGATAGTGACCGTTCTACTGATGAAGAAGTTATGGAGACTGATCTGAACAACCAGGAGCAACAGGTTCCTCATACTACAAGTCCACAAGCATCTGACATTGATGCCTCTGAATCTTCAGAACCTCAGACTCCTATTGCCTCAGATACTAAACCAAATGTTTATAATCTTGATTCTGAGGTAGTTGTTCCAACCACTCCTGGATCACACCTAAATATCTATCATCCTTTGGATAATGTCATTGGGAATGTGAGGTCAGGAATTCAGACTAGAAATCAGCTGTACTCAACTCATTATGCCTCGGTGATAGAAAAGGCATACCTTCACGATGCTGCATATCGTTGCTTTGTGTCGGAGTTTGAGCCAAAGTATGTTAGTGAAGCCCTGAATGATGAGGCTTTGGTGAGTGCCATGCAAAAAGAACTTCTTCAGTTCAAGAAGTTAGGTGTATGGACTCTGGTGGATAGACCTAATGGTGCTAAGGTCATTGGCACCAAATGGGTGTTGAAATGTAAGAAAGATGATCAAGGCGTGATCATCAGAAACAAGGCTCGACTTGTTGTTCAAGGATTTCGACAAGTCGAGGGCATAGAATACAATGAAGTGTTTGCACCCGTGGCAAGAATGGAAGCAATCCGTATCTTCCTTGCCTATCCATCATATATGAAGATTAAAGTTTATGTGAAGAGTGCACTCCTTCATGGTGAAATCTGAGAGACAGTGTACGTTACTCAACATGAGAGATTTGAGGATCCATATCATCGGGACCGAGTTTACAAACTCGACAAGGATTTATACGGGATTCATCGAGCTCCCAGGGCCTGGTATGAGAAACTCTCGACTCACCTTGTGAAACACGGTTTTCGCAGAGGTGTCATTGACTACACACTATTCATTAAGAAAACGATGGTTATTTGCTGCTGGTCCAAATTTATGTAGATGACATTATCTTCGGTTCAAAGAACAAAGATCTATGTAAAGAGTTTGAAGCAGTAATGAAGGCTGAGTTTGAAATGAGTGCCATGGGTGAGATGAAATTCTTTCTTGGGTTACAAGTGGATCAGGCACCAAAAGGGATTTTCCTACATCAGACCAAGTATGTAGGAGATATTCTCAGTCAGTTTGACATGGAGAATGCTTCCGCAGCTGGGACTCCACTTGGTACAAACCATGATGTAGCACCTGACAAGAATTGTGATCTGGTCGATGCCACCATGTACCGAGGAATGATTGGATCTCTCATGTACCTCACTGCCTCAAGACCTGATATCATGTACACGACATGTTTTTGTTCAAGATATCACGCAAAGTAAAAAGCTAACCATCTGATAGGGGTCAAAAGGATCTTCCGCTATCTGAAGGGTACTCCTACACTTGGCTTGTGGTATCCTCATAACGATGACTTCGAGCTAATAGTGTATAGTGACTCGGATTACGGTGGCTGCAATATGAACTACAAGTCCACATCAGCATGATGTCAATTCTTTGGGAGAAGATTAGTGACCTGGCAGTGTAAGAAGCAGACCTCGGTTGCTTTGTCAACCTCTGAAGCCGAATATGTTGCTGCTACAAGTTGTTGTTCACAAATCATATGGATTCAACATCAAATGCGGGACTACGGTTTGCATTCCTCGTCTACTCCTATTTTTGTTGATAATTATGCTGCAATTGCGGTAAGTAAAAATCTGGTCCAACATCCTAACACCAAACACATCGGCATAAAATATCACTTTATATGTGATTGTTTTGAAAAGAACCTAATCGATGTGATTAAAATAAATACTGGTTTTCAATGTGCTGACCTCTATACAAAGGCTTTTGATAAACAATGTTTTCTATATTTGTTAGAGATCAACAGCGTTAAAAAGAAAAGTAATGTAATTCCTGAAGATGACCTTGTGTAGTCTGACACGTATAGTCTCTATTTCTTTTAATTTTAATTTTTATTTATTTTGTTTAATTTTGGTGCTATTTCGTAGCCTATTAAAATCCTAAAAAACATAAATCGGTTACGGTTTTAGAATTTTAGGGGGAGAATAGGTTTAGTTAGTAACATTATTAAAAAAAAGAAAAAAAACAAGGGAGGAGGAGAGGCTAGCTGATAGAAACTAGATCATATGTGTGATAGTGATTCAAGACTTTGGAAAATGATAGTACACAGGAACAACCACTTGGGACTTTAAAAGTTTAAATTGAATAAGATGCGAAGTTCAAAGTATAAGTCTGTGTAGTCTCAGCAATATAAAAGAAAAATGATAGTAAAACTAGCTACTACTAAGGTAATACAAAGAAAGTAGACCTAGAGGTTGCTAGACCACAGATGATATGTCGGTAGATTCAACACAATAGATGATTAGACCTTGTTGGTGATCTCATGAATAAACTAAGTTGTTTAACAAGCTGTGGGTTATCCTCTTATCCCTGGTTAACACAATCAACAAAATTCCATTAAGGGTGACAAGCAAAATAAACGCAACAAATGTGAGTGTAAGACCAGAATATGAGCAAAAGCTCATGAAAAAAGGTAAAAGCAATCAAAATAATAACTTATGTTATTGGTGAGATCTGTGCAAAAAGATTAAACTTGCTCAAACAAGAAGATAGGTTATGTGCCTCTCTGCTTTATGGTGGCACTGACCTAAGGATAAGCATAACCTAGATATTCTAGATTTCATTGTTGTTTGCCGCCTCTCTACTGTGCGATGGTACTGACCTGAGGCTTGCCTTCTCTTTGAAAGTTCTAAGAATAGTTCCTTCTTGAAAAATACCCTGAGACCGCTCAAAAATCTTTTGAGGAATGTTGATTACCATATAAGTGTGGGATCCACAAATGCTTGTTGAAATAATCAAACCTTAAACTATCACCAATCCATGTCAAAAGTCTGTGTATGGATTTAAGAGGACCGGTATACTGACAATCATCGTGGCTACAATTCTTGAAAGTCGAAATCAATGTGGGGATCTAATAGTACTAGTATGATTTCCTAAACTTGCTAACGACTCTGGATGAAAAATAAGAATCAAGCATCAAAAGATGTTAATAACATGTCCCAAATGATTGACTTACCTATATGATTCCAAATTGAATTGGTCCACTTGTGGTCAAAATGAATTGTAGCTGCCTTTTCAGGAACTGAATCCATTAGATTTCTATCTTAGGATTTACACCTCACACAAAACCTCAAAAACAAGTTTTAGTTTTGTATTTCAGTTTTAAGTCTTTTATTTTGTTTAAATTTTGTCAATTCAGTTTGCTAGATATCGTACTACGCCATGGAATTCAATAGGGGATTTAATCACCTAAAAGGGTCACGTCTGTGGTGACCGCACGTGTTTTCATATGTGAAATCAGTCACGTCTGAGGTGACAAATTATTTAAAAGGATCATGTCTGAGGTGGTCAAAAGTTTTCCAAGTTAAAATGATCATGTCTGAGATGATCGAATGCTCATAACGTTTAATCAAAAGTTAAAAGGTATTAAGTGTGGAATGGTCATAAAGTCAAAATCATGAGTATCATCCAATCGCACGACTGACCATGAGTATGGACCAACCGTACGAATGGACCAAACTCATGCACTAAACAGCCGAATGGCACATGAGTATGAACCATTCACCCGAATGGCATATCAGAATGAGCCAGTCGACCGAATGGAGCTGTGCGAATGAATCAGTCGCCCGACTGAAATCCAGTTAGCCGACTGAATGTGATCGACTGAACCAATCGCACGACTGTGGTCCAATCGCCCGAATGAACAAAGAGAATGGGTCCAGTCGGCCGATTGAAACCAGATTTAGTATAAATAGGGCCATAGTCGATCGCATTCAACTCATCACCCCCAATCGCCCTAATATCACACACCTTACCGTTACAAACCCAAATTTGATCAGACCAAAATTTCAAACTTCTTTTGATATTCTAACGATGATGAGTTGTTATACAGGTACAATGTGCTACTATCTCACTGAAATCTGTTGGAATGGTGCCCTAATTTATGAATTTCGACCAATACAAGAACCAAACCTGTAAATGGACTACTAACCTAACTAAACTAAGTAAAATAGTGAAATAAAAGTCATTAGGTTATTAGTAAAGTGATTGTGAGTCTATTGAACCAAAACACGACGTCTAATTCTAAGTTTTGGATCAAATTCGAATTTCAGTCGACTGAAAAGTGGGTCATGCGACTAGACACCAGGATGAACTCTAATCGTGTGATTCAGCTAGTCGAATGACTCAATTGGCCAAATGGATAATACGAATGAGCTTAGTCAGCTGACAGAACCAATCGTAGGCTTAGTTACCCGATTGAACTCAGTCGCATGCTTAGTCACCTGATTGAATCCAATCGCATGCCAGGTCAACCGACTGAACACAGTCGCATGGTTCAATCACATGATTGAACCAGACTGAATTCAACCAAGTTAATTAGAATTGATTTTTGATATGTGGTGATCTAACGTCTATGTGTCTTGTATTACACATCTATGGCTGACAAGTGGTCCATCAACCCCAAGAACAACATATGTGCTCATTTAGATGCCACTACTCGGAATGGCGCCGAGTTTGCGGGGATTATCACATTCCTTAAGCGATCCAGGATATACAGGGCTATATCCACACCATGCACTCCCTACAGGTCTATTCAGCAGGCCTTCTGGGAGGGGGCATCGGTTGACCGTACACACAAGCCTTACAACATCCGTAGTAGCATTTTTGGTCAGGATATCGAGGTCACAGCTGAGGATATTTGACGTGTACTTGCCTTGGGTGATGATGCTGATCACCCTACCAGACTTCACCCTATGACTGTGAGAGGGTGCTTCTTGAGGATGAAGTATGCTGGGGATATTAATACAGGTGTGCTCAACAAGAACCTGTGTCCCCAGTACAAGTACTTAGCACAGGTCATCCTTAAATGCTTGGCTGCGTGAAGGGGTGGGTTTGTTGATCTTTTAGACCAGATTCAAAATGCCTACGTGGCACTGGTTCTGAACCATACTTTTAGCTTCTCGAGCATGATATTCTCTTATCTGATAGAGAATCTGGAGGCTAAGGGTAAAGATGGTTTTTAAATGTACCCTAGGTTACTCCAAATGATATCGGTGAGATATTGCCCACTTTACCTAAGGAGAGCCAAGATGTGGTGTTGTTGGAGATTATGGATGCTATAACATTGGGCCACATGAAGGTCTATCGGGGAAAGCAGTTCAAACCCCTGATGAAGAGACTCTTTGGCCATCTGGCCAAGGTTGATTACGTGGCACCAGGGAGGCGTAAATAGCGCCACACAGACAATGATTTAGATGTTGAGCAACTTGTCCTCCCGGTAGATGATTCCGACAATGATGATAGCGGTGATGATGGAGATGCAGGGTCCACTCACTCGAGGCCCCCCACTGCTAATATAGCTTCTCCAGCATCCACCCAAGGTGGAACAGAGGCAGCAGAGTTCCATCAGGACTTTCGTCTTGATTAGGAGGAGGAGACAGATGAGGAGCTCTTGAGTTATACTGTGGGGAGCAGGGTGGTTGCCATTGACCGAGGTATTAGGGAGGTTGGAGGACACCCTGGTGAGTCTAGGGAGATTGCTACTGATCCTATTTATACTCCCGATAAGCCCAACAGAGTCTCAAGGGGAGCATCCACCTTGAGCGGCTCGAGGAAGAAATTGATGGCTGAGCCCCACGGGATGAAGAAGAAGAGGAGGAGGATGACATTTATCACCACCACCACTACCACCACCACTTCCACCACTCCACCTTCACCACTACCACCACCACTTCCACCACTCCACCTACCACCACTATCACCATCCCACCCACTACCACTACCACCTCATACACCGATACCACAACTCCACCTACTACCACTTTACCTACCACAACTTCACGAGTTACCCACTTCCCATCCACCACCACTACAACTCATCCATAGCCACCCACATCTATACCACCCCCAATCTTCTCTACATCCACAACCACCACCACCACTCACGGAGCAGGGACCTCATCTCAGGTCCCACCTGTTTTTGGATCTTCTTACCTATGTGTCGGGTTGGGGGAGCAACTAGCTAACCTTAACCAGTTAGTGCTGAAGCTACTGGCTACAGATGAACAGAGAGCCTCTCAAGTTAATCAGCTGATAGAGCTCAATGTCTCCCAAGCCCAGAGGATCGAGGCTCAGAGCCAACAGATTGAGGAGCTACAGGAGACACATGCCTAATCCATTTAGAGGATTGAGGCTCAGAGCAAAGAGATCATAGAGTTGAGAGACATACATACATCCCGAGTACAGAGGATACATGATTTAGAGGCCCAAACAAGAAGCGTATGCTAAGACTAAAGGGATTCAAAGATGAGCCTCTAAAGATCCGAGAAGGTGATGGAGATGATGGAGATGATGATGACAGTTATGATGATGAGGATGCTCATGATGATAATAATGGTGATGATATAGAGGGAGGTGATGATGCAGGTGATGATGATGAAGGAGAAGGAGATACTTCTGCTACGGGTGCCACATCAGCAAGCGAAAGGAGGACCAAGAGAGCTCAAGACAAATGTGCCTCTACTTCAGCCCCGTCAAAAGAGGAGCACATGATTCAAGACAATAGTAATGCATAGTTGTTTATGTTATTTAAATCATGTGTATTTGAATACTGTACCAAATAGATGTAACTAATGTTTATATTTATTATTGATGTTTACTGCTTTGATTGTTGACTAATGGTTGATGTGTTACATGTTTTAAATCAAACAGATCCAAATTTTCAAGGAGATGAATATGATGTTGCTCCCCTCCAACAGATCAAGATTTAACTCACGATGATTCTTGATCTGTAGGAGATAGTCAGGAGATCGGTGAATTATACTCCTGAACAAGGATAGATAATTCATGATCTCACCGACCAGCAACTAGCTGAAACGTTCCGACTCAATCATGATGAGATCGTAAAAGATGCTCCTACGGTCTATGTGGAAAGTGATGACGAGCGTAATAACGTCAATGAGATTAAGATTGATGATGTCATGGACCAACATTATCCAGAGTACAGTGAAAATTAGGGTAATGTCGTTCCCAATCTAGGCGACAATCTTGTCAGTGATACTTTTGAGACTCTGGATAAAATGGAGCAAGAGTCGGAAAAGAATAAAGAGCAGGCCAAGCCTCAGAAGCTGAAGTCAACATTTGAAAGGCTATATGGGCTGCATGCTTTGAAGAAATAACAGCCCACCGCAGTGCTTCAACGTCACTATCTACACCAAGTTGTACAAAGTGAAGAAACATCACAAGGTGTGGGGCAAAATCATAGCATGGGCGTATTTTGAAGATCTCAACGTTTATGCAGTAAAACATGAGAAAGGGATTGAGTACTTTAGATTCCCACACAATCTGAAGACTCTTCCTAGTTTTGAGCTTAACCAGTTAGCAAAGTTGAAATTGCTATACGCTGACCCACGTAAGATGTCACGCTGGTTTAAGGCAACTCTAAAAAGAGAGTACCACACCCCATGGATCAACTTCAAACCTCAACAACCAACAAGGTATATCATACGGTCTGAGGTTAATGCCATAACTGGAAAACCAAATATAGTGCTAATGTGGAGTCCTCCGCCACAAATGTCTAAGATCCCTCTACAGGAAATGCCACAGGACTTCACTCTACACTTCAAATGGTGGTACTATGATTAGAGAACACGAGAGGCAGTCATAGTGTTGAACAAGAATGGTGTTATGGAAACCATCAGGGTGTTTGACCCAATGTGGCTTACTAACTTGCCTACTGATGATGTCTATACATTATACAAGTGGCCACTTTTCTATGACTGACAAGATATTATACAAGCTCTACAATTTCAGAACATGATAAGACTCGGTTTTGCTTTTGAAATACATGCAGGAGTCACAAGAGAAGAGAAGTACAAGAAGTTTGAGGATCTAATGAAGGATGTAAGACAGTAGATGAAACTAAGTCCAAGGGGGAGTTTGTAGATACATGTGCCCCTAGTTTTTGAACTTAATGTAATATGTCTTTATTGTCTTACACATATGTAATTGAATGGGTGCTTAATGAAATACAATGTGTGGTTGTGCTTATAATGTTGAATATTTCATTTCTTGGTATGTAATAATGCTTATTGAACTAACTATATAGCTTGTGGTTGTTTGAATACATCTAAGTCAAATAATGATTATGAAACATATTCAAGCTTAATCATATGAAGTTCTTATGCGATTAGCCCATGCTAATGGACCATACACATGAATAACTTCATGCTAGTGAACCAGTCGTACGAGTGAACCAGGAGACTAGATCAGTCGCATGATTGTAACATGAGATTGGCTCAGTCGCATGATTGAACACTCAGTCGTGCAAATGGATCAACCGTGTGACTTAATCGCACAACTGAACCATGCTAATGATTCAGTCGCCCGAATGAGAAACCCTATCCTATAAATACCACTTATATCATGGAAAAACATGACATTTCGATACCTACATGTACCCTAGCCGTCCAAAGACCTCTAGCAACCTGTTCCAACTTCATAGATCGCATTAGATAGATTGCATACACTCTTAACATTTAGATTCAATCTTTAATGATTCTACGTGCGTTCTCACTGATTGGATCGCCAATCAAATAGGATTTCGCACTATTTGTTTCGGTATACGCGTACATCTTTTAGTATTCGTCCAGTACACGATCCTTACACATATGATCAATCAAATCATATTAAGTAGGTTTAATCTCTCCTTTCACTCATGCTATTAAGTTGGGGTGTGCTGGGTGGAGTGAACTGTGAAACAGTTTTATGTTCCTTTAGATGATTAGTGAACTCCTCGCTTAGGTATTCTCGACCTGAATCTGATCAATGTACGTTAATAGTTTTACCAAGTTGGTTTTTTACTTCGTATTTAAACTCTTTGAACTTTTCAAAAGTTTCATGTCAATGCTTCATAAGGAAGACATAGGCTTATCGACTATAATCATTAATAAATGTTATAAATTATCTTTCATGACTTCTAGACATCGTTCTGAAAGGACCACATACATCCGACTGTATGAATGCTACAACATCCTAGCCTTTTCACCAACATGGTTGAAAGGATCCCTGGTGAGTTTGTCAGCTAAGGAAGATTCACATTCATCAAAGAATTCCTTACCCATGGATTCAAAAATCCCTTCGGACTAAAGCCTTTTCACACAGGCCTTGCTTATGTGACCAAGTCTGCTATGCGTAGATATGTATCATTAATTCTAGATTTGATACGCTTTGAAAAATTATATGTAATATTGTTTGTTTGAACATCAATCTCATAAGTACCAATTTGAGGTTTAGTCTCAAAATAAAAGATGATTCAAGTAATTAGAAATAAAATCATCATTAAAAATGTACTTGAATCCTTTTTCAAACAAGAAAGAAACTAAAATAATGAATCTGTTCAAACCAGGAGCAAATAAACAATTATCTATAGTAATTACAAGGCTAGATAGATATGAAAGATGGTATGTTCCAGTTGGTAGAACGGGTACTCTTTTCCCATCACCAATGGTGAGCTCCATGTCGCCTTGTTCCGTTCTTCCACTTCTCACTAATAATGTGGTAATCACAACCAGTATCAAATAACCATGTGTTGATGAAAACAATGAAAAGTTCTATAACATAAATGAGAAGACCTGATGAAGTGCCTTCACCTTCACCCTGAACTTTGCAAGATAGTCGGGGTAGTTATGTCTCTAGTGCACCATCTTATTTCATTTAAAGAAGTGGTGTTCTTTAAGTGGGGGGCTGCTTTGTTTTTAGTAGCAAGTTGTTTGTTATTAGTGGAAGGCTTCGCAACAACTTTTTCTTTACATTTGCTATTATAACCTTTTTTCTTAGGATTAGGATTTTTAACACTTGTAGATTGTATCATTAGTAGTTGCTTAGTCTTACCTCGTATATTTTGCTCACTAGTTTTGAGCATTCCACGGAGTTCAACCATAGTTTTTACCAACACATTCATATTGAAGTTCATTATGTATTAGTTGTAAGAGCTTGGGAGGGAGTTCAAAATGAAGTCTGCTGCCCTTCCATCTTGCATGAGATAACCAAGTTTGACCATTTATTCAATGTACCCTTTCATCTTAACAACATGATCACCAATAGATGAGATTTCTTACATTTTGCATGATATTAGTTGCTTCATGTTATCATAGCGTTCTTGTCAGGCTTGTTTCTGAAACATGCCTTTAAGTTGCTCAACCATGTCCAATGCAATCATGTCCTCCATATGTATGCTTCTATAGATAATAAGACACGGTGGCTAGCATAAGGCAGACTACCTCATCGGTATGGGCAACGACCGTATTATTTTCAGGCTCTTTGGGAATAACGCTATCTAGAACATAGAGCTTTTTCAGCATCTTAAGAACAATTCTTAGATTGCAGTGTCATGGAGAAAAGTTGGTGTTATCAAGACATTTGTCTAGGATTGACTTGGGAATGAAGGATTTATTAGTTTCCAAAGACATTTGTTTAAATAAAAAAAAATTAATTAATACTTTTGAATAAGGGATGAGAATCTGGCTTGGTCAGTTACTAAAGGCAGCTCGGGCATGTAACATTATTAAGTGATTAGACAGACTGACAATGCTTGTCAATTATGAAAAGTGTGCAACTCTCGGTATGAGGTCGCAATGACAACATTTGTTAATGCATTGATACTTTTAGGCTACTCTATGCTCACTTTTCTTTCTAGCCAGAGGTGGCATGTAACAAGAGAGAAAAGTAATAGTCATCCTAAAACAAGTATAGTGATGGCTCCAAACACTGATGTTTCGCTTAATATTCCAAGTATTCCTAATATTAGGGTGGTATAGACTATTGATTTTATCTATAGGATCCCATTTTAGTGTTTACTAAATAGGGTCAAACACAATGAATGATTATGTTATACGTGTGTTGTAAAATCTAATTATACAATATTTAGTTCATGATAACATGTAAGGAACCCTTTCATCTCTCGGAACACTAGAGTTTAATACCCTATTAGAACTAGGTTTATCACGAGATAGATAGTCAATTTTTAAATTAACAATTTTAAATTATCAAGAATAAGTTTTGAAATTTAGATTAATTTTTAATTTTAAAAATGATCTTTTTATCATTTTAAAATAAGTTAATAATTTTAAATTATCAAGTTTTAATTTTTGAAAATTAAACTAATTTAGATTTAAAAAATTATCGTGTTATCTTTTACAATAGATAACTAATTTTAATTCAAAATTATCAATTTACAAATTTTGAAATTTTAATTAATTAAAAATTTGAAACTTAATTGATTATTTTTTATATATTGAAAAATTTGTTTTAATAATTTAAAAAGTTTAAAAAATAAGTTTAGAAATTGTTATTTATTTTTATTTTTAAAAAAAATTGAATTAGTTTGGTATTAAGTTGACATTATAACAATTATAAGTTTAAATCAATCACGATATCAAATTAAATATTTAAATCTTATAGCTATGATTGTTTGAACTTGCTAGAGTGAAGTAGCAAGATCAAACTAGCTCATGGGGTCACAACCCAAAGCACCATAAGGATAAACCTAAGTGCATCTAATTGTCTTGATCGCCTCCCACGAACTCCCTCATTCGTCTCTTCTCTAATTTTGACTTCGTGTCTTCAAATTTTACATTATTTGAAAAACATAACAAAAAAACCTAATCTATTACAAATTTGGGCCATCAAATGGGCTAAATCCATAAAAACAAAAAATAAACAAATTTAAACTAAAACATATCCAATCAACCATAAGATCTAGCTAGATTTACATATAAAAGACAATCAAAATAAATCAAGAAATCTTTTGGTTGATAAATATTAAACCAAAATAACTAACTTTCCCTAAATAATATAAATGATGAAGTTGTAACTAATAAGAAGTTTGTGATTTGTAATCGATTAAAATATCGGATCTCGTTTGCATGTTTTAAGCATGGCTCTGATAACACTGTTGTGTTTAGTGGTATCTTAGTTAGGTTTAATTGTCAAAAATACTTTGATAATTGGTTATCAGAGTAATAATAATTAAATACGGAAAGTGAACCTAACAGCATCCGGTTACAAACAATGCAAATACATATAGACAATTAATCTACCAATTAGATAGATATACCTTAATGGTTTATAATTAAACATTTGAGACACCAATGGTACAACCAACTATTTCTAGAAAAGAGCACAGTGATTGCGACTTCAAAAGGTGTGGTGCACGGTTGCGATTAGGCCCCCATGACAACCGCACAACATGCCAAAAGAGATTCCACTGATGGTGTGGTAGCCTTTTGGTGGTTGCAGGTTGTAGAACAAGGTGGTGACGGTGATAACTTTCGTTTCACTAGTTTACATACGTGAACAAAAGGAAGAATCTTTTTAAACAAAAGGATGAATATACCTCTAATGTTTTTTTCTTTTCAACTAGAACTAATTGGAAGGGTTCAATCTCTTTAATTTTTTGTTCATATATATAGTAGTGAGTTGGGGTTTTAACCTAATTTACTATTTAATTAATACTAATGCAGGATAGGTTTTGGTCACTCAACACTAATGTTGTCTCTTAAACTCACTGAATCACACTCGGTTAGATGATGCAAAATCCATGTAAGAGTTGATAATAATATATTAAGTAATAAAAACACGAGATAATATTTTTCAAGATAGTTGTATATATTACTTCTCACCTCAAAGTATTACAGGACTCTTAAAAGCATATTACATGAGTTACAATGAGAAAATATATATATTAGTACCTACCTAAGCTTTCTTTTTTAGTTGAGCCTCAGCCTGTTCGTGTTGTTCTAAAAATTCAGCAATAGTTGCAAGGCTTCTAGGATCATCATTTTTACTTTTCTTGCTTGGATTTTCTTCTATAATTGGCCTTTTTCCCTTAGCCTTTTCCCTTAAGTACTTCCTCTTTCTGGTATATGTTTGCATTGATGGACCAGAGGAGGTTTTAGGCTATTTAGCTTCTTGAGGCAATTTTTCAGCCTTTGGTTGTTCTTGTTCATGAATGGCAGCAGCTGATTCTTCTTTCTCTTGTTGCTCTTCACATAATCTTTTAATCACCTCCTTTTGTTCTTCAGTAAGTGACACAACAGGCACTAGTTGCATGCTCAATTCCTTCTCAAGATGGACATGAGATTGAGGAATAACAACTATAGGTTGAGCAACAGTCCTCTGTTCAACTATGAAGTCACAAAAATCATCATCAATGATAAATTCTTCAGCTGTCAAGCTATCAAAAGCTTTAATCATATCACTGAATTCATCCTCTTCAGTATGAACATCAGCTGATTTCTCTGAGTAAACTACCATTTCCAAGCTAGACTCATCATGCTTTGTCTTGCTTGTTTCTTCTTCCTTTTTAGTTTCAGAGAATCTCATCCTTTTAGCACGAGGAGAGTCATCATCACTCTCTCCTCATGAGCTCTCAGAAGAAGTTTCTTTCTCACTAACCCTAGTTCTTTTCTCATAATCTTTTCTTACTTTTGCTTCAGCTTCCCTTTTGATTTCAATCAACATTTCCAGCTCAGATACTCTTTTGTTTAGGGTTTCATTCTGGTTCTGAAAGTTGAAAATGATCTCAGCCTATTCTTAAATCAATTCTTCTTGCTCTTCCGTAGCAACTGTTTTAATGTCTAAAGTGTCCACATGACCACTTATTTCCTCTTTGGATTGTTGAAGAGCAGCTTCTAAATTTTCAATCTCCTTTTCAGTTTCTTTCTTTTCTTCCTCATATCTTCTTCATCTCTTTCAACTCGTTTTTCTTCTCATCAAGCTCCAAAAGTTTGTCTTGAATAATGCTAGATCTTATGTTAAGTACTCTTTCCATCTTGCCTACCTTTTGCATATGTTCTCAAATTAACTCGTCCTTCTCATCTAGTTTGTTGACACTAGATTCTACATAGCTTTTTGAAGGAGTAGCCTCTGAAATGATTTTCTTTACAGGCATTGCGCTTGGGTGATCCTTCTCATCAGATGATGATTTGGATTTCTCTGAGGAGCTAGTAGAATCACCAAACTCAACAGGTTCGGTAGAAATGGGATGGTTGAGCAGAGAAGATGGGTGAATGATGGATAGGAGATATATGTGGAGAAGTGATGGGTTGTGCTTGAGGTGATGAGATTGGTGATCTGTGAGGTGATGGTAATGGTGCTCTTTGAGGAGATGGTATTGGTGTGCGTACAAAAGGTGATGCCATATCATGAACATGAGGTTTAGTGTGAAGATCACCCCGTACATCCACTTGGGGGACACTGACCTATGACCTTCTTCTCTTTCTCCAACATGCTCATGAGTAGTTGCTAATCATGAGCAGCTAGTTCTTCTTCTTGAATTGGCTCATCAGCAGGAGCCTCTTGTTCTTCAAATTGTTCTTCAAGATTGATCTGTTGAAGCATCCAGGCTAAAAGAGAAGAGTGGGCTCCACTATAGAAGTTCCTTGGATCTCTTTTTTTGATGTATTTGTAGGACATTGCGACATAATGAGGGATATCCAAAACAAGTCATTTAGGTACAATGTCAGGGAATGCTTCATTGATGAGACATTGTAGGAACCTTGGGTACATGATGAACATTTTTTTTCTTCCTTCATGAATGTTAGAAACTAGACCATTGAACACATAGGCAGACATGTTAAATGCCCTATTGGTGCATAAAGCACATATTGCTAATGAATTGATCATGGGAATATCATTCCATCCTGTCTTCCTCTTGGACAAACAATGTTGATAGAGGTGAATCAGAAACCTCTATTGTAAGTCCACCAGTCCCTTTACTATCTATTTTCCTTCATATCCTCCTTCATAATTAATGTTAGCAAAGAAGGTAGTGATTTCTTCATCTTCAAGCTCAATAGGTGTGTTTGCATGATCACCAAACTGTAGAGACTATCTCACAATTTGTTTAGTGATGGTCACACAGTGGTCATCATCAATTCCTCCTGATAGAGTCTTCTCACCATCTACATGTGTCACTATAGTAGTACTCTAGAAAGACCTTACGAATCTCTCATAAATAACAGGTCGAACTGTGATGGAATGTGCTACTCTTGTAATAGAAATGAATCTGATCATATCTCTAAGACCTTCTGCCTCAGGCACATCAGGGTCAAGATAACCACTAACATTATGGAGCTTGCTTCAAGTAAGATTAGCCATGTACCTTGCATTAGAGGCATGTGAGTTAGAATGATGAAAATATATGTTTAACATTATGCAAGATTCATTTGTTTGGCTTTTCATGGTCAAAGTTGAATGTTTGAAGGTACTGTTCTATAGAAATCATTGTTACTTTATTTTTCATGTTTGAAGAGATGATTTTTGATGTTTTTAACCTTTAATTAGATTTTATTTCAAGATTTGAGTTCAACATTTCCAATTTTATCATGCTTTTTTCATACGATGAACATGACTTTGAAGTTTCCTTGTTGAGTTGTATTCTTCTTAGTGTGCATGCTCTGTTAACCTTTAGTGATCATCCTTTCTTAGAATATATCTGATTTTGAGTCTTCTTTATTAACCTAGGGTTCAAAGTTTATTATCAGTCCAAATGTCCAACATTTTAGGTAACAAAATGTTAAATATTTCAACTTTTGTTCGACACTAATGTTGTGTAGAATCAAAGACGAGGATAGATTAGATGAAATGAAACTAAGATCTTTGATTGTTAAAGATGATGATGATTGATGAAGATGACTAGTGTGTTTTTCACTCATTGCACTTTAGAGTTTCTCAAATTTGAAAAGTATTAAATGACCTTTTGAACTTGCTTTAAATAGTCAAATAATGGTTTTTAAAAGTTTTTACAAGTTTCAGAACAAATGCGGTTAGAATTGTATTCACACTGTAGCAAATGCGGAAAGGTTTTAGACATCCATATTTGTTTACTGTTGCAAATGCGAGAGTCGAAACGTAAGAATTTGATCATGCGCATTTGTGTACTATAGCTAATGCGGAAGTGAAATACTTAAGATTTTGACTATCCGCATTTGTCTACTGTTTCAAATGTGGAAGAACTAAGTTAATTAGCATTTTTATACTGTTACAAATGCGGTTGGTCGAACTTGTTCAACAATTGCTCACTGCAACAAATGCGGTTGATCAAAATTGATCAGCATTTGCTCACAGTAGCAAATGGGGTACAGTAAAATTTCTAAATTTACTTGATCATCAAGCACTTGTTTATTCTTTTTGGAAGTACATGTAAAGTGTTGATGTTACACATATCCACAAGTGCGGATGAGTAAAAGAAATGCAGAAATGAAAATATCATTCGCATTAATAAATGCGGTAGAACAATTTTGTTCCGCATAGGTTTTTAACACTTCAAACTTTTCATGTATACTTGTTAGACTCCAATGCGGTAGAGTAAACTCTTTGTCCACATTACTTTCACTTTGACATAAACAATTACCTGCATTGGTTATATGCATGGGTTACCTTCACCCGCATTAACTAACGCACTTACCCGTATTAACTTTTGAACTTAATCAAAAGTTAATGTTTTTGTTTTTCTTGTTATGAAGAACTATCTTTGATTAAATTGTCTTATAAAGTTCTTGACTATTGTTGGGGTTATCAATTCTTGCTTGGATAGACTTGTATTTCCGAAGTGATACTACTTTCCCATTGTTTGAATGATCTTGGACTTCTTATGTTTCCAAGAATCTGCATAAGCTGAGATAGTATGGTATAACTTTTGAACCACACAGACATTTTCTTTTTGATTTGTTTTTAAGTTTTAAAAAGGTAATTTAAGATGGTAAATATATATTGAAATTTAATCAAACATTATAAATTACTCCCCCTAAAGTTTATATCCACATCTAGATAGAAACTTTAAACATTTAAAAAGTTTTGAATATATATAATTTTGAATATTAATAATGAAGAGAAGTATATCTTTTATTGGGATCATATTTGCAGGATCGGTTAAAGTCACTTAACACTTGGTTTTTCTCTCAAACTCACTTTGAGCAACAATTGGATGAAGATAGAGTCAATAAGAGTTGATCACAATATATTGCTTCTCAACTCAAATATTACGAGACTCTTACAAGCTTTTCTATTCAAGATACAAAGAGAAACTGTATATAATACTACCTATAGCCGGATATACTTTGATACCAGCTGGGATCCTATAACTAAAGCCTACACTACAAGACTATAGTTTAAGGGATCTTGGATAAAGTCTTATCTGAGATGTGGCAGTTAGGATATGTCCCTGACTTACCTTTTGTCACCAACTAAAGTTGGTAACATGTACTATCATAAAAAGGGAAATAGTGGAATAAAGTATAGTCAACTGCATGGCTCTTTCAGAAAACACCATACAGTATCAGAGGTCTACAGCAGAGTGTCAGAGACAATACTTGTGTCCACTGGTTCATAGCAGTGTCTTCCGAAGGTTAAATGGCTTAGGAAGAACAAGTACTTCCCAATCCACTTATACTTCGAAAGAAGCGGCTTCTTCTAAGGCTTGGGAACTTCTTATTTTCTTCATACTTCAGAAGTAGTCTTCTGATTGCTCTTCTAAGACTTGACCTTCGGAAGCATGCTCTTGACTTCGGAAGTAGATTTCTGTCTTCGGAAGTTGATCTTTCTCTTATCTTCGGAAGAACTCTACAACCTTCGGAAGTTCCATGCTAAGATTCGGAAGCCTTTGCATGTAGTACCAAAATTATCTGAGTGATTTGGTTTTGGTTGCACCAGCCTTCTTCTTGACCCAACAAACCCCCCCTAGGCTGATGCTACCAAAACCTCACTTGTTTCTTCTTCTTAAAACATTGAGCACCAAGGAGAGTAGATATTTATCTGTTTCCTTGTTCTTCCCTGATGTGGTGCTGAGAAGTTTGTACAAATCCTTGGTAGACACGAAGTCCAGTCTGTCACCTTGGATGATATGTACCCTCTATTGTTGCCCTCTGAAAAGAGTTACTTCATAGGAACTGTAATCATATTCCCGTCTAACAATAGGTTCCAATTCAGGAGCTTCTACCATTTGTAGAAAGGTAGTGCCCTTGGTAGGAGGTTTTTCCTTGTCTTCCTATCTTCTCAATCTCAACTCTTCTTCAATCTGGTCTTTTGCAGTTAGCTTGGCTAGATGAAGACTGCTGAGATGATTTCTGATGAGTGTAGCAGCTTCAGAGTTAGAGGGGTTGGAGAATGGCTTTTCGGCTAACTCAGCAATATCAAATCTGTTGGAGTGTAACAGAGAGATGCATTAAGTCTATTGACTTCACCATTCTCCCTTTCCACAACAAAGTTGTGAGAAGTTTCATCAAACCTCCACCAGATTATTCTCTTTCTAAGCATAAAAAGACTAACCAGGAATCTTGTCTTCTTTCTTAGTATCTAGCAGAGTCACCAGTTTCCTTCTAAGTTTCTTCTCTTCATCATTCAGTGAATCTGAGTTGAGGGCTAAAAGTCTAGCTGCCTAGTCCAATGTTCATCTAGGCAAATCAAGGAATTAATCTCTTGTGAGGGAAAATGAAGATCCATCAACATAGGTGATATTGACAGAGTCTTTCTCACATAAGACTTTGCTCAAAGTTATGCAGTTGGTGAGCTTAGTCTTGATTACCTTGAACTCCACAAGAGAGAGATGTTGAGAAGGCTGAGGGGATAGTTGTTGGGTGGGTTGTGGTGCAGAGGTTCTGGGAAGTGTGTTTGGTTGAAGGATGGAAAGTTTGGGTGGTTGAGGTGATAAAATGGGTGAGGGTAAGGATGTGGGTTCAGGGGTGAAGGCCTCAGTTTTCATGGTGAAGGGTAACGGTGAGGGATCAAGTTGTGGTTGAGTAGTTGTAGTGAAGGTCATCCCCTTACCCTTTTATACATCTCTTTTCTCTTTCCCAAGCATATGTCATCCTTGATTTCATTGAAAATCTGTTGGAGTGTCTCTCTGACATGGGACCCACCTGCCTTCTAGAGAAGCCATGAGCCAAGAGACAGTCCTTCATCCAGGTGTTCTCACTGAGCTTCCTGCTTGTAGCGGCCTGTGCTTCTTTCTCCTTCTTCTTCCTTCCTTTAGCTTTTCTCTTGCATCCTTTCTTCTCTCTTTCTCCATTTGATCATGCTCTTTATTGTAGAGAGTTTCATTGTTGTGTGGAGAGAGTTCTTGATGATTGAAGCCTCTGGAGATTAGGAACTCTATCCTATCTCTCCTCTGCTGCAAGTCAGCCTCCTTCTCTTCTTCTTCTTTCTCTTTCTCTAAGGCCAACCTGGCTGCTTCTTGTTGTTTATCATGTTGCAGTCTGGTTGCTTTTTCCAGTTTCACCAACTCCTCTAGTGGTAGTAAGAGTGTTTCTTTATTGGAAGCTCCCAATTGGATGAGCTGATCAATTATCTCTTCTCTCCTTATGTTGTTGACAGCCTCCTCATTCGCTACAGCTGCTTTTGTACTAGCAGCTAGCAACTTCTCAGTTGGAAGTCTTCCTTTCTTCTTTAGTATCTCAATCTTCCTCTCTTCCTAAAGCTCTTCCGTAGTCATCTTCCTTTTCCCTTTGTTATCTTTTGAAGAGCCTGACTATGGTAGTTCTTGGAGAGTGGATTCTAATTGTGAGAGAGGTAGAGAAGGTGTCTGGGTAGAGGTACATTTAGAAATTCCTCACTGTTCACCTCAGATGCCATTTCTAGGATTGCAATTTGATGACCAGTTCCTCGGACATCTTGAACAGTCCTTCCGCAGCTTCCATTTGAGCTTCGGAAGATTCAGCTTGTTCTTCTGAGGCTTGAACATAAGCTTTGGAAGATTGAGGAGATGCAGAATCTGTCCCAACTGTTTCAATTGAAGTAAGCCTCTGAAGCTCTTCAGCTCCAAAGTAAATCATTGCAGCATCTGGGCTTGGCTGATCAGTAGAAGATCTCAAAAGAAACTTGGTGAAGAGTCTGTAGAGATCTCTGAGCATCTTTGGGTCAATTTGAAGGTTAACTTGAGATGGCTCAGACAAAGTGATGACAGGAGTAGAGGATGTTGAAGTTGAAGTGTGAATCTGTGGGTCCTCAAATGTTTGTCTCTGAACATTCTCCGCCTTTTTGTTAGCATCATCTTGAGAGCTAGATGAGCTGGAGGAAGAAGTCAATAAGACCTGAACAGATACATGCCTAACAAATCTCTCGTTCTGTTTCTCAGCTAATTGAGCCTTGGGATTATCAATGTCAAGTTACTGAGTGGCGGAGCTTTATTCTAAAGTCCTAACCAAGGATTCAAGGTTTGAGACTTTAGACAGAAGGTCTTTTATAAGGAGTTACATGCTTCCTCATCTTCTTTGGTAGAATCACGGGGAGATAAGGTAACATACATAGTATGTTTAGCCTCACCACCAGATGTGGTTTCTTAGCATCCTAGTTTCCCTTGCTGAATGATGTCTTTTCATAGTCATCAAACGACATGGTTGCCATGGATTCAGTCTCAGATATGTTACCACTTCCACAGGGTCCATTGAGGCTCCTTCTGCAGTGGCAGCTGAATCTGTATGAGTCCCCTCCATATTAGTGGGACTCACCTCAGCTATGGGTTACTGATGGGGGCTAGAGATAAGGGATCTCGCTGGGCTCTGTTGATCTTGGAGAGGGTGTTGTAGATCAACTTTATTGTCGTGGAGAGATGTTATCTCTTCATTAGTTTTAAAGACAAGGTCGGTGAAAGATAGGGATGTTAAGCCTACTAACCCGGGACCTTGGTCAATGTCTACAAGCATTAAGCCTTTGGTGGGGTGGTCCGTTGTTGGCTGCTCAGAAGAGTGTAAATACTTATCCTGAGGGTTGTTGGTTTGGGTGTCGGGCTCATGCGTTTGAGACTGAGGAGACTCAAAACCCAATTTGAGGTCGAATGAGAAGGATGGTGAGAGCTCAGACTGAGTGGGAGCCCATGTTTCCACTCTAGTCTTTTTGGATTGAACAGGAGGGGCTTGTTCAATCAGAGTAGATTGAACAAAGGTTTGTTTAAAGCGTCTCTAGGATGTGATGGTGATGGGTAGAGAAGGCAGTGTTGGCATTGTGGAGGTGGTTGCTGGTGTGGGTTCATCACCTGTGGGGTGAACAGGGATGCCACCAGGAGCTATGTGCTCAATCATACCTGGAAGTAGAGAACTGTACCTTCTACTGAAGTTAGTGGACACCTTCTTCAAAGTCTTGAAGATGGTAGGCTTCATGTGAGGGACAGTCAAAGAAGCTGCACAGACAAGCGTACTCTGTTCCAACTCACACTTGATTATGTGTTGAATGAATCGAGGATACATAAAGAATGTTTCCCTTTGACGATTCCCAATGAGATGGTGAACACAAATCTCGAGTAATTGAAGCGGAGGCCTCTCACGAGTCCATGAACTAAGCATCCTAGTTCATACAGGATTTGATCCCATCCCCCTGATTTGTTTGACAGGTAGTGGAGGACAACATGCAGGAGGAACTTCCAGTTGTAGGAGAAGTTGTACTTGTAGACTGTCAACCTAGTCACATGTCCACCCATCCCATAAGGATATAAGTGCTGTCTAAATCTTCTTTGGGGAATTCAGTAGGAGTTCTTTCATCATGAAGCTCGATATGCTCCCTGATAAGTTGTTCAATAATGACCAACTATTGTCCACAAATGCTGGACCTTAGTACACGAATCCCATTTAGGGTTTCGACTTGACCATTTTCCCAAAATTCGGCGAGTTAATTGGAGTAAACAGTGGGGTTAACGGTAAGGGCGGTGTAGTAAGGTGATTGGGTGAGAAAGGAGATGATTTTAGAGAAGTCAGCATCTCATGAAGATTCAAGAAGTGCAACTTGGTTGTTCTAGGGTTGAGTGCCATTGGAGAAAGGTGAATGAGGATGAATTTTAGCTAGGGTAAGGTTGGAGTGGAGAAAATATTAAGGGCAGTAAAAATTGCAAGTAAGAAAATGAAAGTGAGTAGTCGGGATTATCTAAAAGAGGGTGGGAAGGTGGTAATGGGGGTTAGGATAAGGTGATGTGATATTTTAGTGGAAGAAATGACAGTGGCGGTAAGGTTAAAATCAGTTAAATAATCCGACATCATTAACAAAATCATTTCTTTTTACAGTGTGGGGCCCAAGAGATTTCTGTTACACAGTAAAATCTCTCTTCCGAATATAAAACATTTCCGAAGGTAATTTGTCTTCCGAAGGCAATTCTTACTTCCAAAGCAGAGACTTTGCTTCCGAAGGTCAGGATTGCTTTTCGAATTGAGACTGTGTGTAAGCTTCGGAAGTAGATTGATATGAAATCAATCGCTTCTTCCGAGACCAAAAACTCTCCCGAGAAGAAAATTATCCTTGAGAATTTTTTTCTTCAGAAGATATGAAAATAACTTCCAAGGGTAATTTCTCTATGGAAGAAATTATACTTAGAAAATTTCAGAGAGATCTTTTGTAAAAGGGCATAAAATTATTCACATAGGACATTACATATTAAAAGGTA
Source organism: Flaveria trinervia (assembly GCA_025506515.1). Taxonomy (NCBI): domain Eukaryota; kingdom Viridiplantae; phylum Streptophyta; class Magnoliopsida; order Asterales; family Asteraceae; genus Flaveria; species Flaveria trinervia. The sequence continues at coordinate 28,967,926 of CM046452.1, read as the reverse complement.
GGCTAATCAATGTTTATCATCCCAATAGCTGTGATGAGATACTTGAATCTTTGTTCATCAAAAGCTTTGGTGAACAAGTCAGCATATTGTTCATTTGAGTCAACTGTAATTAGCTTAATCAGATTTTTCTCATGAATATCTCTAATGAAATGGTACCTGATATCAATATACTTTGTCTTGGAGTGCTTCACCGGATTTTCAGTAATGGAGATAGCATTGTTGTTGTTAATATGGATAGGAGTACTCATAAAGTTGAATCCATAGTCTAACACCAGATTCTGAATCCATAACAGTTAAGCACAACAGCTAGCAGTAGCGATGTATTCAGCTTCAGTAGTTGATGTAGAGACACAGGATTGTTTATTGCAATGCCATGAGATGATCCTTCCCCCAAGAATTTGACATCCTCCTGATGTTGATTTCTTATCAATGTTGCAGCCGCCATAGTCACTATTAAAGTATCCATAGAGATTGAAATCCTTGTTTTTGGGATACGAGAGACCTACACTATTAGAGTATCCATAGAGATTGAAATCCTTGTTTCTGGTTACCAGAGACCTAGTTTAGGTGCTCTTTTGAGGTATCTGTGGATTCTCTTAACAGCACCTAGATGAGACAACTTTGGACCAGCCTGATATCTTGCACAGACGAAGGTAGCGAACATGATATCAGGTCTACTGGCTGTGAGATACATCAGAGAATCAATAATTTCCCTATATTGATGTTGATCGGTATCCTCCCCCTCAAGGTCAGGATAAAGATTGTGGTTTCTGGGTATGGGTGTCTTGGTAGGCTTACAATCTTTCATCTCAAATCTTTCTAAGATGTGAGAAACATACTTAGATTGATTAGTGAAAAACCCTTCCTTCATTTGCTTTACTTGAATTCCAAGGAAAAAGTCCATTTTTCCCATGGAACTCATTTCAAACTTTATCTTCATAATGCTTTCAAAGTCCTTACACATTTGGTCATTTGAGGAACCAAATATGATGTCACCAACATAGACCTGAACAAGCAAAATGTCCTTTCCAACCTTTCTGATAAAGAGAGTCTTGTCAATGGTACCTCTAGTGTAGCCATTCTTGAGAAGAAACTAAGACAAAGTCTCATACCACAGCCTAGGCGCTTGGTGCAGCCCATATAGATCTTTATCCAATTTGCACGCATAGTTAGGGTGTTGTGGGTCTTTAAATCCTAGAGGTTGGCACACATAGACTTCCCTATCTTTATCCCCTAGAAAGGCACACTTGACATCAAACTGGTAATAGTGAAGTCCTTGGATATAGCATAAGCAAGGAAGATCCTAACTGCCTCAAGTCTTGCAACAGGTGCAAAGACATCAGTATAATCGATTTCTTCCTCTTGCGTGTATCCTTGAACTACAAGTCTTTCTTTAATGTTGATGATCAAGCCTTTATCATCTCTCTTGTTTCTGAAAACCCATTTAGTGCCTATAGGTACTTGACCAGATAGTAGCGGACATAGGTTCCACACCTTGTGTCTCTTGAATTAAAGCAGCTCCTCTTGCATCGATTCAAGCCTGCTACTATCTTTCAAGGCATCTTCCACCTTCTTGGGTTCCATCTGGGATAAAAAGCATGAGTACAAGCAGACATTCCCATTGCAGATACATGCGTCCCTAGTTTCTAAACTTAATCTAAAATGTCTTTATCGTCTTACACATATGTAATTGAATGGGTACTTAATGAATACAATGTGTGGTTGTGCTTATAACGTTGATATTCATTGCTTGGTATGTAATAACGGTTATTAAACAAGCTATATAGGTTTGTAGTTGTTTGAATAAATATAAGTCAAATAATGATTGTGAAATATATTCAAACTTAATCATATGAAGTTCACATACTATTGACCCATGCTAATGGACCATACACATGTACAACGTCATGCTACTGAACCAGTCGTATGAATGAACCAGGAGACTGGATTAGTCGCATGATAGAAACATGAGATTGACTCAATCGCATGACTGAACACTCAGTCATGTGAATGGATCAACCGCATGACTCAATTGCATGACTGAACCATGCAAATGGTTCAGTCAACTCAATGAGAAACCCTAACCTATAATACCACTTAAATCATGGAAAAACAGAAGTCTTCGAATACCTACATACTAAATCATACCCTAGCCATCCAGAGACCTCTAAGAACCTGTTCGAAGTTCATAGATCGCACTAGAATGACTCCCAATTGTTTTTAAGGTTTAGATTCAATCCATAATTGTTTCTACATGCATTCTCACTGATTGGATGGCCAATCAAATAGGATTCCGCACTATTTGATTCGGTATACATGTATTTTTGAGTTAGTATTTCGTTCTAACAAGTGGTATGAGAGCTTTGGCTCTTGATTTACGTGTGATTCAGTCGTTTTTTATACAAAATTGTGCCTTTCCACTAAAAATGCAATCTTTTTGTGTAAACCGGTGTCTTAGACGTCTCCTGATCGTAAAGTTTACTTTTTCCGGCATACGGCAATTAGGGTTAGTGAAAATTCGAGTTTTTACATCCAAAATACCTAAAACCTATGAATTTTCAAGTTTCAGCAGCTTCAGTCACACGATTGACTCAATCGCGAGACTGAACCCATACGCATCCCTCATACGCACGATTGGACTCATCCGTACCTTCATTCGTACGACTGAGCAGTTTATTCGCATTGTCCAACCGCATTAGTTCAGTCGAACAATTGAACCATCCGCATTGTTCAATCGCATGAATAGACCAATCGCACTCCTTCATTTGCACAAGTGAAACAGTTTGTTCCAACGATTAAAGTAAACAGTAATGGAGGACCAATACTCAACATTCACAGCAGGGAGAGATTCACGGATTCAAAACCTACTGCTTCTGGAGAATGAAGTGGGGAATCACAACAAACCCCCTAAGCTAATCACGTTGGATGAACACCCACAATGGAGGCAAGGTTTCGAGATCTACTTAAATGGAGTAGATCCCAATCAGCGGGAATCAATAGAGACAGGGTACAGCATGCTAGTAGGTGCTGATGGTGTCAAACTTACAGTAGGTGGCATGACTGATGGACAAAAGGTCAAATACAATGCTAAGAAGAAAGTCTATGCTCTGCTTACTCAGACGATTCCCAATGATATTTTTCATCAATTTTCTGAGTATACGCAAGCAAAGAAGCTATGGGATGCATTGGAGAAAAGGTATGATGGCAATTCATCATTAAAGGTGATAAAGGATAAAGCTTTGAAGAAAGAGTTTGACAACTTCTATTCAATGGGTAAAGCAAGCCTGGATGACGTCATTGACATATTCTACCACTTGATGTGTGAGATGCACACTCATGGAGTAACGACGTCTATGGAAGACAAAGTGTCGAACTTTGTAGATGGGTTGCGGAGAAATGGGTTTCCTTTGTCTCCAATCTTAGACAGAATGATATGCTAACGAAGTTAGATATAAATGATTTCATTCTGAAGCTGAGAAAGGAAGAGCTAAGGATGAAATATAGAGCCCAAAAGTCTTCCTATGTTCAGAATCCGGCACTGTACAACACGACTCCACAAGCCAAAACATCCGGAGCACCACTTCAGACGGCTTTTGTGTCAAATTCAGCTAGTCCCTCTCAAACCTCTACTCAAGGTCAGAAACGTCAGGGTCGTCTGGTACCCAATACATAGTACCTGAAGCCAATGCTGCAAAACTAAAGACCGAGAATTTCGGTAATATGACATTTGAGTTAGCTAAAGATCACATGGATCTCGTAGCAGCAGTAGTCCACTCCTATCATGGACTAATTGCAAGAAAAATTAGGAACTGTCATCTGGAAGATAAGTACTATGAGCAGATTAACGAGACAAAGCTAGAGAGTATGGATATAATGTGGGCCTTATCAAGTTTTCTTCGGAGAGCTAAGAAGTTTGTCAAGAAAACCACACAAAACTTGGTTGCAACTAAGGATATTACTTTGGTTTCGACAAGACCAATGTGACATGTTTCAACTGTGGCGAAAAGGGGCACTTCAAACGTGAGTGTGTGAAGCCCAAGAAAACTAGAAACAAGAATCCATTCTCATCCTTCAATCATCAAGATAAACCAACTAGCAGCCTTACTTCGTCAAGCAAAGATCCTAAAGCCTTGACTGCGCAGGATGATGAAGGACAGTATTGGAGCTTTCGGTTTGTTTCACCGGGAGAATCCAACATCGCTAGTGTTAAGATTTAGATGACGATTCAGCTAGTGAAGGAGATATTGCAGTGGAACTCGTGATGTCAAGCACTGAAGAGACTACAACAGTGGTCAACTACATACTTACAGAAGGGAAATCTACAACAACGTCACCAAAAACACTAGACTCTGCTTTGATAGCTGATTCATCAGAACCCTTTAGGTAAGTACTACTGGCCAACTTTTCAATAATCATGCTTGTTCTAATTGTAATAAATTTAGGGAAAGCATTGATTCAAAATTTTCTAGGTTGTTATACCATAATGATAGCTTAGTAAAGGACTTGCAACTGTGCACTGAAGCTAACGAAATTCTCAAACAAAATGAGCACAGTTATAAAGAAAAGATAGAACTGTTGAACAAACAACTTAGGGAAACCGAAGTTGTAGATTTTAACCAATCAAATGACATTAAGTTCTATCTTAACTCCCTAGAAGATACTAAGAAACAAAAGGTAGTTTTAAAAGTTCCAGTTAATTCATTAAAGCAAAAACTGCATAGTTGGACAAGTTCATCTCATATTGTTCAAAACTTAATGAGAGAGCGTAACAACAGGAAGGGATTGGGTTATAAAGTGGTTCTGCCACCACATGAGATCTTGATGATGGCAAAATGTAAACCAGTCAATAACAATCCAATCAAGGATCATGTGGTGTCCACTCCTCTTGTAAGTGATCCAGATTCCAAATGTAAATTAAATGAATCTGGTGCTACACAAAAGGAGGCCACTTCAAAGGCAAAAGGTAAAATGCCTTGTGTTAATCTGGAAAAAGATTTTGAAAAGGTTAATATAAGGTCTGGGTCGATCAAGTCTAATTCTGAACCCAAAAGGACCAAACATGTTAACCACCCACGTGCTTCAAGTCTAAGTCCAGGTAAACAAAATGGAAAAGATGTTAAAAATGTTAAAACAATTAACTTTATTAAACAAGATAAAACATCTAAACAAGAAGAGTGTCAACCCAAAAAGGTTAATGTCACACGTGTGTCACACACTTCTCCACACACAGTTACATCGAAAAGTAGAAAGCAGATCATGCTACAACTGTGGAGAGTATGGTCACATTGCATCTAACTGTCCTTACTATCAGACACCGAAGAGGAAAGTTGAACTTCAGGACCCAAAACCTAGTTCCTCTAAGAGGAACTCAGTGACTCCACCCAGAACGACTAGTGAACCTAAAGTTCAACCCATTAGTCAGTCGTCTGTTTATCACAAACAGGCCTTACACAAGGCGGGCATATGGAAAGAAAAATCAACCTCAACGTCTGATAATGAGAACAAGAAGACAACTGAGCTTACCTCACCTCTAAAGGTCAATGGGTTACATTAATGATCTGTGATGCCTCTGGGACACCCAAGCCAGTAAAGGCTTGGGTCCCTAACCTGAACTAATGTTTTCAATTGAATGTGTAGGGTGTTCGCTATAGTGCTAAAACCAACACGTGGATTATAGGTAGCGGAGCATCCAGGCACATGAAAGGGAACATGGCTCTCTTATCAAACGTCAAACATATAAAAGGAGGCCATGTTTCATTTGCTGGAAACAAAGGAGGGTATATCATAGCTCAAGGGGAAGTAGGGAATTAGAAACTGAAGTTTGACAAGGTAAATTATGTTCAACAACTTCAGAATAACATGCTTTGTGTATCCCAAATTTGTGATAAAGGTTTTAAGGTAGTATTTGACAACAAGAAGTTCGATGTCCTCAAAAAGGACTATGTCATCCCAGAGGACCAAGTCTTAATGTCTACCTCAAGATATAAGGACCTTTATGTCTTGGATCTATCAAAGGCCTCCACAATGGATCATGAAGTTCAGTGCTTCTTGTCAAAAGCTATAGAGAAGGATTCCATCTCTTGGCATAGGAGAATGGACACATTAATCCACGGAAGATGAATCACTTGATCAAGAATGATCTCGTGAGAGGAGTTATTGTCAAAAACTTCCAACTTCCGGATTTCGGTGTTGCATGCAAGAAGGGCTAACAGACGAAGAAGTCTCATGAGGAAAAGAAAGTTCATTCCATCGAACTTCCTCTTGAACTTCTTCACATGGATCCGTTTGGTCAGTCAGTACAAGAAGCATTGCAGGCGACTTGTATTGCTATGTAGTTACTAATGACTACTCAAGATTCTCTTGGGTAATGTTTCTGAAATCCAAATCAAAACATTTGAGTCATTCAAGGAATTAGTAACTACACTAGAGTCCCTATACAAGCTGAAGGTACGACAAGTACGCTCAGACAACGAAACTGAGTTCAAGAACCAATGGATGGAGGCATACTGCAAGGAAAAGGGAATTGTGCACCAGTTCACTTCTGCCTACACTCCTCAAATGAATGGCGTTGCTGAAAGAAAGAATCAGAGCTTGATAAAGACTGCACAAACTATGCTAGCAGACTCGAAACTACCTATCCAATTCTGGAATGAGGCAGTTGCAAATGCGTGTTACACGTTAAATCGAGTTCTGGAAGTTAAACGCCATGGAAAGACGTGTTACGAGTTACTACAACGACGTAAACCTAATCTAGAGTATCTCAAGCCGTTTGGCGCACCGTGCACCCTACTTAAGAAGAATCAGGAGGGAAAATTCGGCGAGAAGGCTGAAGAAGGTATCTTTCTAGGATATAACATACCGAACAAGAGAGTCTACAACAAAACAATGGGTCAAGTAGAAGTGTGGTGTAACGTGGACGTTCAGTGATACACCACCCCACTTGCTGGAAAAGGACCCGCCTTCTTTTTCGACTATGATGGATTCTTCAAGTCTTTCAACATCCCTCTCTCCATGCCTGATGATGAGTTAGCAACAAAGATGATGTGTGATGTTCTAAACACATCATCTCAACAATCTACATCATCCGGCTCACAAGGTGATTCATCTACTAACTCAGGGAGAGCACTCAAGGGAAATGACTCTTCCTCTGACGATGAGCCGTGGAGAATGATCAGGACACTCAGGAGCAACAGGTTCCTCTTACTACAAGTCCACAAGCATCTGACATTGATGCCTCTGAGTCTTCGGAACGTCATACTCCTACAGCCTCAGATACTGAACCAAATGCTCATAATCTAGATACTAAGGTAGTTGTTCCCACCACTCCTGGATCACGCCAAAACGTCAATCATCATCTAGACAATGTCATTGCGGATGTAAGATCAGGAGTTCAGAGAAGAAATTAGTTGCATTCAGCTGATTATGCCTCAGTAATGGAGAAAGGGTACTTCACCATGGTGCTTATCGGTGCTTTGTGTCTCAGTTCGAGCCAAAATACGTGAGTGATGCCCTAAATGATGAGGCATGGGTCAGTGCCATGCTAGAAGGACTTCTTCAATTCAAGAAGTTAGGTGTATGGACACTGGTAGATAGACCTAAATGTGCTAAGGTCATTGGCACCAAATGGATCTTGAAAAGTAAGAAAGATGACCAAGGTGTCATCATCAGGAACAAGGCTCGACTTGTAGTTCAAGGATTTCAACAAGTTGAGGGAATAAATTACAATGAAGTGTTCGCACCTGTGGCATGAATGGAAGCCATGCATATCTTCCTTGCCTATGCATCGTATATGAAGATTAAAGTTTATCAACTGGATGTGAAGAGTGCATTCCTTCATGGTGAAATCCAAGAGACAGTGTACGTCAGTCAACTTGAGGGATTTGAGGATCCATATCATCGGGATAGATTTTACAAACTCAACAAGGATTTATATGGGCTTCATCAAGCTCCAAGAGCCTGGTATGAGAAACTCTCCACTCACCTTGTGAAACATGGATTTCGCATCGGTGTTATTGACTGCATGCTATTCATCGAAGAACAGGATGGTGATTTACTGCAGGTGCAAATTTATGTAGATGACATAATCTTTGGTTCTAAGAACAAAGAATTATGTAAAGAATTTGAAGCAGTAATAAAGGCTGAATTTGAGATGAGTGCCATGGGAGAGATGATGTTCTTTCTCGGGTTACAGGTAGGTCAGACACCTAAGGGAATCTTTCTATATCAGACCAAGTATGTAGGACATAATCTCAGTCGGTTTGACATGGAGAATGCTTCCGCAGCTGGGACTCCACTTGCTACAAACCATGATGTAGCACCCAACGAGAATAGTGATCTGGTAGATGCCACCATGTACCGAGGAATAATTGGATCTCTAATGTACCTCACTGCCTCAAGACCTGATATCATGTATGCTACATGTCTATGTTCAAGATATCAAGCAAAGCCAAAAGTTATCCATCTGATAGGGGTCAAAAGGATCTTCCGTTATCTTAAGGGTACTCCAACACTAAGGGTTGTGGTATCCTCATGACGATGACTTCGAGCTTACGGCGTATAGTGACTCGGATTACGACGGCTGCAAGATGAACTACAAGTCTACGTCAGCAGGATGTCAATTCTTTCGGAGGAGATTAGTGACCTGGCAGTGTAAGAAGCATACCTCGGTTGCTTTGTCAACCTATGAAGCCGAATACGTTGCTACCACAAGTTGATGTTCACAAATAATATGGATTCAACCGCAAATGCGAGACTACGGTTTGAATTTCTCTTCTACTCCTATTTTTGTTGATAACTCTGCTGCAATTGCTGTAACTAAAAAATCCAGTCCAACATCCTAAGAGCAAACACATCGGAATAAAATATCACTTTATACATGATTGTTTTGAAAATAACCTAATCGACGTGGTTAAATTAAATACTGATTTTTAACGCGCTGACCTCTATACAAAGGCTTTTGATAAACCACGTTTTCTATATTTGTTAGAGGTCAAAGGCGTTAAAAAGAAAAGGGATGTTATTCCTGAAGATGACCATGTGTAGTCCGATGCGTATAGTCCAATTTTCTATTAACTTTTTAATTTTTATTTTCTTTATTTATCTAAGTTATTTTAAGTAGTTATTTAAATTGATGTTATTTCTTTGCCTAGTAAAATTTTAAAAATGTAAATTGTTTACGGTTTTAGAATTTTAAGGGGGAGAATAGTTTTGGAAGTAACATTATAAAAAAAATTCAAGGGAGGAGGAGAGGTAAGCTTTAGATCGCATTTGTGATACCGATTCAAACTTTGGAAAATGATAGTACACTGGAACAACCACTTGGGACGTTAAAAGTTCAAATTGAATAAGACTCGAAGTTCAAAGTATAAGTCTGTGTAGTCTGAGCAATATAAAAGGAAAAATAATAGTAAAACTAGCTACTACCAAGGTAACACAAAGAAAGTAGACCTAGAGGTTGCTAGACCATAGATGATATGTCGGTATATTCAACACAATAGATGATTAGACCTTGTTGGTGATCTCATGAATAAACTAAGTTGTTCAACAAGCTGTGGTTATCATCTTATCCATGGTTAACACAATCAACAAAATTCCATTAAGAGGTGACAAGCAGCATAAACGCCACAAATGTGAGTGTAAGACCAGAATATGAGCAAAAGCACATGAAAAAAGGTAAAAGCAATCAAACAAATAACTTATGTTATTGGTTAGATCCGTGCAAAAAGATTAAACTTGCTCAAACAAGAAGATAGGTTATGTGCCTCTCTGCTTTACGGTGGCACTGACCTAAGGATAAGCATAACCTAGATATTCTAGATTTCATTGTTGTTTGCCGCCTCTCTACTGTTTGGTGGCACTGACCTGAGACTTGGCTTCTCTTTGAAAGCTCTAAGAATAGTTTCTTCTTGAATACTACCCTGAGACCGCTCAAAAATCTCCTAAGGAATGTTGATTACCAGATAAGGGTGGGATCCACAAATGCTTGTTGAAAGAATCAAACCTTAAACTGTCACCAGTCTGTGTCAAAGGTCTGTGTATGGATTTAAGAGGACAAGTATACTGAAAATCATCGTGGCTACAATTCTTGAAAGTCCAAATCAACGTAGGTATCTAATAGTACTAGTATGATTTCCTAAACTTGCTAACGACTCTAGATGAAAAACAAGAACAGAGCATCAAAAAGTTTTGATAACATGTCCCGAATGATTTGAATTACCTGTATGATTCCAAATTAAATAGGTCCATATATGGTCAAAATGAATTGAAGCTGCCTTTTCAGAAAATGAATCTACTAGATTTCCATCTTAGGATTCACACCTCACACAAAACCACAAAAACAAGTGTAGTGTTGTATTCCGGTTTTAGTTCTTTTATTTTTGTTTAAGTTTCGTCAATTTAGTTGTTAAACATCAGACTATGCCATGGAACTCAATCGAGGATTTAATGAACTGGTGACCACACGTGTTTTCAAATGTAAAATCAGTCATGTCTAAGGTGACAAATTGTTTAAAAGGATCACGTCTGAGGTGATCAAAAGGTTTCCAAGCTAAAATGATCATGTCTGAGATGATTGAATGCTCATAACGTTTAATAAAAAGTTAAAAGGGATTAACTGTGGAATGGTCATAAAGTCAAAATCATGAGTAAGATCCATTCGCACGACTGGACCATGAGATAGACCAACCGTACGAATGGACCATACTTATGCCCTAGATAGCCGAATGGAGCTATGCGAATGAATCAGTCGCACAACTGAAATCCAATTGGCCGACTAAATGTGATCGACTGAACCAATCACACGACTGAGGTCCAATTTCCTGAATGAACAAAGCAAATGGGTCCAGTCGGCCGATTGAAACCAAATTCAGTATAAATAGGGCCATTGTGGATCGCATAAACTCATCACCCCCTAATCACCCTAAAATCACATACCTAATATCGATATTCTGATGATCTCTACTTGTTATACTGGTTCGATGTGGTGTTATCTAACCAATGTTCGTTTGATTTTGAGCCCTAAATTATGATGGTCGGCCTTTGCAAGAACCGAACCTGTAAATGGACAAATAACCTAACTAAACTAAGTAAAATGTTGAAATAAAGGTTATTAGCTTATTAGTATAGTGATTACAAGTCTAAGGAACCAAAACACGTCATCTAAATTGAAGAGTTGGTCCTAGTTTGAATTTAACTTGAACGAACAGTGGGTCATACCACTAAACACCCGGATGAACTCCAATCGCGCGATTGAGCCGGTCGAATGACTAAATCGGCCGAAGATAATACAAATGAGCTCAGTCGGCCGACTGAACCAATCACAGGCTCAGTCACCCCATTGAACTCAGTCGCCTGCTTAGTCAACCGATTGAACCTAGTCGCATGACAGGTCAACCGACTGAACACAGTCACATGGTTCAATCGCATGATTAAACCAGACTGGATTTAAGCAGGTTAATTAGATCTGATTTTTGATATGTGGTGATCTAACATCTACTTGTCTTGTATTATAGATCTATGGCTGACAGGTGGTCCATCAACCCCAAGCACAACATATGTGCTTATTTAGATGCCACTACTCGGAATGGTGCCGAGTTTGCAGGAATCATTGCTTGCCTCAAGAGATCGGGGATATACAAGGCCATATCCACACTGTGCACTCCCTATAGGTCTATTCAGTAGGCCTTCTAGGAGGGGGCATCAGTTGACCATACACATGAGCCATACAAAATCCGCAGTAGTATTTTTGGTTAGGCTATCGAGGTCACTGCTGAGGATATACGACGTGTACTTGCTTTGGGTGATGATGTTGATTACTCTACCAGATTTCACCTCTGACAGTGAGAGGGTGCTTCTAAAGGATGAAGTACGCTGGGGATATAATGCAAGTGTGCTCAACAATAGCAACCTGAGTCCCCAATACAAGGACTTAGCATATGTCATCCTTAAGTGCTTTGCTTCGCCAAGGGGTAGGTTTGATGCTCTTTCAGACCAGATTCAAAATGCCTACATGCCACTAGTTCTGAACCACCGTTTCAGCTTCTCACGCATGATATTCTCTTATCTGATAGAGAATCTAGAGGCTAAGGAGAGCCAATTGATCATTGATGAGAAGCTGCCCTCTATGCCCAAGGAGAGCCACGATGTTGTGGCGTTGGAGATTATGGATGATACGACCTTGGGCCACATGAAGGTCTACAAGGGGAAGCAAGTCAAGCCCCCTATGAAGAGACTCTTTGGGCATCTGGCCAAGGTTGATTACATGGAGCCATGTAGGCAAAAGTGGCCCCTTGAGGAGAGTGACTCAGATGCTGAGTAAATTACTCTTCCATCTGACGACTCCGACGATGACGGTGACACTAGCGGAGACTTTGGGCCTGCTCCTACTAGGGGCCCCACTACTCATGTTACTTCTCCGCCTCCTACTGATACCACTACTACCAGCTTTCACCATGACTTTTTTCCTCCAGAGGAGGAGGCAGAGAATGATAAAAAGCATCTAACGAGGACTGTGGGCAGCCGCGTGGTTACCACAGAGAGAGATTTGAGGGCAGTTAGTGGACGCCCCGGGGATGCTACTGCTGAATCACATCCCACATGTGCCCCAGACCCGCCCAGCAGCCAAGGGGAGCCTCTGTGCCTAGAGGCTCAACGAAGAAGAGGATGGCACAACCCCACAGCAAGAAGGGAAAGAGATTGAAGTTCACCTTGACCTCATCTACCACCACAGCCACTACCGTAGCCACACCTTCCACCATTACCACCACTACTGCTACCACACCACCAGCCACCACCTCTACTCCCTCACACACCAATACCACACCCACTCCACCACATACCCACATCCAATCCACCACCACTAAAGCCCATCCACCACCACCCACATCTATACCACCCCCAATCTTCACCACTACCACCACCACCACCACTAGCCACCTAGCAGGACCGTCATCATATCCTCATTTCCATCAAGATCATCTCTACCCCTAACGGGATAAAGGAACAGCTCTCAGCACTGAACCGTATGGTGTTGATGCTGTTGGCAGCCTATGATGAGAAGACTGCCAAGATTTGTTAGATAGTAGGGCTTACTGCGGCACAATCTCAGTGGATATCTCAGCAGGCACAGCTGACTGAGTAGCAGGCACAACAGATGGCTGCTCAGAGCCTTGAGATGTCCCAACTCTAGGACCAAAATATCTATTCAGCAAAGAAGGTTGAGGAGTTGGAGGCTACTAACAAGACCATCATATTAAGGCTCAAAGGATTGAAGGATGAGCCACTAAAGATCAGAGAAGGAGATGGAGATGATGGTGATGATCATGACAGTGATAATGATGATGATGATGGTGATGATCAAGGAGATGATACAGAGGGAGGTGATGATGTAGGTGATTATGATGATGAAGGAGAAGGAGATACTTCTGCTACGGGTGCCACATCAGCAAGTGAAAGGAGGACCAAGAAAGCTCAAGACAAAGGTGCCTCTACTTCAGCCCCGTTAGCAGAGGAACACATGATTCAAGACATGAGTAATGCATAGTTGTTTATGTTATTTAAAATCATGTGTATTTGAATATTGTATCAAGTTAATGTACATAATATTTATATTTTGTTAATGTGTTTATGTTTTGATTATTGACTGATGTATGATGTGTTTATATGTTTAAATCAAACAGATCACACATCTAAGCAAGATGAGTATGGCATTGCTCCCCTTCAACACATCAAGTTTCAACTCACAATGACATTTGATCTACAAGGGATAGTCAGGAGGTCTGGGAGTTACACTCCTGAAGAAGGAGAAATAATCCATGACCTTACTAATGAGTAGCTTGCTGAGATATTCAGACTAAATCCCGATGAGATAGTGAAGAATGCTCTGACAGTGGACATTGACAATGACGATGAGCTTAAGGATGTTGATGAAATCGAGATTGAAGACGTCACTTCTCAACATTATCCAGAGTACGCTGACAAGGAGGGAAATGTAGTCCCCAATAAGGGTGACTCCATTGTTAGTGAAACTTTTGAAACTCTGGATAAAATGGAGAAAGAGTCGGAAAAGAAAGAAGACAAGGCCCAAGCCTCAAAAGTCAATGTAAATATCAGAAAGGCTGAATGGGTAGGGTGTTTTGAAGAAGTTAGAGCCTAGCATAGTGCGCCAAAGTCAAGTTTCTACACCAAACTCTATAAAATGAAGAAGCATCACAAGGTGTCAGGCAAATTATCGCATGGGCCTATTTTGAAGATCTGAACATTTATGCAGTTAAAAGAGAGAAATGGATTGAGTATTTCAGATTCCCACACGATCTGAAGACTCTTCCAGGTTTTGAGCTTAACCAGTTAGCAAAATTGAAATTGTTATATGCTGACCCTTGCAAGATGTTAGGCAGGTTTGAAGCAGCGTTAAAGAGAGAGTACTACACCTGGTGGGTCAACTTCAAGCCTGAAAAACCAACGAGATATATCAGGAGATCTGAAGTTGATGCCCTAACTAGGATACCGAAAATAGTGCTGAAGTGGAGTCCTCCGCACACAATGTCTAGAATCCCTCTACGGGAAATGCCACAGGACTTCACTCCACACTTCAAGTGGTGGTACTACGATTGGAGAACCGGAGAGGCAGTCGTAGTGTTGAACAAGAATGGTAGTATGGAAACTATCAAGGTGTTTGACCCCATGTGGCTCACTAACTTGTCATCTCATGATGTTTGCACATTATACAAGTGGCCACTATTCTATGACTCGCAGGATATTGTACAAGCTCTACAATTTCAGAATGTGATACAACTCTTCTTTGCTTTTGAAATACATACAGGTGTCACAAGAGAGGAGAAGTACAAGAAGTATGGGGAGCTTATGAAAGATGTAAGACAGTAGATGAATCTAGGTCTAAGGGGGAGTTTGTAGATACATGTGTCCCTAGTTTCTGAACTTAATGTAAAATTCTTTATTGTCTTACACATATGTAATTAAATGGTGCTTAATGAAATACAATGTGTGCTTGTGCTTACAATGTTGAATAGTTCATTGCTTGGTATGTAATAACGCTTATTAAACTAGCTATATAGGTTTGTGGTTGTTTGAATAAATCTAAGTCAAATAATGATTATGAAATATATTCAAACTTAATCATATGATGTTCATATACGATTGGCCCATGCTAATGGACCATACGCATGTACAACGTCATGCTAATGAATGAGTCGTACGAATGAACCAAGAGACTGGATCAGTTACATGATTGAAACATGAGATTGAATCAGTTGCACGACTAAACACTCAGTCGTGCGAATGGATCAACCGTATGACTCGATCGCATGACTGAACCATGCAAATGGTTTAGTCGCCAAATGAGAAACCCTAACCTATAAATACCACTTAAATCGTGGAAAAACAGAAGACTTTAAATGCATACGTACTAAATCCGTACCCTACCCGTCCAGAGACCTCTAAGAACCTGTTCCAAGTTCATTGATCGCAATAGATTGATTCCCAATCATCCTTAACATTTAAATTCAATCCATAATTGTTTCTACGTGTGTTCTCACTGATTGGATAGCCAATCAAATAGGATTCCGCATTATTTGATTCGGTATACACGTATTTCAGTTAGTATTTCGTTCGATACACGATCCTAACACCCATGATAAGTTTGCCCTCTTGTTCTCACACCTTGAGAGACATCCCCTATAATGTTCTTAGTTGGATGAGTGTTGTGAATTCTAAGGCGAGGAATCACTTCCAGCTACAGAGATAAATCCAGGTTGGACATATTTTGCTCAGGAACTGGTACACTCAGTCCAGCTTCTGTTTCAAATTCATTCAACGAGGATTGATTGAATGAATGAGAAACATCAAAATGGTTGGCTGTGAATTAATATTAATAGTTGCATGTTCCTTCAGACACTACTTCCTTCTGCCAGGTGTTATGGTGGATCACCTGATGAGTTTTGAGGCTCAGCAAGTGATTCACTTGTTGAAGCTTCACTATTCCTTGATATGGTTAAGTTGTCACATCTGTGAATGGAGGAAGCTTGATGTATTGCGGCTCTTGGAAAATTTTGACGAGGTATGGGAAGCTCAAACAATTGATCATTAGCAACAACATCTGCATCATTTTGAGCACCTGTTCCAATTGAAACATTCTCACTAGAATGTTTAGAATAGTTTGAAAACAATTCTAAATCAAAGATATGATCAGGGCCATTCCTCCTAACATAAGGAGTGTGCTCATTAACAACTATATTGGATGACTCCTCAAATTGTTGATTCTTAATAATGTATACTCTATAAGCTTTGGAGCTAGAAGAGTATCCAACAAAGATAGCATCATCCGACTTTTCAGCAAATTTTGCTAAATTGTCTTTTGTGTTAAGTATGGTACACTTGCTACCAAAGGACCTTAGAAAGCCAATGAACGCTGGCCTCTGGTTCCATAGTTCGTAAGGGGTTTTCCATGTGCCTTAATTACTATAACTCTGTTATGCACATATCATGGAGTGCTAACTGCCTCTTCCCATAAAGTTAGAGGTGGTTTTGAATGAGCTAACATAGTTCAAGCAGCCTCAATAAGTGTCTTGTTCCTCCTCTCAGCAACGCCGTTTTGTTTAGGAGTTCTGGGCACACTATATTGTCTGGCAATCCCTTTTGAGTTACAGAATGACTCAAGAATGAAGTTCTTAAACTCAGTCCTTTGATCACTTCTAATAATATTAACCTTGTGATCAATTTGATTTTCTATTTTAAGAATAAAAGATTTTAATGTTTCAGTAGTTTCATCTTTAATTCTTAAAAAGAATACCCATGTAAATCTTGTAAAATCATCAACTTTCACAAGGCAATAAAATTTCTTTCCAATGCTCATTATACTTATCGGAACAAAAAGATCCATGTGCAATAAGTGTAATGGAGCAGTGACAGAGTTAACACATTTGGATTTATGAGAGGTCTTGTGTTGCTTCCCTTTCAGGCATGCAACACAGTTGTCTTTAGAGAAAAACTCCTTTTTAGGCAAACCATGTACCAAGTTATTTTTTGCCAATTTATTCAATATCCTAAAATTTACATGACACATAGGTTTATGCCATAGTGTTGACTCATCACTATCAGCTTTGGAAAGAAAGCATGATACTTCACCCATTGGGGAAGCATTGTTCGTATCCAGCTTGTACATATCCCTTTTCCTGGAAGATCTAAGAAGCACCAATTCTAGAGGAATTATCATCCCTGGTTTAAGGATAATGCACTCATGTTTTGTGAAAAGCATCTGGTGCTTTGGATCACATAATTGAGAAACACTTAACACATTGTGTTCAAGCTGTTTGACAAAGTGATCTTTGTCAACCTTTAACTTACCATTGGATATACTCCCTCTGCCAAAAATATATCCACCAGCCTCACCTCCAAATTGGACAGGACCTCCATCATAGTGTTCAAACTGTTGAAGGAGAGATCTGTTCCCTGTTATGTGCCTGGAGCATCCATTATCTACAATCCAGACATTGTTCTTCTTGTCATATCGATGTTCCTGCATATAAGATGAGATTGTTAGTTTTGATTGGAAACCCAAGCCTTGCCGGTCTTGGATTCTTCCAAGGATAATGACATAATTGAACCAAAGGATATGCATGGGGGTTCAATAGATGTCTTTGAAGAAGAGGTTTAGGCTGCAACATCTTCCTTGATCTTCTAGTCCATCCTTTGGTCAATCTTGGAGGATGAGCTTATAGAGGTTTTTGCAGCATGGCCTTCTTCTGAAGCTTCTTTCTTTTCGGAAGAAGTATTCACCACCTTTTCTTCCAAAGCAATCTTCTTCTAGGATGGTTTCTGATAGGATCAAATGAATAAATCTGTGATGATTTGTAACACAATTCAATGAAATTCACACAAAGTAATCAAATCAAGACAAGATATCAACAAAATTCAAGTTTTCATTCATATCAAGCTAAGACAATTACAAGCATGAAAAACAGATTTGAATAACTTGTGTATTTGTTCCTACAAGCCTGCAAATCTAAGCTATTTATACATAAAAAAAAGTAAAGGAACTAAAAAATTACAGAAATAGTCCCTATACTATTACAAAACATCAAAAGACAAATAAATACAACATGTTAATTTTTTTACAGCACTTAACAATACTCCCCCTAAGATTTACATGGTCTTTAGTCATCAAAATCTTTAAGCTTGACTGCTGACTCTATCTTCAATTCTATCTTCAGCCTTGACTTCATCATTCAAAGAAATCTGTTAATTCTTCTTTGACTTTGAACATAGGCTTCTGTTTGTACGTTTCTAACTCTTTCAAAGCTTTTGATATAGCAGACTTGAATTTACTTGTAAGAATTCCTTGTTCTGGTTTAGCTTCACTTGTTTTAATCTCCATCTTGTCCATTCTTTCCAATGTATCTTTTGAAAGACATGAAATATCAATGTTTGCATATAACTCAATAGGTTTATTACTGTCCTTTGAGTACACTTCTAAGACCCCTTTTCTTGATATTCTCATGAATTCAATATCTTTAATATCTTTCTTAACAATTTTGGCATACACAAGTGCTTTTCTCAAAGAAATCCTTCCCATGGCAGTGTTCATCACATTGATAATAGAAATAAAATATTTCTTGTCTTGCTCAGCCACTTGAGGAGAAACCTTCTCAAATTTTTCACCTGACAAAAATGAGATATAACTTGGATGTAACAATTTTAGCTCAAAAACTCCAAATAAAGTAATCATGTCATCATCCCATCTTTCTAGTTTTCGGACTAACTTTAGCTCAAATGTCTCAGTGTTGTAAAACCATCTGAGAATTGCCTTTGAATTTTGATTGCCGTCAATCACTTTAAGTCCTGGAGTTGTGACTTTTTCAAAGTATTTATAACAAAATTCTATCAACGAATGTTCTTCTTCTGATTGAACTCCCTTAAGTTTCTTGTTTTTCTTCAAAGTAACAAAATACTCCTTGTCTTCTTCATCACATCTTGTGTTAAGGAAATTACTTGATCTATCCAATCCACGTCTTAATAATTCTACAAACATCTTCCCACGTTTTGCATCAGTAGGATTGATCAGACGTAGTCTATTTAGCTCTTTTAAGTCTTGCACCAGAAGTTTTATGATACTAGAGTAAAAATGATAAACGTCACGTACAACATTTACTCTCTTTATCAAGAAGGCATCAAACACTTCATCATACTTCCATGCAATTATCTTTACCTGGTTTGTAAAATCTGGAGCAATCATTGCATTCAACAGTTCAGCAACTGATTGTCCTTTCTGCAATATATTTCTTACTAAATCTCTTGTTGTTCTTGAACTATCGAGAATATTCCTTTGATCAGTTGATGCTTTATAGGTTTGTCTTTCAGGATCAGCAAACATTTCCATCAATTCTTTTCTATGAGTGTGAGCATCATTAAGTATTGACATTTGTTTTATTTCCTGAGGCTTGAACATTCTTGTTCTTTTTGTTATCTCAAGATACTGAGGGTTATCTGTATCGAGCACTATCATCTTCTTCATTTGTTTCTCAGTTTCTTGAAAGCTTCTCACAAGATTTCTCAGAGATACAGATTGTAATCTCTTCAGCTTCCTCCACGGATAATTTCTAGCTTGCAACCATGATCTAAGAGCAGGAAGACTCATAACATCAGGATCAGGATGGTGCAGCTCAGAACTAGACAATTCTTTTACATTTATAACCTCCTTTGTTCTTATCCATTCACCATGCTCAACCACTATCTCATTTGGATCTATTGAAGCAACTGACTCTGCATAGATGCATTTCTTGTATTCATCATTAATTTGAGAAACAGTCAGTCCATCCAAATACACTCTATTGTATTTCATGCTCACAAGGTAGTTATATTTTTCTTCAAAATCCTATCGTACTTCATCTCTTTCTTGTATATGTTCTTGTGAAGAAAAATGTGACACAAATTCAGCTTCATCAATGTCTTCATTCTCAAGAACTTCATCATACCAATCATCATTATATACTTCTTCAATATCATCTAGAGCATCAATCTGTTCTTGAACATTTTGCTCTTCAACCAATTCTTCAGTTCTTTGAATTTTAGAAGAAGATTCAGTCCGATCAACTTCTTCTAATTCATTTACTTTCTCTTGCCTTTTCTTTGTTCAAGATTTTCTCCAATTTGCACCTCAGTACTAATTACATGTACTGGAGATATAGCTTTCTGAGCTTCTTTTCCTTTATCAATTCAGCTTTAAGATTTTCATTTTCTTCAGATAGCTTCTTGAATTTCTCCTCAAGACTATCATAATCTTTAATCATGACTTCAAAGTTCTTTATCACATCTTCTTTGTCTTGGACAAAACTAACAATCTTTTCATCTTTGAACACAATTTCTTCAGACAACTTCAAATTTTCATCTTTGAGCTTTTGAATTTCTTTTTCACAAGCATTGATTATCTCTTTCATTCTTTCATTTTCAACTTTTAACTTTTCAATCTCCTTTTCTTTGTTTACATTTTCTTCTTTCAAGTTTTTAATCATATCAACTTCAACTATTTCCTCTGTTTGTATAGGCACATTGTGTGACATACTAACAGGAATTTCTTCTGCTCCTTCATTTTCATAAATTTCAAATACTGGATTGAATGAAATATCATTGATAAAATCAGAATCAGATGTTTGATTTTGAGAATTCCTTTCTGTTACAGCTTTCTCAACATTTTCTTCAATCAAAGCCTGTGTCTCATTTTCAGTATTTTCAACATTCCCTTCTTTATTTCCTTCTTGAATTACATCAGTGACATTGTCATTTTCATCATCATCATCACTTTCTTCACTTGATGAACTTTCAGACATATCCTCATCACTTTCTTCATCAACTTCTACATCTTCAATCAGATTATTTGGATCTATTGGTTCTTCTTCAGTTAGATGA
Organism: Flaveria trinervia; assembly: GCA_025506515.1. Classification (NCBI taxonomy): domain Eukaryota; kingdom Viridiplantae; phylum Streptophyta; class Magnoliopsida; order Asterales; family Asteraceae; genus Flaveria; species Flaveria trinervia. The sequence goes on along the minus strand of CM046452.1, from coordinate 28,947,010 downwards.
AAGTGTGGCTGAGTAATATCAACTTCATCCATAGATACATTTCTGATATAATCAAAAACTGGAATGTTTTGAGCACCCGTTATCATTGCCAGTCTTTTGTATACACTCTCTGACATGTGCTCTAACTGAATTCTATCACCAATAACTTCAGCAGCATACAAATCTGGATTTGCATCATTAATGAGAAGTTGAAGAAATCTTGGGTACATCAGATACTTATGCCTTACTCCTCTTTCCAGATTAAAAATAAATCCATTCATTATCCACTTAGCCATATTGAATCTTCTGTCAGTGGATAAGGCTACAATTGGAGATGCAATGTCAACAGGGAATGAATCCCAACCCGCACTTCTTTTTGACATGCAATGTTGAAATATGTAGCATAAAAGCTTCCAATGTTTAAATACACGAGCTGTGAAAAACTGTTTCTTCGAGAAATGATCTGGATGACCCATTTGTAGAAAAACTTCTCTATATTCATTAAATGTATATTAAGATAAATCTTCAGGATCATTATCTCCCAGTCTTAGAGCTTGTCTAATTGCTTCTTCAGAAACTTCAATCATTCTTTCTGAAGTAATGAAGGCTCTTAAAACATTGTTTCCTTGATCATCTCTTTCAACTTTTGCAGTTTTCCAGAATTTTTTAATCATTCTTCCATTAATCATGGGCCTTGCACACATAGCATAAACATATTTTGTTCTGAGTAAAAATCTGATAATATCTTCATATCCAGTAGCTTCTCTATTTTCATCATCTAAAAATGCAACTACATTATGCTTTTGCTCAAATTTTAAATCTGCCATCTGCAAAACATAAAAAAGTATTATGAGAACATTGAATATTGATTAATGAAATGTATTTCTACATATGACTTTTGATTTTGACTTTTTAATTTGTCCTTTTTATTTTTACTTTTGAAATAAGATTTCAAATTGTAAAACATTAATCTTTATTCATTTTGAATTTATTATTTAACATGTCAATTTTGATTTAATTTTAATTTTTATTTATTTTTTTTCAAAGAATGACTGTCTGTTCATCTTCTTCTTATTTGACTATGAAAATCGTCTGAGTTCATCATCAAAAAAAATTTCACTTTAAGATCAAAACAATACATCAACAGACTCGCAAATGTATTCTTATCAGTAATCCATTATCAATTTTTTGATATGATTCTCATTTTATCAGATTAAACTAGGATTATATATGTTCGAACGCCCAAATACCAAAATTTATATATTTGAATCACAAACTTACGTTTATATATTCAAATACAATGTACACTCAAATGATTTGATTCGATTTCAGATGAAATATGGATGTGTTGATGCTCGACAGTCGCAGTTCGAGGGTTTTGTTCTGATATTTTGAAGTGTAAATGAGAATTACGCATAAGTGTTGAATTTATATAAGTGAAATTTTAGGCGTATGAGCCCTGTTTGGACGTATGGTCCCTGTTTGGGCGTATGAAAACCTAGAATTCACTTATTTTGTTAGACGTATGAGCACTGTTGTGCGTTTTAAGTCAGACGCATGAGAACTGTTGAGACGCATAAGCACTGTTTAGGCGCTTTTGCACTGTTCAGTCGCATGGACTTTGTGAAACGTCTAACATTGAAGTTAACTATGCAGACGCATGAGACATCACATACATCTAACACACTATTTAGACGCATGGGATTATCACAAACGCCCAATACTTGAAATTTTCAGATGTATTACAACTGTTTAGACGCATGGGAATGAATCAAACGTCCAACACTTGTAATTTTCATAGATGTATCACAACTGTTTAGACGCATGGGAATGAATCAAACGTCCAACACTTGTAATTTTCATAGATGTATTACAACTGTTTAGACGCATGGGAATGAATCAAACGTCCAACACTTGTAATAATCCTGAAAATTTCATCATGCTCCTATTGAGGCGCATGTGCACTGTTTAGGTGCATGAGATGAATTTCAAACACTTGTGATTTCCAATTTCTTCACTTTCACATTTTTTACCATTTAGATCCCCAAATTTTGAACTTTTTGCATTTTACACTTTCAATTTATAAAAATTTTATTTTTTATTTTTAATTTGTATTTCTTTTTAATTCTTTTTAATTTCTTTTGTCCCTTCATTTTAGTCTCATCATAACATCAAATATCATCTAATTGTCAACTTAAAAATCATTTTAGTTTACACAAATACTTTAAACACAAAGCATCATCCTTTCAATTCGACATTTCAAATTTTAATTATGATTATTGAATATTTTCTGAGAACAAATCTTTCATTTATTACTCCCCCTAAACTTTTAAGTTTGAAAAACTTATAAGTTTCTTATGAAAGAGAATAAGATCACACATCACATTAAGACATTGCCTTCACACACAAAGACATGCAGAAAAAAAATGAGTATAGAATTAAAATTTAATATTTAAACAAAGAATAAATGTATGCAGAGAGATCATATTAATGAAGATCAGCACATTAAAATAAAATGAATGTGGATAGACATAGACAATGAATAAATCCTGATCAAGTATGTTCAAGGTCAGTGATATCACAGCAAAGGAGATACAAGATCTAAACACAGACAGTGAGTGTTTTTGACACAACTATCAACTCACTTACTTTTCAATTCTTAGATTGATTAGTGTTGATTTAGATATGACATGATGTAAAACATACAGAGACTAAAGGAATTTAACTATCCTTATGAAATGTAAGAGAGAAACACATGCTCAACTTAGTACCTGAAACATAGATATCACCAGATTTCATGTTACTTAGTAATAGAGGATGATCATGGATAACCATTTGATCAGCTCTGACTATTCTTTTGAATAGATTGTGCACATTAGCATCTTTTTGCATCTAAAAGAGAATCCAGGTCTGTAATGACTTACAACAGAGGATATCTCAGTACTTCAGGTCTATGATGACTCATAACAGAGAAGTGAAATGATGCTTTGTAACAGATCTCATGATTTCACATAGTTTCAATAGGTGTGAGAGGTGTATCTTAACAAACATTCATTCTGATAAGCTAAAGCTACTCAAAAGTACTCAGATGAATACACACAAGCATGTTTAGTTTGATCACAAGAATTTACTTTTCAGCATAATAGTCAGATATTAGCTACACATCATATCTGATCATGTCTAGACTTTATGAATGAGTGAAGTATGCAACTGATCTCACTAATGTACTATCATTTCTCACATATTGCAAAACATAATCCATTCCAAAAAAAATATTTTTGTATTTTTGATATATATTTTTGTATTTGATTTTTCTATGAAAAACATAAAATCACACACACACAAAAATATAAACAGGCAATTCACAATGAGAGTATCACTTATTATGATCTTTTGATTTGGGGAGATCACATATGATTTATAAGACCAATTCATTCTACTAAGTACTCAAACCGTCCTGGTAGGAAGGCTTTTGTAAATAGATCTGCCAATTGTTTTTCTGTTGCAATTTGAATCAATGTGATTAATCCTTTTTGAGAGTTATCTCTAAGAAAATGATATCAAATTTCGATATGTTTTGTTTTTGAGTGTTGAACAGGATTAGTTGTTATGAACATAGTAGCTGTGTTATCAATATAGATTGGTGTTTTAAGAAAGTTGAATCCATAATCTAGTAATTGATTTTGCAACCAAAGAATTTGAGAACATCCTGCTGATGCAGCAATGTACTCAGCTTCTGCAGTTCAAACATAGACATTTGTTTGTTTCTTGCATTGCCATGAGACTAATCTGGGACCAAGGAATTGACACCCACCCGAAGTAGATTTTCTATCTTGACAACATCCACCATAATCACTATCAGTATATCTATATAGTTCAAAGTTACCCTCGTAAGGATGCCAAAGCCCTAAGGTTGGTTTACCTTTGAGATACCTAAATATTCTTTTGACAGCAATTAAGTGAGATTCTTTCGGGTCTGATTGATACCTGGCACATACACAAATAGCATACATAATGTCTGGTCTAGATGCAGTAAGATACATCAAAGATCCAATCATTGATCTGTATAACGTTTGGTCAATAGATTTTCCTTTTGGATCAGGTTCAATCTTGGTGTTAACATCTGCTGGAGTTCGTATGGACTGATAGTCTTGCAATTTAAATTTCTTTAAGAGCTTGTCAACAAACTTTTCTTGATTGATGAAAATTCCATCTGCAGTTTTCTTGACTTGAAGTCCCAGAAAGAAGTTAATCTCTCCCATAGAACTCATTTGAAATCGAGATTTCATTATTTCTTCAAATTCATTGCACAATTTTGGACATGTAGAACCAAATATGATATCATCAACATACACTTGTACACATAAAAGATCATTATTGTCCTTCTTTATGAATAAAGTAGGATCAATTTTCCCTCGTGTGTATCCATGTTGGATTAAGTGTTGTGATAACGTCTCATACCAAATTCTAGGGGCTTGATGAAGTCCATATAAAGCTTTACTCAGTTTATATACTCGATGTGGAAATTGTGCATCCTCAAAACCTGGAGGTTGCTTCACAAATACATCACCAGTAATTGGACCATATAAAAATGCACCCTTTACATCCATTTGATACACCTTAAATTTCATGAATCAAGCATAAGCCAGAAAAACACGAATAGATTCAAGTCTTGCAACTGGTGCAAACACTTCATCATTATCTATACCTTCTTCCTGTGTGTATCCTTGTGCAATAAGTCTTGCTTTGTTCCTTATTACAACACCACGATCATCAGTCTTATTTCTAAATAACCATTTCGTGCAAATTACATTTTCTCCTTCAGGAAGATCCACCAAATTCCACACTTCTTGTTTGCGGAATTGAAGTAATTCTTCTTGCATGGCTTCTATCCAACCATTCTCCTTTAATGCTTCGGTAACATTTTTAGGAACAATTTGAGAAAGAAAACAAGAGTATAAGCATACGTTTGCTTGTTCTACTTTACTCCTTGTTGTTCTCTCATTCAATGAACCAATAACTGAGAAATTGGATGATTCTTATGAATACGAGATGTAGTGATCTCATCACATTGAACATTAACATCCAAATTTGTTTGATTCAAGTTGGACAACTCATGTATTAACATAGAAGAATGTGGATTGAAGTTTGGAACTTGAGTAGGTGAGTTGACAAACTAATCAAAGTTACATGTATCAACTACATCACCTGAAATGGATGAAGCTTGAAATGTTGAATTGAAAGGATGATGCATTGTGTTCAAAGTATTTGTGTAAACTAAAAATGATTTTTAAGTTGACAATTAGATGATATTCGATGTTATGATGAGACTAAAATGAAGGGACAAAAGAAATTAAAAAGAAATTTAAAAAGAAATTAAAAAGAAATTAAAAAGAAATATAAAATAAAAATAAAAATAAAAATTTTATAAATTGAAAGTGCAAAATGAAAAAAGTTCAAGATTTGGGGATCTAAATGGTAAAAAATGTGAAAGTGAAGAAATTGGAAATCACAAGTGTTTGAAATTCATCTCATGCACCTAAACAGTGCACATGCGCCTCAATAGGAGCATGATGAAATTTTCAGGATTATTACAGTGTTGGACGTTTGATTCATTCCCATGGGTCTAAACAGTTGTAATACATCTATGAAAATTTCATCATGCTCCTATTGAGGCGCATGTGCACTATTTAGGTGCATGAGATGAATTTCAAACACTTGTGATTTCAATTTCTTCACTTTCACATTTTTTACCATTTAGATCCCCAAATTTTGAACTTTTCGCATTTTGCACTTTCAATTTATAAAATTTTTAATTTTTATTTTTATTTTGTATAATTTAGCTTTTCACAGATTTTGAATAAATAGTTTCTGTAGTGTTCAACATGTCCAAAACATGATTTGGTGCAAAGCTTTTCTCTTACTTCTGATGGTATTTCAGGAAATTTTGGAACTGTGGTTTGAGATGATGAAGTAGAAGATTTAACGTTTGGTTGATCAGACTGAACCATTAGAGCTACTTCCTCTGTATCCTCTATAGGATCAGACTTGTCACTCCAATCATAGTTATCTTCCTTTTCATCACTTTCCCCTTTTAGGTCATTGTTTTCTGATGAATCTTCCTCTTGAATTTCTGCAATAACAGATAACTTGATGTTAATCTATTTGTAAATTGATGTGCATATGCACTCCAATAATATCCATCTTTTATGTTGATTACTAGTGCTTTCTTTGTTTCATCAGATGATTTGGTTTCATCTTTAAGCTCTGGAATGGGAAGACTTTGATATGGCTTTTAAAAAGTCTTCTGAGCTTGTTGAAACCTTTGATTATTTGAGCTTGAATGAGCACTTTCTCCATTATTCCTTGGAGCTTTACATTCTCTTGAGAAGTGTCCATAACTATTACAGTTGAAACATCTGGATTTTGACTTGTCAAATCCAACAGTCTTGTTTGCACTAGGCTTGTATTTCTTGTTGACGTAAGAATGTTTTTGAGTCCTGTAGGCAATCATCACCATCTGCCAGTTCAGGTTCATCTCTTCAACATCTTCAGGATCCATCTCAAATAAATCCTGTAAAACAAAATCTAGTTGAGTTAAATGGCTACCTTGATATGCTTGAAAGCTGGTCATAAAAGTAGTAAATGCAGTTTTGGACTCTTCATCCTCTAATAGGATGTTAATCACATCTTTAACTTTGTTAGATTTAGCGGAGTTAGATGATGAAGAAGTCTCTGTCTAAATATTTGATGATTGTGACTATGTTTTAGGAGGAGATTGAGAATGAGATTGAGTTGTATATGCATGTGCACTGGTAAATGATGAGTCAGTGCAAAATCCTACTCCTACAAACAAATCTCCTTCTTCTTCAGGACTTTTCTCACTCTTTGCCATGAATGCATTTTCTATGGTGGTTGCAGGAGAAGCAACAAACTGATATTGAGACATTGATGCTGCTCTATCATTGTTCCTTGAGCTTTTATCAATCTCCACTGATTCTATTTTTGCAATATAAAGATCTAGATCCATTGGAAACTTCTCAGTATGCTTTAGTAAAGTTACAGTTTGTTTCCATGATGATGGTAAAGCATTGAGTAGTCTGAGATTTAAATCTTCAAGATCAGGTTTGATACCAGTTGTTGGCATCTCAGTTATGAGTTGAACAAATCTGTTCATCATCTGATTTATTGTCTCTCCAGACAAATGTTGAAACAATTCTAATTGTCTTTTCAGCTTTTGTTTCTTTAAATTTTGAATTTCTTTACCTCCTTCATAAATGATCTTCAATGCTTTATATAGTGTATATCCAGTTTGATATGCCTCTAGCCTTGTAAGAACTTCCAAAGGTAGTCCTTTACACATTAATGAATAGGCTTTAATATCATTCTAAACTCTTTTCAGATCATCTCCTTGAAGATCATCTTCTAGATAAGGTTCTGGAGAATCTTTAGTATACACAAATCCTCTGTCTGGTCCGTCAGTTATTATAGGAATGTATGGTCCTTTTTCTATAGATTTCCAGAGATCAGTGTCAATAGAATTAAAATGTTGTTTTAGTCTAAGAGACCAATTTTTGAAATCAGCTCTATTTTTAAGCTTTGGAACTCTGTTTTCAGAATCTTCTGATTTTACCATTCTTATATTTTTTTAAAAAAATCTAAGTATGAAGGTTAAAACGTCTGAACAGTATTCAAACGTCCCAACAGTTGATGTGTCTAAGTTGAGAAACGTCTAAGGGAATGCCTTAGAAAAATTTTAAAAATATCTAAGTATTAATGCGTCTGGAAGGTTTCAAGCGCCTAAACAGTTGTCAAACACCTGAATAGTTGTCAAACGCCTAAACAGTTGTCAAACGCCTGAATAGTTGTCAAACGCCTAAACCGTTGTCAATCATCTGAATAGTTATCAACTTAACACAGGTTATACGTCCGGGATTCTCTTCAACAGTAATCAAACGACTGACTAAAAACGTCTACACAGTGTTAATGCGTCTAACACTTAGACAAATTCAGTCAATCTCAGCTCATGCGACACATTCATCATCTTCAAATGAATGTAACAAACTCAAATCTTCTGAATTCTTCAAATGTTGATGAATTGGATTGAAACTTTTCAATTAGATGAGTTTTATGCCGATAAACATTCTTCTTAATATCAATTTCTTCAATTTCAACAACAAATCAATCAATTTTTGAAATTTCAGTTCGAAACTTCAAGCTATTTTCGAACAACAAATTCAACAGGTTACTTGAAGTTGATGAATTATCTGCTAATTGTGATTCAAATCATGTTTCTGATGATGAAACACAACTGAAATTCACAAATTTTCAATTGAATTGTATTTCAGTGAGATTTTTAGGTTTTCAAGTTCGATGAACTTAAAACGAAAATCAATCACTAACAGCTTACCAACAGCTCTGATACCATTTGATAGGATCAAATGAATAAATCTGTGATGATTTGTAACACAATTCAATGAAATTCACACAAAGTAATCAAATCAAAACAAGATATCAACAAAATTCAAGTTTTCATTCATATCAAGCTAAGACAATTACAAGCATGAAAAACATATTCGAATAACTTGTGTATTCGTTCCTACAAGCCTGCAAATCTAAGCTATTTATATAGAAAATAAAGTAAAGGAACTAACAAATTACAGAAATAGTCCCTATACTTTTACAAAATATCAAAAGACAAATAAATACAACATGTTAATCTTTTAGATTGAAGGGAATCTTCTTGTTCTTCCGAACTTTAGTAGCATTTGCTTCCGAGGCCATTTTTCCTTCGGAAGAAACAATTTCTTCCGAAAGCAACCTTGTTTCAGAAACCAGCTTTCCCTTCTTCATCACTTGAAATGTTTGAAAAGGTCCAAAAGTGAAACCTCCCTGACTCTTTCTTTCTAACATTATTTGCATAATGTGTGTTTGCAGGATTGTAGTAACAATCTTTTGCGATGTGGTTGTGCAGACCACACATAATGCATGAAATTTTAGTCTTTTTGGATTGTGAAGGTTGCTATTTCTTGGGCTTCTTCACTTCCTTAGCAAACTTTCCCTTGAATTTTTGATTCTTTGGTAGGACAGGAGTGCTGGTATTACACTCCTTTCCTGAATCAGAAGTACCTAAGACTTGGAATCCAGCTGAGACAAAGACAACTTTCTGCTTTGGGTCAATCTTCAATTTAGACTCAGGCACATTCTTGGCAGTTCTTCTAGCAGCTTTAGGTTTGCTTCTTCTGGCCTTAGTGGTTAGGATTTTATCTTCACAGGAGGAGATGGGTACTTCTACCTGTTTCTTCCCTGTAGTGGCCACTATTGTTGATTCATCCTTCAACTCTAGTGAGGAAGGGTCAGCAGTTGGAACCACATGCTCCTCAATACCATATCTAGGTTGTCTAATAGACTCATAAGAGTGTGGTGGAGCAATTCATTGGTTCCTAACCCTCCTTTGTTCTGATAATAGAGTTTGGAGTGGGAGGATGATGCAAGAATAGCTTGGAAGTTTTGCTTAGAAATAGCATGCTTCCTAGCCTGAGCTTCAGCAGTGACATGCTGGGCTTGAGCCTCAGATGATTTGGATATCAGATCCTTGATTTGAGTCGTGTAGTTGGTGTGTTCATGTTTTAAAAGAGACATAGTTTTCTCTAACTCCTCAATTTTCTTTTGATAGTCAGACTCATCTCTTTTAAAATCATATTTAAAAATATTTAAAGACTCAATATTAGATCTGATTTCCATATTGTTTTAACTTTAGCTATACAGGCTGGAGTATAGAGATGTTCATATACCTGAGTATTATTTGTTCCTGCCATGAGAGCATGAGCAGGAGTCACATCCTGTACCATGAAGCTCGACTCAACTTCTTGAGCCATTGCAGCTGTTTCAGTTGACTTTCCGGTGGGCTTTGAGGTTGAGGGATGTGTGGAAGCCTGTGGGGTTCCCGGATTGGTCTTGGGAGCCTTGCATTCCCTTGAAAAGTGACTGAGTTGGTTACAGTTGTAACACTTTGCTTTTGTCTTGTCAAACCCAAACTTGCTGGTAGTTGGGTTTCGAGGGAATTGCCTTTCGGTTCTCTTATAGAACTTCGTCGCTCTATAAGTTAAAAGAGCCATATGTTGGACAATGTCCACATACTCTACATTGTCTGGATTAAAACACTCAAAATCATCAAAGCAGTATTGAAAATCTCTGGAGTGTCCACTTCCTGAGACAAAGGTAGAACTATCCTGAAAGGAATTGTGTTGAGCCTGTTGAGACCTTGGAGTCTCAGGAAAAATGATGTAAGGTCCAGAAGAGCAGGATGGTTGCTGGTAAGTCAGGTAGTGCTGAGGTTGTGGGGGTGCTGAACCTTCTGCAACCATTAAAGCGTTGCTAGCAGGAAGAATCAGATATCGGCTTTCTTGGTGGCCCTTCTTACTTTCCATCTCTAAACGATATCCATCAAGGATGCCGTAAAGGTTAGTCATAGTGAGAGTGTTCGAGTTTTCTATCCTCTTGATAGAGACATAGTAAAATGTCCACTGGTTTGGAAGAGCACTCGTGAACTTTCTCGTGAGATCTCTAAGTTCAGGAGTGATCTTCACAGACTGAGGAGAGGAGATAAGATCCATATACCTGAAATACTGTTGGCTGAGGGTCTCTCTAGCAATATAAGTGAAGTTCTCGAACTGTTGCTTCTGTGAGTCCTTCTTTGAGTCGTTGGAGCTTGAGTACATCTGAGCAAGGGCATCAAACAATTCCTTTGTAGACTTACAATGCTCAAACCCCACCATGATGGAGTTCGGTATTGAAGTCATGAGAATTGTCATAGCATTGCTGTCGATATCTATCTTCTTTTGGTCTTTGTCAGAATAGTCTTCAACAGCTTTTTCTATCATGGTACCGTTTCCACCGCGTGATGCCACCATTGGCTTATACGGGCTGTTGACAATGGAATTCCACATCTTACTGTCTTGGTATCTGATGAATCCTTCCATTCTTCTACTCCAAGACGTGAAGTTTTCTGGAGTAATGATGGGAGCCTTTGTCATAGTTACCATCTCTACTTTGGATTTGTTAAGGGCCACTCTAAGTGAGTGAGTTGTAGGGAGGAGTGAAAAACAGGTTGATTTGAATGGTTAGATCATGCAATCAAGAGCCTAAGAAGCACTCATACCAATTGCAGGATCGGTTAAAGTCACTTAATACTTGGTTTTTCTCTCAAATTCACATTGAACAACACTCGGGTGATGATAGAGTCAATAAGAGTTTATCACAATATAGTAAGTAATAAAGAACACAGAAAGTAATTTTCAAAGTACTTGCGTATATTGATTCTCAACTCAAATATTACAAGACTCTTACAAGCTTTTCTTTTCGAGTTACAATGAGAAACTATATATAATACTACCTACAGTCGGATATACTTTGATACCAGCTGGGATCTTATAACTAAAGCCTATACTACAAGACTATAATTTAAGGTATCTTGGATAAAGTCTTATCTGAGATATGGCAATCAGGACATGTCCCTGACTTACCTTTTGTCACCAACTAAATTTAGTAACATGTACTATCATAAAAAGGTAAACAGTGGAATAAAGTATGGTCAACTGCATGGCTCTTTGAGAAAACACCATAGAGTATCATAGGCCTGCAGCAGAGTATCAGAGACCATACTTATGTCCACTTGTTCATAGCAGTGTCTTCTGAAGGTTAAGTGGCTTCTGAATTACAAGTACTTCCGAAGCCACTTATACTTCGGAAGAGGCTACTTCTTCTAAGGCTTGGGAACTTCTTCTTTTCTTCATACTTCGGAAGTAGTCTTCTGATTGCTCTTCTAAGACTTGACATTCGGAAGCATGCTCTTGACTTTGGAAGCAGAGTTCTGTCTTTGGAAGTTGATCTTTCTTTTTATCCTCGGAAGAACTCTACAACCTTCGGAAGTTCCATGCTAAGCTTAGGAAGCCTTTGCATGTAGCACCAAAATTATCTAAGTGATTTGGTTTTGGTTGCACCAGCCTTCTTCTTGATCCAACAATATTAATCTTACATTACACATGTGCATACTTTATCATAATATGGACATGATTATGAACTTGTGGATTGAAGGTATGTTTGTCCTCTTAAACTCATACCAGGTTGATATTTTAATGCATATGATATTTATCATGTTTTTGGTTGAGTTAATTAGTCAACATGTACCTCACACACAAAAGCATGGAATGATTAACCATCCTTATCTAATTCTTGGTATAACTTTTTCACAACTTTCTTGACCAGGTTAATTAAGTTACAAGATCTCATTTTCATTGATCCTCATTAGGATTCTTTTAGTTTGAACCTTTTCATGATGATCCACATTGGGATTCTTTCCACTTCACTTTGGAAGGTGATCCATGATTGGATTCTTTTGTTTATTCACATGGAATGTATTGTTTTTGTAGATTCACCAACTTGGATGTGTTCCTCATTAGGAACCTTTTCGATGAGTACATCTACAATATGTGCTTGTTTCATCAGGTCTTTGCTCAGTAAAATAGAGATGAGACTTGATGTAGATGAAAGAGATTCTTAAGGTATCATTCCCTAGTTTGTTTAGGTTACTACACATATATACACTTAGATAAGCTAATACTTACCAACATATCTGGTAAGTCATGACAGTCTTTCAAAATTTTAATTAAGTATAGTGAATGATATAATGATTGTAACTATATCATTTCCCCTATATTCTTTTCTTCATTAAAATTGACTCCTTTTTGTAATTTTCTGATGTTTTTGAATTGTTTTTGATGTTTTGGTTGGTTTTACTCAAGGTTAATTATGCCAATTGATTGAACTAGGAAGTCAAATCTAATAGGTTCAAAAGACTTGGTAAATAAATCAACCAATTGATTTTCAATGGGTACTTGAATCAATTTGATTAACCCCTTTTTAGCACATTCTCTCAAAAAGTGATATCTAATTTCAATGTATTTTGTTTTTTAGTGTTGAACTGGATTATTTGTAATGAAAATAGCTGTAGTGTTGTCAATGTGAATTGGTGTATACAAGAAGTTAAAACCATAATCAAACATTTGGTTTTGAATCTAGAGGACTTGAGAGCAACAAGATTATGTTGCAATATACTCAACTTTTGCTTTTGAAATAGATACGTTTGTTTGCCTCTTGCACTGCCCAGAGACTAGTCTAGGACTAAGAAATTTACAACCGCTAGAAGTGGGCTTGTTATAGAAGTTGCATTCTCCATAAAAATTGTCAATGATGTCATAGAGATTGAAGTCTCCTTCCTTTGGATACCATAACCCAGGAGCTGGTTTGCCCTTAAGATATCTGAATATCTTACACAAACACCAAACATAATGTCAGGCCTACTGGCTGTTAGATACATAAGTGAACTGATCATACATTGATAGTGAGTCTGATCCACTGATTTTCCTTCTGGGTCAGGTCCAATCTTCAATTTAGTATCCATAGCTGTTCTGATAGACTGACAATCAACAATGTGAATTTTCTTTAGCATTGTTTCCATATATTTTGATTGATTGATGAAGATTCCATGTTCTGTTTATTGGACTTGCACTCCTAGAAAGAATGTGAGTTCGCCCATTGCACTCATTTGAAAATTTTGAATGCATAAGGTCTTCAAAGTCTTTACAGAGTTGCTTGTTTGTTGAGCTAAATATGATATCATCCATATAAATCTGGACTAGCAACATGTCTTTTCCTCTTCTCTTTCTGAAGAGAGTCTGATCAATCTTTCCTCTTTCATATCCATTTTCAAGAAGAAAAGATGATAAAGTCTCATACCACTTTCTTGGAACTTGATGAATACCATACAGTGCTTTGTCAAGCTTGTAAACACTATGAGGGATATCAGGGTCTTCAAAGCCAGGTGGTTGAATCAAAGACTTCTTGAGCATATTTCCATATAAGAAAGCACACTTCATATCCATTTGATAAATAGTAAATTTCATGGATGCAGAGTATGCAAGAAAGATTCTTATTGCTTATAATCTAGCAACAGGTGCAAATACTTCATCAAAATCAATTCCTTCTTCTTGAGTGTAACCCTATGCCACTAGCCTTGCTTTATTTCTGATGACGATCCCTCTATCATCAGTTTTGTTTCTGTACAGACATCTTGTGCTGATAGGGTATTGTCCTTCGGGAAGGTCTATCGGTTGCCATACTTCTTGCTTCTTGAATCGTAGCAATTCTTCCTGTATTGCTTCCATCCAGCTATTTTCTTGAACAACCTCTTTTATGTTTTTGGGTACTGTTTGACAAAAAAAGCATGATAACAAATAGATGTTTGCAATGCTTGACAAATAAAGCATGAGAACAAACAGCTATTGTCTTGAAGAGCCTCTTGTGTATTCTGGTGGTTGGAATTGAGTCACCAGCAATGGTTACATCAAGATTGGAGATATTCAGATCATTATGGTGAGAGGCATCTTAATCTTGTACAGTTAGGGAGTTATGAAGATAATCAGACTCTGTTTTAGTCACTACTTCAGCATGAGGAGCACTTTGATTACTTCCATCATTTGATGTTCTTTCTATTTCAACTAGAGGAGTTGCTTTTGATTTCTGATCTCTGTTGACAGATCTTCTGAATGTGATGGTAACAAGCTGGGACCAACTTCAATTGAAACACTGTGATTTTGAGATGGTTGTCTGAAATATGAATGAAGAGGATCCTTTCCAAGCTGATCCTGTCAGACAACCATCTGATAGTTGTACAAGTCCCTAGATGAATCTGTGAAAAAGTGACCAGAGTTGATTTCTATACTCTTTTTTTTCTTTCATGATCAAAATTGTAACATCTCGTATTTTCGTTAACTAAAAGTTAACTTTGTTTACCCTTACAAGGGTTATTTTGTCAATTTTGAAACTTGCGTGTTGTTTGTGCTTATTCTTTATTGTAATTGGGTTTTTATGAAATGTTAAGTATGTAATAATAATAAGGTTAATATTAATAAAAGTAAATATAATAATAAGTAATAATATTGAATAATAGTATTAGTAATAATAAGATTACTTTTAATATGGTTATTTATAATTTATAAGGGTTACTAAACTTAACCATATTTAAAATATAAACTTAAATTAAGTTTGAGGGTTAATTTGTCATTTTAGAAACTTGAAATATAACTTTATGCATAAAATAATAGAAAATCAAAGTTGAGGGACCAAAGGTGTAATTTATCAAAACCCCAAACCACCCGCCCTTTACCCCGTTTTTCCGGTGACCTCTCCGGCCGGGCTCCAGCCAAGTCCGGCGAGGCACCAAAACCGCCAAAAAAACGATGTTTTTTGATCTAAAACCGTCCCCAAAGCGTTCTTGAACACGATTCGAACACAATCATGGACTTTAATTGCGTTTAAACGTCGGTTATGAACCCGATCGAGTGATTAACCGATCGTTTTTAACCATATAGCCGTTCAACCATTAAAACTCAATAATAACCAAATTAAATGATTCATAATCGAACGTCTAAGTAGTTTAAAGCTTCTATCAATTCCATTTGCACCTGAAACAACACAAACAACGAATCCAATTTCCTTTTTCTTTCGCGACCTGTAACCTTACCAAAATCCAATCTCCGAACGAATTGAACCAAAATCAGCATAGGGCTTCGCATCTGGATCATCATTCGAGGCTATCTGCAAGTTTAATTGGATTATCATTGGGGATTTCTCATCCACTGTGTTCTACGACCGCGACTTGTTCTTCGATTAGGATTGCTTTAATTCGAACTTATTCGGGTAAATTACATTCATGGTTATGCTCGATTAACCATGGGAAACAAAAGCCCCATGGTTAATTTGGTTATCAACATCGTTTAGCTGATCAATTTGGTTCGGATCTAAACTAGGGTTCTTGAGGTTGGGGAACTTGGTGTTAAAAGGAAATGGAACCGAGTTATACCGCGGCTGGAAGCCATGGTACACCGGTTCACAACACACCCTTACATTCAAGAGGTCCCGGGTTCGAACCCGGGCACCCTCTTATTTTTTTTAAAAGCCTTTTTAGGCCTTAATTCTTTACTAGAAAATTTCTATAAATTACAAAAAAATAATTTTCATAAACTTTTAAGCTTTAAATTAACAAAATGATTTTCTGTAAATTTATTTTTATAAAAAAATACCTTAATATTTAATTATTAAATTTTAATTATTGTTATAAGAATGAGTTTATGTAAAAATTAAATTTTTACTTGAATCAATAATAAATCGTACACCTTCTTCGATTAAAGTTATATGATACTCAAACTAATAGCAATGAATTTACAATTTTGTAAGAATATTTCCTTATTTTGCAAAATAAATACATATATATATATATATATATATATATATATTATTAATAACTAAATTGGCTTACAAAACTCTCTTAAATCCTAAGGAACCTAGTTAATGTTTAATTGATAAACCTTAACCTAAATCTTGTAATATTTATATATTTAGGTGTCTTGTGACGTTATACCTTGGAACAACATATATTATTCTTATTGATCCCTATTATATACTTATTGATCAAGTGAGTTTTCCTTGCCCCATTTAATTTTAATTCACACTACTTTGGGGTGAAACATGATTATCTGTACATTGTACACTTATTAACGTTTGAGACTTGTAAGCACATGCAATTCATCTTATTATTATGTCATGGTTATTTGTGTATTGTAAGTGTTTATATGAGATACATAGTTTGTTTACAATCATTAACTATTGCTAGCCCGGCGGCGTCTTAGATCTTTGGGCCTGACAAGCCTATTTGGTGCTAAAGTCGATGTATTGCCGACTCATAGGAGTCGTATGCTTGTGCACTAGGGAACCAAATACACTTAGCCAATCTTTTATACTTGTAATCAAGTCGAGGTTTGGTTGTAACGATATGTGTTCTATAACCTTACTATCTTATAACCTATGACATAATTGCTACTTGTAACCTTTTTCATATTATGTATGAAAACCTTGGAAACTCACCAACTATTTTTAGTTGACTCTTATTTTTATCATGTTTCAGGTCAACCTCAAGTTTAAAGTGAACCTTTTGAAGCATGCTATAATCTAGGACTTGGACCTAGATAATGAAATAAAAAGTTACATTATGTTATGTTATGTTAAACTTATTTCTTGTATAAGACTTATGATTGTATTTTTTCCATTTCAAGACTTATGATAATAATATTTACAATTTAATATAGCGTTATGTGGCTGTGAACAACCTTAACCCTCACATCTCGACGTTTTCGCTGTCAAGGTTGGGGTGTGACAAAAATGGATGTGCTTGTTGGTTGAAATTATCCACATTCATGTTTTTTTTCTCTTTTTGAAGTCCTATTCATCAGCTATTCATAAGCATTTCTTGCAACACATCCGCTTTTCCTTGCTAACTCATCTGTATTTGTCTGCAATGTATCCGCATTTCTTTCCAAGGCATCCACATTTGATTTAAATTCATCCGCATTTGATTTCAATACATTCGAATTTGTGGTTAAAGTACCCGCATTTGTTTACAAGTCAACCACATTTGGTGACAAGGCATCCACATTTGTTGCCAAGTCATCCGCATTTGGTGACAAGTCATCTGTATTTGTGTATAACATATCCACATTTGATCAAGCTTCATCCACATTTGCTTTTGTTCATCCGCATTTGTTTTCAAACTTGAACAAAAAGGATTTCACACTGTAGTGCAGGTCGAGAAATCAGCAGTAGCTTCCATTTCTTCATCTTTTCTTTGTTATTAATGATGATCGTGTTTAGTTGCATCGAATTTAGAAGGAATAATTGAGTGAATGATTATATTTCTTCAAATCGTACCATATTAGAACATATTTGATGATTTTTCTTCTTGATTTTGAGATGAATAAATGTGTTTTCTTCTTTCTTGATGTTAATCTTGTTCAATTGCATCTAATTTTGAAGGAATAATCATGAACACTTTATCGATTCTTCAAATCGTACCATTGTTCAAGATATTTGTTGGATTTTCTTCTGATTACGGGTATGAATAGATAAGTTTTTGATGAACAACGACTTTCTTCTTCATTTTTCTTCTTTTCTTCATTGTTCTTGACAACATTAAAGTTGAAATCATATATGAAAACTAGATAAATCCAACAACCCATAGCTCTGATATCAATTGACTTGGTGGTGAGATTGAGATTCTCACTTGGATCGAATATGATAATAGAGTTAATGATTGAGTGGCGGAATCAAACAATCAATAAACATTCAATACACGAAAAATACTCATAAATGCTTGTTTGTACTCATGAAGGTGATTGATTACAATAAATGCTAAGGTTTGAGCATTAAAAATTAAAAATACACCTTGATAATGTAAGACACAAAATATTCTAATTGTCTATCAACTGTCACCGCATGTATGTGGTTTTCTATTATATTTATAGGCTGACAAGATGACTTTTTACAAAATGACTAAACTAGCCCCGACCTATACATCAGAACTAGTCTAAGTCTTCATCAGCATTTCGTCTATTCATCCGCATTAGTAATTTGGTCATCTGCATTGGGTAATGCGGATGAACAAATACTTATGCGCATTTGTTGTCCAGGCATTCGTATTTGCAAATGCGGATGAAAAAACACTTGTCCGCATATCTTTTAGTCTATCCGCATTTGTTAATGCGGAAGAACAAACACTTATCGGCATTTTTTATATGTCTTCCGCATATACAAATGTGGTTAGCTAACACTTTTTCCTCTCATCAGATTCTTCATGCGCATTAGTTCATGACTTGTGGCGTTTTCGGCAGAACAACCATCAACTCACTAATTGAATTGCCATGTATGACCCTTTCAGGGTCCAACACTTTGTGCTCTTGATTGTTTGGGTTTTTAGTTGGTTGAGCTGAGTATCAGTATTTCATTAATTCCGGATCAAATTTGAGTGTATTCGATATGGAAATTGATTAAGATTGATTAGTTTTTGGTTTGGAAAGCTCTGGTAATCATTAGATCTTAAATTCATTAAAATTTGAGTGATTTTTCATCAATTTCATGTTGAAAAACTTTTTCAGAATCATCCAACTAAACTAAGGATCATCCAACGAAACCGCAGTTTCTTCTGCGAAACTACAGGTGTTTTGCTCATTGTGTTAGTTTCTACAACATCAACAAAAGTGCTCATTGTGTTAGTTTCTACAACATCGACGAAAGTATACTCATTGAACGGAAGTTCTACAGTGATTGTGCACTATTATCAGACGAAATTGATTCCGAATTTACATCTAAACAGAAGTTCAAGCTAATTTCAAGTGAATCTGTCTATGAAACTAGCATAAGCAAGCCGCATGCTAGCGAAGCTACTGCTGAAATTCCCCATGAATTTACCAGAGAAATTGCAAAAGATTCTAGGAAAACTAGTGTTTCTTCTGCGAAACTACAATTTCTAAGATGACAACTCTTACTCTTGTCGATTTGGAGATTGTGGCGCTAAATCAGCCCCCGAGTCTAATCAACGAAGATAATTTTGAGGACTGGAAGAGGTGTCTGAAAGCATTCTTGTACTACACAGATCATAATTAGTGGGAATCAATCATCTCCGGTCCACACATACCGACTGTTACTGTTGGAGATGTCGTCTCACAAAACAAGGATCCAACTATGTCAATGAAAAGGGTGTGAAGTTGATTGATAGAGATCAAAAAGCATTTGGAGCATTAACCATGTGTCTTGCACCAGATATTTACAATCGATATGCTAACCACAAGAATGCCAAGTCTCTGAATCATGCATTATGTTAATTTTATGATGGGAATAATGAGCTAGTAAAAGACAAATATACATGCTGAGAAAGAGTTCGATTATTTTGTGAGGTATAATAATGAGAACCTTATTGATCTGACAAATCATTTTCTAAGAGTCTCAAGCACACTGATGAAATATGATGAAAAACTTTCAAATAGTGAACAAGTGAATAGGCTCGTGGATTCACTTCCAACTCAAAGGAGTCTACAAATGAGAATGTTGAACAAAGAAAGAGGGTTCATAGTTACAACCTCATGGATACCATCAACAAGTTAAAATCCTTTGAATTGGATTTGAAGAGAAAAGAGTTTAATCTGTCTATGATGCCATCATCAAGTTTTCCTAAGAATATACATCTGTTGCAAGCTCGCCAATGCAAGCATCAAGACAATAAGGAGTAACCACAAATGTCTCATGTCATCAACTTAGTGGTGGTGGTAATTTAGTTAGGGATTAAGCTAATTTAAAAGCTGCTTATGGAACTTAGATCCCATCTCATACAATGGTGCTGTTGGCATTTTCATGCATAGCTATGAGGCATTGGTGGCAAGTGAACTAAAAGGATAAGGGATGACTATGGAAGACGTGTATCTGGCAGATCCGGATGATTTGGAAGAAATTAATATTCAGTGGCAGATGGCGATGCTGACTAGCCAGGAGATTTATGGAAAAAACTGGAAGGAAGAACTTTGGAGGTCAAATTTCTAATTCTAAGTTGGGTTTTTGTTAGATCTAGGGACAATAGGTCTAGATCCTTTTGTATAGGCTTAGCACTTTAATCAATACTTGTAATAAACTCATGTAATTTATTATTTTGATGTATGCATCATGTATATCGTTTAACCCATATATGTATTGATCTATGGGAGTGACAGCATGTTCAAACATCATACTTGGTCAATTTCAAAAATTGATCATACTTGGTCAATTTCAAAAACTGATCATACTTGGTCAATTTCAAAAATTGACTAAGTGTAAGAAACATCAACGGATGAACATTTATATTCTTCCGTAGATAATCTTTTCACAAACATCTGAGGATCCTCTTTGAAAGAACACTTTGAAAGGGTGTCAACTTTATCTATCCAAAGGGTGTAAAAACACTTAACAAGTAGCTTAGATCTATCATTATAAATGTAAAAGTTGATACCTGGCTTGCCTTCTTGCACTATCTCTCTCTAAAAGCAGCCTTTTTCTTCACAAAAGGCATGCATGGGGCTATGAAAGTCCTTTACATAGTGACATATTAGAGCTTTGTTTACATGAATCCCACTTGCACTTCTTTTTGTGGTCAAATACTAAGATAAAATTCAACAATATTATTAGGGTGTTACAGATCCACTTTATCTTCCAACACTTGTAAACTTCCAACCAAAATTTCAGTTCAATCACTGCTTGAATTGGCATGCATGATCCTTTCAGGGTCCAAAATATACAAAGGATTTAGTATAATATTGTTTGTTTGATCCTTGTTGATCGTATATGTGTTTCAATTAATCATGGAAATAATTTGCATAATCGATCCATCACAAAAATTACCCACTTAATTTCTTTGATGTCCTTTGGTTCCCTTTGTAAGTCAAGCATATCTTAAGGCTTGGTAGAACAAAATTGAAAAAATTTTAAACTTTCAATTCAGTATTGGAATGCTCAACTTTAGATTTTGATAGCAAATTTATCAATTTTTTAACTTCAGCATAAAGAGTATACGTTTCACCATGTTATTTTCAATGTCTAAAAGCAATGATTTAATTTTATCTTCAAAGCCTCTAATTTCATGCTTGAGCATTTGGTTTTAGCTTTCTTTTCATTTACCATGTTTTTAAAATTATGGTTACGTTCTCTTCAAGTTTACACCTAATTGATCCTTTATTCACTATAGAGATTTGCCTTTACCTTAGCAGGCATTGTTATAGGACTTTCATTGATATAAGCCATAAATGCATAATATTAAAATTTAGGCTTTACTTCTTTAGCATATAAGCTCTAGTCACACATACCATCTTATTTGATGATAAGTGCGTTTGATGGTGTTTGAGGAACTACTTGAGATTGATGTGTGAGTTTAGATTAGTTATACTAATATGATTGTTAATGGCTTTAATGACCTTAATGCCTTTGGTGATGATATCTTTGATTTCCTTGACCCTAAAACTAACTATAGTTGCTTCTAGCGAATTTGCTATTGTGGTTTCTTGGTACATTGCATTGTTTTAAAGAGTGGTTATTAACACAATAGCTCTAACACTTTACTTTTGTCATGTCATAACCTAGTTTGGTGTAATTATCCAGGGTCAATTTTCTTCATTTCTTGAAAAACTTTTATCCTCATAGGAATCATGGTCATTTTCCATTAAAGATCCATTTCTATTACATCGTCATGATACATCTCTTCTAGGTCATTTTGAAGAATATGAGTAGACGTTACCCTTTCGCCCAAATAAGCCTTTAAGGTTTACACAGAGACATTGTAAGTAGGCTTTTATTCTTTATTGTCATGCTCAGATGGAGCATATGCTTGATGTAAAGCTTGAGGTAAAAAGGATGGTATCTTTTTATTGACATGTTGAACTAATAGAAATGTAAAATTTATAGGAGTTACAACATAATAAGTTTCTAAAGGAAACTTATAGACTTCAATGGTTTGTGGCCCTGCAAAGTACCTAGGCCTTTCATCCAATTTCAATTGTTAAACTATAGCAACTATAGTATAAAGACTAGTACTATCAAATTCAAGAGTGTTCTTTAACATGGTGACACTTTGCTTCCACTTCTCTCGGTGAGATAAAACATATTCTAGATAGCTTCATTCTCATTATAAGTGACCCCCATGACCTCAAGATCATTGATTAACTAAACAATTCTATGCAGTTGCTTGGAAATATATATTATGCTTTGATGTGATCAAAGGATTTATATTGATTAACAAGCTTGAAATAATTATTTTAATAACCTCATTACTACCTTTACATATGATGTGCAAAGCATTCCAATTCTATTGGAAGTGCTTTATTTTTCAACTCCTTTCGGCGCATCCATCTTTATAGCCATTGAGATAATGGGTTATGCCTTCATGTCTATCTTGTTCTTGTAATTTTCGACATCATCATTGAATGAGGTATCTTAAACATGAATCCATACAATATGGTATTGGTTAGCATCAAGAGTAGTGGGATATATGGACCTTTATACATGGAAATCTAATCATTAGGATCAACTCTTATCATAAAATTCTTGAACCTAAATTTCCAATTTTGAACTCTAATTTATGTTTCAAGATAGGTGGCTTTGGACTATGTCTAAGGTTTGATGAAATAAGAGTATCTATGTTTAGAATTTCATGATTTCAATTTTGTTGGATATTGATAGCATTTATTTTTACTTAGGTAAATTATTATCAGGTTAATTTTTAAGTCCAACAAGCCAATTAGTCAAATAACCCAACAATTGGTCAAAATCAATGAAATCATCCATTTAATATGATGAACAACAACTTTTCCAAGAAATGTGGTGAATAGTTCGATGAATTGTATAGACCTGAACAAATGCAATAAACAATATAGGAGCGAACAAATGTGACAAACAATATAGTACAGAATAAATCCAATGAACTATACTCGATCAATATTCATCGAATTTTAGTTTAAATGCCAGTTAATTTGCACTCGATTTTGATGTAAAAGCCATCAATTAGGAACCCTATCTAATCTCAGGCCATATTTCTCATAAACACTATAGGTTTCATGGTTTTAATTGTCTAATTTGAATCATAAGTCAAATTAGCTCAATTGAAAGTAATAGTTGATTGATGAATAGAACTTAGTTTAGTTGGAGTATTATCAATTTGATTACAAGTCTATGTGGTAGAATACCTTAGAATTGCATAGTAATAAGTATTATAATGGATTTTGAGGTGAACTAGAGTTTCAATCAGAATTCAAGAGCTGAGTCTCTAATACCAATTGACTAGGTGTGATTGGTAATGGATTAAATATGCTAATTGTGTCTATTGAGTAACTACAATGGAAATATAATAATAAACAATTAAACATAAAGAACTTATGATAATACCCGTAACTGCTCTTTGTATGTTAATGATTTTTGGTCAAGATGCAAATGTATGCCGTAGGATATAGGGTTACAAAAATGAAATAAAAACATTTTATTTATAGCATGAAACTAAGCCTGTATTTTGACTTAACTACATTAAATACCATTACATTAGAGTAGTAAAAGTCATACATGTACAAAACTAATAAGCAATTCCACTTTGATCAAGACCGTTTATTTTTGCTCATCTGCATTTCTTAATGAGGATGGCAAAACACTTGGCTGCATTTGTTATTTGTTGATCGACATTTATTTTTCTTCATCAACATTTGTATTTGCTCATCCACATTAGTCTACGAAGATGAGCAATGACTAGAAAACCATTTGTTGTTCATCTGTATTAGACAAATGCAGATGATCAACACTTGAACTTTTTTCCACTGCCACATTTCTTTACAAAACGTGCATTTCTTTTCATTTGTACTTTTATTCAGCCTATTTGATGTCTGCATTTGGTTCTGTTCTTAGCAAAATTTTCCAAACAAAACAGTCTGCCATCCACCTTTTGGAATGGTATACATGACCTTTTCACGATCAAACAACTTAGTTTAGAATTTTAGACTAAGCAGTTAGTTGCGCCAATCATGTTAAACACATGGTATGATATTAATAAATACCTCGAATTTTCAATGATATTATTACCTCAGTATTCATGATCTACCGATATTTTAATAAATATGTCGAATTTTCAATTATATTATTACATTAGTATTCAAGATCTGCCAGAAAGAGAGCACGCACCTTCCATATGGAAATCAAATAGATTAAGCATCAGGATTTTTGTTCATCCATAATTATACATGTACGCATGTAGGACACCTAATTACATACAAAAATAGTTCATGTTTAGATGAAATGTGATACATCATGCAAATTTGAAACAACACTAATCACTTTTAATTCAAGTTCGGCTACACAAACATTATTCGTAGTTGTTTAAGAGCCTTCTTGATAAAAGCGACCAAACATAGAGCACAAAACTCCGAACTGCTATTCTAGTTCCAATGATTTATTAATGCTTAATTTTTTTGTATTTGATACTCAATTGACTAGCTTTCCTTTTGAAAGTACAGGTCAAACTGGTGCCGCATGGTATCTCTTGAGTACTTCCCCAAGACATATTCTTAATATTAGTGTTATTTTTAATTTTGGCTAAAGTATACTGATTAAAGATGTATAATGTATTGCTACTTCTTGATTCATCTCAAAATTAGAGGAATTAATCTGAGCGAATAGATAATGATGCACCAAGTTTATCAATGCAAAACCCAAAAACCATTTAACCGATACAACCCTTTCTAGAGATCCTACACATACGTGGCTCGTATCCAGAACTCGAATCCATGTTTAGACCAAAGGAAAACAATCCAGTGAATGCAAAATGCCATCTAAACACAATCCACAAAACAACAGAACAAAACCATGGCGATCAAACATTGTAGATCAAGTATAATACACATAATGTTTTGCTTTCACTCCTTTAAGTTATATATAATGTTTATCGTAATTAACAAAATGAAAACCATTCAACATTATCAACCAAAGAATTTGTTTGAAATAAATTAACTTCTTAAGGACTTCGATTTCTTAAATTTAGAACAAACATGAAATACATTTAACAAGCACATGCTATTAAATTGTAACTATATTAAGTTATCACTGTTGATTCACATTTTAAGATATATGAGATGAAACAAAATATTAATATACAAACATTTCATATATTATATTTTTGTTTCTTTGTAATGAACAATGAAAAATAAATATATTCACTAAATACTCATAAAGTGAAATACATAAGTATATATCCATAAGTGTAGTGTATAATCCCATGAAGATCAATCTTTTGTAACATGATGACTAAGAATTCTCACACAACTCGCTGTCAGCTTCCCTTTATGAAGTAACCTACATGGCATCGTAAGATATGTTCTATTTAAACAAGATCAATTTTTACTCTCATCATCATGAAAAAGAGTTATTGTTTTTTATTGATCACTCATTATTTTATCGAATTACAAACACATATGTGAAAATTTATTGAGTGAATATTATAAATATTATATGAGCCCAAGAATAACAACCAAGGCAACAAGAATGATACCAAGAAGGAGTTGGACAGGAAGAGTAAAAGGAAATATAAAAGGAAGTATAATTGTAATGATTACGAGAAAAATAAGAGGTATGACGAGGAAGGCAAATAGTGGAGTGAATAGCAAAAGGAGAAAAAGTCCCATGATTAAAATGATTTGTTTACAAGTGTTTTCTGTAATTACCATCAGGATTTAAATAGAAGGATACGTAAACCGTATTGATTGCTTCACATGAGTTTCGCATGCCCTATGTCAAAAACGTTTTCTACGTGATGTGTTATAAATGCTTTAAATATATCTCTCTAATGTTGGTTGTTAGTTCATGTATATACAAAGACCAAAATGTTTTCATATATGTCAATGGTCCAATACTTAACAATCTATTGATGAGATTCAATTAATTCTTAAGAATATAATCATTTTACAATTTCATTTAATTTTTAATTGATAAATTCAATAGATATTTTTATCTTATCATAGTTCCAAAATAAATAAAGCATTAATGGAAAAATATAAAGAGCAAATTACATGAAGACTCCTCGTGGTAAGGTTTGTTTTCAAGTTTGAACCTTAAGTATCATTTATTACTAGTTTTCACACTCTTGTTAAAGGGTTGGAGTGTAATGATTGTACTAACCGAACAATACCTGCGTAAAGAACTTTCATTAAACAACCAAATAGCTTTAGATAACCTTAAATGTATAACTGTATATCATATCACTTTCATTATAAAACAATCTAAAGATCGAGACATAGTCCTTTAAAGTCAAGTATCAACTCTTAAATTTTCTGGTCACGATGCTCAGGGTTCTAACAATCCACATGCTTAGCTTACTAAATATCATTCTTAAAACACTCAACTATAAAGTTAATGGAAATCTACGTTTAAAAATAAAATAAGTAGTTGACAAGTTTGATACATATTAAATAATACCGTACCAACCTCATATTCAATTTTTAGTTCAACAAACCGAACTGATTTAATAAGCAAATAAAGCCTATTGTATTTATGATGTTTGATAAACATAAATACAAATGCATACAAAACAAATACTATGTTGCAACGACCAAGTGGGGTTTCCTCATTAGCGTGGTGGATTTTCAAGTAGTACTACTCATACGATGTCGACTTTAATTTAATATTTATGTTTGGAAATGAAAGAAAGTTACAATTTACATATTTATGACCATGAAATAGACCATAAATAAAGACAGTGACTAGTTACTGTCAATTTATAAAATACCATGTTAGGCCCTATCCTCGAGATTTCTCACGGTTAGTCATTCATAGCATAAAACATTTATAATGTAACATTTTTTGTGGAAATCATATTTGCAGAATCGATGAAGGGGTCAACACAATCAGTTTCATAATAAGAAGAGACTTAACATACTAAAAATATCAAATAGGAAACTAGATTTATGTTGGTGATAATAAGAACACAAGTAGATATGAGATAGACCAAGAACAAGAACAAGATAGTATTTGGTTTTTAAAAATATTAAATATTGCCCTCGAATTCCATTACAAATGTTGCTAAGCATAAGAATAAAGACAAGAACCTCAGACACTTTATACTACATTCTACAACCGAACATATTTTGAAAGATAGTTGAAAACACTAATTTAGACAATAACATCAATGTATAGTCAAAAGGAATATTGCCTATTGACTTGTGACTATGCTATGGTATAACTCACATCTTAATATATTATAAAATGATAAAAGGTAAAAATGTAGAAAGTCACAAACCAACGACCTTAATCTATACTTGAGAAAAGTATGACCTTTTTAACAATTTATCTAAGTTGGTGAGTCATCAGAGATGGCAGGGAAAATTTTTTTAGCTCTTGTAAAAACATGATAAGAGAAACATGTCTTCTCTTTCTTCAAAAGAAATTGATCTTTGGCTTTAAAAGACTTTGTCTTTGAAGTTTCCAAAGACTTCATCTTTGGCTTCTAAAGATATGGTCATTTGGCTTCAAAAGATTTTACACTTGGTTTAAATTCCTAAGTTTGTAAAACTTCCGAAGTAACTTTCTTTGTACTTTATGCATGAATGCTCAGAGCTCTTTGCCTACTTTGTTTGCAGCAGTCTTTCCATCTAGGGTGATGCTACCAAAACAAAAGAGGCCTTTGAGCTTTAACCTTTTTCAATGAACAATCCTCATCAAGATTATGACCATTCCTTTCTTCATCAGTGATGATCCCTCAGACTCTTAAAGTATCTTCGCATGTCATAGAGATCATGTAGACGAACATCAATTATGTCTTGCAAGAAGAAAATGTCTTGACCTCCTTGATCTCTAATGACATACCATTTGTTTGGAATAACAACAAAGGACTAGGAGCAACACGCTATACGTTAGATATACATGGTTGAGCAACCTCTTCTTGAACATCCTTAGGATGCACTACTCATTCTGAGGTGTAGACGTGGACGCCATGGAATTCTTCTTCTTCTTCTTTGTGTCTTTTCTTATCGTCATTACTTTTCTTCATCTTTCCATACTTTAACTGATGAGACTAGCCTTCAACATTAGGTTTGTAACACCCGGTTATTTTTATAAAATTATTAAAGAAAGAATAAAGTGCACAAAAAGAAAGAAAATATATTTTACCCAAGGTGAAGGGTAAAAAGTATCAAAAGGACAAAAAAATTTAAAAGTGGGTGTAAAAGGTGATGGCCGTCCATCACCTCCTACACACCTTTTCATTTGGGATTTTGAGAGAGAAAGAGGCAGAAACTTCGGTTCGTTGAAGAGCAAGAGTAGAAAAGTTCAAATTGAAGGTAAGATTTCGTGTGTTTATGATGTTCTCAACTGGTCTTAGCCTTGGTTGTATGCTTATGAATGTGTGTGTGTGTTCGGGTGTGTGTTTTTGGTGGGTTTTAGGTGTTGAACCAGTAGCAACGTGTTAGAAGGAAATCTTACCCGAAAAGGCTGCTAAGGTGAGTTCTAGAACCCTTTTTTTACAAGTTTTTAACTATTTTAGAGCTGGAAATGCATGTATGTACGTTTTTTATAAAGTTGGGTTTTTATAAATGTATGTATGAATGTGTGTATGTTGCAAGTGGGATTTGATTTTGGGCTATGTATGCGTTTGATGTTTTATAATGGTGTTTCTAGGGCTTAGAATACATGATTTATGCTTAGAACCTGATAGGAGAATGATTCGGGACTGGATTATGATGTTTAAGTGTGAAATAGGCTACTCATGCGCCTAAATAGGGTTCATGCGCCTAGTATGGAAATCTGCCTAAGTGTTCCCATGCGCCGGAAACCTCATGCGGCCATATAGTGCTCATGCGCCTAGAATTGCCCAGAAATAGACTAAGTGTTGCTTTAATCAAACAGTAAACTGGATTAACCAAGTGTTGAGATACTAAGAACACAAGTAATGCAAGAGACAGAACACAAAGAACACAAGTGTATGGTTTTCAAGAATGTAGTATATTGCCTTCTCTATGTTCTATTACAAGTGTTACAAAGCATATTCGAAATATACAAGAACATGAGATACTTATACTACATTCTACAGCCGACTATACATTGAAAGTCAGCTGGATACAATTGACTAGACACAAACAAAATCAATTTTAAAGTCAAAAGGTTGATTGCCTTTTGACTTGTGACTATGACATGCCATAGCTCACATCCTTATCTATTACAAAAAGGATAAAGTACATGAAGTAGAAAGTTACAGACTCAAGACCTCAATGTACAGTTACCAAAAGCATGGACCTTTTCACCAACTCATATAAGTTGGTGACTTGCAGAGGTGTAGCGGAAAGGTGTCTAGCTTTATGGAACAGTACATCAGATAAAGCATGTTACTAAAAGTCTTCGGAAGAAATCTGTCTTCATGAACTTGAAGCTTCGGAAGACTTTGTCTCCGAGGCTTCGGAAGACTTCATGTTTGGCTTCGGAAGATATTGTTCTTGGCTTCGGATGATTTAACACTTAGAGTATTTTCCTGTTTCATGTATGAAACTTCCTAAGCTTCTTCTTTAATGCACTTGTGCAGCATGCAGGAAAGACCAAAGATGTTTAGGTTGCATCAGCCTCTTCATTAATCTCTACAGTAAGTCAATGCAGATGAGAAAGTCCACGCGGATGAGAAAGTCAATGCAGATGAGTAAGTCAATGCGGATGAGAAAGTCAATGCGGATGAGAAAGTTAATGCGGATGAGTAAGCCAATACGGATGAGAAAGTCAATGCAGATGAGTAAGTCAATGCGGATCAGTAAGTTCATGCGAATGAACAAATGCGGATGAGTAAGTTCATGCGAATGAACAAATGTGGATGAACAAAGGTTAATGCTGATGAGTAAAGTTAATGCGGATGAACAAAGAAAAATGCGGATGAACAAAAAGAAATACGGATGAAGAAAGAGGAAATGCGGATGAACACGTAGAATATTTTCTAACTTTTTAGGGAAAAGATGAAGTGTAGGCATTGACTTGGGAGGTTCCCGGGGGTTCATGTAAGTTGACTTTTGAGGTCATAGATGTTGTGATGGGCATTGTGTGATGGTGATATGATGTATAATTGATGTTTATGCATGATAGTGTGTATGATGTATGTTATGTATGTATGATGATGCTTTGTATGGTGTTGTTGTATGTTTATGTTTATGTTCCTATTATGATTGATTATTTCCCATGGCTTTACGTTGAATGTTAATGAAATGAAATGAAAAGTATTATGTAACGTAAAGTGGAAGATAATGAAAAGAGGAACATAATGATAGAATCCATGCATTAATGAATCAAAGATGGTAAAGAAAGTCTTGCAATCACAGTATTGAGAAACACACTCAATGAAGAATGTTAGTTCAACGGTGTGTAGGATAGCTACCCTAGAAGGATGCACACCGGGGTCTTTCTTTGTGATTGACCATTTGATGGAACCTTTGTCGCTAACCCTAGGTACTGTGAGCGCCATGATGGGGGGTCTATGATAGACCTTAGCCCAATACCTGCTTTATGGTGGATGGTGAGGTACAACACATGACAATGATATACCTAAATTTACCCTAAGTGTCGTGGTTAGGCTGCTGAGCGACATGATGTGGGGTCTATGATAGACCTTGGCCCAGTACCCGCTTTATGCATGACAGTAAGGTATAGCACATGACAATGATACACCTGAATTTACCCTAAGTGTTGTGGTGAGGCTGCTAAGCGCCATGATTGGGGGTCTACGTTAGACATAGGCCCAGTACCCAATTTATGTGTGACGGTGGAGTAAAATTCATGGTTTTTGATGGGATGTAAAGAAGTAAAGATCAACGTACAAATGAAAGTAAATAATGAAACTTAACGAATGAATGATGGAGATATTAATGATATTATCTATGTGTACGTATGATGTGTGACCACATACAAATGTAAAGAACGGTTTTAAAAGAAAGTAAAGTATGTTTTATTTTAAAACTGGAACTCACTTAGCAACGCTAACGTTTATGTGTTTCCAGTTGGCAGGTAAAGGTTGCTAAGGATGGCATGGGGCGGCTACTTGGCTCTTTTTTGATGGCATCCATTTTTATAATACTTTTTTGATGTAATGCAACATATATTTTGTATCTTTATAACGACATATTATTTTGCAAAAGCTATTATTATGAAATGGAAAATTTATTTTAATGTTTCCGCTGCAATGTTTTATTTAAGTAAATGAAAATATATGTTTTATGTTTGATGATTGACCAGTTGTAAGTGTCCCAGGAACAGGGCCTTATAAGGTTGTCCTTCAATGTCTTCCTTAGTTCGGTCCTTTTCCTTCACATGTTTAGAGGAAAAAGGATAAGTACCCTACTGTTGTTAGAAGATGAAATTGGTTATAGTTCCACACAAAGTCCAGGTTGTGTTGTCTGTTATGGTTCAACCTTGACCTTAACTAAAGATGCTACCTGACTTGCTAGAGAATGCAAGTCAATAAGCTCACCCCTTTTAATCTTCTGCTTAATCACTCTAATGTGCTCATCCATGATGGATAAAAAGATTTGACCAAACCTCCTTCCGGAGAATCCATATAGCTTCAAGAAGCCTACCATTATTCGCCAATCAGCAGACATTTTTTAATGGTTGCTCTTGACTTTATAGAGTCTTCCCTGATCTTCCTCTTCGCAACCTTTAGTTCTTTCATCACTTGTTTCATAAGCTTCTTGAGGTACTAAAATTCTATGTACTCGTAGGACAAAGGAAGAAGTGTAGCTGCTTGATAGAGTCCTGTGGCACTTAGATAGTTTATCATGTTTTGTCTTTCCTTTTCTTGTCTACTTGAGGTTGTTACTTTGTTGCCACAACCTCTCTCTTAGGGCTTTCTAGAACCAGGGATAGAGTAGGGGCTTTCATGTAGAGTTTCTTTCATATACTTTCTTCTTTGTTCTTGAGGGGCAATATGTATAATTAGCCTCTTTTATTTCTTTTGACAACTCACTGTCAGCTTGCTTGGTCAAATTCTCTATGGGAAGAGAGATGAGTTCATTAATGTTTTAGTTTCTTGTCCTCTAGTTATTCAATTTGGCTACTCTCAACTTATCATCTTGACTATTTGGGTTGGGCATAGCCTGACTGTAGCTTCCATGAATCCTTAGGCATCTCTAGAACTATCTCCCTTAGCTTTCTCCTTTTCTCTCTTTCTTCTTCTTCAATCTCCACAGGAGTTAGTTTCCTTTGCCCTTTATGACCCATACACATAGGTGACTAAGGATAGAGAGTGCATTAGCCTTGATTTCTTGGTTCAGCAATTAAGGTCTAGCTAGAGAAAGGTTGTGAAACACTTTCACCAGCTAGTGCCTCACTAAGGGTAGAGGGTGTTTAAGTAGTTTTTGTGTCAAGGTTCACAAGCTCTTTGACCGGGCCTTCAACCAAGGTTTTCCATTTTAAGCTAATCTTAGGGTCCATCCCAACATCTAGTTGACTAATGACATTTCCTACTATCCCCTATCTTCATCTAAATTTGAACTCTTAAACCACCTGTCTTGAATCATTTAAAGAGTCTATCAACTTGTATGTTTTCAAATGGGTTTGCAAATTGCATGTGAAAAAACTTTGAATAAGTGAGGCAAGATCAACGTGGACTTGAGGAAGTTGCTGAGCATGGACAACTGGAAGTGAGGTTGGTGAGCCCTCTTTGTCCATACTTTAAGAAGAACTCCCAGGTTCTATGATTTCAGGTTGGACTATCTCCCCTTTTTGGTAGAATCACTCTCTTGGATAGGTGAGCTGGAAGTTAGTTCCGCTACATCCACAAGTTCTTTTGGTCCTAGTTGAGTCCTCCTTAGGGTCTCTCAGCTAGCTTTCCCTTGAGACTGGAGGTCTTTAGTTACTAATCATTGACCCTCCTTTTTAAGGAAGTCACCAAAGATTTCAAGTGACTAACCTTTGAAATTAATAGGTGCATGTTTGCAAGACCGTAGGAAGGGTGCAACGCATTTTTACAACACAACAACACAAGTGAGGAGAGTTCCTGGGAACACTTAACCGATCAAATGTGGAACTAGAATAACCAGTTTGTATGAAAGCTAAGAAACAAAAGTAATAAAGAGACAGAACTATAAACCAAGTAATTGGTTTTCAAGGATGATGTATATTTCTCTCTAGTTCCTTACATGTGTTTACAAAGCAATAATCATAAGATACAAGGACCAGGGATACTTATACTACAACCTACAGCCACCAATACTTTGAAGGCCAGCTAGATACATGATGTTGACAACAAAAAAATCAATGTAGAGTCAAAAGGCACATTGCCTTTTGACTAGTGACTATGACATGCCATAGCTCACATCCTAATATATCACAAAATGGATAAAGGTACATAAAGTATAATTATAGACTCGAGACCTCAATGTATAGTTACCAAAAGCATAGACTTTTTACCAACTCATGTAAAGTTGGTGTCTTATCAGAGTTATAGTTGAAAGGTGGTCCAGCTTTATGATAAAGGTACATCAGATAATAGCATGTGTTAAAAAGTCTTCAAAAGAAATCTATCTTCAAGAGTTGGCTTCAAAAGACTTTGTCTTTAAGCTTCAGAAGACTTCATCTTTGGCTTCTGAAGATATGGTTTTGGCTTTGGAAGATTTCACACTTAGAATGTTTTCAAAGGAAGAATGTGAAACTTCCAAAGCATTCTACTTCAGTACACTTGTGCATGCATGTAGGAGAGACTTTGGATGTTTTGGGTTACATCAGCGTTGTATGGAATCTTACAAACGCCCCTAGGTTAAAGCTACCAAGAAACTTGAAGACTTAAGATATTAATAGTCCTCATCATGATGATGACCATCCCGTTTTTCTTAAGATGGTCAAGATCACTCAGACTTTCATAGTGTTTTCTCATGTCAAAGAGATCAGTAGAGGTAGATTGAACATATCTTGCCATGTGTAGACATCTTCAACACCTTGATCTCCGATTACATGCCATCTTTCTTGATTTGTAATGTATGTCCAGGACAAGATGGGTCGGTCTTCTTGATACTAGAGGAGCTATTTGAATTAGAGTCAATGTAGCATCCTTTTCATTCACATCCCAGGATGTTCTGACTCATCTTGAGGTTTGGAGATGGATGCCTCTTTCTTCTTCTTCTTTGGCTTTGGTTTACAGGCCATCCTATTTCTCCTTTTTGAACTTTTTAACTCACAAGACTACCCCGCAGCACCATGATGATCTTCTTTGTATTTCTTAGTTAGGTCTTCCTCTCTCATAGTTTCAGATTGAGAGGGGCCAGAACCCTACTGTAAATTAGAAATAGAAGCTTCCTGATCTTCAGCAGGAGATTCAGGTTGTGTTGTCTCAAGTAGTTTACCCTTAACCTCCACTTTTTGAGCGACTTGACTTGGTTGGGAGTGTAGTCAACTAGTTCTCCTTTTTGAATATTTTGCTTGATCAACCTTATATGCTTATCCATAGTGGACAGAGACATGAGGCCATGTCTCCTACCGGAGAATCCATACAACTTCAAGAAGCTCGTCATCCTCTTCCTATGACCAAACTTCATCATACATTTCTAGATGATGGCTCTTGACTTTATAGCTTCTTCCCTTAACCTTTTCTTAGTGATTTTTCTTTCTTTGGTTACTTCAAGTTCTAGCTATTTGAGATACTCGAACTCAATATATTCAAAGGATAAGGGAAGAAGTACATCTGCCTGATAGAGGCCTGTGGCACTCAGGTAGTTGATCATTTTGATCCTATTAGTTTCTTTGTCTACCTGAGGTTCTTATGGAGCCACAACCTCTTGTACATGACTTTCTTGAACTGGGGAGAGAGTATGCACATGCTTGTAGAGTCTACTTTCTTCTTTGATTTGAACAAGTAATTTTACATTCTCTACCTCCTTTCTTTCCTTTGACAATTCCGTGTTAGCCAGTTCATTTAATTCATCTTAGGGAATGGGAGATGCAATTATCAATATCATAGTTCCTGGTCTGTAAATAGTTTATCCTTACTGCCCTTAATTTATCATCCTAAGTGTTTAGCCTAGGAGCAGCCCTGATAGCAGCTTCCATGAATCTAACAGGCCGAGTAGAGGAACTTTCTCCTCATATCTTCCTCTTCCTCTCTCTCTCTCTCCTCCTCCTCAATCTCCTTAGAATTCATTCTCCTTTTCCCTTGTCATGGTTTCCCCTTCAAAGCTAATCTTAGTGTCTGCCTCAACATCCAGTTGACCAATAGTATTACCTAATTGCCTTTGTCTCTTCCTAAGTCCGAACTCTTCAGTAATTATGTCTTGTATCCTTTGAGCCACCTATTAGCTTGTCTAAATTAGCTTGGGTTGACAAGTGGCATGCTGGTAAGGTCAAGACCTTTATAGTAGTTCAAGGTGTGAACGTTAACGACGTCTTGCTGCGTTTGAAATCTTTAAAGAATGAAGGCTCTTTTGTTGCCATCATACATCTACCCTATGATGTAGTTGGAAGTTCCTTGAGGTAGAAATGACAATGCCCTAGGTATCCTTTCCTCAAAAAGACACTGAATGAAGAAGTCCATAGAGTCCACATCAATGTCAACTTAAGGAAATTGTTGAGTATGGACAGTTGCAAGTGAAGATCGTGAGTCCTCAATGTCCATGCTTTATCAAGAACTCCCAGGTTCTGTGTCTGTGGTGACTTTCTCCCATATTTTGGTAGCATCACCCACTTGCATAGGTGAGCTAGAGGTTAGATTAACCACATTCATAGGTTCTTGTGTTCCTAGTTGAGCTATTCTTAAAGGCTCTCAGCTAGTTTGTCCTTGAGATAAGATATCTCAAGTTGCTGATCATTAACCCTACTTGGCAAGGTAGTCACCTGAGATTCAAGGTGACTAACCTTGGAGACTAGATAGGTGTATGTTTTTGACTAGATAGTATGAGATTCCTCTCATCTTCATCTGAAGAATCATTAGGGGATAAGAGAATTGGACCAAAGTATTCTCTCTCACCACCAGCTTGGAGTCCTTGGCTACTGGTTCTCCTCTGCTCAAGGATAGATTTAGTTGAAGTGTCAATGGGCTGAGTTGCTATGGTTGAGGTCTTAATCATGTATTCACTTGCTGATGTGAGAGCCTCTTCCATATGGATATCCTGAACAACTTTAGAAGTATCCACCTTAGTGATAGGTGGCTGATGTGGGCTATACATAGGTGACTCAGGAGCACTCATCTCTCGTTGAGTAAGGGAGGACTTGAGAGACTCGTGATACTCACGGAAACCTAAGTCTTCATCAGTGTAGAAATCAAGGTTGCGAATTGGTTGGTTAAGTCTAAAGGTTAGGGATGGTAGCTGCCCCTTGAAGGTTGTTCATCTGAGTGTAGAGACCAGAATGAAGGCTTAAGGCTATTGGGCATGTGAACCCATCAGTCTGAGCATGAGGAACCTCAGGACTGAAAGTTGAAGGGATGGGAGTGGTTTGCTCTTCAGGAGAAATGGGAGCTTCAGAATCCACTTATTCTTGGATGGGTAGTGGTATGGGGGTCTGCACAGACTAAATAGCTTGTGTAGGGGTTCGTTTGGATTTTATTTGGTAACTGAGGGTGATGTGTGGCTATTTTTGCGATTGAGATGTAAAAGGTGTGGGTTTAACATGGCTTGTGTTACCAAGTTGTCACCTTGGGCAATAAGCTCAATGATTTTGGGAACAGGGCTGTTTCTACCCAAGAGAAGCCAATAGTCGTTTTCTTCAAGATTTTAAAGATGTTGCATTTCATCTGTCGCACTTTAAGAATATTGTCTGTTTCCCTCAACTATGAGCCAAATTCACAGTTGAGAATGTATTGAACAAATCTAGGAAACATAAAATTTTCTAAGGAGTCTAAGTTAGCAAGCAGGTTTGTATAAACAAATTGAGAATACCTAAACTTGACCACCTAAACCATCCCATGCACTATGAAGGAGAGATCTTTAGGAATCTGGTCCCAACCCCCATACTTGTTGGATAGGCTATGGATGACCACATGTAGTAAGTACTTCCACCAGGAAGAAACCTTCCCTTTCCTGAAGGTCTTTACAAAGAAATCCCTATTGTAGCCCATCTGCTGGAAGGAATGGTTAACAACTTCTTTAGGAAAGGACAACTCACCTTCCTCATCATCCAGTTATAGATGAGTATTTATGATAGCTAGAGTGATGAATATTGTCCTCCCCTACATTGTAGCAGACAATGACTTCTCCCCATCTAGAACACCTATTGACAAGTTTTCCAGAAATCAAGCAAATGATCCTCATAAAGAACATGATTGATGGTAAGGGAGGTGGAATTGTTAGACAAACCCAAGAACTATCAAACCTTTGAGAAGTGTGGATCTTTCTCAGAGTTTAACAGGGTAACCTGATTGTGCTGCCTATGTAATGGTTGGCCATTTAAGAAATCTTAATGGTGAACGAAAGAAGAAGAAAGGCGGTTGCTCAGAGATTTTTTGGGAATTTAGGTTTTGGTGAAAGATGAAGATGATAGAAAGAGGGGAAACCATTGGGATTTATATGAACAGATTTAAGATAAAGTTAATGAAAGAGGATAAACTTTGAAATCCGGATGTTGGTCCTACCTCTAAAAAGTAGTTTACTTTTTTCTCAAAAAGTTGTTTACTTGGAATTCAAAAATCTTCCGAAGGTAAAGTGTGTTCGGAAGGTTTAATGAAAAAGCTTCCGAAGCCAAAATGACTTTGGAAGAATTTCCTGAGTGTTTTTGAAAATTTTGCTTTGAAAGAAAATTAAGACTTAAATGTTTTATTCAGCTAAAACTAAAGCTTGCAAGAGTTAATTTGCTTTGGAAGAAAATTGTCCTTGAAAACATGTAAGTGCCTAAGAGATAATTTTAAGCTTTGTTGGACCAAAAGAACCAATGAGCCTGATCAGAAAAACCTCTAAGTCCCACAGAAATTACAACTAATGAAGAAGATCACAACAGCTCAAGACATCAGCTGATTACAAGGTCTGAAGACAAAGTCTGAAGCCATCAGCTGAAGACAAAGTCTGAAGCCATCACTTGAAGACAAAGTCTGAACCCATCACTTGAAGACAAAGTTTGAAAGTAAAGTACTGAAGAACAAAGACTGAAGACCAAAGTGATCAGTAGTTGTCACAACAGCTAAAGTAATTAGCTTCAGTAGTTGTGATGGTTTCCTTTCAGTACTTGTAATTTACTTCTCAGTAGTTATAGTTTCAGTAGTTGTAGTTCAGTAGTTTTATGTTTTTGTACTTAAGCATTCTCTGAGATGTAATCAGTAGTTGAGAACAAT
Organism: Flaveria trinervia; assembly: GCA_025506515.1. Lineage (NCBI taxonomy): Eukaryota > Viridiplantae > Streptophyta > Magnoliopsida > Asterales > Asteraceae > Flaveria > Flaveria trinervia. The sequence goes on along the minus strand of CM046452.1, from coordinate 28,908,321 downwards.
CTTAGTAGTTCGCACAGTTTCAGTAGTTTGAATAATTCTGTTAGATGTCAATATCAAGTGACATCAGCAGACGTCACATTTCCTATATAAGGAATGTTGACCTAGTTGTAACGTTTGACATTGAGCCACCACGAAAGCATATGAATGAAATATTTCTTTTGCAGAATTCTCTCTTTTTATAACTGTTTACTGTTACATTGAATATCAATTGTGTTCTTGTGAATTGTTTAATTCATTGTTCGAATTCCGCTACATACTCTCTAATTAATCAAACGTAGATCACTGATCCTAACAAATGGTATCAGATCAAGTTAATCATTGATCGATCTAACAATTGATCATTGAAACTGCTATTTCGATATCTAAGTTTGATTGAATTAGCATATTTGCAAGAATTGGTTATAGATCATTGAATTTCTGCTGCTTTCGGTTATTTGCTTTGAGTTTTCTCTTGGTTCATATTGGTTTGTTGTGTTTTGTTCTAAATCAGTTAAAACTTAATTGAATTTGGTTGAATCTGAGAATGACTACTCCTTCTAATGACCCTCAAAATACCGGTTCCTCAACCAAGCCTCCGATGCTGGTTAGGACTGAGTATAACATATGGCAACAAAGAATGCTTCATCACTTGTCTGTTAACAGTTCAGGTTGTTGGACATCTGTGGTACATGGTCCACACAAGCCTATGGTGAACAATCCAGAAACCAACCAAATGGTTCCGAAAAAGAAGGAACAATACTCAGATGAGGATCGAAAACTGTTTGAGATTGATGCTAAAGCCCATGGAATGCTGGTCATGGCATTGCCGAATGAAATCTATTCTGGGCTTATGCATCATGAAACTGCTCATGACCTCTGGAATGCATTGAAAGAACAATTTGGTGGAACAGATGAGGTCTTAGCAAACAACAGAGAAATCCTTGCCCAACAATATGAGACATTGTCTCATAGGAAGCGTGAGACACTCACTCAACAGTTTCAGCGTTTTTCCTGTTTGATCTCCGAGCTAAAAATGGTCAAACATGAATACACTAATAGCCAGATGAACAATAGATTCCTCAGATCACTGCCTGAGAGATGGGACACATATACCATTGTCCTACGCTCCAGTGCAAATCTGGATAGCCTATCTCTCACCCAACTCCATGGGAAACTGCTTACATTTGAAAGAGAGATAGAGCAGAAAAGGAAATTGGCATCATCAGGAAAGCTCACTGATGACTTTGTACTAGGGAACACTGCCTTGGTTGGTCATGAGTCAGAATATGCTGCATCAGAAAGCAATTATGATGAGCATATAGATTTCTCTTCAAACAGTTTAGATCATGCATTTGTTAGTGTTGACAGTCAGTCAGGCTGTAATAGTGACATTTGTGACTTTTCCAAGCATAGTTCACAAAACAAAGGGCAACATCCTGCTAGTTCTGGTCATCATTCACAACCTATATCTCCTGCATATTTTGTCCCTCAGGGTCCAATGTCATATCCATATCCTGCTATATATGCCTCAGCCAAAATCAAGTTCAAGTTCCTATTGCACAACAACCTCAAGCATTACCTGAGCCTCTACCATCTCAATCATCTAAATCACAACCTCATCACAACTTCTTCACCCCTGGTGTTGTTGACTGGAGCAGTTTACCAGATGATCTCTCTGGTAATGATAATTATTTGCTGGTGATGGTCAACATGGTGGTGAACATCCTTTTGGGAATCTAGCTCACATGGCCCTGGAGTCTACTGAGAGTTAATGCTCCAATGCATCTTAATCACAGATAACCCAGGGATCCTCTGAGGCTAAGGCCAAGCTATTTTTTGAATCTTGCATAGCTGCATTTATCTCTATTAGAGAGGCAAATGTAGCTTTAATTAATCAAAATCTTGAGCTTGAGCAAACTATTTCCAAAAGAAAAGCTGAATATGAGTCTGTCCTTAAGGATAGATGATGAGATTTATAAGCTTAAATGCCAATTAAATGATGAAAAGGCTAAGCTAGAGGTCATTCTTGAGAACCACAGAGAACTCAAAGAAAAACTAGCAGTTACCCAAGTTGAGTGTGACCGCTGGGTATCATCCTGCAAGGGATTTGAAATGCTGCTCAGCAAGCAATCTGCTTCGAATGTGAAGTTCGGAATAGGTTACAATCACATTGCCCCACCTACAAATTTTACTCCAAAATCAATAGTAAAACCTATAGGTGAAAGTAATTTCCAAACCACATCATCATGTGCATCATCCTCAAGTGATCACCCAAAATCAAAAGATGAAATCAGTGTTGATTCCTCAGCAAATCAATTGCCTGATGGGTCAACTACTGATAAGCACATGAAGCTGAGTACTTCAGATGTTGTCCCTCAAAGTATCTCAAGCACTGAAGGGAAAGACACAACATTTGAAAAGCATTTCAAATCAGCTGAAATAAAAGGATTAATAACTGCTGATAAAGAACATTTGAATAACAAGTCTTCAGTTGTTACAGATCCTTTAGTACTTAACACAAGTACCGAAAGGAGGAAAGTACTGAAGAGCACACCTTCAGTAGTTTCCACATCAGCAGTTGATCAATTCAAGATGAAGAATAAGCCATGTGAAATATGTGGTAAATTCAATCATCTTTCGGATGAATGTTGGTACAGAAAGGGTTCCAAACTCAACAGAGATAATCTAATTAAAATCTAGATGGATGAAATGAAAAATGAGTTTGAGACCAAGTTTGTCCCACAGTCATCCCAATGTGATAAACCCAAGCCTTCATCCAAATCCAAAAAGAAGGATAGGGTTTATCATAAAACAGCTCATAGTGCTCCTCATGATAAACATCAGACTAAGTCGGTGAATTTCAAGGAGGAAATGGTGGGCCATAGGAACTCATCATACACAAGTACTGATATGTCACAAGAGCTGAAAGCTTTGGCTACAAATCAACACAACTTGTTATGATGGTTCACATTTGTTGGGGAGAGTTAACCAACTAGATGCACCTGTGATCAAACCACTGAAAAGGCATTCCAAGCCCAAATCCAAGGAATCCATTTCAGCACCATCTCCTTCTTCATCAGCTGTTAATCTTAAGAAACAAGTTATGGTTAAATCTGTTGATGAAAACAACCCAAAACCAAAAAGGTTTGGGTCTCAAAACTAACTAGTTCTTTATGATAATGCAGGGTTTTTCAGCATGCCAAAGGAGTATCTGGTATGTAGACAGTGGAGGATCTATGCATATGACTTGGAGCAGTTCTCTTCTTAATGACTACTCTCAAGAAAGAAGGGATTTGTTTCATTTGGAAATGATGCCAAGGGTTACATCATCAGGAAAGGATATGTGTCTAATGGAAATTCAGATTTGATGATGTTAACCATGTGGAGAATCTCAAGTATAATCTACTGAGTGTCAGTCAGATGTGTGATAAAGGGCATGTTGCATTTTTCACAAGCCAGAACTACGAGATTCTGTCTTCAAGTTCTGAGGCTGATTGACAAGGTTTTGGATGATCATACTCTCCTGAAGGCCAACAGGATTGGAAGAGTATATGCCTTGGATTTGTCAAAGAAGATTGATTTGAAGGGTCATCCTTGTTTGTTCTCCAAAGCCTCTCCTCAGGAATCTAAACTGTGGCATAGAAGGCTGGGTCATGTTAATCTCAAAAACATGAATCAGCTGATCCACGATAGTTTAGTGAGAGGTCTACCAATAAAGGAGTTCCACTGTGATGAAACCTGCACTGCTTGTTTAAAAGGAAAACAGCACAAAGTCTCATTCCCTCCTATTAAGAACCTAAGTCCACTGCCTGCTTGCAGTTACCGCACATGGATCTATTTGGTCCTGTGAGAGTGATGAGCATGGCAAAGAAGAAATACTAATATGGATGATTACTCCAGATTTGTATGGACTTTCTTCTTGCATTCAAAGGTTGAGGTTGCTCAGACGATTATAAACTTTGTGTTGTATTTTGAGAAGCAATATTCCCTATCAGTCAAGTGTATAAGGAGTGATAATGGAACTGAATTTAGAAACCATACACTTGATGAATTTTATCTATCAAAAGTAATCAAGAGGCAGTTTAGCATTCCAAGGACTCCAGAACACAATGGAGTAGTGGAGAGAATGAACAGGACCCTAATTGAAGCTGCAAGGTCTATGTTGGCTGACTCTGGTTTGCCATTGACCTTTTGGGCTGAAGCTGTTAACATCTATGTGCAGAATAGAGTGTAAATAAATTAGTGGTTGATGAAGACTCCATATGAAGTTCTACATCATTTGGCTCCTCTAATTTCATTCTTCAAAGCCTTTGGGTGTCCTTGTTTCATTCTCAACACAAAGGATCAACTCCACAAATTTGATCCTACGGTGGATGTAGGGTATTTTGTAGGTTATTCATCCACATGCAAGGCTTACAGAGTCTTCAACTGCAGAACAAAGATAGTTGAAGAAACCTTGCATGTGAAATTCAATGAATTTCCTAAGGAGAAAATTCCACAAAACCCTGTGGAGTTGTTTGAGTTGAACATACTGCAATATGTTCATTATCAACCTCCAACTATTGCAGATCATGTGGATAAATCATCTTCTACAGCAAGTCTTCCACCTGGTGGTATTGAAGATGATGATGATATCAGTACTCACCTTTTCAAGTTTAGTGACCAACTGCCTGAGTCTGCTAAACTTGATGTTCCTGTAGCTTGTGTAGCTCCATCTACAACAAATGCTGATGAGATTTCTGACTCCTCTACATCATTTGACTTGCCATCTAATACTTGGTTTCAAGAATTTGGATCACCATCTGCTGCTGAACCGGCTACAAACACTTGCACTGATCTTATAGTATACCAAGAGCTAAAGAATCACCCCATGTCTCAAATCATTGGTGATATCAATGTTGGTGTCTCAACCAGAAGTCAATTGTCTAACTTATGCTTCTATGCTCTCTTCATCAGTCAGCTAGAGCCAAAGAACAATCATGTTGCTTTGAGAGACAATGGATGGGTTGAAGCCATGCAGCTTGAGCTACTTCAGTTCAAAAAGCAGCAAGTGTGGGAACTGGTTCCTCTACCCCCAGGTAAGTGTGCAATAGGCACTAAATGGGTGTTTAGGAATAAAACTCATGAAAATGGGCTTATTGTCAAGAACAAGGCTAGACTGGTTGTACAAGGGTTTTCACAAGAAGAAGGTATTGATATGATGAAACCTTTGCCCCTGTAGCCAGACTAGAGGCAATTAGATTGTTCTTAGCCTATGCTGCATTCCACAATCTTAAAGTTTTTCAAATGGATGTCAAAAGTGCATTTTTATATGGTAAAATTAAAGAAGAGGTTTATGTGTGTCAACCACTAGGTTTTGAGGACAATAAACATCCTGATTGGGTGTATAAACTTGATAAGGCTCTTTATGGGTTGAAGCAAGCTCCTAGAGCTTGTATGAAACACTTTCAAATTTTCTTCATAAAAATAATTTCACTAGAGGCTCCATAGATAAAACTTTGTTTATTAAGAAAGTGGATCAGCATAAGCTACTTGTTCAAATTTATGTTGATGATATTATTTTTGCATCCTCTGATCCCCAGTTGTGTGATGATTTTACAAGTTTAATAAAGCAAAAGTTTGAAATGAGTGCGATGGGAGAATTACAGTTCTTTCTAGGCTTGCAAATCAAACAACAGGCTGATGGAACCTTTATTCATCAATCCAAATATACAATAGAACTTTTGAATAAGTTTGATTTACAAAATTGTAAGCCTTGTTCCACTCCCATGTGCAACACCACACAACTAGATGCACATCAGAAAGGTAAAGCTGTTGATGAAACACTTTACAGATGTATGATTGGGTCCTTGATGTTCTTAACAGCTTCTAGACCAGATATCATATTTGCAACTTGTGTTTGTGCTAGATTTCAGGCTGCTCCTAAGAGTCTCATTTGATTGCAGTCAAGAGGATCATTAGATATCTACAAGGTACACAATCTCTAGGTCTTTGGTATTCCACTGGACACTCATGCAAAATAGTTGCTTTTTTTGATAGTGACTATGTAGTGTGTAAGTTAACCAGAAAGTCAACTTCTGGTGGATGTCAATTCCTAGGCAACTGTTTGCTTTCTTGGCGGAGTAAGAAACAAACATTTGTTGCTACATCCACTGCTGAAGCCGAGTACATTGCTGCTGCAAGTTCTATATCTCAGGTACTCTGGCTTCAAAACCAACTATTGGATTACGGCATTACAGAGACTAAGACTCCATTATTAATGGATAGTGCTTCAGCTCTGTGCACTGTCAAGAATCCAGTCTAGCACTCTAGGACCAAACATATTAAGATCAAACACCATTTTATTAGGGACTGTTTTGAAAAAGGTCTGATTGATCCAAAGTTTGTGCCTAGTGCTGATGAGCTTGCAGATATATTTACTAAGCCTTTGGATAGTTCAACTTTCCAAAACCTTGTGTTAAGGCTTGGTATGCTGTAGCTAGAATAAGTGATAACTACTGATGATCTCAGTAAACAAGTACTGCTGATCATTAGTAAACATGTCACAAATATGTACTAATTCTATTAAAGGAAACTGATGCAGTTACAACTACTGATGTAGTTATAACTCCTTATGTCAGTAAAAACAGATAAGTACTGATGTCCTGAAACAACTGAAAATAGCTAAAAGTCTGATGAGTAAGTGTTGAGGACAGTATGAAACACTGAAAAGCTAAGAATTGACGAAAACTACTATGAGAATTTTCACTTCAGTCGTTTCCACAAACTGTTGTTTCACCCTAAACAGCTGATGACAAAACCATGTCATCAATTGTTTCACAACTACTGATGACTAATACCAAGTCCTTAGTTGTTTACAACAACTGAAGACCAAACCAAGGTTTTCAGTAGTTTCACAACTGCTGATGACTAAAACCAAGTCTTCAGTTGTTTTCAAACGTCTGATAGTTAAAACCAAGTCTTCAGTTGTTTTCATAACAACTGATGCTAACACCAACACTTTCAGTCGTTTTCTTTTCAGCCTTTTCTTAACCTATAACTACCTGCACTTATAGCCAAACGTTTCATTAGCCATTTTTCAAACCTTTTCTCTCTCACAATGGTGACCATGAAACTCAAATCCTGACACAACTGTGTTGCCTACCTTTCAAATCGGCTTTCTGGAACAACTTTGACAATGCCATCGATCTTATAGTGGATTCCCGATACTAAACAGCCTTCTTCTGAATCCTACCATATACCCTGATTCCTTAACCCAGTTCTGGACCAACGTCTCATAATAACTGGTGAAAATGATAGCCAACTCACTCTCCAATCGTTGGTGAACCAGAAATAGGTGCTCATCACCCCCGACATCATTCGCAAAACACTAAATTTGCATGATGGCACCTATGTTAAAGAATACCCGAAAGGCATCACTGATATGTCTTTCATCAATAACGGGTATGAAGGCGACTTAAGTGCTACAACCATACTTAAAAAGCACTTCCATGATGCTGAACAAATTATCTTTCATATGGTGAATGCTTGCCTAGCATCAAAGACATCTTCTTGGGATCAGATGTCCTCTCGATAGCAACAGGTATTGTACTCTATCTTTGAACGTCAAAATCTAAATTTTTCTGAGATAGTGTTCATGGAACTAAAGGATCTGGCTCAGAAACCTGTGGCAAACAGATGGCTACTTTATCCCAGGTTTCTGATGGCCATAATTTTGAATCAATTAAAATCTAATGACCTTGTTGGTCTTGGAGTCCCTGCTCTAGCTGTTTTAGCTGAGGTATACTCCAGAATAACTCAGACCCTACTCTAAAAGGGGCTGCCCGGATGCTAAAACCCAAGCAGAAGGAACCCACATCCTCCACTTCTAGATCCAAAGTCCCCACCAAAACCAAATCCAAAAAGCCCAAAAAGGCTACTCAGGGAGATGAGTCCCCTGAGGATGCCCCTGTACCACAAACACAGGAAATACATACTGGCTCTAACCCCCCCGTTATGTCCAAGACTCAACCTGCTGAAGCCGCACAGGTATCCTCTCAATAGGATCCTGTTGCAACCACAATTGGGGATCCCACATTTCTGGAACCTATCTCAATTGAGAGGGTTACCATTGAAGGGCACCTCTCACCCCGGGTGCAATCTGCTTCGGACCAATCTCCACATGCAACCGCCCCTCAAAGCCCAACACTGATAGTTGCTAAAGTGCTGAGTCAGTTGCATTCCTCACCCCCTCCCCAGAAACCATTTACCACTGGGAATACCTCAACCATTGAGGGGGAGGACCAAAATGCTTCTCATAACCCACAGCACAGGGGTTACAATGTTCAAACTCTAAGTGTAGAAACGGAGGTTAGGACATCTGGTAAGGCTGCCACTTCTACTGATTCAGCAAATGATCAGGATGAAGTTGGTAACATCCATAAGACCTTACCAGAGGCAATTGCCAATGAAGGACATAGTCCTGAGGCAGGAAGTCCCCAGTACCAAGAACAAGGGGCACATGCTTCTACTGATCTACACTCAGAGCATGTACATCCTGATTCACTCAGGAGGTCAGGTGATTCAGCACAGAATGATGATGACCTGGGCTTTTTCTATGACGTATTACCCATAATACCATCCTAGAGACTGAGGTGAGCAGACTCAAAGAGCTGCTAGCCAAAATGTCTCAGGATCAAAGTCCATCTACCCCAAAAACCCCAGATGGCACCTTCAATTGAAGGTTCACCAAACACTGAGCCTACACACTTAACTGAGCCACCAGCTACTACTTTTGGCACCACCTCTCAGGGACAGAACCCCTCTGAGCAGATGGTTGCTATCTTTCAAAACTCCTTACCTCTCATCACTCCCATCATCACTGACATAGTGCATAAAGCCATTGATAAGAGGATCTCCTCAAATCTACAAACCCTCATTGATGATGTTGTTCACAAATCTCTTTCTGCCTTTCAAGCCCCTGATCCCAATGCAACCAAAAAGGGGGAGACTTCCAAGTCTAAGGAGTGAAAGAAAAGAAAAGAAAAATAGTTGATGATGAGAAAGAACCTGCAAAAGAGAAGGAGGTGGAGAAAGAACTGATCTCAGAACAGCTGATCACAGATAAAGAGAAGGAAGATCAGCTGATCACATATAAAAGAAAGAAAAGTGTCGAGTCAAAAGCGGATGAAGATAAATCCTTAGAAGATCTTGTCAAAGATGTTGATGAAGCTACAGCAGATCCATGGATAAAATTATAGATCAGCTCTTTTGACAAGGTCATGACACAGCCACACTAGACACAGAGATCAGAAGGCTGGAAATAGAAGAGATTCAAGCTAGATGGGCTGGTTATAGTGTGTTGGAAAGGGAAAGATTGGAGATAACGATCAAATTCATTGCCAAATACCTTGGAAGATCATTGATAGAGATAAAGGCGCGGTCCAGAGACAGTATCTTGGAGATAACCAAGAAAATCTGCCCTGCTGGAGGCTATAATAAAGGGTTGATCATCGAAGCACTAGATGAAGCAGGTGTAGGGAAGAGAACTGAAATGGCAAAGCTCTCCAAAGCCAAACTCACCACCAAAATGCTAAGTCAGTCTTCTCACACTCCCACTCAAACACAACCCTTATCTCTAAAATCTCCCAAATCTATCCCTAAACCAAAGCCACCCACAACTCAACCCACAAAACCAATCCCTTTACCCCAAAAACCACCTCAAACCTTACCTAGTGATACACCAAGAAGGGAGAAGGGTGTTGACGGTAGAAGAAAATGAAGAAGAGGATGATGATGAAGATTGTCTGCCAATCTCTGCTATTCTCAACCTTAAAACACCTGAGCACAGAAGTCAACAAGTGATTACACCTGACTTGCAAATGCAGATGGTGAAGGTAAAGATTGAAGAAGCAGAACAACAAAAGCAGCACGATGAGTAGTTTCTCAAGATGGTTGACAAGGATTTCCCTCAGTCCTCATCCATTCAAGAAATGAAGAAACAGGCTCTGAGGCTGTACACTCTTAGACATACTTTTCAACATCAAAGAGAAAGAGTGCGGATCTGGCCAGACCCCAGGGTAAGTTCTAGAATTCATAAGAAGAATATACCAAGTAGATATCATGGCCAAGTGCAGAAGACCTTGAATGCTACAATTACGTTGGCCATGGTAGTCTCACCTAGGAAATCAGTGAAGAATTCAAGAGAGCTCACAACTCCAACACAACCCCTCAATCTATTTGAGAGCAAAATGATCAAGAAGGGGTTGTTATACAAAAGACTTGAAGATCTTCAGAAGAGTGAACTCCAGTTGTTACTTGAAGGCTCTCACCCTGATGAATTTGCTTATAGAGCGATAACAACTGTGGAGTTGAAAAATGGAAAGACAGTGAGATACCTATTTGAGTATTATGGCCCAGAGTTCTTCTTCGAGGGAGAAGCAGAAGAACTCACCAAGGAGGAACAAGTTGTTCTCCTTGAGGCCTATGCTAGTGAGTCTTATAGACTCATTAATGGGATTTAGGTTTCATGGTTGGGACAGACTTGTGTCTAGTTTCCCCAGACAGAGTTCCCTTCAATACTTAGCCAATCAAAAGATTAGAAACCTTTCCCGGCCTGTGCTTACCTGATTACCTCTTAAGCTGATCAAGAGGTGTTTCTGCCAAGAATAAGTGGGATCATCAATAAGTTTAGAGGTTTTGGCTGAATTGGTTCAGGGGAGTTTGTTGGACCAAAAGAACCAATGAGCCTGATCAGAAAAACCTCTAAGTCCCATAGACATTATGATAGGATCTCAGCATCTAGTTTGATCGATTCGAATGATTTCAGCAGCGGATAGAGTACCAACTAGCACAATTCGAGCAAGAATACCAAAGATATAGCAATGAACGATAATTTATAGAGAAGAAAGTTTCTGCAAAAGGAATATTTCATTCAATCACACACTTTGCATGGATTTCGGTAAATTACATTTAGGTCATTCTCCTTATATAAGGAAGATGACGTAGGCTGATGTCACTTGATAGTGACATCTAACCGTTATTTAAAAAACTACTGAAACACTAAAACTACTGAAGATGTTAGTAGCTGACATCTTCTTACAAGAAGCTAAGTGTTTACTTATTACAAAACTACTGATAAGAAACTACTTAAACTACAACGACTGAAGAACAAGCTCTTCAGTCATTTTACAAAACTACTGAAAGTAAAAACATAAAACTACTGATAACACAACTATTGAAGAAGTACTCTTCAGTTGTTGTGACAAACTACTGAAACTTCAGCACTTGGTCTTCAGACTTGAACTTCAGACGTTTCATGAGCTGATGACTTCAGTAGATGTCATCAGCTGATGTCTTCAGTCTTTGTCTTCAGACTTTGTACATCAGTTGTTGATCTTCAGCACTTGTGGACTCTTCAGCTGTTGAACTTCAGTACTTTGGTCTTCAGCTTCAGCACTTGTATTCTTCAGCTGTTGACCTTCAGTACTTTGGTCTTCACTTCAGCACTTGTTCTTTAGCTGTTGGACTTCAGCACTTTAGTCTTCAGCTTCAGCACTTGTGTTCTTCAGCTGTTGAGCTTCAGCACTTTAGTCTTCAGCTGTTGAAGTCTTGAGTACTTGATCTTCAGCTGTTAAAGTCTTCAGCACTTGTCGAACTGCTGATGAAGCCTTCAGCAGTTGTTGTGATATCATGTGGGACTTAGAGGTTTTCTGATCTTGGCTCATGGGTTCTTTTGGTCCAACCTCTAATTGATTATTTTCCCACTTATTGTTGGTAGAATGGTTGGTCTCTTTCCTTCTTGATCAGTCGAGAAGATGACCCATATAAGCACTGGCCTGGGAATGAGTCTCTGATGATTTGGTGGCAATGTATGGATGGGAGCTCTGTATTGGGGATTTGGACACTGAGCTGTTCCCCCGTCCATGAGACTCACTTCCCAACTATGAGCTTGTAGGATTCCCGGTGTAGGCCTCCAAAAATCCAATTTGTTCCTCCATGGTGAGCTCCTCTTCCTCACCATCGAAGAATCCTTCTGGGCCATAGTACTAAGACAGGAATTTGACCTGTTTTCCATTTTTGAGTACCACTGTTGTAATCTGTCTGTAAGCAAATTCATCAGGATGATGACCTTCTAACAGCAGTGGTAACTCATCCTTTCTGATCTCATTCAGCCTCTTATACACCAGCCCCTTTTTTATCATTCTGTTCTCCAGCATCTTTTGTGGGGGCATGTTTGAGGTGTAGGCCTTTTTGAAATCTTCCAGGATTTCCCAGGGTGAGACTACAAGGGCTAAGGAGATCACTTCATCTACAATCTTTTTCACTTGCCCATTGTATCTCTGAGGGATATTTTTCTTTTGTATTCTATGAGCCACCCTGGGATCAGGCCAAATTCTTACTCTTTCTTTCACATACTAAAAGTATGCCTAAGAGTATAAATCCTCTGAGCTTGTTTTTTCATATTAATGATGGAGGAAGTGGCTGCATATGCTTTATCTACTCTCCTCAATAACTCTTCATCGTGCAATCTGTGTTGCTTCTTCTTCCAATTTCACTTTGATTGCATCTCTTTGTTGCTCAGGAGTTATTGCAAGAGAGAGATCTTTGGCCTTAGGCAACTGCAGAACAGCTGAGATCGGCAGCCTGTCTCTCATCATCTTCTTCTTCTTCCAGCCTCAACACCTTTCTCTTCTTCTGCTTAGGTGCATCATCGGCTGTTGGTTTTGAGGGTAAGGAGTTGGTTTTGTGGGTTGTGGTTGTGGTTGTTTTGGAGAGGGAATGTTGACAGGCTGAGTTAGCATTTTGGAGGTGAGTCTGGCTTTTGAGTGTTTGGCTAGCTCAGTCCTGCTCCCTGCTCCTGCTTCATTCAAAGCTTCTACTAATCCCATAGTATATGCCTCAGACGAACAGATCTTGGAGGTTATGGCCAAGATGCTGTCCCTGGTCCATGATTTTATTTCGATCAATGATCTCCCAAGGTATTTGCTGATAAATCTGATCATGATCTCAAGTCTTTCTCTATCCATTGTGCTGTAGCTGGCCCATCTTTGTTGAATCTCTTTGATCTCTAATCTTCTTATTTCAGTCCAGCTTTTCAGTATTGAAACCTTGCCTAAACAGCTGATCAATGATATTGTCCATTGATCTGCTGTGTTCAGCATCAGCCTCTTTAACCATTTCATTCATGTTTTTCTCTTTTCAGCACTTTCTTTTTCTTATATGTGACATGAAAGTCCTTTTACTTTCATGTACTTTCTCCTTTTCAGCTCCCTTCTCATTCTCATTCTCCTTCTCTTTCTCGGTCTCATACACACAGTCCTTCTCTATTTCCACTTCTTTGTCCTTCTCTTTCTCTTTCTCCTTCTCCATCCTCTTTCTTTAGCTTTCACTGCTGGAATCTCCCCGTTTTTGGGTGCATTGGTTTTAAGGTTTGATCAGCAGAAATCTTTTGCTCAGTACATCCTCCACCATAGGTTGTAAGACAGAAGAAAGTCTCTCATCAACAGTTTTAATGACAAGTTCAGTTATCTGCGGTGTGATGAGAGATAGGGGATTTTGAGGGATAGCATCCATTTGCTCAGGGGGGTTTTGGTCCTGAGAAATGGTGCCAGAAACAGAGGCAGGTGGCTGAGATTCTTGAGTGGCTGTGTGTTTAAGTGACCTTCAGAGGAAGGTGCCATCTGTTGGGTTGATGTGGTGGCAGATGGTCTTTCTCCCTGAGAGAGTTGGTCAAGTAGTTTTTGCAGCCTACTGACTTCCTCCTCTAGGATTATGTTCTGGGCAAGAACATTATAAAAGAAGCCCAGGTCATCATCAGCAGATGCTGAATCACCTGACCTCCTGCTTGTAGCAGGATGTACATGCACTGGATGTAGACCAGATGTAGCATGTGCCCCTTTGTCTTGGAACTGGGGACTTCCAGCCTTAGGACTTTGTCCTTCATCAGCTGTTGCCTCTGGTGAGGTCTTAGTTATGTTACCAACCTCAGTCTGATCATATGCTGATTCAAAGAGGTGGCAGCCTCACCAGATGTTCTGATCTCCATATCCACACCAGAGATAGAACATTTAAACCCCGTGCTGTGGGTTGTCAGAAGCATGTGTATCCTCTTCCTCAATTGTTGTTGTTCTCCCCTTTGTTGGTGGTTGTAGGGAGGAGGAGAGGCATGCAACTGAGTCAGCACATTAGCAATTATAATGGTTGGACTTTGGGGGGCATTTGTATGGGAGAGGGGATAGAAGCTGATTGCATCCGGGGAGAGGGATGCTCTTCAATAATAACCTCCTCAAGTGAGAGAGGTCTCAGTAATGTGGTTTCCCCTGAAGTGGTTGCAACAGGATCCTTTTGAGAGGATACCTGTGCGGCTGTTGCTGGTTGAGTCTTTAACACTACTGGAGGGTTTGAACCAGTAGGTTTATCCTGTTTGGGGTGGTACAGGAGCATCATCAGGGGACTCATCTCCCTGATTAGCTTGTTTGGGTTTGGATTTTGGCTTGGTGGGGACTTTGGATCTGGCAGTTGAAGCTGTGGGTTCCCTTTGCTTAGGTTTAAGCAAACGGGCAGCTTCTTTGAGAGATTGGCCGGAGTTATGCTGGAGTATACCTCAGCTAGAAACACTGGTGCAGGGACTACAAGGCCAACAAGGCATGAGTTTGTAATTCATTTAAAATTATGGCCATCAGAAACCTGGGATATAATAGCCATCTGTTTCCCACAGGTTTCTGTGCTAGATCTTTGATTTCTAGAAACACAATTTGTGAAAAATTTAAAGGTTGGTGTTCTAGAATTGAATATAATACCTGTTGCCACCGGGAAGACATTTGATCCCATGAGGATGTCTTCGAGGCTAAGCAAACATTCACCATATGAAATATCAGTCTTTCAGCATCAGGGAAGTTCTTCTTCAGTATGGTAGCAGCTCGAAGATTTCCGTCGTACCCATTGTTGATGAAGGACATATCAGTTGTGCCCTTCGGGTACTCAGTCACAGCAGTAGCATCTTGTAATTTAGCACTCGACGAATGCTATCAGGTGTAACCTCTACTTGTTTTTGGTTGACCAATGACCGTACAGAAATTTGGCCGGAAGGCACATCAGTGTGAACGTAGGCATTGGACCAAAACTGACTTAGTGACTTTGGGTAGATGGTCGAGTTTAAGAGCAGAGCAGTACTATACTGAGAATCAGCCATTAGGTCTATGGCGTGATCAAACTTTGTCCAGAAGGCGATTTGGTGAGGTAGGCGACACAATTATGTCTGGGTTTTAGACTCATGGTTGCCATTTTTGAGAGTATGAAGGTCAGAAGAATGTCTAATGGAACGTTTGAAACAACTGAAGAGAAATTACTCATCAGCTGTTTTCGTCAATTCTTAGCTTTTCAGTTGTTTTATACTGTCCTCAACACTTACTCATCAGACTTTTCATCTGCTTTTCAGGTGTTTCATAGGACGTCAGTACTTATCTGTTTTTACTGATTTCAATAGCTGTAACTACATCAGTAGTTTAGCACATATAAAGTAATTCAGTACTTGTGAGGCATTTAGCCTTTAGTAGTTATAAAAACTACTGAGGGTAAAAGAACTCATCAGTACTTATATGTGACATGGTTACCAATGATCATCAGTACTTATTACTGAGATCATCAGTAGTTGTCACTTATTCTAGCTACAGCATACCAAGCCTTAACACCAGGTTGTGGAAAGTTGAACTATCCAAAGGCTTAGTAAAAATGTCTGCAAGCTCATCAGCACTAGGCACAAACATAGGATTAATTAGACCCTTTTCAAAACAATCTCTTATAAAATGATGTCTAATTTCTATATGTTTGGTCCTAGAGTGCTGGACTGGATTTTTGACAATGCAAAGAGCTGACAGGCATATCCATTAATAACGGAGTCTTAGTCTCTCTAATGCCATAATCCAAAATTGATTCTAAAGCCAGAGTACTTGGGATGTACAACTTGCAGCAGCAATGTACTCGGCTTCAACAGTGGATGTAGCAACATATGTTTATTTCTTACTCTGCCAAGAAATCAAACAGTTGCCTAGGAATTGACATCCACCAGAAGTTGATTTCCTGGTTAACTTACACCCTGCATAGTCACTATCAGAGAAAGCAACTAATTTGCAAGAGTGCCGAGTGGAATACCATAAACTAGAGATTGTGTACCTTGCAAATATCTAAAGAGCCTCTTGACTGCAATCAGATGAGACTCTTTAGGTGCAGCCTGAAATCTAGCACAAACACATGTAGCAAACATAAAATCTGGTCTAGAAGCTGTAAAATACATCAAGGACCCAATCATACATCTGTAAAGCGTTTCATCAACAGCTTTACCTTTCTGATCAATATCCAATTGTGTGGTGTTGCACATGGGAGTAGAACAGGGCTTACAGTTTTGTAAATCAAACTTATTTAAAAGATGTTTTGTATATTTAGACTGATGAATGAAAATTCCATCAGCTTTTTGTTTGATTTGCAAGCCTAGAAAGAACTTAATTCTCCCATTGCACTCATTTCAAACTTCCTTTGCATTAATTTTGTAAAATCATCACACAACTGGGGATCAGAGGATGCAAATATAATATCATCAACATAAATTTGAACAAGTAGCTTATGTTGATCCACCTTCTTAATAAATAAGGTTTTATCTATGGAGCCTCTAGTGAAATTATTTTGCAGAAGAAAGTTAGATAAGGTCTCATACCAGGCTCTAGGAGCTTGTTTCAACCCATAAAGAGCCTTATCAAGCTTGTATACCCATTCTGGGTGTTTATTCCTCAAAACCTGGTGGTTGACACACATAAACTTCTTCTTTTATTTACCATATAAAAATGCACTTTTAACATCCATTTGAAAAACTTTAAGATTGTGGAGTGCAGCACAGGCTAAGAACAATCTAATTGCCTCCAGTCTGGCTACAGGGGCAAAGGTTTCATCATAATGAATACCTTCTTCTGGTACAAACCCCTGAACAACCAGTCTGGCCTTGTTCTTAACAATAAGCCCATTTTCATCTGTTTTATTCCTAAACACCCATTTAGTGCCTATTGCACACTTACCTGGGGGAAGAGGAACAAGCTCCCACACTTGCTGCTTTTTGAACTGAAGAAGCTCAAGCTGCATTGCTTCAACCTAGCCATTGTCTCTAAGTGTAACATCATAATTCTTTGGCTCTAGGCTGACTGATGAAGAGAGCATAGAAGCAGAAATTGGACAATTGACTTCTGTGTTGAAACTCCAGCATTTATATCACCAATGATTTGAGACATTGGGTGATTCTTAGCTCTTGATAAACAATGAGCTAAGTGCAAGTGTTTGTAGAACCTTCAGCAGCAACAGATATTGATGTAGACTCTTGAAACCATGTAGATGGTGGCAACTCAAATGAAGTTGAAGATGCAGAAATCTCATCAGCACTTGTTGTGGATGAAGCTACTGAAGCTACAGGAGCATCAGGTTTAGAGGACACAGGCAGTTGGTCACTAAACCTGAAGAGGTGAGTACTGATCATCATCATCATCGCAGCACCAGCAGTACCATCAGGTGGTGAACTGTTGACAGGAGCAACAACAGGAGTTTGATAAGGAACATATTGTAGTATGTCCAAATCAAATAGCTCCACAGGGCTTTGTGGAATCTTGTCCTTTGGAGATTCATTAAACTTAACATGTAGAGTCTCTTCAACCATCTTTGTTCTGCAGTTGAAGACTCTGTATGCTTTGTAAGTTGATGAATAACCACCAAAGTACCCTGCATCCACCTTAGGATCAAATTTTTGGAGTTGATCCCGTGTGTTGAAAATGAAACAAGGACACCAAAAGCTTTGAAGAATGAAATTAGAGGGGCCAAATGATGAATAACTTATATGGAGTCTTCATCAACCTCTGATTTACTAGAACTCTATCTGTACATAGCAAGCTGTATTGACAGCTTCAGCCCAAAAAGTCATTGGCAGTCCAGAATCAGCCAACATGGACCTTGCAGCTTCAATAAGGGTCCTGTTCTTTCTCTCCACTGCTCCATTTTGTTTAGGAGTTCTTGGAATGCTAAACTGCCTCTTGATTCCCTTTGAGAGGTAGAACTCATCAAGTGTATGTTTCTGAATTCTGTTCCATTATCACTTCTAATACACTTGATTGAGAGGGAATACTGCTTTCAACATACAACACAAAGTTGATAATCTTCTGAGCTGCCTCATCCTTTGAATGCAAGAAGAAAGTCCATACAAATATGGAGTAACCATCCACAATTACCAGACAGTATTTCTTCTTAGCCATACTCATCACTCTCACAGGACCAAAGAGATCCATGTGAAGAAGCTGTAAGCAGGCAGTGGACTTAGGTTCTTCTATGGAGGGAAATGAAGCTTTGTGCTGTTTTCCTTTTAAACAAGCAGTGCAGTTATCTTCACATTTGAAATCCTTCATAGGCAGTCCCCTTACTAAACCATGGTTTATCAGCTGATTTATGTTTTTGAGATTAACATGACCCAACCTTCTATGCCATAGAGTAGATTCTTGAGGGGAAGCCTTGGAAAATAGGCAAGGATGGCCTTTGAGATCTATTTTCTTGGAAAGATCTAAGGCATACACTCTTCCTGTCCTGTTGGCCTTCAGGAGAGTGTATTCATCCAACATCTTATCAATCAAACTTAGAACTTTGGATGATAGAATCCGACAGTTCTGACTGGTGAAAAGAGCAACATGGCCTTTGTCACACATTTGACTGACACTCAAGAGGTTGTACTTGAGATTTTCCACATGGTTAACATCATCAAACTTTATTTCCCCATTGGAAACAAAGCCTTTGCCGATGATGTAACCCTTTGCATCATTGCCAAATGACACAAACACCTCCTTCCTTGAGATTAGTCATTAAGAAGTGATCTGTTTCCTGTCATATGCATGGATCCTCCACTGTCTACATACCAGATGCCTCTGTGGCATGTTGAAGAACCCTACAAAACACAACAAATTAGTTAGATTTTGAGACCCAAACCTTTTTGTTTTTGGGGTTGTTCTCATCAACAGATGGTAAACTAACGGGTTGTTGGAAACAACAGCCTGAGAGGAAGAAGATGGTGAAGAAGAGGAATCCTTTGGCTTGGACCTCTTTTCCGTGGTTTCAACATAGACGAACATCTAATTGGTTAACTCTTCCCAATAGATGTTGAACCATCATAACAGCTGTGTCTGATTTTGTGATAAAGCATTCAGCTCTCCAGACATATTGGCATTGGAGTTTGATAAGTTCTTATGTTGTACCTTCTTCTTTTGAGCAATCTCAGCTGTTACATGTTTAACCCCTTCCTTTTTGGATTTCTTCTGGACTTAAGGGTTACAGGATTTGATGTTGCTGGTACAAATGTGGCTTCAAACTCAGTTTTCATTTTAACCATTTTCTCTTTAATTTCCTCTTTATGTTTGAGTTTGGATCCTCTTTTGTACCAACAATCATCTGTAAGATGATTGAACAAACCACATATTTCACATGGTTTCTTCTTCATCTTATGTTGATCATCACTAAAGAGAATGAAACTACTGGACTTGTTCTTCAGAACTTTGGAAGCACTATTTGCTTTCTTGACTTCCTCTTTAGTAGTCTTCAAACCCTTTCTACTCACAGTTTTCTTCTCTTCAGTGCTGATAGTAGTTGGAGTTTGAACTTCAGGTGTTAAATCTTGCTCTCCAGTCCTTTCAGGACTTCCAGAAATAACTCCTGAGTTGATCAACTCTTTGATCATGTGAGTGTCAGTATTTGAACCATCAATATCAGCTGATAGGTTCAATGAGGGAATAATACTAACTTCAACTTCTGATGGTGCTCTATCAGAAAGTGAATCACATGATGAGGTGGATGGTTATTGCTTTCTCCATCAGATTTCACTTCTGCTCTTGAAGCAAAATCTGTAGGAGGAGCAGTGTGATTATAACCAATGCCAAACTTCACATTGGAAGCTGATTGCTTACTAAGAAGCATTTCAAAACCTTTGCATGATTGTACCCATCGATCACACTCTACTTGGGTGACTGCAAGGGTTTCTTTGAGGTCTTTGTACTTTTCGAAAAGTACCTCTTCCCTAGCCTTATCATCAGTGATTTGGCATTTAAGTTTATAAATCTCATCATTTTTCTCTTTAAGCATAGACTTAAACTCAGCTTTTCTTTTGGAAATGATCTTTTCTAGCTCTATCTTCTTATTAATTAAAGCTACATTTGCTTCTCTAATAAGGCAAATGCTGCTATACATGTTTCAGAACATAATTTGGCCTTAGCCTCAGAGGATACCTATGATACCTGTGATGAAGAGGCATTTAAGGATGATCCATCTGCAGACTCCAGAGCCATAAGTGCCAGATTCCCAAAAGGACTGTCACCACCATGTTGACCAGCACCTGTGAACAGTTGTTCATGACCAGACATGTCATCTGGTAAACTGCTCCAGTCAACAACTCCAGGGGTGAAGAAACTATGTTGTTGAGGTTGCGGAGGTTGATGAGATTGAGATGGTTGAGGCTCAGGAAGAGCATGTGGTTGTTGAGCAATGGGTGGTTGAACCTGACTGGTTTGTGGCATGTAATAAAA